>CM042835.1:22094434-22694434 GCA_023653725.1 Bungarus multicinctus | reverse complement strand
GCCTATCGAGATGAGGTGGACTGGTTGCTTTTCTAGTGTGGAGACAATAACTTGGTCCTCAACACCAATAAGACCAAGGAGCTTATAGTGGATTATAGAAGGGACAGATCAGACATCCAGCCCTTGCTTATCAATGGAGACTGAGTGGAGCAAGTGGCCAGTTTTAAGTTTCTGGGTGTTACCCTAAAAGAGGACCTGACCTGGGGTGCCAACATTGCAACCCTGGTCAAAAGGGCCCAGCAGAGATTATACTACCTGAGACTTCTCAGAAAACAACAACTGAATGAAAACTGCTGGTGACCTTCTACCGCTGTACCATAGAGAGCATTTTAACATACCGCACCTCTGTACGGTTTGCCAATTGCACAGTGGCAGATAGGAAAGCACTCCGAGGGTTAATGTCATTGCCCAGAATATCATTGGTTGCCCTCTCCCCTCTTTGGAAGAACTTTACAGCTCCCGCTGCCTTAAGAAAGTTCAAAACATTCTCAAAGATCCATCTTATCCTTGGCACCCTTATTTTGAACTATTATCATCTGGCAGATGGTACAGAATAATAAAAACAAAGACAAATAGGCTGAAAAACAGCTTCTATCCCAGGGCAGTAGCTCTTTTGAATTCTGCTGTACAGTGCAGTGTTGGTGTGGTGTTGGGGGTTTCCGGTTCAATGTATGAAGGGTGAAGGATGTGTGTTTGTGTTTATTTTCATGGTCATGGTCATGATATGCACTGAAGATGGTGTTTCATTTCATTGTATGAGGTACAATGACAATAAAGTAAACTAAATAAACTAAATAAATAAATCCCACCTGGGACCAGTCAAAAGTATTACAGTTCCTGTCTAAAGCACCATTTGAGACTCTCAGGTCGACAAGTTTACATCTTATGACTGTTAAGGTGGCCTTGGTTGCTATCACATCAGCCAGGAGAGTGTCAGAGCTAGCAGCTCTCTTGGTGCATTCAGACCAGTGGTGGTATGGTATTTTACTGGTTTGGCTCAGTTCTGCTGAGCCAGTAGCAGCGATGAGCAGCAGAGACTGAACCAGTTCTCTCTGCCACTCTGCTGTTGGGCCCACCCACCCATCCGGGCTCCCATACTCACTTTATTCTCTGCTTTTGAAGTGTAGCTGCTTTGCGCGACATAGCAGAGTGTTGCGTGGCAGCTGCTGAAGCAACCAGGAGAGTTCCGGCTTGCAGGAGGAGAGTTGGAATGCCTCTGAACCTGTGTAAATGCCTCTGTGCCTGCATAAAGTGCATGTTTGGCATGTGCATGCATGCAAAGTGTGTGCACGTGTGCAAAGCGTGCCCACCAAGCCATGCCCACCAAACCGGTGGTAAAACTTTTTGAATCCCACCACTAGTCCAGACTATGTATTTTTCACCCACACAGAGTGGTTTTGAGGTTGGGTCTGGCCTTCATTCCGAAGGTCAACACATGGTTCCACAGGGTGCAAGAGCTAGTTCTTCCAGATTTCTGCTCTAACCCAGCCCACACCTTGGAGAAATCTTGGCACACACTAGATGTGCATAAAGCTTTTCAGATCTACCTAAAAAGTATTTCTGCCTTCCACAAAACAGAGTCCCTCTTTAAGGTAACCCCCTCTACAATCAGCAGATGGAACAAGTTGTAAGGTAACCCCCTCTACAGTCAGCAAATGGAACAAGTTGTGTATTTCCAGGGCATATATGAGTTGCTCCCTGCCAGTACCACAGGGAGTCATGTCCCATTCTACACATAGTGTGGCTATGACAGCAGTTTGGACAACTCAAGCTTCGATTGAGGAGGTCTGCAAGGCAACTGTGTGGAAGTTCTCAACTCCATTTATCCAAAATTATCGCTTGGACGCCTTTGCATCGGCGGATGCAGCATTTGGCAGATGGATTCTGCAGAGAGCATACATGGAGCATGGGGATCAGGACCAGACTTGAGCTCTTCCATGGACACTCCAGCTTTGATATGTCCCTTGCCTGGACTCTCGTAACCACAAATGGGAGAAAGGGCATTGGTCTTACCTAATATGCCTATTCTTCTTGTTGGTTAGAGAGTCCAGCCCTGCCCTGAATTGTCTGGTCCAGGGAGTAGGTCAAGGGGGGCAGATAATTGTTTTTTTGTTTCAGATGCACATCCGGTTTGTAATGTTGTCTTTGCTGAAAACTGGGGGTGGTCCAGTAACAGAGGCAGAGCTAAACAACTTTGAAAGACCCAGTTCAATCGGTTAGGAGGCAGAGTTAACCCTTGCCTGGACTCTCTAATCAACAAGGAGAATAGGCGTATCAGGTAAGACCAACGTCCTTTCTTTGATTAATTTACACTCTTTTTACTCCTTGGTTTTTCATTTGCTTCTGTGTCCTTTCTGTTTTTAACTGATTCTAATAGATTTTTGTTCAGTTGAGGAACAATATATGTTGGCTTATCCCAAAATTAGACTTTTGGACCTTTCCTGTATCTTTTTTTTTCTTCAATTCTTACCCTATTATAAAGTAAAGCTCACAGAGGGAACACAGACTAGTTTTTGAGAGTGTTAAGGGAAGAGTGGAAGATTCAAAGAAATGATTGAGTTTTCTGAGTGATTCTGATTGCCCATTATATGTGATTGGAGCATTGTTTAATGATGGCTTAGCTGAGGCAGCTTCAGGGGATATACAAGGAAGTATCTTCCTAGAGAAGAACAAGTTTGCTCAGCAAATGGGAATTTTTCAGGAAGCACTTTAAAAATGGTTGTTCTTCATTAGAGGATCATGGAGAATTTCTCTCATGATCTGCAGGACATATGTCATGTTTGTTTTCTTCCTTGAAGACAAACTTAAGAATTATACATGTTATGACTTCTGGTTCGGGCTTCTTTGGCGACGGACCAAAATCCACGATCGCACGTGGTTTTGATCCGTGCTCGCAGCTGGAGTGCCCCGAGCCGTCCAGATTTGGGGCTGAAGCCACCTTGTAAAGGTGGTGAAGAAAGGGGAGCCACCAGTGGAGTTGAGGAGAGCCGCATCTCTCCTCCTCAGCTGGCCATTACTCCTTTCCCAAAGGCAGTTGCAATGGTGGTCAGAAATGGCCACCTCAAAGAAGAACTCGACCAGACAAGATTGTGCAGGAGGAAGTTTAAAGGAGAAAGTTTGACTGACCGGGTTGAATGGAGAACGTCTATTTAAGGTACCTGGAACCTGAATTTTAAAGACTAATACTATTCCTAAAAAAGATCTTAAGCAGCGAAAGAAAAAGGGAATGGAAACGGAATTGGCTTTTTTCCCTCTCACATTGACAGTTTTAATTGACTTGGAACATTAAGAAAAAGAGATTGGAATAAGAAATTAATACTAATCCACTTTGACATTAATAGGCTATTTCTAGTTGAAAATAAAGTGTCAAAGGGATAAAGATTCTTGGATAATTTTTAAAAAAAAAATTAAAAAAGAAAGAAAACAGAGGGGGGAAAAAGGAAAAAAGAGAGTGGAATCTGGAAAATGGAGGAGACCACCTGGAACTTAAAAAAACCGATAGTGGAATTTTAACAAGGCTTGCAAAAGATACATTGTAGCTGAAATTTTGTTACAAGAAAACAAAGCCCCTTGAAAGAGAAAGTGGGAAAAGAAGCAAGAAACAGTTTTGGATTATTGAATGATTCCTGGAATTTTGGAAGGTGGATCCTAATGAAACAAAATAAAATCAATTGGGGGTTGTTTAAAAAAATTTAAAATGGCATCACTCCTTGAAGAGTTAAAAATGAGACTTAAAGAACAAAAAGAAGCACAAGAAGGAAGAGGATCTTTTTGCTCCGCATTTCAATTTTTAGAAATGGAGATTTTGAACTATGAAAAACAACAAGAAACACTGACAGAACAAGAAGGGCGGGACAAAGAAGAAGCCATCTTTAATGACCAAGCAATTTTAAATGGGGTAAAAAAGGGAAAAGGGGGAAAGGCAGTTAAAAACTCAAGCATTGAAGCAACAACCAAAAAAACAAGTAATTTGAAAAGTAATCATAATATCAGGAAGAAACAGAAGGGAGGATCACAGAAGGGAGAATCAGATAGAAAAGGGAATAAAAAGGGGAGGGAGAAGAAGAGAGGGAAGAGGGAAAGAAAAAGAAGCTAACAAAGGACAGAAACAAGATATAGAGGTACAGGAAAAGCGTATAAGAATTAAAGGTATAAATCTATTTAAAAGACACAGAGACAATGGTTAAAATTTAACTTAAGGAGAGGATTCTGCAAGGGTGCATGGGATAGCATTGTTATATTAGAAATAGAAAAGGGTTGGAAAATATGTTAGATGATTAAAGTGATAGAAAAAAATTGTACTTATGTGTAATGAAATATTTGTTTGTAAAGAGGATAAGGCTCTCAATGATTTAAAAAGAAAGTTAAAAAAAACTGAAAAGAAACATGGAAGATTTTTATCAGTTGACAAGGTGAATTTGAATAAGAATAATAACTTTATTGACTACTGTTAATAACTATTATTTTGTTTTTTATTTAAAGACAGTAATAAGTAAAATATGAAATATAGATGATTAAAGTGAAACAACTGATATTACTGGGTAATGTTTGCTAAAAGAAATAGAAATGTAAAAGATTGTTATTAATATTAATGGCAGATCTGTACTCGAATAGAATAATTATTCCATTTACTATTGTTATACTTTCATATACAGATACACACACACACACACACACACAGAGTATATACTTTTTTTCTTTTAAGAATTTAGTGTGTATTTTTAAGGGAATGTACCAAGCAGAATTCAATTGAAAATAGGTATGTGTTATAAAATAGAGGTTAGAAAATGAATGTTATAACTGTAAAGGTGTAACTTAAATTTTTAAATAAGATTTGAAAAAAGATACAAAGGTGTTACACTCCAGTCTAGTAATTACAGGGGAAAATTTACTTTATGAGAAAAGATAATATGAAATTGTAAACAGGACAGATGAAAGTATAAAAATATTGATTAGAAATATTTTAAAAATTAGAAAAAGATATGTAATTGAATTAAGAAAGGAATGAGATAATTTAAAATAAGGCTATAGGAAGTAAAGAAAGGGAAAAGCTATTGAAAAAATTGCGAAAATAGTTATAAGATATGGATTAGAATGTATAAGATAAATATGTATTGAGTTTATGTCTGTATGGAGAAGTGATAACCCAGGGGCACACTGTTCTCAAAAAAGGATATCTTATTTGTGTTTGTATGTTTTGTGAAAACTTAAATAAAACTTTTATTAAAAAAAAAAAAGAATTATACATGTTACAAGTGCAAGCTGATTGCCTTCCTAGAAGACAAGGTGATGGGGACTAAATACAAAACTATCCTCTTACTAGAGAAGAGTGGGAGTTCTTCAATTGCGTCCTGACAAACTCTTGCCTGTTGAGCAAATCTGTTTTTCTCAGGAGAGATGGCTTCCTCATACATTCCCTGAAGCTGCCTCTGCTAGGTCACCATTAGGCAATGCTCCAATCACGTATAATGGGCAATCAGCAGAACTCAGGAAATGGCAGCAATCACTCAGCAGACTCAACAATCTCTTTGAATCCCTTTCTGTTCTTTTCCTTGGTCTGTACTCTCTTAGTAAGTTTTACTTCATAAATAGAAAGACAGCAGCATCAAATAGCTGCCCAGAAGAAATCCCAGCAGAGGGGACAAAAATGGATAATTATAATACAATGGCAAAGTATATCAAGAAACATTCTGGGGCATTAAATAGATTCCAGGGTCTCACCATAGCTGATAATCTGTACTGTAATCAATGACCAATCACTAAACATATGCCATATGTTTAGATAATATTGATTAGCCAATCAGATTAACTCATCATTGAGATTGCTATGCATCACATATTACATGATAACATTTGATCACTCTCGAGGAAGTAGGTGACCCTGAAAGTAAAAGTCTTAAATAAAACTGATGAGGTATTTAATTTGATGTGGAGTTTACAATTCATGAATCTTGGCATAAAATGAACACTATGACAAAAGGTTTGTGATGGCTTCTTCACCACATGGGCAAACTCTGGAATTGAATCAGGTGTTCTTGTATCTCCCCTCTAAAACTGCTGACCGAAGTTCAATAAACCATGTCAAAATTAAGGCCCTCCTTAATTCAGGTACAGTAATTTAGCTTAGATAGCAGGCAAGTCTATAAAGCGTATGATGTCTATTTAGAAATATATCTCTAAGGAGGGATATCAGGTCTGAATCTCAAAGTCCTTAATGCTTTGCTTAATTGCCCCCACTATGCACAATTGAGTTATGAGAGGTCACTGGGGGTTTCTGAACTTGGTTGTTTTAGAATAGAATAGGATAGGATAGGATAGGATAGAATTTTTTATTGGCCAAGTGCCATGGATCTGAAACAAATCACTGCAGTTGTAAGTGAATTCTGTGATTGATCAGCAAATCCAGCTTGATCACATGACCCTAGCATAGAATAGAATTCTTTAATGGTCAAGTGTGATTGGACACACAAGGAATTTGTCTTGCTGCATATGCTCTCAGTGTACATAAAACAAAAGATACACGAGTCAAGAATCATAATATACAACACTTAATGATAGCCATAGGGTACAATAAGCAATCAAATCATATTAGAAACAGTCGATATAAATCGTAAGGATACAAGCGACAAAGTTACAGTCATACAGTCACAAGTGGGAGGGGATGAGTAATAAGGAGTGATGAGAAGATTAACAGTAATAGTGGTGCAGGCTTTGTAATAATTGAACAGTGTTGAGGGAATTATTTGTTTAGCAGAGTGATGGCTTTGGGGGAAAAACTGTTCTTGTGTCTAGTTGTTCTGGTGTGCAGTGCTCTATAGCGTCATTTTGAGGGAAGAAGTTGAAACAGTTTATGTCCGGGATGTGAGGGGTCTGTAAATATTTTCACAGCCCTCTTTTTGACGCATGCAGTATATAGGTCCTCAATGGAAGGCAGGTTGGCAGCAATTGTTTTTTCTGCAGTCCTAATTATCCTCTGAAGTCTGTGTCTGTCCAGTTGGGTTACAGAACCAAACCAAACAGTTATAGACGTGCAGAGGACAGATTCAATAATTCCTCTGTAGAACTGGATCAGCAGCTCCTTGGGCAGTTTGAACTTTCTGAGTTGGCGCAGAAAGAACATTCTTTATTGTGCCTTTTTAATGACATTTTTGATATTAGGTGTCCATTTTACATGATAGAACCTAGAAATTTGAAGTTCTCTACTCTTGATACTGTGTTGTCTAGTATTGTAAAAGGTGGTAGTATGGGAGGGTTTCTTCTAAAGTCTACCATCATTTCTACCCTTTTGAGTATGTTCAGTTCCAGATTGTTTCGGTTACGAGGCAAGTTGTACAACCTCCTGTCTGTATATGGATTCATTGTCTCGAATGAGACCAATCACTGTTGTGTCATCTGCAAACTTCAGTATTTTAACAGAGGGATCGTTTGAGATGCAGTCATTGGTATATAGGGAGAAGAGAAGTGGAGAAAGCACACAGCCTTAAGGGGAGTCTGTACAGGTATCAGATGTGATTATGCCTAGCTTCACCTGCTGCTTCCTGGCTTCACCTGCTGCTTCTGTTAAGAAGCTTATGACCCACTTACAAGTGTGTTCAGGTACCACTAGCTGGTTTAGTTTAGTTAGAAGAATGTCTGGAATAATGGTATTGAAGGCTGTTTGGAGATGTTTTCTTGCAGATGTTTCATTACGCAAACTAGGTAACATCATCAGTGCTAATAAGGAATGGAATTTTTTCTCAGTTTATGTTTATATTTATTAGATTTTTATACCGCCCCCCTCTCCCACAAAAGGGACTCGGGGCGGTGTACATCCAGCTAAAACAGAAACAGTATAAAGTTATAAAATTAAAAACAATTTAAAATGATTAAATTGGAGGCTGAATATAAAATTAACAAGTATAAAAACTGATAAAAAATTTAAAAATACCAAATTTAAAACCCCACAAATCGTTACGGGACCAGCCCAGCCTGTTGAAAAAACAGGGTCTTTACTGCGCGCTGGAAGGTCTAAATGTCAATGATAGCCCGTATCTCCGGGGGCAAGTCGTTCCAAAGGGAGGGAGCCCCCGCAGAGAAGGCCCGCACCCTCAGGGCCGCCAACCGGCAACGCCCAGCCGGTGGAACCCCAAGGAGGCCGACCCTGTGGGAGCGCACTGGGCGGCGGGAGGCTGTTGGTGGCAGCAGGCGGTCCCGTAAGTACCCAGGTCCCGAGTCACGGAGCACTTTAAAGATCACTAACACCTTGAATCAGATCCGGAAGGCCACAGGAAGCCAATGCAGCATGCGCAGGAGCGGTGTAACATGGGAGCTCTGAGGAGCTCCCAAGATCACCCACGCGGCCGCATTCTGGACCAACTGCAGCCTCCGGACATTCTTCAAGGAGAGCCCCATGTAGAGAGCATTGCAGTAGTTCAAGCGGGAGATGATGAGGGCGGAGGTGACCGTGCGAAGTGCGTCCAGAACCAGAAAGGGCCACAACTGGTAAATCAGACGAATCTGACAAAAGCCCCCCCTGGCAACGGCCGTAATGTGATATTCTAAAGACAACCGTACATCCAGGAGGACACCCAAATTGCGAGCCTTTTCCATGAGGGGCAAAATTTCTCCCCCCACGGCCAGAGACGGAATAAGCTGGCTGTATCTGGGCGCAGGAAACCACAGCCACTCGGTTTTGGTCGGGTTGAGACGAAGCCTGTTAAGACCCATCCAACTCCGCACGGCCTCCAGGCACCGGGTCATCACTTTGACGGCTTCGTTGGAGTGGCCCGGGGTAGAGATGTACAGCTGAGTATCATCAGCGTACTGATGGAACTCTACCCCAAAACCATGGATGATCTCACCCAGTGGCTTCACATAAATGTTGAACAGCAGGGGTGAGAGCACAGACCCTGGGGCACCCCACATAATAGAGGCCTCAGGGTCGACCTCTGCCCCCCTGTCAACATAAATTGCAAGCGGTCGGAGAGGAAGGTGGAGAACCACCATAAAATGGTGCCTCCAACTCCCAACCCCCCCAACCACCACAATAAGATACTGTGGTCGACAGTATCAAAAGCTGCTGAGAGATCTAACAGGACAAAGACAGAGGAACAACCCCTGTCTCGGGCTGTTATAAGTAAAATTTGGATATTATACTTGAGAAACTACAGAACCAGACTGTAGCCATTTTGTGTCCGTAGCCTGACCTTTTAAAAGGACAGAAAAGTTGAGAAATATGTTTTTGTGAAACAAATATGTTGGATTGCGAAGTTTGTCTTTGGCATAGGTTAGAGGACATTTGTGCTAGGGCACTCTGACATTATAAATGTCACACTAAGGAATATTAATGTTTCCTTATAATTTTTCTGGAATGTGAAAAATAGGAAATCTGAAAATATTGGAAGGTTTCCATGGAAGGTTGTATAACGTCCATATATGGAAAAAGGAAGTATTATGTAACCATGTGATTTGATAAACCTATATAAGCTGTATTCACTGAAAGGAGGGCGTCTCTTTCCTCTTAGAAAATGTTTCTTTTCTGGAGGGAACTGAGTCCAATACTGCAGTATTTTCCCTAATAAAGCATCCTATAACTCAGATTATCAAAAGTTTGTTGTTTCATTTTTGAATGCTTATAACAATTTTGGCGAGCCAGCCAGGAGTTAGATGTTTTTTTTTTTCTTCCTTTGGACGGATGATTTTTCAGGACTGCAATGGCGCCTCTCTGCTGGATTTGTGGAGGCAGTTAGTGGGTCTTCCGCCCAAGGGAGGGGAAATTGCTCTTAAAACCTTGACTGGTAATCTGGTTGTAGATGCTTGGAACGGTCGAAGTTTGGTGCATCGGGGGTCTCAGGTGAGCTGAATTTTAATTAGTAACTTTTCAAATTGTGTTGCAACATTTCCTAAATTGGAATGGGATTGTTTAGATGGGTCTGAAAATGATTTCTGTTTGACATGTGAATGAGAGTTTAAACTGTTATTTTTTTCTTGTCTCTTTTCTCCCTGTCATATTTTGTGTTAAGGGGGGTTATAATGAGAACAAGATGTTTGAGCTAAAGTTTCAGAGTTCTCTTTTGGAGAGCTGGTTCGGCTTTTGGCTACTGATATTTAAGTATTATTCCCTTGATACAGATTGTATTTTGTATGGCTGGAATGGCTGAAATATGTTTGAAACAGTTCAAAATTTGGAGTGTATTGAAATGTGTATTGGTTTGAATGCCTTAAAAGCTGTGTTAAACGGTTAACTGTTGAATCTTTGTATTGTCTCTTTTAATGCTGTGCTGAAGAGTTAAAGAGATTATGCCCCGGTGATTTATGTAGATCTGTGATAGTATGTGGAAGGGTCTTTTCCCTTCTTAGTGAGAGGTTTTCTTAAGGAATACGTGAGCCAACTTTGCGAGAGAGAGTTGTGAGGATTTTATGTTTGGAATAGTTATAAAATTTACAGACAAGAAATTTTATTTGTAGTGTGAAATGCCTAATAGTCTTACAGATGTGTTATTTCGGACTTCCGGAAAAAGATGGCGGACGGCTGCTTTCGCCGGAGCTCTCTCCGGCCCGGGTGCTCTTTGCTGCGGGTCCCCATGCCCCCTGGCCCCCCTCGCCGGTGGCAGAGGTGGGGGAGGGCCCGGGGAGACCAGCGGTTATCAACGAGAGCTGGTTGGGGGCTCGCCGGAGCTAGGGGAGCCGATGGGAGCGACGGCGTTGGCGGCGGCGGTCCTGGCGGCCCCGGAGTTGGCGCGGCGGCCCTGGCGGCCCCGGAGTGGTCTCGGGATGGTCTTGCTGGCTTTGGCGGCCTCGGAGGCCTCGGAGGCCTCGGAGCGGCCTCGGAGGGGCTTCGGAGGCTCCGTTCTGGATATAGCAGTCCCGGAGCGGTTTTCCAGCTCGCCGGAGCCGCGGCGTCGAGAGAGGAGACAGCGTTGCCGCGGCAGTCCTGGCGGCCTCGGAGCGGCCTCGGGGTGGCCTCGTCGGCCTCGGAGTGGCCTCGGAGTGGCGTCGGAGGCCGCGCTCCAGGTGCGGCGGCCCCGGAGCGGTTTCTGAGCGGCCTCGGAGGCCTTGGGAGTGGTGTGGAGCGGCTTCGGTGGATTTGTGGCGATGGATCCGGTGCGTGTGATGCGGAGCTCCGCCGCGGACCTCTCCGGCCTGGACGGCCTCAGCGGTGGCCCCCCTTGTTCCCTGGGCCCCCCCGCCGGTGGCAGAGGCGGGGGAGGATCGAGGGAGACCAGCCGAGTCACCTGGAAGCTGGTCGGGGGTCGGCTGGAGCCGCGGGACCGATGTGGAGGGCGGCGTGGTCACGGCGGCCCCGGCGGCCTTGGGTCGATTGCGGAGGCTTCCTCCAGCGGTCGGCGGAGCGAGGCGGCTGCGGACGGGCAGCGAGCGGACTTGGGGCATTTTTGATAGCCCCGAAGACGACGCGGCGGCTGGGAGATCCACGGAAGGGCTCGGCTGGGGAGCGGTGGTGCCGATGCCCCCGTGGGCCGCTTAGGTGGAGCTGTGGTGTCCCTTCCTTCCCTGGGGCCCCCACCGGTGGCAGAGGTGGTGGGCCTGGGGGGGGGACTGGCTCTACCTGTGACTCTTACCCCCCCGGGGGTCTCACCGGTGGCAGAGGTGGGACGACCGGGGGGAGGCGGAATATACCCCAGCTGGACTGGATTCCATTTTCCATGGCCGGAGGACAGCAGGCGTTGCGGACACTCTGGGACTGCCGAGATAGGACGTCTGGGTCCACGGAAGTACCTAAGGACAGAGCTTTGGGCCTTGAGGGATGCCCCCCTCTCCCTTAGGTGGCCTTCGAAGCTCTCTAAGACCTTCCGCAATGAGGGATCCTGGGATCCGGAGCGATGGTGGGGTCGGGGAAACCGGGGAGGGCGTGGTAAATCCGGGCTTATAAAATTTTTAAGGGGATTTTTTAAAGGGGAAAAGTCCAGGGCGGGCGGGGGAGACAGCCCGCATGGAATTGGGGGCAGCCGGGCCGGCGAGCGCGCCTGTGGGGCCTCGGGGGTTCCCGTGTCGGGGTGGCAGACAGGGGGTGGGCAGCCGGGGGCCAGTTTTATCGGCACGGTAACTGGGAGAGGTAGGTATGCTAGGGGTGGAGGGCCATATCCGGTTAGGGGATCGCGCTCCCGATGTTTACAGGCGGTAGCGCGCTCCGACCCTCCTTACCCATCCTGCAGTCCTGGTTGCCCGGAATCTCAGGCCCTGAATACCCGGCTGCTGTTGTGCAATGCCAGGTCCGTGGTTAATAAGGCTCCCCTGATCTGGGAGTTGGCTCAGGAGGAGGCCGCGGACCTGGTAGGTGTCACCGAAACCTGGTTGGGCCCAGAGGGAGGGGTCCCTCTGGTTGAGATGTGCCCACCAGGTTTCCTTGCATTTCACCAGCCTAGGGCTCAGGGAAGGGGCGGTGGGGTGGCGGTGCTTATAAAGGAAGTCCTTTGTCCTAGGGAGGCCACTGTCCCTCAGACGGCTGGCTGTGAATCTCTTTTTGTGAAGTGGGGGCAAGGGGTTCAGATGGGTCTTTTGTTGACGTACCTGGCTCCCTGCCACGTCTCATCGGCCCTACCCGGACTCCTAGAGGTAATAGCCGGGCTGGCGGTTGAGACCCCAAGGCTTTTAGTCATGGGGGATTTCAACCTGCCATCGCTCGGTGAAACCTCGGGGTTGGTCCGGGAGTTCTTGGCTTCCATGACGGCCATGGACCTGACCCAGTTAGTTTCTGCCCCCACTCACATGGGAGGTCACATGCTGGACCTGATTTTTGTCTCTGGGCAGTGGTTGAATGACTGTAATTGGGGGGATTTAGTTATTACACCCTTGTCATGGACAGATCATTCCCTCCTGAGGCTGGATTTCTGTTCCGCTACCCCCCACCGCAGGGAGGCGGAGCCACTTAGATGGTTCCGCCCCAGGCGCCTAATGGATCCGGATCGGTTCCAGAGGGAGCTTGGGCCATTTCCTGAATCTCTGGCTCTCAGCTCGCCTGGGGACCTGGTGGCCACCTGGGAGGGGTTGGCCGCCGGGGCCCTAGAGCGAGTTGTGCCTATGCGACCTCTGACTCGGCACAGATCCCATTTGGCTCCGTGGTATACGGAGGAGCTACGGGAGATGAAGTGCCGAAAAAGACGTCTTGAGGGCATTTGGAGGGCGAGCCGTTCTGAGTCTGACCGAACACAGGTGAGATCTCATATTAAGACTTACCTTGTGGCGATAGGGGCGGCGAAATCTTCGTATTTCTCCGCCCTCATTGCATCAGCAGAAAATCGGCCTGCCGCCCTGTTTAGAGTGACCCGCTCTCTACTTGAGCCGAGAGCGCGGGATGACCTCTTGCAGGGTAGAGCAGAGGAGTTTTCCCGATTTCTGCATGATAAAATCGCTCAGATTCGGGAAGGGCTCGACTCCAATTGGGTGGTCCCGGGGGAGGTGTCCGGGGCAGGTCTTGAGAGTGTTATCTGGGGGGAGTTCGATCCTGTGACCGCTGAGGGTGTGGACAGGTTGCTGGGGGGTCTGAATGCCACCACCTGTTTATTGGACCCGTGTCCTTCCTGGTTGGTTTCGGCTGCCAGGGAGACGACACGAGGCTGGCTCCAGGGGATTGTCAACGCTTCTTTGAGAGAGGGGGTGCTCCCTACCGCCCTGAAGGCGGCGGTGGTGCGCCCCCTCCTCAAGAAGCCTTCCCTGGACCCAGCTATTTTAAACAACTATCGTCCAGTCTCCAACCTTCCCTTCGTGGCGAAGGTTGTTGAGAGTGTGGTGGCACGTCAGCTCCCCCAGTACCTGGAGGAAGCAACTTACCTCGATCCGTTCCAATCGGGCTTCAGGCCTGGACATAGCACTGAGACGGCATTGGTCGCGTTGGTTGATGATCTCTGGAGGGCTCGTGACAGAGGGTTCTCCTCTGTCCTGGTCCTATTAGATCTCTCGGCGGCTTTTGATACTATCGACCATAGTATCTTATTGCGACGGTTGGAGGGGTTGGGGATTGGTGGAACCGTCCTCCGATGGTTCTCCTCCTTCCTCTCTGACCGTTCGCAATTTGTGTTGGCGGGGGGGGAGAGGTCCACCTCTAGGCCCCTGGTTTGTGGGGTGCCTCAGGGGTCGGTCCTTTCTCCCCTCCTGTTCAACATTTACATGAAGCCGTTGGGCGAGATCATCCGTGGTCTTGGAGTGAGATGTCATCTGTATGCAGATGACACCCAGCTGTACATCTCCACTCCGGACCACCCCAACGATGCTGTGGGGACTATGTCTAGGTGCCTGGAGGCCGTGCGGGACTGGATGGGCGGGAACAGGCTTCGGCTCAACCCATCCAAGACCGAGTGGCTGTGGTTTCCGGCGCCCCGATATAGCCGGCTGACACCTACGCTGGCTATTGGGGGGGAGGTTCTGCCCCCCACAGAGAGGGCTCGCAACCTGGGAGTCCTCCTGGATGTACGGCTGTCGTTTGAACATCACATCGCGGCCGTCTCCAGGGGGGCGTTTCATCAGATCCGTCGGATCTACCGGTTGCGGCCCTTCCTGGATCGGGACGCCCTGCGCACGGTCACTCAGGCCCTTGTCACCTCTCGCCTGGACTATTGTAATGCCCTCTACATGGGGCTCCCTGCGGGGAGCATCCGGAGACTCCAGTTGGTGCAAAATGCAGCCGCGAGGGTGATTATGGGGGCGTCGCGTAGCGCCCATGTGACGCCTCTCCTGCGCGAGCTGCATTGGTTGCCGATGGCTCTCCGGGTTCGCTTTAAGGTTCTAGTTTTGACCTTTAGGGCGACCCATGGCATGGGACCAGGTTACCTTCAGGATTGCATTCTACCAACGTTCTCCAACAGGCCGGTGCGTTCCCACAGGGAGGGACTGCTCCGGGTGCCGTCGGCCGCTATGTGTCGTCTGGCGGCGCCAAGGGGTAGGGCCTTCTCTGTGGGTGCCCCCGCCCTCTGGAATACTCTGCCACCGGAACTTCGTACCGGCACGGACCTGAGGGCCTTCAGGCGCGCGTTAAAGACCTGGCTCTTTGAGCAGGCCGGCCTGGGCTGAAAGAATGATTTTAAATTTTGATCTCCTTTTTAATTTAAATTGGGTTTTAAGGGTGGGGGGGGGGGTTTTCTAATTGCAGCTAATTCTAATATTTAATTATTTTTTAACTTTTGTATTTGTGGGGTTTTTAGATGAGCTGTTCACCGCCCTGAGTCCCTCGGGAGAAGGGCGGTATATAAATGTAATAAATAAATAAATAAATAAATAAATAAATTTACTTCCTCTGTTTTGAGGAATTATAAGTTGTCAATGCTGAGATTGAGAAGTGTTCCGGTAAGGAGTTTGTTCATGGTTTAAGCATTTATACTTTTGTGGAGTTGCAGCATATTTTGGATTATTTATTTAGTTCAGAAGGGATATAGATACTCTACTAGTATAGTCTATTGCAGGAAATACCTAGTGATATACTGGCTGGAATAGTCAGGGCAGTTTAGTATAAGGTATTAACAACTGATGTACCAAGAGGACAGAATCTGGTTAGAGTTTTCTCGTAGATGGGTCAGTTTAGAGATGAATTGTCAGCTGAATTCTTGAATAGAATTAGAGTTAGTTTAAATAAGTGTTTATTTTTCTTTTTTTCAGAGAGACACCTGAATACTAAGGTTAATGAAATTGTAGCTTGTGACAGAGGCCACGGAAAGTTATTTTTTTTTAGTTGTGATGAAATGAAATCTTGACAGTTAAATATGTTCTTTGTGTTCGAAGCTGTTATGAAGCTAGAAAGAGAGAGAACAGAGATAAGTCAGATGGATTTGGACTTGTAATAGTTAATAATATCACAAGATTGGATCTTCATATTCATATTTATCTACTGGGGGTAGATGGAAGCATCCAGAGATGGGGGGAGAATAGAATTTCTTTCCTGGAACAGAAATAGCTGCTGAAAAAAGTAAGCAGTGTTTTGTTTGTGGCATTTTTTTGAGAAATTTGCCCAGACAAGCGGAGAAATGCAGCAGAGGCTGTATACCCTAATTGGAGATTAAGGGGGGGGGGGGGGTCAAAGGCTTTTTACACTTGCGTCTCATCAGATGTAAAGGTGAGATTTGAGGAAACAGTTGTGGTTTCCTGATAGATACATAGCCAGAGTTTTCTTTTGGCCAGGTATGATGAAGTGTTAAGGGAGAGCCTTTTGATGTTGCTATTGTTCAAGATGTGTCTCTAAAAGGAGGACATTCTGAGATAACATTGGATGCTATGTGCATACCTGAAGCAGGTATGGACCTTTTAGGATGAGATGTTTTGTCCTTATTAGGTTATGCTTATCTTTCTGAAGATAAGTGTACTGTTCAGTTATTGACTGATGAACAGGAGAGATTTATAGATCCTATTGTGTGGGAAGTAAAAGGAAATAGAGGTGTTTTGACTATTATACTTGTGATATTAGTGATATTGTGCCAGTGAGGCAGAAGCAATGTGATATTTCCTTGGAAGGAAGATGTGGCTTGAAGCTAGTGATAGAGTTCCTGTTAGGGGATGGGCTAATTGAGCCTGCGATGTTTCCGTACAATATATTCATATTGCCTGTAGAGAAACCTGATGGTTTTTGATGTCTAGTGGCTGGTTTCATATAATCACTTGATGATTACTATGCCAGAATCCCTATACGGTGTTAGGGGAATGTCATATGAATACAGGTATTTTAGTGTGATAGATTTGAAAGAATTTTTATTTTTGGACTTGCCCAGTAGTGAGGACTGATCCAGATACACATTGAACTTGACAGTATCGATGGTGTGTTTTACCAAGAGGAGTTCTTAGAAAGCCCTAGTTTGTTTGGACAAGCTTAGAGCAGGTTCTTGGGGGTTTTGAACCGCCTGTGAATATAAAGTTGTTACAATATGTAAACGATCTGTTGGTCTTAGGTGAGAAGAAGAGAGATCTTGAGAAAGATGTGTAAATGCTTTGTTAGAGTTCTTAGGACAATAGGGTCTAAAAGTTTTAAGGAAGGAATTGTAATCTGTGGAGTCTGATTTACGACATTTGATTAGGTATAGAGAATCAATCCAGATAGAGGATTGAGAGGATAATTAGATAATCTATGCTGAGAACTAAGAGTGCTCTTGTGTTGACTTTTTGTATGAGTTTAAGGAAGACTTTCCATTTGTTTGTAGCTGCGGAAGAGGTATAGCTGAAGGTGTTTGTTCTAGCTCAGGTGTGAGCTGGGAAGCAGAAACTTATAGTTCTGTTGTTGGTTGACAATTGATGGATTTAATAGTGCTTTAGTAGTTTTAGTGTTTTAATGCAGGAAGCATATGTGGCTTACATATGTTAGATTTTTAAAGCAATTTTATTGTTGAGAATTTTTTTCAACTGACAGGAATTTAAATTTGGTTGAATTCCTTTTGAGAGAGAGACAGGAATGGAAGATATAGGACTATACATGCTTGTATTGAAGTTCTAGATTTACTGACAAAAGTGAGAGAGGATTTGGAAGATAGCCCAATAGAGGGAGGTATTAATTCATGTATTGATTGATCTTCTTGAAGTAAAGAATGCTTATCTGTTGCGTATTTTGCTTAGGTGTGTGAAGTGTTTCCTTTGGTGCAAGCTTTGAAGCTTTTAGAAAATGCAGTGGGTATGCTGTGGCTGAAGTTACAGAATAATAGGCTAAGAGAAGTTTTCCAAAGAGATTTTGGGAAATAGATTAGCAGATGAGGCTTATGTGTATATATATATATATATATATATATATATATGTAAGGTTTTTAAGCTGACAATTTTTTTTTTAAATAATAAATAAGGGAGACTAGTATAGATCTATTTCGAGCTAGTTAGCTCTCTTCAGCTAGCCATACCCTTACTGGGATTCGAACCAGGGAAGTATTACATGTGAGGCAGTTGTAATTGCCTCTACACCACTGGCTCTCTCCTTATCAGCTCAGGCAGGGGAATAAGTATATACTTTGTATTACAACACCCTGTTAAGCCCCAATTAAGGGAGAAAGCATACTGCTTTCTTTTCTGTCTTTCGGCTCATCACCAGAGACCATACCGACAGAAAGCTATTTGTTTCGTTGCCTTTTGTTTACATGTGTGTAAGGTTTTTAAGCTGATAATTTTTAAATAATAAATAAGGGAGACTAGTATAGATCTATTTCGAGCTAGTTAGCTCTCTTCAGCTAGCCATACCCTTACTGGGATTCGAACCAGGGAAGTATTACATGTGAGGCAGTTGTAATTGCCTCTACACCACTGGCTCTCTCCTTATCAGCTCAGGCAGGGGAATAAGTATATACTTTGTATTACAACACCCTGTTAAGCCCCAATTAAGGGAGAAAGCATACTGCTTTCTTTTCTGTCTTTCGGCTCATCACCAGAGACCATACCGACAGAAAGCTATTTGTTTCGTTGCCTTTTGTTTACATGTGTGTAAGGTTTTTGAGCTGATAATTTTAAATAATAAATAAGGGAGACTAGGATAGATCTATTTCGAGCTAGTTAGCTCTCTTCAGAACTCTTCAGAACTCTTCGAACCCTTACTGGGATTCGAACCAGGGAAGTATTACATGTGAGGCAGTTGTAATTGCCACTACACCACCTGGCTCTATCCTTATCAGCAGAGGCAGGGGAATAAGTATATATTTTGTGTTACACACATGTAAACTAAAGACAACGAAAACTAAAGACAGAAAAGAAAGCAGTATGCTTTCTCCCTTAATTGGGGCTTAACAGGGTGTTGTAACACAAAGTATATACTTATTCCCCTGCCTCTGCTGATAAGGATAGAGCCAGGTGGTGTAGTGGCAATTACAACTGCCTCACATGTAATACTTCCCTGGTTTGAATCCCAGTAAGGGTATGGCTAGCTGAAGAGAGCTAACTAGCTCGAAATAGATCTATCCTAGTCTCCCTTATTTATTATTTAAAATTATCAGCTCAAAAACCTTACACACACACACACACACACACACACACACACACATATATATATATATATATTATCGATGCATGTATGAGAGAAATACCGATGATGGTTTTAGTTCCTGTTTTGGAATGGGATGTAGAACCAGGTTTCATTGATGAAGAAGAGAAACAGATGACGTTAGAGATGTGGAGTATATAGATTGGAAGTGGTTAATAGAGATTACATATAGTTAATAAGCCTGTTATGAGAGACATAATAGAGAAGGTACATGAGGGTACTTATTAGGGAAAACAAGTATTTGTGGCTTTTGTGAAGAGAAGATGTATTTATAGAAGTATGTACACGATAGTTATGCAAGTGAGTAGGACATGTATATATTGTGTGAATGCATATAATTCTGATAGGAGGAAGAGATTTCGCTATTTAGCCATTTTAAAGAATGTGAGTTGCTTGTACTGTAATGTCAACAGAGAGTACTTTGAAATATCTGTTGGTGATTGTTGATCAGTTGACTGAATGGCTGGAACCTGTTCTGTGTGCGAGAGTGAATGCACAAATGACTGTGAAGTTAATATTGGAACAGATAGATAGATAGATAGATAGATAGATAGATAGATAGATAGATAGATAGATAGATAGATAGGTAGGTAGGTAGGTAGGTAGGTAGGTAGATAGATAGAATGATAGAGGTACACATTTTATTTTTCATGTGGTAAAGGGGGTATAGGAAAGATTTGGAAATGGATTGGCAATAGACCTGTTGGGTTTTTGTTTTTTTTTCCTCAGGTGGGGTGAAGAATGAGAACTATAAAACAATACATTGAAGAAATTAATGTTAGCAGTTTAATTACCCTGGATGAAATGTTTACCTCTAGCTCTATTGTGAGTGTGTCCTTGTTTGAAAAAAGATGTTGAAATTTCACTGTATGAAATGATGTTTGGCATACCTTATACTGGAAGTGTGGATATATCTAGAAATTGCACTTGAAGATATTTTATTTTGTTTAGAAAATATATACAGGGACTGTCCCAATGTTTTTCTCTTTTAAGGTCTAGAAGACTTTTGGCGCAAACATCACTGTTTGATTTCCAAGTGCATGATTTTAAGAGTGGAGACTGGGTCCTGATAAAGCAGTGGAAAGCTTTTGGGAAGCTGAGGCCTATCTAGGAAGGACCATTACAAGTACTGTTGACTACTGAGTCTGCTGTTCGGATATGTGAGTGTGTCTACAGGAATTGGTGGATCTGGTTCCTGTTTCCAGTGGAAACAAGCTTCGGAAAGACTGGACTTTGTATTTTCTATTTCTTTTAGATAGTGGGGATAGATAATTACATGTCTAGTTTAGCTTAGGTTTGTGGAACTTTGAGTGGAAGAATTGATTATTTGGTTGCATGTAATACATTTTTTCTTGTTGATTATTTTAATAATTGTTGATTATTTTAAGACATGAAATAATAGACTGTTGTATACAGGTATTATATCCGCTGAGTGCAGAAGAAGATAAAGAAGTGGATGTAAGTCCCCAAAGACCGGTTGTAAGTTTTGAAGTGTAAAATTACATACGTTAAGGTGGGTGGGGGCCTAGTCCATTTGTGAATATGATGTGGATAGTGATTATTGCCTTATGTGGGGTAGGTATGGAGGCTTCTGAGATATTGCCTGGTTATTCATTAACGTGGCATTGGTTATGTTTCCAAACTGAACCCGACAGTACTGAATATGAAGGGCAGATATCACTGACATTGATGAAACCTATGGCTGAGGTTGGAATCTGTATAAGATCCACCTTAGATGATGGTTTATATTTGAGGAAATATCTAACATGTAACTGCACATATGACATGAGGACTTGTCTAAGAGGATGGAACAACTATATGATCATTGTTTTGACCTGTATGGCAATTATTCTCCTTCCTATATGAGACTTAGAGCTCTGGAAGAGATGTTATTTATGCCGTTCATTGAAGTATGAAGTATTTTAAGAAGTTGATGTTTTTGTGTGACAGTTTGGTTAGTGCAAAATGTTCATTTAACTGGAAAAGTAGATGTACAGTTAGATGTTTTGAGGTACCAAGAATTTTACATAGAAGTGTAAGATACTGAAAGGAACAGAGCCTAATGCGAGAAGTGAAAAAGTATAAACATGCAGATGGCAAAACAATTTATACTTATTTACCTACTGAAGAAGTTTTTTTTTATTGAATGGAGGTTGAACACATGACACATGTGTTGTATTTACGTAGAGGTTGGTTAATGTTTTGTAGAGCATATGTATATGCATTGATACCAATTAATACAATGGGTGTGCAATTGGTTGTTTAATGATTGTTATGGCAACTGCCCATACTAAGGATGAACATGTGAAGAAATATAGAGGACAACGTTAGTGTTTAGTGATACTTCTTTTAAGACTGTAATGATATGTAAGTTGTGTTTCTGCTGTTGTAAGATTAAGAAACCTGAGGAAAAACGCAAGATATATAGTCAACAAGAAGTTAGGCTTATGTTGAGAGAGCTTGATGATCATTCTCAAGTATAAATTGGTAACAAAAAGAAAGGGAGGAGTTGTTATAAGTAAAATTTGGATATTATACTTGAGAAACTACAGAACCAGACTGTAGCCATTTTGTGTCTGTAGCCTGACCTTTTAAAAGGACAGAAAAGTTGAGAAATATGTTTTTGTGAAACAAATATGTTGGATTGCGAGGTTTGTCTTTGGCATAGGTTAGAGGACATTTGTGCTAGGGCACTCTGCCTCCCACTCCCAACCCCCCCCCCCAACTGTCCCAAGAAGATACTGTGGTCAACAGTATCAAAAGCCGCTGAGAAATCTAATAGGACCAAGACAGAGGAACAACCCCTGTCTCGGGCCTTCCAGAGATCACCCACCAACGCGACCAACGCCGTCTCTGTGCTGTGCCCGGGCTTGAAACCTGATTGGAGGGGGTCTAGATATACCGCTTCATCCAGATACTGAGGGAGCTGACGTGCCACCACACTCTCAACAACCTTCGCCACAAAGCGGAGGTTGGAGACCGGACGATAATTTGACAATAATACTGGATCCAGGGACGGTTTCTTGAGGAGGGGCCGCACCACCGCCTCTTTCAAGGTGGCGGGTAAAAGCCCCTTTCTCAAAGAAGCGTGAATGATCCCTTGGACCCAGCCTCGTGTCACCTCCCGAGTAGCCAAGACCAGCTAGGAGGGGTACGGGTCCAATAAACAGGTGGTGGCATTAAGCCCCCCCCCCCCCCGTATCCTGTCCATGTCCTCCAGGGTAACAGGATTGAACTCATCCCAAATGACCTCACCGAAGTCTGCCCCCGCCCCCCCACCCGGAGATGCCCAATCAGAGTCCAGCTCACCCTGGATCTGAGTGATTTTGTCCTGCAGAAACCTAGAAAAGTCCTCGGCCCGTCCCTGCAAGGGATTCTCCCGCGTCTCCACTTCCAAAAGGGAGTGGGTCACCCTAAACAGGGTGGCTGGGCAATTTTCCGTGGACGCAATAAGGGCAGAGAGGTAAAATCGCCTTGCCGTCCTTATCGCCACTAAATACGCCCTAATATGGGATCATAATAATGATCAGTCAGATCTGGAGTGGCTGTCCCTCCAACCACTCTCTAGACGTCTTTTCTAGCACTTCATCTCCCTCAGCTCCTCGGAAAACCAAGGAGCCGCTTGGGATCGGCACCAGGTCAGAGGCCGCAAGGGCATGACCCGGTCAAGGGCCTCAGCTGCCACCCTATCCCAGGTAGCCACTAAGCCCTCGACCGAGTCGTGTGTGTGAGTCTCGGGAAACGGCCCAAGCTCCATCAGGAACCTATCTGGGTCCATCAGCGCCTGGGGTGGTACCATTTTATCGGCCCCATCTCCTTGCGGTGGGGGCGTGTGTAATGGAAGTCAAGTCTAAGGAGCAAATGATCAGTCCGTGACAGGGGTTCTACAACAACATCCCCTATACCTAGATCATCCTGCCACTGATCAGAGACAAAAACCAAATCCAGGATGTGACCCCCCAAGTGAGTGGGGTCCCAAATTAATTGGATCAGGCCCATGTCTGTCATGGAAGCTATGAACTCCTGAGCAATCCCCGAGGTCCCACCGGCAGAAGGCAGTTTGAAATCCCTCATGACCATAAGCCTGGGGGTCTCAACCGCCAAGCCGGCTATAACCTCAAGGAGCTCAGGCAGGGCCGATATCACAAAGCAGGGAGCCAGGTATGCGATCACCTGAACCCTGGAACCAAACTTCATGAAAAGGGACTCACATCCGGTCATCTGAGAAACATTGGATTCCCTAGGACACAGATCTTCCTTAATAACCACCGCAACCCCCCCACCCCTCCTCTGAGCCCTCGGCCGATGAAAGACCCAAAACCCGGATGGGCACATCTCCACCAGGGGAACTCCTTCCTCTTGGCCCAACCAGGTTTCGGTAACACCCGCCAGGTCCACTCCCCCCTCACAAATCAAATCATAGATGAGGGGGGCCTTGTTAACGACGGACCTGGCATTACACAACATCAGCCAAAGGCCCAGGGCCCGATGACTCAGACCACCTGGGGAACAGGACATGACTAGAAAGTCAGAGCGCGCCACCGCGTGCAAGCAGCGGGGGCGCGCTCCCAATATAGGATATGGCCCCCTATAACCGCCAAATCTGCCTCTCCTGCTCACCGTGCCGATAGACTGTGTTCCGCCCTCCCCGGGACAACCCCCCATCCTTGATATGACCCCACCTGACCCCAGCACCTCCCGGCAACGCTCGACCCATGGCCTAGCCCCAGCCTCATATTCTAGTGACTTGCCCTGTCAGTACCGGTGGGACTAATCTTGGAGGTTCTTTGATTGGGTTGTTTACTGTTAGCTTGTTTGGCAGTTCCTTGCTTGAGAATTTATTTATTTGTTGGTCTGATGGTAATCTTGGTGTCACTCTATGTTTATCTGAATGTTGATTGCTGGTGGGATGATGATTTGGTCTTCTCTTCCTTTGTCTCCAGGTTAGCTAAGGAATTCTGGGAATCCACACATTTTAAAAGTTTCCAAGGTTGAGAAACTCTGGATAGATGATCTTCAAGGTATCTCCAATATACAGAATTATACTCCAAAAATGGTACCTGATAGCAGTAAGTTCAAGATTTTCATTATCTCCTTTTATATGTGTTTCTCTGAGAGAGAATTGTGAGGCATTTGAATTAAAAATGTGAATACTATGAAGAATGTCTCCTGATAGAAATGAAAATGAAGACATCTGGTGCAAGGTAACTATTGATTATTTAATGGTTTGGGTAGTTACCATAGAGAGCCACAGTAATTACTCATTTATGCTGTCTTCCTAACCAGTGAGGTATACAATTTAGCCAGCTTCACAGCTCGTGAACAATTATAAAACAGGGAAGTGTCAGATACTGCAAATATTCCTCCTAAGTGTGGCTAATAATGTGTTACATGCAGTACATAAATCTAGTGTGTGGATACATCAAGTGTGAAGATTACTCATAGAGCATGGGTGTCAAACTTGATCACGTCACAATTTTTGCCTTTGTGGAGCTTGGTGGGCATGGCCTGCACATGACATATCCAGCCCATGGACCATCAGTTTGACAGGCCTGTCATAGAGTATTACTTTTATAATCTCATGAACTAAAGGACATCTCCCAATGTTTTGGATCCAATATCCTTATCACTATCCATATTTGGAAGGTGTGATTCTGAATTTAAAAAAGTTATTTGCACATTGTGGAAGTTTGATCTTCTGCAGTTCTTTACCTCAACTGATGAAAGACAAGAAGGGTCATGACAGGGACATGAATATTGGACTGATAAACTTCATTTCAAGCTCCCTGAGATTTTGCTGATAATTTGTTAAAGATGACCAGATGGTATTAAGGATTTTGCTTCAAATAGGCTCTGAGGCCAGTATCACCATTAATCTTGAAGAGCAGGGATAAGCAAAATGATTCAACTTCCAAGCATGTTGTTCTCAGAATTGTGACGTGTGGTGCTTGGATCTCAAAACAAAGTGAAAAGACCTTTTTGAACAATATCAGCTCAAGAATCCTAGCTTTTCCAACCTCTATAATTGAGCTCTTCTTCTCGGGGATTGCATTTGTATATGTTCGATTGAATAAATAATTCTTTTCTGATCTCTTTTTGAAAGGTAGAAGCATTGTCAGTGGTGTTGAATAGCTTTACATCATCAGCGAAAAGAACACAGTTGCTCTTAATATAATCACAGTTTAAGATCTGTTTAAGATCAATGCAACTTCACTCAATATTGTCATAATACATATATTATTTCAGACAAAACTGTTTTTTGTAAACTGGGGAGTTGCACTCTCAGAGCAGCTGATACTTTGATAATTGTAGGAGCAAAGAATCAGGACCATACTTCAAATTGTAGTTCAGAATATTTATTGCTCATATCTATACACAGGATCCTAGTCAACTAAAGTTCAATACTAAATTGTTGCTGGATAAGGGTCAATGGATGGACTTAAAAAGGGGATGGACTTAGACCCCATTGTGGGAATACCTACTCTCCAACAAACAGTTTGGTTTCAGAAGGAAACTGTCCTGTAATCTGCAATGCTTGCACTGTAAAAACATATGGACTAAACGACTTGATCAGGGCAAAGCAATTGACGCAATTTACATAGACTTCTGTAAAGCCTTTGATTCAGTGGTACATGACAAACTACTCCTAAAATTAAGGTCTTATGGTATCTCTGGATACCTGCATAACTGGATAGAAGCATTCCTGTCAAACAGGCAGCAAATGCTCAAAATTGCGAGTGTCCTATTAAATCCTGTACCTGTCAACAGAGGTGTCCCCCAAGGCAGAATTCCAGGACAAACTCTCTTCATACTCTATATTAATGACCTCTGTGATTATATTAAGAGCAACTGTGTTCTTTTCACTGATGATGTAAAGCTATTCAACACCACTGACAATGCTGCTACCTTTCAAAAAGACCTCAACTATGTGTCAGAATGGTCAAACAAATGGCAACTTCAGATCTCAACAAATAGATGCTCTGTCTTGCATATTGGCAAAAAAAAATCAAAAAATAAAATACAAACTGAATAGTCAAGACCTTGTTGATGACACAAACATTGTCAAGGACCTTGGAGTATTCATCTCAAATGATCTAAGCACTAGAGCCCATTGTAATTACATAGTCAAAAAGGCATTAAGAGTTGTTAATCTAATTCTGCATAGCTTTTTCTCCGGTAATATCACTGTACTAACTAGAGCATATAAAACATTTGCTAGACCAATACTTGAATACAGCTCATCAGTCTGGAACCCGCATTACATATCTGATATTAATACAATTGAGAAAGTCCAGAAATATTTTATGAGAAGAGTCCTCTACTTGTAGCAGAATACTTTATGCCACCAGATGTGAAATTTTAGACCTAGACAATCTAGAACTATGCCGCCTTCAGTTCGATCTAAGTATAGTACATAAAATTGTATATTGCAATGTCCTACCTATCAATGAACACTTCAGCTTTAACCAAAACAATACAAGAGCACAAAACAGATATAAACTAAAGATAAACCGCACCAAACTTGATTGCAGGAAATACGACTTCAGCAACAGAGTAGTCAAATGTCTGGAATATTCTACTTGACTGTGTGGTTTCTTCCCCAAACCCCCAAACCTTCAACATTAGACTATCTACTATTGACCTCACCCTTTTCCTAAGAGGTCTGTAGGGGGCATGCATAAGTGCACCAAAATGCGCCTATGGTCCCTATCCTATTGTTTCTTTTGTTTTTTTTATTTGTATCTATTTCATGTATTTATAACCATGTTTATACTTATACCTGTTATCTAATAATTGTTTGACTAAATAAATAAATAAATAAAATATAATGAGTCTAGGTTAATGACTCATTTAACTCCACCTACAACTTTGCCTGCTCTTCTCCTACAATAACTGTAGGAAAACTTTTGTTGATTTATTCCATTTTTGTATCTCTGTATTTCAGTTGTTAAACTCTGCAGTTTACAATTGTTTTTACTTCCTTTTGAAATACTTTATTCTCATTTAGTCTTGCCAAACATCATTGAAATTGGCTTTTCTTCAACTACTTTTCAATGTTGATTTATCTGAATTCCTATCTACGTTTTACATGGTCATTCTGAAGCACCTTTTCAATGCTACAATTTCACAGATATTTGGGACATAGAATTTATACCATAATACCATTTTTCCTATTATTTTTCCATATCTTATAATTTGGCTCAAAACATTTGCTATAGCCTTATCACGGATCTGCATAGGCTCACCTTCCTCTTTGCATAATCTATGTTAAAGTTGCATACATACATACATACATACATACATACATACATACATACATACATACAGTACATACATACATACATATATTTGTGTGTGTGTGTACATATTGTATATACACACACACACACACACACACACACACACTCAAATGTATGTGTGTGCAAGCATTGAGCATGCAAAGGTTTATTTCTCCAATTCTTCATTGACTATAGTATCTGCTCATGTCGGTCCCAAGCCAAAAACTGACACAATGAAATCCAGTCAAGTCCATTCTTTTCTTTACTTGTGCCTAATGGACAGAATCTTGCCAGGATAATGCTATAACCTTCTAATCTAATAAATATGTCATGAAAGATTCTGAACCTCTCCTTTCCTCCCTGTTCTAGTTTGGGACTGCGCAGTCTCTTAATCTGAGCTTCTCTCTCTGAAATGTGCTGCCTCATCTCCAAGAAATAGTTGTGCTGCTGTGATTTTCACCTCCCCCATTTCTCTACAGTTCAGTTTTATATGCCATCTCTGATTCTATGTCATTCCAAACATTTCCCCTGCAGTTAATCATTAACATTTTCTCTTTGTTGCTTTTATTTAAGCCTCTGATTTAATCCTCCAATGTCTGTTTCATGGGCAACAAACCAGAACTAACAAGTTTCCTAGGTAAATATAAATTATTCGTATCACTTGCTGGATAGAACAAGCAGGTTTTGTGATCTGACACATCAAATTCAGATGATGATGATGATGATATAATATTTCTATGGAGTCCTTGGTGTTCTCTGAGCTTGGTTGTTTGCTTGATGATATTTCATTACCTCACTAGGTAACATCAGTATGAGTGAGTGGGATTTCCTCCCTCTTTATAGAAAGCATCTTGGACTGCCAGTTTGGTTGGAGCATGGTTTTCTCCTTGGCAGTTCTTTGATTAGTATTTCCTATGTTTTCAGATACTTTTCATTTAGATATTGACCATATAAAGGAGGAGGAGGATTATTTCCAGCCTAGCTGGTTCAGCAGCAAGAACCATTGTTGGCCTTAATTTTGAGCTGATAATATGTAATGGGATTGGAGCGTGAGAGGAAAGAAGCAGCTATTAACATGGTGGGCAGAAGAAGGCTGCTCACAACCGACTGCTTTCCAATCAACCTAGTAAGTTGGGAGTCTCTTTTGAAGAACTTTATTATGGGAGAATTAATATTTAATTGGATATACATTTCATTTTTCATGCACTTTTGAGCTTTGCTACTGTTAGCCTTCCCAGGTAGTCTGGATAGGAAACACCACCAGATGTGTTAAATCCACTTTATTGTAAGGCTATGTTAATAGAATCTTGCAAGTCTGAGGGTGCAAATCTTCTGCTGTCTCCTTTATTGCCTAATAAGTTAGGGAGGTTCCTTTATGAGTTTCTTTCTCTGCTTGTTATGCAGCTTCAAGTTCTATCCCCTCCTTGCTTATCCTTCTCAAGGCAATATCTCTTCCTCCCTCTCTCAAGGTCATTCCCACATATCAGTACAGCTATTGAGCATGTCACTAATATTTCTAAGATTGTGTACACTAAAAGCTCACTACTACAGTTTTTATGCAGTTAGCTTGTTAGGCTTTCATGTGCACTCAGTGTCTGTAATTGATGTTGAGCTTCAGGGTGAATTTAAAAATAAAAAATAAACTTATGGTTGGGCTGTATCAGTTTTGGCATTATGTGTACTTGTTATAATGTTAATATATATGACATTAAGAAATACGAGCATTCTTTTTGCTACCAGCAGGCATACTTATATGCAAGCAAAAACAACATACTTGCTTTTGCTAGATTTACATCTCATAAGAAGCTTGTAAAAAGCAAAAAAGAAAAGAAAGAAAATGCTAAATCTGTTGCTTGATCTTGCTAATTAAGTGGAGTATCAGTACCTGCAGAAAAATTAGCCAAGGAGATCATTTCTTCTTCTTTTAATCAAAACATTAAGAGGACTTTATAGAGGAGATGTGCTAATTGAAAATAATGTTAAGGAGATTAGCTGCTTTCTTTGTACTCTAATCTCAGAGAATTTACTTAATGAAACTGAAGAAAAAACCTCTCTCTGTTCTCTTACTGAAGTGGGATGTGAAGAATTTTTACTAACAGATTCTAATCAAAATAGTTTTTTTCAATGAATGAGGATGCAACTCAATTCTGATTCTTTTTTTATAATTTCTTTTAAAAATATTCTAATGTTCTCAAAAAGATTTTCAAAATTATTCCCTTGACCAGATTTTTTTTTCCAATTTGGATGGTAGAGAGAAGTCAGTGATATTAACCTTTTTATCTGGGTTGAGAAGCAAAGGAAGAAAGCAAATCCCAGGTCTTCCTTATTCTTTGGGGTTGGAATCCTAAAACAGTTTGAGTGAAATTTGACAGAAGGATATGAAATATTTGACTTTTAGAATAAAATAATATTTTATCAGAATATTTTGTGTGAAATGTGATGTGGGAAGAAAACACACTTTCTGTTTCACATGCATTCCTGCTTTTAATGAGTGTTCAATCCAAAAAGGTTTTTAAAAACACTTTGGTATTTAGCCATGTTTTAGGAGTTATTGTGAGCCACCTAGAATTATTATATGAGATAAATCATGTGTGTCCAACTTGGCAGCTTTAAGGCCATGTGGATGTTTATACCCAGAATTCCCCTGCAAGGCTGGCTGGGGAATTCTGGGAGTTTTGAAATCCACAGGTCTTAAAGTTGCCAAGATTGGACACCCCTGAGACAGTGATATAAGTTCTGTAAGTAAATAAATAAGGCTAGGCAACCTTCTTACAACCTTTGCAACTTTTGTAACTTACAACTTATAACCAGGGATACTAAAAAGCTGTTGGAAATACGGACAGCATTGAACTTTTACGAATCCTCTTGGGCTTTTAAAACCAGTTTCTCTCTCTTTCTCAACATCACTTTATGTTCCCTGAAGATTCTGTCTTAGGCTACATTTTTATCAGCCTTTTGATGATTGCTTCTGGCACCCTGGTACTTCATACTTTCTTGCTCTAATCTCATTTCCATTTCTTCCCTTCTCCTTTTTTCTTCCACTCCTTTTGGGGCAATCTGATCTCACTTTCAAAGAAGCCATCTTCTTCCAATGAGCTGAGCTATCTGTCAACCAGTCCTGTCAACCTTTTTGAGTTACTTGTTTCCATTTTTCCCTCCCCTTAACAATTTCATTGCAAATTTTAAAAAGATAGACAGATTAGATGATGGATGGATGGATAAACAGAAAGACAGACAGATTTTTTAAAAGACAGCAAGACAACACCCTTCCCTCCCACAAAATAATTGGTTATTCACTTACTAAGTTTTATTTGATTGTGGTAAGTTGATAGCTCTTTGGAGTTGAACATGATTTTTGATAATTTCATAAACTTACTTCCAAAGTATGAAAGTTTTCTTTATTTCTTTCCTTCCTTCCTAAATAATAAACAAATCCAAATAGAAATATATACAATATATTCAACTCCCCCTTTTGAAAGGTGCATCAGCAACGCTTTATGCTATTTCTTGTTTTAGTCACATTCATATATGTATATGTATGTATATCTATGTATGTATATCTATGTATGTATATCTATGTATGTATATCTATGTATGTTTGTTTTCTGAATATGGATATGTATATAGATCTTTGGTTCTTCGGGTTTTCTCCCACGTAGAATTGGAAGTATCTAGGTGACGTTTCGATGAAGTCTCATTCATCATCTTCAGCCATAAAGCTTAGGGCATCTGGATGATTTCTCTCTGGGTATGATTCTTTGCTGGATTTCTTCGCTGATGAACCTACCAGCAGACAAGGGCAACGCGACAGTGGTTATGAACACATCTGACTACCAAACCAAGTTACCCAACCTACTCCAAGACCCCACATACAAACCCCTAAACACAGACCCCACCACCTACCTAGAAAAAACCACCAGATCCAAAATAAAATCCTCCCCCATCAGCGAAGAAATCCAGCAAAGAATCATACCCAGAGAGAAATCATCCAGATGCCCTAAGCTTTATGGTCTCCTCAAGATACACAAAGAAGGAACCCCACTTAGACCAATAGTCAGCTCCATAGGCTCACCTCTACAAAACCTAGCCAAATTTCTCGCCAAACAACCACAGCCCTATGCAGAATCCATCAACTCACATGTAAAAAACTCATTCCAGTTCATCGAGATCATAAAGAAACAAAACTTACAACCCAGCAATCTATTAGTGAGCTTCGATGTCATATCCCTCTTCACCCAAGTGCCTATAAAAGAAGCCTTGACAGCCATCCAAAATAAATACAACCCCCCCAAGCACATCCTAGATCTGACCAATCACTGCCTATCCAATACATACTTCACCTACAATGGACAAAAATACAAACAAATAAAAGGAGCACCCATGGGATCACCCCTCTCACCTGTCATCACAAACCTCTACATGGAACACTTTGAAACACAAGCTCTAGAAAAATATGACCACAAACCCAAACTCTGGCTCAAATACATAGATGACACCTTCATAATCTGGCCACAGGGGAAAGAAAAACTGAACAACTTCCTCACACACCTCAACAGCCTACACCCCAAAATACAATTCACCACGGAAACAGAAGCTAACAATCAACTTCCCTTCCTAGATGTTTTAGTATACAAAAAATCCAATGGCTCCCTAGGACACACCATCTACTAGAAGAAAACACATACAAACTGCTATCTACACGCACTCTCACACCACCACCCAGCACAGATCAATTCCGTAGCTGAGACACTCATCTCCAGAACAAAATGCTTAGCCGATGAACAACACCTAAAAACCGAACTACACATTTTCACTAACGTACTAACAGCTAATGGATTCCAAAGAAAGAAGATTACTCACCTAATCCAAAAAGAAACCCCAACCAAAATCCAAGACAGAGAACAAGAAAATGGCAAAGCCCTCCTCCCATATATAAAAGGCACTACAGACAAAATCAGCAAGATCCTCCAAAAACACAACATTAAAACAGCATTCTGCACAAACGGAAAAATATCCACCATCCTAAGAAACCCTAAAGACAAAATTGAGTTAGAAAACCAAGGAGTATACGAAATCCCATGCACCTCCTGCCCCACCACATACATCGGACAAACTAACAGAAGAATAAGTGCACGCATTGAAGAACACAAGAACTCAATCAAAAAAGAAGAACCGACCTCTTCCCTGGTCCAACACCTCAAAGCCACAGGACATAAGATTGACTTTAAAAATTCCAGAACTATCGCCAAAACCGAACACTTCAACAACAGAATAATCAGAGAAGCCATAGAGATAAAAAAAACACCCATACAGCATGAATAAACGAGATGACACCTCCCGCCTACCAGCCATTTGGAAACCCGCCCTCATTAACAAACGAGTATCTAACATGAAGAAGGACACCAGACCCACTGTCAGCTGGTGCTCCCTTCAATATCCAAGAAAGAAATACTTAGACTCCATTTTGTTAGAGTAAAGATATCTTTTACTGGAAATCAAAGTGGTAGCAACAAAAGAATTCTGAATCTGAAGAAATGAGCGCCGAAAGCACATATACAAAGTGATGGCAACGTTCCCACCCCCAACAGTCCATATTGCTCCTCCAATGAGAAATAATGCATAGCATCATGTGGGCATCTTCAGGTGGTGATGAGGCCTCTGTCCGTTGACCTTGGCATAGTTTGATAAGGAGTCGCAGTTGCGCATAGCAAGGAATAGAAAAGCAAGGAATAGAAACTTAAGTAAAACTCCCCTTCCCCTGGATATACAGTTTCGTTTCCTACACACTCCATCACGCTTCCCAAATATATGATAGCCCATTGCCCCCTCCCGTTACTTATGGCAGCCGAAAGATGCAAAGCAGAGAAAAGGAAATAAAGGAAGAAATCTTGAAGGCTGACACCCACACCCACGAGGGCCACACAAGAAACTACCACCACACTTCGACATAGAAAGCAGACTCACACCCACACAGAAGATGAAACACGATCACGAACCAGAAGCATCACCCACGAGGACCACACAAGAAACTACCACCACACTTCCACGCAGAAAGCAGACTCACACCCACACAGAAGATGAAACATGACCACGGACCAGAAGCCGTACCACAGCTGCATCACTACCTGCATCAACCCCCCCCCAACCCATACATGAAGGGAACTGACGCCCACCATGAAGATGTGGCACGACCACGAACGCGAAGCCAAACAACAGGATCACAGCTCATCAGCTCAAATCCCCCAGCAACTGAGACTAACCTGAGTACAACCAAACCCCCACCAGAACAGAACACACCCCCAGCCAATCAGAACACAGCCAACCCCCTAACCAATCAGAACACAGCCAAACCCCCAACCAATGAGAACACACCCCCACCCAATCAGAACACAGTCAAGCCCCCACCCAATCAAGTCACACCCCCACTAATAGTTAAAAGGAAGAAGCAGCTGCAAGCTCACATTACTCTGAGAAGCACAAGGCCGAAGATGCAAGCCTGAAGATGATGAATGAGACTTCATCGAAACGTCGCCTAGATACTTCCAATTCTATGCGGGAGAAAACCCGAAGAACCAAAGATCCATATATATAGCCATTTCTGATTTAAATTTGGTGCTAGGCTCATGCTTTATTTGGTTGGGAGTCTTGGTCTGTGTTTATTTATCATGGAGTTTGCTATGTTCTGCTTGATTGGTGTTTCTAATATCTTCTGTCTGTTTTGTAGCATTTTTTTTGTCTTGATTAGCTGGCAACATTATGTTTCATGTATTGGAGGCTTTTAGTGCGGCTTGGCTTCAGGTGAATGACTGGCTATTGTTTATTAGGAAGCTAGGTTTCATTTGGGTGGCTGGCTGGGGTGTGTTTGGGCTGGAGGTATCAGGGGGTGGGTCTGTTTGTGCCCAGGTGTTTGCTTGGCTTGTGGTGTGGAGATTTTTTTGTTTGTGAGTGCAGGCTTCCAGAAAATTGACAGTCTGGTGGAGTCATCTCTTCTATTCATGCTTTCAGGTCATTTTTCAATCTCTATGGCTTCTCTGATAATTCTGTAGCTGGGGTTTTCTATAGTGGCTAGAGTTTTGGTGCCATTGAAGTCAATGCTATGATTGAGGCTTTCATGTGTTGGACTGGTGAGGAAGTGTGTTCCAGCTTTTTTACTGCAGTTTTGTGTTCATCAAGGCGGGTATTTATTCTTCTATTGGTCTGTCTGATGTATGTGGCAGGGCATGATGTACAGGGGACTTCATATATACCTTGGTTTTCCAGGTCAATTTTATCTTTGAGGTTTCTTAGGATGGCTGCTATTTTTCTGTCTGTTTTGAAGGCAGTCTTGATGTAGTATCTTACTAATTTGTCTGTTGTACTTCTTATGTAAGGCAGGACAGCTGTTCAATAGTAGACAGTCTAAGGTTAAAGTTTTGGGGTTTGGGGAAGAAACCACAGAGTCAGGTAGAGTATTCCAGACATTGACCACTTTGTTGCTGAAGTCGCATTTCCTGCAATCAGGTTTGGTGCAATTTTTTCTTGAGTTTGTATCTATTGTGTGCTCTTGTATTGTTTTGGTTGAAACTGAAGTATTCATTGACAGGTAGGACATTGCAATATATAATTTTATGTACTATACTTAGATCAAATTGAAGGCGGCATAGTTCTAGTTTGTCTAGGTCTAAAATTTCAAGTCTTGGTGACATAAGGTATTCTGCTATGAGTAGAGGAATGGAGGACTCTTCTTGTAAAATATTTCCGGACTTTTTCAATTGTATTAATATCAGATATGTAATGCGGGTTCCAGACTGATGAGCTATAATCAAGTATTGGTCTAGCAAATTTTTTATTTTTCTTATATGTATCCATGTATTCATAACTATGTTTTTACTTATACCTATTATCTTGAAAACAATTGACAAACCAAATAAAATAAACAAAATAAAAATAAAATAAAATGTTTTATATGGTCTAGTTAGTAGAGTGATATTACCAGAGAAAAAGCTATGCAGGATTAGGTTAACAGCTCTTAATGCCTTTTTGACTATGTAGTTACAGTGGGCTCTAGCACTTAGATCATTTGAGATGAGTACTCCAAGGTTCTTGACAAAGTTTGTGTCATCAGCAAGTTCTTGACTATTCAGCTTGTATTTTATTTTCTGATTTTTTTGGCCAATATGTAAGACAGAGCATTTATTTGTTGAGATTTGAAGTTGCCATTTGTTTGACCATTCTGATACATAGTCAAGATCTTTTTGAAGGGTAGCAGTATTGTCTGTGGTATTGAACAGCTTTAGAAAATCAGTGAAAAGAACACAGTTGCTCTTAATATGATCACAGAGGTAATTTATGTAGAGTATGAAGAGAGTTGGCCCTAGAATGCTGCCTTGGGGGACACCACTGTTGACAGGTACAGGTTTTGATAGGACACTCCCAATTTTGACCATTTGTTATCTGTTTGACAGGAATGCTTCTATCCATTTATGCAGGTGTCCAGAGATACCATAAGATTTTAGTTTTAGGAGTAGTTTGTTGTGTACCACTGAATCAAAGGCTTTACAGAAGTCTATGTAAATTGCGTCAATTGCTTTGCCCTGATCAAGTTGTGTAGTCCATATGTTTTACAGTGTAAGAGTTGCAGATTACAGGATAGTTTTTTTCTGAAGCCAAATTGTTTATTAGAGAGTAGGTTGTCTCTAAGTGGAGGATAATGGATTGGTTAATAATTGATTCCATGACTCTACAGGTGACACAGCATAAAGAGATTGGTCTGTAATTTTCAACTAGGCTGGAGTCTCACTTTTTGAAGATGGGGATGACTGTGGCTAGTGGCCATAGGTTTGGCAAGGAGTTGGTCCTGAAAGATTTTTCAAAGATTATGCTTAGAGGTTCGGCTATGGCAGTGGATAGCTTTTTTAAGAAGTAGGCACAAATTCCATCCGGTCCAATAGATAGAGATGGTTTTAGATTGCATAGTGCTTTTTCAACATTGTCTTCTGTAAAATAGATATGTATTAGATCATTGTAGTTGTCTATGGTTCGACCAAGAAATATTGGGCTTGATCCATTGCTGTTTACAAATACTGAGCCAAAGAATGTATTAAAGAGGTTGGCTTTAATCGTGTCATCGTTGCAGTCTTTACCACTTGGTTCTTTCAGGGGTGGGATGGACCTTGAGTCTTTTAGTTTATTGTTTACAAAATTGTAGACAGTGTGGGTGGAATTGTTGTGTAGAAGGTTTTCCTCTTGTTTAATGTGATAATTGGTGCATTCAGTCTTTATCTGATGGCATAAATTTTTGTATCGGCTTATAAAGTTGGCAATGTGACCAGATTTGTTTTTCCGCCAAAAGGATTTCTTTTTGGATTGGAGCTTCCTTATTGTTATGGGTAATTTGTTTTTTTCTGGTTTGGAGAGTTGTTATTGGTACATATAGTTTGATGACTCTTTTGACTTCAAGTAAAAATATGTTGTAATATGTTGGGGGTTTTAGATCTGGGAGCAACCCATATTTAATTCTGTTTTAACCTTTTTATATGTATTGTTTTAGTTGGCTGTGCACCGTCCTGAGTCCTTTGGGAGAAGGGCGATATATAAATTGAATAAATAATAATAATAATAACAGTATTGCATCCAGTGAATAGAATTTGCCAATCAAGAGATGAGAGATCACTATCTATAAGATCATAGTTGCTTTTTTTTTGAAGTTATAATTGGGGATCCTGTTGTTATGGTGATTTTTGTAAGGACATATGTTGAGACAAAAGTCAATCATGCTGTGGTCACTGTTGGAAATGGGTTCTTTAATTTGTATTCCATAAATTGAATTCAAACTGTTGCAGAAGATGAGATCAAGGCAGTTGTTAAGTCTAGTGTTGTTGATTACTAGTTGTTCCAGTCCCAGATTTGTTACAGCATTGTAGAACGTTGCATGTACGGGTTCAGTTGTACATTCATTTAGGGTCCAATTAATATGAGGTAGATTGAAGCCACCAAGAAATATAAAAGCGTGTGGGCAGGAGGTCGCCCATGTTAGTAGTGAATTTAACTTGTCTACATGTTCGATATCATAATCAGGGGCTCTGTAAAATAGCAAGAATAAAAATGTGATATTTAAGGACAGTTCACAGACGATGGTCTCCGGAAGAGCAAGCTCTTGGGTAATTTGGATGGTTTTTAGATGTAGGTACTTTTTATAAGTACCTAAGATAGCAACTCCACCTCCTCTACGGATTTCACAATCAGACCGATAAACTTGATATTCACTTACAGTAGTAATGGCGTCTGGGAAAGATGCATTCAACCATGTCTCACAGACAAATATAATGTCGAATATGGCAGTACTTAGTAAGATGGAGAATTCATGCATTTTATTAGCTAGGCTTCTTGCATTGAGTAGTTCGCATTTAAAATATGAGGGAGTGGGTCTGGAGGAAATAAGGGGCATGCATTCCTAACGTTGGATGTTTGGTGATGATTATTGTGACATGAATTGTGGCTCTTGCTTTTGATACAATCAAAAGACTTTCTGGTTTTTCTTTGAAGATGTTTCACTTCTCATCCAAGAAGTCATCTTATCTAGCCATGAGTTTCTAAAGTATAAATTGTTGATCATATATACTGTTAAGTTTCATCATTGCAGCAAATTCTCCTGGTTTAAGTTCCCAAATTTGCATCATCAGTGTGTTATTTTTTCTCTGGAGGTCAGCAAAATTTGTCTGCAAAGAGGATTCTGCAGGCTGGTAAGTGCCAAGACTTGTAAAGTTGTATGTCACATTTTACAATACACAATTTCAAATGGTTGCTAAACAAATGGTCATGAGTCAAGGACTACCTATATCACTATATCTATAAATGTAGCCAAATCCATATCTGCAATCAGAATTGGTGAATCCACACATCATCCCTAGTAAAGTGTGCAAACCAGTGTCGAAAGATGAGGAGAGCACACCTTTCTCCTTCTGTTCTGGCCACTTTCTACAGAGGCACAATTAAGAATGTTTTAACAAACTGCATCCCTGTTTGGTTTGGTGACAGCGGTGCCTCAGATAGAAAGTCCATACAGAGAGTAGTAAGGACAGCTGAGAAGATTACAAGAAGCTCGCTTCCTGTTATTCAGGATATTGCTTATAAGTGCTCTGTGCTTAGAGCTTGAAGCATTGTGAGAGACCCACACACACCCACTCCACTGTCTGTTTCTGTGCTCCCCTGTGAAAAGTATTTCTAGCAGGACTACCAGATTCTGTAGCAACTTTGTTCCTTATCCATCTGGTAAATTTACAAGATTCATTTTTCTTGCCATGTACATATATACAACCTAACTAGACTGTGTTGATTCTCTGTGTCATATATGTTGGTATATGCATATTTATGTATTTATTTATTTGCCATGTTTATGTAGTGTATATTGGAGGTGGTGACTCTTTGAGAGCTTTATCAATGTAATTTCATTTTAATGTATGCCAATTAGTGTACATTTAAAGTGAAATAAAATTATTCTAGGTTTAAGTCTACAGTACATCCACATTCACATCTATATATCTCTGCATCTAGTTCTAGTTCTAGCTCTGTCTCACATACACATACACACAGAGAGACATGCACACAGAGGGAGATAATGGAAGATCTATTTCAGTAATGCAAGCTAAATTAAGATGGTAAATTTCATACGGATAAACTATCCCCCAATGCGTGATTTGTAGTACTCACAAATTCATTATAGCTTAACTCCTTCCATCCTAAAAATAAATTGCAACTGAAAGAGTTTTTAAAAGAATGTTGTTTCTCAGCCCAGCTGCATCATTTTGGGTGGCAGAGAGAGATGTGCAGAGAGACCCCATTATAAGTATGATTTGTTTATTTAGAAGTAGGTGGTCTATTGGCACAGGAGGAAACCCAAAGAAATGCACACGACACCAGCTGTTGTACAAGCTGGATCAATTTGTTTTCCTAAAGAAGGGAATTATTAACTTAGACACAAAATTTAATAAGGAAGAAGAACAATGGATAAACTTTATGAAGAACTTGATGCACCAAAATGTGAAGAGAAGCAGTGCAGTGGAGAAAACAGGCATGCCAAAGAAGAAAAACAGGCATGCCAAAGAAGAAAAAGGGGAAATTAGGATCTTTTGAATTTGCTTTGAGAGTTTTCTTTTTCCTGAATATAGTGACTGTGGACAGGTCAGCTTGGGGAAAATGGCATTAGACCTAGAGAGACCTGGAATGATTATGTGACCACGCTATAGTTACCTGACTTTCATTTTGTACAAGGAGTCCTTGACTTATGACCATAATTGAGCCCAGAATTATAATTGTGGGAGTTATTTAAAGGGTTACCATGTGGGCATTCTCAATTTTTTAACCTTCAAGATACTGATGTGAAGTATTTACTGCAATGCACATCTTGTTTTCGCATCATTGTGAATTGCTGCAGATCTGGTGTTCTGGAATATGCTGGCCATTGTCTGGCATGGGTTTGGTGGCACACCATGGCATTTATTGGGGGTAGTGACCTCTTTGTCTTGGCACTCATGATAGATGGGGTAAATGTCTATGGAGATTCTCAGTAATCCAGGTCATACTTGTTTCAAAGTTGCTTTCTCAAAAGGCACCTGGACTGTTTTTTTGAGGAGGAGGAAGAACAAGTTTCACTTTTCATCCAAGAAGCTTCATCAGTTGTGATGTAGGTAGGGTAGAAGTCCTTTCCATTTACATTTTCTGGGGCAGCTTCATTCAAACCTCTTCATGGATTCGTGATCTGCCTTCTGTACTTCTTCCTTGATGAGAATATCTCAGATTTTCCCTATTCCTCTTCTGACATTATGGTTGTGCTGTGTGATCCCAGACAATTCTGGTTTATTCAGGATGTGGCTTCACATATCAGATGAAATTAATTCTTTTTTTTTTTTGCCGTTGAAAAATGGGGTAAATTCTGAAATGAATCCTACCATGACCACCTCTGCTTGTGTGATTCTTCTCCTATAGATGTTGTGTGACATGTTTCATTATATCTAGAGACCTGACATGCAGCATTAATTAGATTTCTTGTCAAGCAGCAGCAGCAGCAACAACAATTTCCAGGTAGAAATAATGACTGTCTATGTCTTTTCTCCTGGTAGATGATAAGGCCATTCTTATTGGCCACATCTCTAAACTGAATTTTTTTTTGTTTTATTTAATTCATATATTGTTCCTTTTTGCATCTCTTTTGTTATTGCATTTTGGATTATAATGGAATCTCTATGTGTGCATGTATTTATAGCAATAGCACTTCATAGTGCTTTACAGCATTCTCTAAGTGGTTTATAAACTCAGCCTATTGTCCCCCAACAATCTGGGTCCTTATTTTTCCAACCTCAGAAGGATGGAAGGTTGAGTCAATCTTGAGCCAGTCAGGATTGAACTCCTGGCAGTGAGCTGAATTAGAGTGCAGTGCTGCATTGTAACCATTGCACCACTATGACTCCTCATTTATTTATTTATTTATTTATTCATTCATTCATTCATTCATTCATTCATTCATTCATTCATAATCCAGGTAGCATAGCATGTACTACGTTTGTGTGTGTGTGTGTGTGTGTGTGTGTGTGTGTGAGAGAGAGAGAGAGAGAGAGAGAGAGTTTGTTCATTATGAAGTCTCACTTATCACACTGTTAGAGAGCCAGTCTGGTCCAGTGGTTAAGGCACTAGGCTAAAAATCAGGAGACTAGGAGTTCTAGTCCCACCTTAGCCTTGAAAATCAGCTGGGTGAGCTTGGGTTAATTCTCTAACAGATCAATTCACTTGTAGGTTTTTGTTATAGGGAAAATAGGAGGAGGCAAGAGTATTAGATATGCTTGCCGCCTTGAGATAAAAAATTATAAAAAAAATAAGACAGTCAGATAAATAAATGCAATCCAGGTAGGATTGTGTTTGCATGTATATGTATGAAATGTACATATACGCACACATCATTGTAATAAAGTCTTACTTATGCACAATCCACATAGGGTGAGTAACTCTGCCTGCTAGGCTTCATTGCCATTTTGCATCAATGGAGAATGAGTGCAATGGGAGATCAATAGTGAAAGACAAACTATATTGAAGAGAAGCTGGCCTGCCATAATTGATTTTCTCACTTAGGAAACTGGCAAGATCATGAGGAACAGTGAAATCAGCTAGAATGTTCTGAAAACGAATGATTAAGGAGACACATTTTAGACTCTTTCCATTATACTGTATTATTACAGACTGTGTGAATGAGATGACATGATTAAACCAAATGTCCCCTCCATGTAAAGAATGTAAGTTTAAAGAAAACCATCAACATTAAGAGAAAGACTTACTTTCCCTCTGACATGCCATTTTTCTACTTACATCAAATATTCACATTGGTAATTATTTATTTCTGCTCGACAACAAGGCACTGCATTATTTTGTTTCCTGTTATTTGTTGTAACATACCAAGGGCCATAATACATTAGGATGTATTTCAATGTTAGGAGACCGCAGAAGATTAAGATAAAAGTTTAGATACAAATACGTAAATCAAATTTAAGGGATGGTGACAGCAAAATTAGAGCAATTTATGGAATTGAAGATGTTTCGAAATGTTGAAAAATAATATAGGGACAAGATCAGCCTACAAGCCAATGCAAGAAAGAATAAATGAGTTCAGACTAAAACTGATGAAATGGTCATGAAAAAATACAGTGGAAAGAGGCTACATATGGTAGATATGGCAATAAAGGGAGAGAATTATGTCTCTAAATAACATCTAGATGCGTTGTTTGAGTGTTTGATGATCGAGTGGCTATTATGATGCTTTCATGAGCATGTGTCTCAATTGTATAGGCTCCTGTCCAAATGAATGTGGGGAACAAGGCCTCCCTCTTTGAGTATATATTGTAAACAAGAGACACATGGCCATTAACATTGATCTGAATGGTTGCCATGAAACTAGGGAACAATGTAAAAATATTTCCTCTTTGTTCTTCATCTTTGCCATAAAAACACCATTTTAATAAACTGAAAAGAATGCAAATCACTAGGGAATTTCTGTCTTATATGACTATTCCCAGTTTCTTCTGTGCTTTTCAGCTATTAACGGGGATGGTTCAAATTAATTGAGAAAAGTCAAACATATTGAATCTATTAAGGTGGTCTGGGATTGGGGCTGAAGACCTGTTTTCATTTATAAAAAAAGCCATCAATATCTTCCTCTTCCTTTTCCTTTTCCCTCTCTTTTTTGTGTAACAATAGGAGCATATATAGACAACTGTTGCAAAATAATGTGTGATTGATTATGTTTATGTGCTAAAGAGTCAGTGTTGACTTTTAGAATCCATTTAGATTTTCTTTAGGAGGATCTGTCCCCAATCTGGTCCTTCATTTCTTCCAAACAAAGCACTCATTCTTAGTGAATCCATCTACATTACAGCTAGTGATTTCTTCTCTTTCCTTTCAACTTTTCCAGCATCAGAGCCATCTCCAGAGAGATAGATTTTTGCATAATGTATCTGAAGTAGGACAATTTGAATCATGGATTTTGCCTCAACTGAGAACTCTGGATTGATTTGTTCAATGATCCATTGGTGTATTTTTTTGGACATCTATTGTATTCTCAGGAGTCTTCCACACCAAAGTTCAAAGCTTCTGCTTCTTCTGCTCCATGGAAGCAAAGTCCAACATTCCTTCCATGGAGTGTTACACAGAACTATCTCTTGCACAGTTCTGATCTCTGTAGGTATAAACATATCATGATATCTGTACATCTTTTCCTTCACTGCTACTCAACCCAGTGAAGGTCTGTAACACATTTCTTGATTCCTTGTTCCTTTACTATTGATGGTTGCTCCTAAAAGGCAGAAGCTCATCACCACCTCAATATCATCACTTTAAGGTGCATCAATCAGTTTAAGGCTGATTGATGCATCTGCTGTTATTAGTGGTCTTCAGGTCTCTTTTTTCCCCCACTGTGATCTACTACCAGAAATTGCAGGCCCTTTGCACTTTTTGCTATGAGTGTAACTTCATTAGGATAGTGCAGGTAATTGATGTTTCTTTCCATTTTAAATTATGCTCATCTTTTTCCAATATAGCTTCCCTCAGGATATACTGTATTCTCCAGAGTAAAGAATAAAGACTTTTTTCTTACTCTTGTGGACCATTGGGGCCAATCAACTTCATGATGTTCTTTCCATATTATAGCTTCCTGACCCGAGCAAGGTTTCTCATCAGGATGAGGAGATTGCCATTTTGCTAAGGACATTCCAAGTTTGACATGGTTGACACAATCAAAGGCCATTCTCGAGTGCCAGTTTGACTGGTTCAATAAACTGCCTTTTGATGTTCCCATAAAACAGTACTCTCCCTCCTGTTGACCTTGTTAAACATGTGAAAAGGGACAACTTGGTGACAAGCTCATCATTTAAATCATCTGTTATTCCTTGTGTGCCATCATTTGAAAATGCCATTGCTGGGACTTCCGGCTTGTTCCTTGTCGAAGTCAGAGAGGAATCTGCAATCGTGCACAGTTTTGCCCAAGCTCACTTGCTGGAGGGTCCTGATCAGGACCAGAACCACCCTAGTAGTGTGGTAAAGAAGGGGGAAATTGCCTGGAGGGTCGAGGGGAGTTGCAACTCCCCTCCCTGACAGGAAAATCCCTCCCAAAGGCAAACTGCAATGGTGGTCCTAAAATTGCCATCACAAAGACAAAGTACACTCCAGGAAACTAGGTTTTGTGCTAGAGAGAAATAGCCAGCAGAGTGTACCCCAGTATTAAAATAAAGGGCTATCTTGGAGGGAAGTGTGTGGAAGTGGCGACCAGAGAACGTGAAAAAGAAATTGGATCTTATAAAACTTGGATTTCTTGGAATAGAAAATTTAAATGAAAATACTTTAACACAACAAAGGTTTAGAAATTAAACTGGCTAACTATTGAATTATGGGCACTTAAAGGGCATCATTAAATGCTGAAATTGAGTGTGCTGAAAAGAAATAATAGCTAATGATTGAAATTAGTGAATTTAATGAAAGTATTATATTCAATAAAGAAAGTTAAAGGTAAAAAGATGCAAGAGCGCCACCTGATGATACAGGAAAACTTCAGTACATTTTAAAAAGTGTCTGGTCTTCTCAAGAGTTTGGATTTTGGAACTTAAAAAAAAAATAAGAGAAACTTTATTATTATTATAGAACCATCCGAACAAAGACTCAAGAGTAAGGTTGGTTGAAAATAAATTGAAAAGATATTGGCTGAAGTAATATACTGGACTCTGGGATGGAATATATCTATTAAAGAAGAGGATTTTAACTATTAAGGAAGAGGAAAGAAAACGAAAAAAGGAGAAGATATAATGGAGAAATTATTTGTTGATATAAGATTGGACTTACAAGAGTCAAGATTGGATGTGCAAGATATAAGGGACATGATAAAAATTAAACTTGAAATGTGCAATTATGTACTATAGAAATTAGAAATGGTGACTCAGCATACACAAGAACAAAATAAACCAGAGGGGGAGGAGTTCTATAAAGAAGAAGCCAACATTGAAGGACAAAACGAACAACAAGTGGGGGTGGGGGAGGAATTAGAATTAAAAATTTGTGGTCTAATGGGATGATTAAAGGGAGAATGGTTCAGAAAATGGATAAAGGGAGAGGGAGAAAGCAGAGAAAGGAAGGGCAAAAGAAAAATCAAAAGAAGGAGAGAGAAAAGTTTAATAACTGGAATGAGAAATGGAGGGGAATAAGAATGGGAAAAAAGGGAATTAAGAGAAAGGGCCAGAAAACAAAGAGGAATAGGAAACAAACAAGGATGAAAAGAAAGTACATTGTCCAAAGAGTGAGAGATAATGGGTAAAAAAAAAGCATAAAGAAGGAGATTCCGCAAGGTAATATGTTGTGATATGTAAGAATATATTGAAAATGGTATTTTGTAATGTATAGATGATTCATAAGATTTGAGAAAATATAATGCAGAATCTGAGAAAAATGTATATATTCATGTTATATACTAGATAGGGAGATAGATATTAAGGTAGAATGAAGGTGGTTAGCTCGAATTATTAACCAGAGAGGACAATTATATTTACAGATAAGGATTGATAAAATGACAAATGTGACAGAAAAAAGTAATATGAGAAATGACAACAGAAATGAGATGAGAATTTTAGATAACATTGTAAAATAGGATATGAGAATGTATTAATATAACATGAATTGGAATTGGATAAGATAAGCTTAATATTTAACAATAATAAAGATGGTGCAATATGAATCTAAACAAATATAATGAACAGGTAACTATGGTCATGTTTGTATTGAGATGTGAAACCTAGAACCACACTGCTTGCCAAATGAGAATTTTTTATTTTAAAAAATAAAATAAAAGCAGGGAGAAAATTAAATAATGGAATTGCTATGTTTAACTGATATGATGGTAGGCATTTGGAAAGAGTTTTGAAAGGCTGAAAATAAGCATTGAAGGATTATGAATTAATGTGAAATATATGCATTGAGATACGTGATTGATATTATTAATTTTGCTTATACTAAAATGTATGATATATTGATGCCACACTATTAATGTATTGTTGTGCATATGCAGATTGAAATTTAAAAAAATTGGGAAAAAAAAGAAAGAAAATGCCATTGCTGAACAATTCTTATTTTGATTTTGAGAATACACACATTTATACTAGTGGCTGAATTACACAAACACAAAAATTCATTTAAAAACGATAAATTACACTCAATACATCTTGAGTCCAAGTGCTCTGTGTTCATTAGTGTTAGTTTATGCACACCAGAAAACTCCTCAGCTAAACTTTATGACTACATACCCATACCCATTCCTATACACATACACAGTGTATTTATTATCTATGCATAATAGGCATTTAAAAATATGTTCCTTGCCCCATTATCTCTAGAGAAGACTCTAATGCTGAGAAAGGTGGAAGGAAAGAGAAGAACGCAAGTAGCAGGAAGGTGGATTAAAGTAGCAATAGGTTCACTATTGGAAGATCTGAAGAACCAGGTTAAAAATAGATGTAATCGCTCTGAGTAATGAAGTCAAGGAAATCAGAATTCTGAAACTTTGCTCATGATAAAGAGATCTTTTATTGAGTACATCATAGTACTTAGAAAAGAGATTATTCCTGCGCTTAGGGATAGTTAATAGAATAAGACCTTCCCACTCTCCTATGTCTCTCAGGTCACATGGGCCAATCAGTCCAGATGCAGGTTCCCACTTAACTTCAACAGGTGTCCATTGACATGACCTTGGTTCTCACACCAGCTTGTAGATGTTATGGCTAGCCAGCTGAGGCATCGCATTCCTGAGTCCCCCCACCATGCTCTTCCCCTTCCCCCTTGAATGGCAACCAAGAAATAAACAGAAATAAGCATGGCTTCAGCTGAAGTCACTTTGCAGGTTGACAATAGAATTTCCTGGAGAAAATCTATCTGTATGGTCACTAAGAGTTGACATTGACTTGATGGCACACAGTCACGCTATTATTTCCCCGTTTTACAGTCTGGATGTGAATGTGAAACTAGGCATGAATTCTACTTTGTTTTCCTTTTGTTTGGAAAACAGTGATGGATTTCTTTCACATTTTTCACCATCTCTACTTTCAAGGCTAGCCCTCTAATCTATCTCCAAGTTGGAATTAAAAGACTCTAACAAGAGAAGTTGGTGTCTAACAAAGAGACTTGTTTATTTCTCCTGGGCTTATTTTCATAGGGAGAAAATAAAAATGTCCTGAAGTATATCCTAGAACCAAACTTGATTTCAGTCCCACTCCCATAAGTCTCCATTCCTATTTAACAAGTAAATGATGCTTCTAGAAAACACAATTAAGAATTTGTTAGGAAACAGAAACATTGCAGCAAATATTCAACTGAAATGCAATACTCCCAGGCAAGTGCCCTCTCCTTAATATTCTTTTCTCCCTCATTGCACAAAATGGATTGTAAAATATTTATGTTGAATTTATTTGGAAGGCGACCATGTGCATTCTCAGTAAGCCCAGTTCAGCTCAGTAAGCCCAGTTCAGCTGCTGAGCACTTCAAAAAGCATTTGGATCCTTCTGTGGGGAAAATGTCTTACAGGCAGAGGCCTCATTCTGTTTGTTTCATTCCCCTAGCTTTATTTGATAAAACTATCATCACAAAGCAGTAGCAGAAAAAAAGAGAGAAAAGTTACTTTTCAAAGAGATGGCTTGGAGATTCAGCACAATGTCTTATTCTGAGAGTCTCCTTTGCTAGCAAGGGCTGAACCTCAGAGAATCCAATTAGACTTGCTTCTGAGTAAATGTATCTGGGAAAAAGCAAGATAACCTCTGCTTAGCAGAAGTTCAAATATTACAGCAAAACGCTGAGACCTTGGGATACTTGTTTTCCATTTATACACTTCCCCGTTTCCCCATAAACTGCCTTCTCTGTTGCCTTCCTATTTGCTATAATGTTCTTTCTCTTAAGATTCTTTGGCCTCAGCCATGTCATTCTTTAGGAAAAAATTTACAAACTGGCTTTTCAAATAGAGCTTAGAGCAGTGCTTCCCAAACTTTTTCCTTCATTCCTTCGGTCACTTTATCAGAAAGTCTTTTTTACCCAATGTAAAAAACAATAGAGGCACAATTGAGAGCATTTTAGCAAACCATACCACTGGTTTGGTTTGGTGGCATCAGTGCCTCAGATAGAAAGTCCATACAGAGAGTGCTCCAGACAACTGAGAAGATTATAGGAAGTTTGCTTCCTGTTATTCAGGATACTGCTTATAAGCACTATTTGCTTAGAGTTTAAAGCATTGTTAGAGACCCTACACATCACTTTATGGTCTGTTTCTGTTGCTCCCCTCTGGGAGGAGGTTTTGAAGTATTTCTGTTCTAACCAAGGCTTCCTGAAACAGTAACAATCACAAGCTGTTCCTAAAAACCTTTTGTTTTATTTCAATGGCTGTGAATTATAGGCATTCACAGCCCGTAATGAGTCCCAAACAGTTTATGAATAGTCCAATAGAAGTCTGCCACAGTCTTTCGGGATAAGGCTGATAAGCATCCACCTTTATCTCCCTTGAAATGCTGCCAATGACTAAATTGCCAATTAGCTGTATAAGGCCAAACAGAGCACAAAGTCAACATGGAACGTTAGAGTTTAAACCGACCAGAATGAACAAAGTTGCTTCTTGCAAAGGCTCCTGTCCCTTTGCTCTTCCTTTAGGTCTTATGGGAGGGGCCAATCATCTCCAAGCTTTACTCCTGATTCTCCCCTTTTGTCTTAACTGTACTTACCTTCTGGAAGCTCAGTGCAAGTGCACACTGGGAATCGGCTCCCCCTGTTCTTCTACTTCACTGACGTCAGATTCTGGAGGCTCCGGAGTCTGTACATAACACTCAGATGGCTCTGGCCCCATCTCTGTGTCAGACACAGATCCCTCATCAGAGCCTTCCCCAGACTCCAGAGCTGGCCCGTGTACCTCCCCAATGTCTAACTCTGCTGCCATCTCTGCAGGCCACTGGCAGACCACAACAATTTCTAGCAGGACTACCAGATTCTGTAAGAGCTTTGTTCCCTATGCCATCTGCCTGGTAAACTCGCAAGATTCATTTTTCTCACTATGTACATGCATACATCTGAACTAGACTGTATTGTTTCTCCATGTCAAATAATATATGTGGGTATATGCATAATTTTGAATTTATTTATTTCTTTATTTTGTCATGTTTATGTAGTGTATATTGGAAGTAATGACCCTTTGAGAGCTGCATGCAATGAAATTTCATTTTAATGTATACCAATTAGTGTACATTCAAAGTGACAGTAATTATTCTGTTCTATTCTATTCTATTCTATTCTATTCTATTCTACCCTACCCTATCCTACCCTATTCTACTCTACTTTAAGGTAAAGATTTTACTTGTCTAGTTGTCTCCAACTCTAGGGTTCAGCATTCACCACTTTTCCTAGCTGAAGGAGACAGTGTTGACCAAGATATTTCTGTGGTCATGAATGAAGCCAAGTCAGCCCAGTGGAATTGAAGTGCCTAATCCAAATAAAAATAGCTAACGGCAGAGGAAGTCAGATGCTACTAAATTTCTGTTAATCTCATAGTGAAGTAACACTGACTCATTAATTTATACTGCTATGCAAGGTGAGTGAATTAAAGTTGGGCTTGGGTACAGCTGTCAATGTCAGATTCCTATTTCTGCAAATATATGAAATGTAGTCCAATGAACTTGATTGTCTGGTTTGCACTAAAATTTATACATTTTTGGTGTGCTCTACTCCAAATGTATGCATTCTTTGTAGCTCAGCTTAATGTGTGCAGTTCTTGCCAACAAATTTCCCTGATATAATACCATTTGGTATATTATTTTCTTAAATATATGAATCTTTGTGTGCAATTTACCCTACTCTAATTTTATTGGTTCTTTGTGAACTGCAACATAAAATTCAAAACATGGAAAAATAACTACGGTAGGCTTATGAAACTTTGTTTTAAAAAATTAGATAATAAAAAGGTTTCATATAGATGCAAAATAAATGCATTTCTCCTTTGTTTCTAGTGGAATCCATGCCATAGGCATAGGGTAACTTGAGCTGCCCCTACAGCAGTGAACAGAAAATATATAGGGCTTCATCAGCAGCCCCATATGGATGTTGAGACCAGTTTTATGTGCTCCCCTAAAAAGGAAGGGATAATATCATTCTTACTCCAACATTTTTATTTTTAAAGCAATTTAGGGGTCAACGTGCTTAGAACAAAAATTTTAGAAACAAATGTAGATGTACATGTAGTCCATAATGCTTCTTTTTCAATATGATGGGAATACCAATCAGAAGAGTTTGTTGCTCTTTAACATTTTTGCACATTATTTAGGCAATAGGATGGAAGGGAAACTTATCAAATCTTGTAGTACTCCTAATCACAGAATATAAGCTCAAGGTTCAAATGACCTTGATAGACTTGAGCATTGGGTCTTATATAAGAAAGTGGAATTCAACCATGAGAAAAGTGGGATTCTACATTTAAGTAGGATAAACCAGATTTACAATAGATGGGCAATATCTCACTTGGAAACATTACTTGTGAGAAGGATCTGGATGTCTTGGTAGAACAGGTATTAAGCATGATACCAGGAGCAGCATGCTTCAGATGTCAAAAGTGCCTGTACCATTTTGGGCCTCATCAACAAAGTAGAGGGTCAAGATCAGAGGAAGTTCTGCTCTTTTATGCACTGGTCAGATCACTCTGAAAAATTGTATCCAGTTCTACTCACAGCAATATAAGAAGGACATTGATGATCTGACAAATGAGCAGAGGAAAAGAGTGAAGATGGTGAGGAACCTGAATACTAAATATTATGAAAAACAGTTAAAGTCACTGGATATACTTAGCCTAAAGAAGAGAGGACTAAGACACAATCAAATCCACAAATAAAAATTTCGCTAATTCCCTTGAATATGACAAGATCTGCTTGGCGAAAGCTTTACAGAGGAAGACACAAGTTTGAAATAAGGAAGGAATTCCTGTTGGTGAGTGCTATTAAGCAGTGTAGTCAGTAAATTTATTGTTGTAATCACAAGGCATAATGTGTAATGTACCATCAAATAACAATGGAATAGTAGGCCTGTAAAATGAAATAATAAAAATAATATGAGATGTAAGAAGGTGAAAGCAAGATAAAGCAAGAGATACAACTAAGAACTTAAATGTTTCTTTCTATATTTAAATAATAGAAGAGCAAAAGTAGGAAACTGGTTGCCAGCAGTTGGAAACACATATGCAAGAAGACAGTTCAGTTGTTTGAGATCCCTTGAATTCACTGACCATTGATAATTTCTTGCTAATTTCATTGAAAATGTGACTGTGGATGATATGTCACATATCATATATGGGCAAGAGGTTGAACTAGAAGACCTCTAAGATGCCTTTCAACTTGATGATTCTATGACCCTGTAATAAATTATTGTGAATTGGGAGGGATTAAATCCTACATATCATAGAACAACATAAGAAGATTATCTTTTCCCCATCTTTCAAAAGATTGAAATCCAGAATCATGAACTTAAAGTCACTTTGAGGTAGGGTTTGATAAAGCAAAGCAATCCTTTGCATGATATACGATTAAACAATATGTCTTGCTTCAATTCAGCATATCTACTGATTCAGATGATCCACTTTGGAGCTAGACAAAATAAATGGCAATCAGCACAAGAAACTGATGGGGACCAGAACCAATATCCTCATGTCCCAAATACCAGATTTTATAAAACAATAGTGAAAATTGCTCTTAACTCCCTGCTTGTAAGCTTCCCCTCCCCCAATCATGATGATTCCTGGAATTACCTGAATAAGTTTCTGTTGTTGTTTTGGCAAGGTTTTCATGAATTTTCAGTTTGCCATAGCCTCCTTCCTAGGACTGAGAGAAAGTGACTGGCCCAAAGTCACTCAAATGATTTTGTATCTAAGATGGGATTCGAACTCACCATCTCCTAGTTTCTAGCCTGGTGACTTCACCAGCACATCAAATTAGCTCTCACTTGTAAACTATGCAGATGCACCTGATTGACTGCTCTCTAAGATAGTGATGGACTATATGGGTTTGGCCTGATCCAGCAGAACTCTTCTTATACTTTGTCATCTCTGAAAAGGGAGGAGGCATAATAATTTATTATATTTTATATATCCTTCAGCTCCCAGAAACTCTAGGTGGTTTAAAAATGGTGAGAAAATTAAAAATAAGAAAAAACAAACAAAAAGGATAAAGTTGATAGGATGACAAAACCGGGTGGGAAAAAGGAAAGAAACCTATATAGTCTGTGACAGGTTTCCATCATGTTCACCAAAGACCTTTGAAATACCCACAGAGTAAGAACCATTTGGATCTCATTCCTCATTCCAGAGGACCAATGCACTTCTGGATCAGAATGGAACAAATCACTGCAGCCAACTGGGCATGGTCAATTCACCATGGCCAACTTGCCATAGGATAACTTGCTATGGAACAAATCAACTATTAAATTTAATTGTTTAAAATAGTTTAAAAAAATATTTAAATTGTTGTCATTCACATTTCATTTTGTCCCTTCCTTGGCATCCTTTATTTAATGATTCTATTCCACTATTTCTTTGATATTAGTGTAGTGTACCTCTTGCCCTGCAGCGAGTTGGTTGTGGCGAGTTCACTGTGACAAGTAGGCTGTGGTGAGTTGTCATGAATTCATGGTGAATGAAGCTAAGGTAGATTTCATTTGAATACACCCTTTTTATTATCTATGGCACAGATGTCAAAGTTGTCCGCATCATATGACGTATTGTGACATATCATGACATTTTTTGCCTTTGCAGAATTGGGGTGGGTGTGGTCTGAGCATGATATATCCGGCCCACAGGTTGCCAGTTTGACAGTCCTAATCTACAGCATGATATCCATTTACTTGAGGGACCAATTGTCTCCCATAGCATTTGCCCAGCCAAATCAATCTGACACGGTTGGTCCCCTCCAGGATCCTTTGATTAAAGAATATCATCTACTGGAGACAATTGGTCCCTCAAGTAAATGGACCCTGTGCCATAGATAATGAAAAGGGAGTATTCAAATGAAATTTACCTTAGCTACATTGACAATAATCAGGTCTTTGACAGTATCATGGCAGTATATGGAATCCATTAAACCTAATAGTTTTAATTATTTTATTGAGGAAAATTTGCAACAAGCAATGTATTAGAATAGCTTAATTTGGAGGCACAGAATGACTCAAAATAGGGAAGAAAATGAGGCTAGAATGAGATTGTCCCCATATCCTTTTCAGTTTTTATAAAATACAAGAACATCCAGACTGGAAAATATAGTATCTGGAATCAAAACTGGAGAGAAAACATTTTGAGATATGCAGATGACATCATTTAAAAGAAAGTAAAGAAGACATAAAATAGTAAATGAAAGGAAAAATGAAAATCCTCTTTAATATTAAATTCAAATAAGAGAAAGATAATGTTAGCCAACTTATAATGGACCACAAACAAGTATAGAACAGCTAAAGAAAAACAATAGAAGAAGGTTGCTGTAGAAATAAGAAAAAAATTAATCTGATGGAAGAAGGCAATATCAAACAGGTAGAAGGACATTTCTATGAAAATAATTAAAGCAGCATTTTTTAAAAAAAATATTATTTGCATTATATGGCTGTGAAAGGCAGACGTAGAATGAAAAGGGGAAAAAGATAGATGCCTTCAAATTAGGGATTTGGGAATTGTTAGTAACAGGAACAGGAACTGAAAAAGGAACTGATCACTTAGTCCTGGGCCAAATAAAGATAGATTGCTCCCTTGAGGTGATGATCAGTAGGCAGAAGCTCATATCCTTTGGGCACTTCGTGCAGATGAAGGAGTAGAAGAAATAGCATTATGCTTGGCAAGCAAAGGAACGGGAACACAACAAATAGGATGTGTTGATGGATGGGATCAAAATAATTACTGGAATGTCCTTGAAATAATTACTGGTTGCTATTGGAAATTAATTGAGATGGTGAGCATATATCCACATGGTCACCAGTGTTGTCCGAGAAAGCTGGTTCTGAAACACTGAGGTGGAGATTTTATTTATTTTTATTTGTCAATTGCTTACAAGATAATAGGTATAAGTAAAACATAGTTATGAATACATGGATACACATAAGAAAAATAAAAGAAACAATAGAACAGGGACGGTAGGCACGTTGATGCGCTTATGCACGCCCCCTACAGACCTCTTAGGAAAGGGGTGAGGTCAATAGTAGACAGTCTAAGGTTAAAGTTTTTGGGGTTTGGGGAAGAAACCACAGAGTCAGGTAGAGTATTCCAGACATTGACCACTCTGTTGCTGAAGTCGTATTTCCTGCAATCAGGTTTGGTGCAATTAACCTGGAGTTTGTATCTATTGTTTGCTCTTGTGTTGTTATGGTTGAAGCTGAAGTATTTATTGACAGGTAGGACAATGCAGTGTATGATTTTATATACTATACTTAGATTGGACCAAAGGTGGCATAGTTCTAGGTTTTCAAGGTCTAGAATTTGCAATGTTTATTCTGCACAGAGGAAAGGACACAACGGGGAATTATTGCCACTCAGACTGTGCAAAGGCCACTCCTTCAACAATACAGTTTTTACAATTGCTTCTCCATAAGCCCGCCTTAAGCCAACCCCTCTTAGGTCATCCTATGACCTTATCAACGTTTAGTAATGTTGCTTAGCTTACATCTGCACTGTCTAGCCACAACAAGCCCATTTGCTCCTAGTTTGCAGTAACAATTAGCACATTATGCTATAATTAGTACATTTCATTTCCAGTTCCTCTTTTCAAAAGCTGTTGCCTTTTAACATATCTACAAAACACACACACGTGTATAAAATCAGCATAATCATTTCTTCCTAGCACCATAAATTCCTCCCCCACCAGGTTTCTTCCTCACACAGTCATCTTATCCCATAACTACACCTGGAGTTTCAGTTGAGGGTTTTACTAATTAAGCTGTTTTCATTACTCCTTGTGCAACCCTATTAACACATTATCTGCAAATACTAATTCTCTACAGAGAATTAGGTCTTTACAGGAGAGAGAGTCCTGAGGCCTTTCCTTCACTAGGAATCAAGACTTGACTTGATAGTTTCTAACTGTGCTGCAGTTAAGAGACCAATACTACTCACCTACTAGAAGTGTGTGGATTTTGTTAACTTGTCTACTTTGCTTTCTCATCTTTGTGTTCATCCATGGATTAACTGCCGAGTATCTTAAAAAAATCCCTTCCCCACCTTTTCTGACTAATCCTGCAATGGTTGAATAGAGCTTCTTGAATCAAAGCAGACAAGTTTTACAAGGGCTGGCTGGCAAAAATGCAGTGAGCATCTGTTATACCATTTATGGCTGGAGATGTGTTTTTTGAATGGAGTACTTATTAGAATGTGTATCCCAATGTGTACCCCACAGAGAATAATTTATTGCCAGCAGATATCTGCGTTTAGATGGATGTTCAGTTCGCTTTCCCCACTACTTGCCCCCTCCTTCCTTAATGAGAGACTGAGGACTCAAGTAACAATTATCTTTTTCCTCTGTCAGAAAGTAAATGAGAATGAGTCAAACAGAACAAAGATTTGAGATAATTATTCCTGCCAGCAGAACAATACAAATGGCAAAAAGAAAGTGTATGATAATTGGGGTTTCCCTTCCTGTTTCATGGATCACCTATTTGACTCCGCTCATGTGTATGTGTTGCATATATTAAAAACCTATGCTCTGTCCAGGGAAGACTTCTGCAATAGCACTAACATTAGCACTTAGACGTATATTTTTTATTTATTTATTTGATTTGTCAATCACTTACAAGATAATAGATATAAGTATAAACATTAGTAAGAATACAGGAAATAGGTAACGAATAAATGGGGACAATAGGACAGGGATGGTAGGCACGATGGTGCACTGGTGAATGCCCCTTACAGACCTCTTAGGAATGGGGTGAGGTCAATAGTGGTTAGTTTGAGGTTAAAGGAGTGGGAGTTAGAGGATGTAACAACAGAGTCAGGTAGTGCATTCCAGGCATTGACCACTCTGTTGCTGAAGTCGTACTTTCTGCAATCAAGTTTGAAGCGGTTTACATTGAGTTTGTATCTGTTGTGTGCTCTTGTATTGTTGTGGTTGAAGCTGAAGTAGTCATTGACTGGTAGGACATTGTAGCAGATAATTTTGTGTGCTACGCTTAAGTCTAACTGTAGGCGGCATAGTTCAAGATTGTCCAAGCCCAAAATCTCAAGCGTGGTGATATAGGATATTCTGTTGTGAGCAGAGGAGTGTAGTACTCTTCTCGTGAAATACTTCTGGACTCACTTGATTGTACTAATGTCTGACATGCAGTGCGGATTCCAGACTGATGAGCTGTATTCGAGTATTGGTCTGGCAAATGTTTTGTATGCTCTAGTTAGTAATTCGATATTTCCGGAGGAGAAGCTTCATAAGATTAGATTTACAACTCTTAATGCCTTTTTGGCAGTGCTGTTACAGTGAGCTCTGGTGTTTAGGTCATTTGATATGAGAACTCCAAGGTCCTTGATAGATGGTCATATCCACCTAGGTAGTCATATCCACCTAGTTTGTATTTGGTGTACTGATTTTTTTAACCAATGTGTAGGACAGAGCATTTGTTGGTCAAGATTTGGAGTTGCCAGATGTTTGACCTTTCAGACACATAATCAAGGTTGCTTTGAAAGATAGTAGCATTGTCAGTAGTGTTGAATAGTTTTATGTCATCTGCAAAGAGGACACAGTTGCTTATAAGGTGATCGCAAAGTTCATTTATGTAGAGTATAAAGAGTGTGGATCCTAGAAGGCTGCCTTGGGGGACACCGCTGTTAACTGGAGCAGGCATTGATATAGCGCTGCCTATTTTTACTATTTGTTGCCTGTTTGACAGGAATGTAGTAATCCACTTATGGAGGGATCTGGAAATGCCATAAGAGTTTAATTTTAACAGTAGTTTTTTGTGTACCACTGAATCAAAGGCTTTGCAGAAGTCTATGTAAATTGCATCTATTGCTTTACCCTGGTTGAGTAGAGTAGTCCATATGTTTTTGCAGTGTAGGAGTTGTAGATTGCAGGACAATTTTTTTCCTGAAACCAAATTGTTTTTTGGAGAGTAGGTTGTTTGACTCTAAGTGGAGAGTGATGAATTGGTGAATGATTGATTCCATGACTTTGCACGTGACACAATACAGTGAAATTGGTCTGTAGTTTTCAATCAGGCTTGGGTCACCTTTTTTGAAGATAGGGATGGCCGTAACTAAGGACCATAGGTTTGGTAAGGAGCTGGTTCTGAATGATATATCATATATAATGCATAGTGGTTCCGCTATGTCAGTGGAAAGCTTTTTTAAGGAGTATGCACATAATCCATCGGGGCCAATAGATAGGGATGGTTTTAGTTTCGTAATGCCTTTTCTATGTTATCTTCTGTAAAGTCAATATGTAGTAGGTCATTACAGTTAGTTGTGGTACGACTAGGAAATGTGGGGCATGGACTATTGCTGTTTACAAAGACTGAACTGAAGACTGTGTTGAAGAGATTAGCTTTAACAGCTTCATTGTTGCAGTCTTTCTCATTTGATTCTTTTAGGAGTAGCATGGTTCTTGATTCTTTAAGTTTGGTGTTAACACAATTGTAGAAGGTGCGGGTGGATTTTGTACATAGGTTTTCCTTTTGCTTGTAGTGATAATTTGTGCATTCTGCCTTTATCTGTTGGCATATGGTGTTGTATTGGTTTTTAAAGTTTGCTACGTAGCTAGTTTTGTTTTTATGGCATAGCAATCTTTTTTTTATTGAAGTTTCCTTATTGTTATGGGTAATTTGTTTTTTTGTTTTTGTTTTTGGGGGTTACTAATGGTACATATAGTTTAATGACTTTTTCAAGTTCAAACAAGAATGCATATAATGGTCTTCTGTAGTATTAAAGTTAGAGAACAGAATGTGCCAATCAAGAGATGATAGGTCTATGAGATCATAGTTGGCTTTTTTGAAGTTGTATTTTGGGGATTCATCATTATGATTTTCTTTGTGAGGGTATAAATTGAGACAAAAGTCGATCATACTGTGGTCACTGTTTGAAAAGGGTTCTTGTATTTATAGGCCATATACTGAGTTTGAGCTGTTGCAGAAGATGTTTCAGGCAGTTATTGAGTCTAGTGTTGTTAGTTACTAATTGATCCAGTCCCAGTGTAATAACAGCATTGTTCAGGGTTGCATGTATGGGTTCGGATGTACATTCATTTAGTGTCCAATTTATAAGAGGTAGATTGAAGTGACCAAGGAAAATAAGAGGGTGAGGGCAAGAGGCAGCCCATGTTAACAGTGAAGTTAGCTTGTTTGCATGAACTATGTAATAATTCAGGGCTCTGTAGCATAGTAATAAGCAGACTGTGGCATTTGAGGACAGTTCACAGACAATGGTCTGTGGGAGAGCAAGTTCCTGTATAATTTTTTAGAGTTAGGGATTTTTTGTAGAAGATAGCAACTCCACCTCCTCTACGGATTTTGCAATCTGACCGATAAATGTGATATTCACTGACTGTGGTAATGGCGTCTGGAAAAGATGCATTTAAGCATGTCTCACAGACAAATATAAGGTTGAATGTGGTCATGCCTAATAAGATGAGGAATTCATGCATTTTGTTTGCAAGGCTTCTTGCATTGAGTAGTTTGCATTTTAGAAATGTAGTAGTGGGTCTGGAGGAAGTAAGGGAAATGCATGCCTAATGTTGGATGTTGAGGTGATGGTCAATGGGATGTAAGTTGAAGGTCTTGCTCTTGATACATTCTGTGTGGTAGTCAATGTATAGGTTAGTATTTCCTTGTTCATGGAGTCTTTTGAGTTCCGAGTGCAGCTCACGGGATTGTACACGTTGCTGTAAAGATTAGGTCAGGGTGAGAACAGAGGTTCTTATGGCTGGTGTTGCTTTTGGCAAGTGAATTTATAGTATAAATACATTTACATTTGCTTGATTCATTTTTGAAAATGACCCTACAGAAGCATGGAGCCACTGAGCCGTCACTGTTTTTGAACTCTGGGCCGATGTGGGAAATGTCAAGTATTTCATCAGGGGAAATGGTTGATGCTTGATAGTACTGATGATGTTGCAGACAATTGTGATGTCATCTTTGTCATTGATGTCCTCTAAACCTAATAACATGGCATTTGGATGTTTCCGTTCATGCGCGACAGCTTCTTTGACAAGGATTGGGATATCATTGTTTGTTGGATTTGTGGTATTTGTGGATTGGGTTGCAATTGTTGGGTAGAGATGTGGTTTGTAGCTGTTGGATGTTCGAGTTTTTGTGTTGTGTCTTTTTTTTCAAGGTTAGTTAATCTTTCTTTTAAAGTATCCAGGGATGCTACTATGGTATCAAGGGATGTTATTCGTGTTTCTGTGGTATCAACTCTTTCAAACAGGACAATATATTTTTCCAGTTTGGGTCTGCATGATGGGCAGAAATATTGAAATGCATGGTTGGATGATTCTAGGAATTGAGTCGTTTGCTTGGGTAATGCCAAGCAGCCACGGTGAGCGTAGTTGTCACATAGAGAATATTTGGTGGAATTTTCATTATCCTTTAGAGTTTCATTGCATATAAGGCATGTGCAGGAGTCTGGTGGTTCATTGGTGGGGATTTCTTTCCCTTTAGGTTGTTGTTTGGCATTGGATTTTTTTCCTGGCATGGTAGGTTTGTTGAGATAGTACATTGATTAAATTGCTTAATGAAACAAGGTATTTGTGTAATCAATATAGCCAACATCATACCAATTAATCAATTACAATAATCTCTCTAGTCAAATAATTTTGCTAAGCAACAATTAGCCTAATCAATTAATTACACTAATCGCTAATCACACTGGTCAATTAAATTCACTAAATCACTAATTTTACTAATCAATTAAATTACATGAATCCTGATCTTTTACACTGATTAGTAATCACACTATTTGCACTAAACACCCTAATCACACTAATCAATCAAAACAATAAATCAATTAATCCATTGATAAATTAATTATTTTATAGAAATTGATTATCTAATCATTGATATAGATCATGAGGTAGAAAAGTTATAAGTTTTGAGGTAATGAAGGAATCAGTGTTTAAATATTAAAGTAATGAACTGGTATTGAGAGTCAGCAAGCAAAGGGTTATTGTTTTGCTAGCTGATGCTATCCAATCCACTGGATGGGAAGGATGGCTGCTGTTATCGTGGGTGAGACACGTTGTAAAAGCTGTAGGTTTGGAACACACTGGAACAGGCTGTAACAGGATGTCTAAAAACACGCTGAATTATTGAAACAGAGTAAAACATACTGAATTACTGAAACACGCTGACTTCCTTCAGGGAATCCTGTTTGGGAAACCACAGCTGCTGACTCCATTCATAGCACCCAAGGAATCTGTGGACTGGAAAACTCCTTAAAGCCACGTGGTTTCTTTTGTTTTAATGACTACTAAGTAATTGTTTCCTAGTGAGGTAGTGGTTGGTGAGAGATTGTTTGATAAGGTAGAGAAATGTAGGAATTATTTTCTAGCAAGATTGTTTCCTGGTAACAACAAAAAACAAGAAGGATTTAGACTGGCTGACTGTAAGTCTGTTCTGGCTTGGCTTTCTGGCTGCCTCCGGGGAATTGTATTTATCCAGGGCTTGGAAAGCTGAGTGGGGATGGCTGTACTCCGGCTTGGCTCTCTAATTTCCTCCTGGCTCTTTAGTTGCCTCCTGGTATTTGCGCTCCACTGGGGCTCGGGGCTCAAACATTATGGCTGCTGGGGAGGTTGTGGCAGATTGTCCAATGGCCCTACCTCTGGCAAATTGCTCTGTCCTGCCATCAAGGAATTGTGCTTCAAAGGGGCTCAGGAATGGAAGGCTATAGCTGCTGGGGAAGGCTTGCTGAGGATTGGCTGTGGGGGGATTTCGGGCTCCTAAGGGATCTTGATTACTCACGGGAATTTCAGTGCACAATTTCAGGTGACTTTTGGTAAAGATGGAGGTTCTAAAAGGATCTAAAAGGTGATAAGCTCTCTGGGAGCAAGAACCTCACCATCCTTGTTGGGCACCATCTTCTTCTTCATTATTACTAACATCATTACTAACTTCGTCAGTAATGACTTTCCCATTGGCCTCTTGTACAACAGGGCAGCAGGTCTAGAACATAGAGTCAAGGGCTGGAAAGGACCTTGGAGGTTTTCTAGCCTAACCTCCTGCTCAGAGCATTTGCATCAGGGTTTGAGTTCTGCTTCCTGTTCCATCCAAGTCCAGGATTCTTTCTTTATAGAAATAGGATCCTGGGCTTTAACCATATATTGGGTCACAGTGCTTTACAGCCCTCTCTAAGTGGTTTACCGGGTCAGCATATTGCCCCCAACAATCTGGGTCCTCATTTTTACTGACTTCGGAAGGATGGAAGGCTGAGTCAACCTTGAGCCATGTCAGGATCGAACTGTCAGCAGCTGGCAGTCAGCAGAAGTAGCCTGCAGTACTGCATTCTAACCACTGTGCCACCATGGCTCTGTAGCTTGTATTCTTTAGATCAGCGGTCACCAACCAGTGGGCCGTGGCCCACTGGTGGGCCGTGATAAAGTTTTGATGGGCCGCAGAGAAATCTCACCCCCAGAGCAACCCCCCCAAAGCAATTAATCCAGGCTGTGCAGAAACACAAGGCTGCTCAGCCCACATGACCCGCGGGAACCCTCCCCGCCCACTCACTCCTTACCCGGCAAACTTGTCTGCTAAGTTGCTATTTTTCCTTTTTCCGACCATCATCTGTTCTGCTGCACTGGGAGATTTAGATTAGCTAGGAAGCAGAAAATAGTTGGATTTCTTGCTTTCTAGCTAAGCAAAGCCGAACCTCCCTTAGGATTGAAGGTTTGTTTGCAAGCAAATTCAGTGCAGACTCACAGCAAGCAAATTTGAGAGTCTGAGCTAGCCGATGGTAGATAGATCACTGAATAGCCGATGGTAGATAGATAGATCACTGAATGATTCTGTGAGCAACTCAATCTGCCTGCTTTGCCTGATTTTGGATAAAAGTTGCTTTTTTTAAATAACAAATCAATATTTACATGCATGGTGTGTTGTGAGTTAATTTTGTGAGTTTGCTAGCTAGCAAATTTTATGAGTTTGCTTGCAAGCAAATTTTATGTGACAGACTGAACTAGCCAAAGGCAGATAGATAGATTTCTGAATGAATCTGTGATTCTGTGAGCAACTCAATCTGCCTGCCTACTTTGCCTGATTTTGGGTAAAAGTTGCTCTTTTTTTATAAAAAATTCAACATTTATATAAATATTTATAATATTTACATACAAGCCATGCCCAGCCAGTCATATGACCACCAAGCCACACCCACAAATTAGGCCACGCCCACAGAACCAGTTAGTGGTCCCTGGGATCTACAATTATGAGTTTGGTGGTCCCTGAGGTCCAAAAGGTTGGTGCCCCTGCTTTAGATAGCTTGAGATTTTCACTGTCTGACAATTATTAAAGTGGAAACCCAGCATACTTAGAGGGAAGTATGGTGGAATCTCCAGCTGGACTGAAGGGAGGTGTTAAAAGAGAGCTGAAGTTAGAGTCTTTGCACTGCAGGAAGCAGCACAGACCTTATTTATCTCTTCAGGGATTCCCAGAATCTCTGAAATTGTATCTCTCCATTCCCAAGGAAATGCAGTCAGTCTGGTGATATTCTTATAATATGGGTGACATATATAGCTTCTGCTTGAGACAATCCATGAGTGTTTCTTGTTGCTTGCACTTGACACGAACCCCATTATCCCATTTATAAAAGGATGATTTCTCCTTGTAAGAAGATGATCTAGTAGATTACTGCCTCTCATGGAGTTCATATTTCCCCCAGGCTATGATTATTCATGGTAGTAGAGAAATTGCAAGGTCTGGGGTGAACCGTTTGTATTGCACATCCAGAAGTTTTACTTAAAAGCTTCTATGTCCTTCTGTGCATTTTCAGCTTAATTACTCACTGGCATTACAGACACCAATGTCTTCTCTAAGGTCACTATGTTGAGATTTTCACCATGCCTGAAGTTCCCACTTACTTTCAGAGATAAATATTTGGAGATACAGCTTCACTAATTACATTTCAAGGAATCAAGAGTCACAGCTGGATGATTCATGCTTGAGGTGGTGGGGATGGTGGTGGGAAATCCAAGGAATTGTTTACAAACAACCCATAGAGAGGAAACTAGACATTTCCCAATTGTGCTTTTTCAAAAGGCAACTGGGCTTACTTGAAGATATTTAACTTCTCATCCAAGAAGCTTCTTCAATTCTAACAGAATTAAAAAAGTTTCTTGGATGAGAAACAAAATGTTTTCAAGCAAAAATAAAGTTCAGTTGCCTTTTGAAAAAGCACCTTTGGGACAACCATGACCTGGTTGACTGAGAATCTCCATAAAAATTTAGAGATTTCCCATTCCAATTCAATCAATAGACACATTGATCTACAACCAGCCTCAGAATTCAAATCAACCATACAGCCTCAACCAATCCACACAAGTCCCCCACAACCAGCACTTCACCTCCCAATGACCCTCACCTGATGTAATCTCCCAATCACAAGAACCATCACAAGACTCTGATGTCTCACACCTGACCCATCACAAGACCCTCATTTGACACACCCACACCGGACTCATCACAAGACCTACTGAGCACACGAAGCCCTTATAAACAGAAGAATACTGGCATGATAAGCTAATAACTAGCAGTCAGCATGGGTTTGTTAAGAACTGATCATGCCAAAGCAATCTTATTTCATTCTTCAACATAGTTACTAAACTAGTAGACCAGCAAAATACTATGGACATAATATATTTAGATTTCAGCAAGGAATTTGACAAGGTAGACCACAACCTATTTCTTGATAAGCTAGAAAAAAGTGGAATAGATAGCACCACCACTACATGGACTCGCAACTCTGCTGACTCGCAACGTACTCAATGAGTAGTCCTTGATAGGTCTAAGTCTACATGGAGGGAAGTAAGCAGTGGGGTGCCACAAGGTTCTATCTTAGGCCCAGTACTCTTCAATATTTTCATTAACAACTTAGAGGAGGGAATAGAAGGGGAACTTACCAAATTTGCAGATGACACTAAGTGGCAGGAATAGCTAACTTTCTGACAGTGAGAACAATCAACCAATAGAACAGCTTGCCCTCGGAAGTTGTGTGAGCGCCATCACTTGAGACTTTCAAGAAAAAGAGAAGAGATCCCCTAAACTTTGCTGAAGATGTTATTTAGTCTGGTAATGAAATGTTTGGAAACCAGCCCTCAAGCTTGGAGAAGAAATTCACCCTCGTTTCCTCTAGTTCTGCATGGAGTTGAATGCTAGTAACATTGTACTGATTACCTTGCTTGATTAATCCAAAGCAATTCTGGCACAAATATTGGAACTAGAATAGCAACAATTGTATAGATGGTCTACAACTTACAGCCATTCATTTAGTGATGTTAAAAGTTAAAACACCATTGAAAAAGTGACATGACCAGTCTTTGCACTTATGGCCGTTGCAGTGTCGCTATGGTCATTTGATCAAAATTCAGGTGCTTGGCAAATGACTATGTATTTACAAAAGTTGTAGCATCTTGGGGGTCATGCAGTTGTCCTTTCTAGATGGATTCCAACAAGCAAACCCAATGAGAAAAATTGGACTTGCTTAACAAGTACGCAGTACAAAACAATTGGAATGATTCATTTAACAACTGTGGTAAAAAACAGTTCATAGAATTGGGCAAGGTTTACTTAACAACTGCCTTGATTAGCAACATAAATTCTGGTCCCAACTGTAGTCATAAAACACCTGTAGTGATTTTCTGGTCACTAGTAAAAACAGTTTTTTTGTAGCACATTGAGGGATTATATGTATCATTCTTTTTTAGTTTTGTATCTGCTAGGAACCCATGTAGAATATATTAAAGCAGTATGTCAATCAATCAGTACACAAGTCAACCAAAAATGTGCTGTTTAGGTGGGCTGCTGTGCAATAATATGACTTGGTCATTCCAGGAGTGCATATTGCAGGAACCTAGACAGCTGTGGTTTGTAAACATATAACGTGGCTTTTCATCTTGTGGAGTTCTAGTCTAAGGACAAGCTGCCAGTCATTTATGAGTAGAGAAATGTTCAAGGATATCAGCTTCATGCCCTAAACTCTACCAATTGGCCAACAGTCTCTACATTTTATAATATTAGTCTACATATTTCTTTGTGCTTAGCTTTATTCTAGTATAGATAAACACAAATTAATCCTCAATTTATGACCATAATTGAACACAAAAATTTCTGCATAGCTTTAACCTGAATAAACCGGCTGGAAACCAATCAACAACAAAAAGGTTCCAATATATTGTAGCAAGCCTAAAAACAAAACTGACCTGGTTTTATATATAATGCAACCTAGAGTTGATACTTGGCCAGAAAGATGCACTATCTCAAAGGTTTTTTCCCCCTCTAATTCAAATTGATGAGAGAAGAATTGTTTTAGAAATTTGTTTCAAAACAGAAAGGAATTCAGGAAAATTCTCTCAGGTGAAATGTGATGATTTTGTTCTCTCTCTGTGTGTGTCAGCTTTGGAAGCCATATTAGCACCAGATGCTTCCATACTGCCACATTCTTGAGCCTGGGAAAATGGGAGGGGGGGGATTTCTTGGAATGTATGTGGTTAGACATAGTAGCATTTTTCTTCTAAGTCAAGGTCATGTTATTTCTGCACCTGGTTGAAAAGAAGTCTCAAACTGAGGCGAATGGTGATTGGGGCATGTGATGCAATGAGGGGTGGATTGGTAGTTTTTACTTATTTCAAGGAAACCTGGAACTTTCAGATTCGGGATTTCCCAGATGTGCCACTTTACTACCCAAATGAAGAACTTTGGAGAGGATGTCTGTCTTGGAGTTATTTGTTGGAGTGGAGGTTTTCTGGAACACTGAATCTCTCTCTCTCTCTCTCTCTCTCCCTCTCTCTCTCCCTCCCTCCCTCTCTTTTCCCCACCCCCCTCTCTGTCTTATGTGCAAATATCTGGCTTTTCATTATCCAGACATTTTTCCAGAGGCCTGCAAAGTCCCTGAATCAGGGACATCTGTAGGGGAAGTAGTTTGAAAAAAAAATCAAAATCAAATGACAGGTATCAAAATCAAATGTGCACTCACATTTCCATTCCAAAGCTCACTGTAGCGTTTAAACCTTTAGGGTATATTTTGTCTTCTCGGGACAAACTTAAGACGTCTTAAGCTAATCCTCAACTTACGAAGAAATTGTGCCCAAAATTTAAGTTGCTGAATGAGACATTTGTTAAGTGAGTTTTGCTCCACTTTATGACCTTTCTTGACACAGTTGTTAAGTGAATCAATACAGTTGTTAAGTTACTATCATGACTGTTAAATGAACCTGGCTTCCCCATTGACTTTACTTGCCAGAAAGTTGCAAAAGGGGATCACGTGACCTTAGGACACAGCAATGGTCATAAATATGAACCAGTTGCCAAGCATCTGAATTTTGATCGCATGATCATGGGGATGGTGCAAAGGTCATAACTGAAAATTGGTCGTAAGTCACATTTTTCAGTGCCACTGTAACTTTGAATGCTCACTAAACAAATTGTTGTAAGTCGAGGACTTCTTATGCATTCTAGTTTACATCCTAGACATTTCTAGATAGGGTTGGACAGATCTTTGTCTAAAACCCTGAAGTGGCTTCCAAGTCTAAGTAAATAATATTGACTTGGAGGGCCAGTTATTTGTCTGGTTGAACATTTATGCTTATCTATCAATTTTTGTTTTTAGCAATAAATGTTAGTGACTAAGCTGGATCATTGATATATATTTCCAAAGTATCAACCATTTTTTTTTTAGTTTTGTAAATCATGATGGCTGGATTCACATATGAACTATCCTGAGAAAGCCTCTTCCTATGCACTTCCCAAGATCACGTCTTAAGTTTGTCCCGAGAAGACAAAATATACCCTAAAGGTTTAAACGCTACAGTGAGCTTTGGAATGGAAATGTGAGTGCACATTTGATCAACTAATAAAATTGCTGAAATGACTAAACTTGTTCTTAGAATTCACTGCTGCTCTGTCCCCTTCAAGAAATACTTTTGGCTTTCTTCAGAAGATGCTCATGCTGTTGCAATTACAAGAACATGGTGCTTTTGATTTTAATAATTAAAAAAGGCACATAATAAAAACCAAAACAAAACATAATGTTCTCAACCTCAGATATGGAAAAGACTATCCCATTTGTCACAGTTTCTTACCATCCTGAAAGTTTTATGAGCACTTTAAAAGCTGGGTAAGATTGTCTTATTTTTATATTGGAAAAAATGGTGATTCTGTACAACAGCTTTATGCCCGTCACAAATGTAGTTATCGTCTCTTAGATCCTGCATCTGGATCTTTGTACTTTGTTTATTCAACCACAAGGTTGAACGTTACATGCAGGCAGGAGTATTTTAGAAGAGATCTTACATTGGGGAAAATATAGATGTCAAGAAGAGGAAAAATAGCTTCATTAGAAAGCTATTTGGTTTTTAAAGAATGAAGGCAGAAATGCATAAAGGAATCTCAGTTTTAGGAGTCATTGCAAATCTAAATAGCTATAAACCTACTTATAAACATTTTTTTAAAATGCCATTATACCAGGAATGCTGCATTGCTAATACAAACAGTTAAGCAGAGATACAATGTTTAGTAATTTGCACAGCTGGAATGTACAAAGAGAGTAAATTTGTACATGTGACTTTCATGCTGCTCCACTCCCAATAGACCTGTTGAGTACATATGGGTTGTGTTTATATTATAAAGGGGGGGGGGGCAGGGGGCAGAAAGTGGCTAGCATGTATGATACAATATTGGGAAACTGCTAGCCAGCCTGGAAGGAGGAGTCAAGTGGGAACCTAGCATGGAGTCATTGTGCAGCTGAACATCCTATAAACTTGACCTCTTCCAAGACCCATGAAGCCTTATCTCATTGTTCCCAGGGGAAGGCAAGCAAGTCTGGTAAGATTCTTGTAAGAGGGGTAATAGAAAATAAAGTTGATAACTTTAGCTATTCATGACTGGCTCTGTTTGCTTGTACTTGATATTCAAACACTGAACCCCTGTCATTGTTGAGACTCTAATACAGAATAACAGAGTTGGAAGGGACCCTGTAGGTCATCTAGTCCAACCCCCTACTCAAGCAGGAGACCTATACCATTTTTGACAAGTGGTTCTCTAATCTTTTCTTGAAAGCCTCCAATGATGAAGCTCCCACAATTTCTGAAGGCATGCTGTTCCATTGGTTGATTGTTCTCACTGTCACAAAATTTCTTCTTATTTCTAGGTTGAATCTCTCCTTGATCAGTTTCTATCCATTATTCCTTGTCTAGCCTTCAGGTGCCTTGGAAAATAGTTTGACCCCTTCCTCCTCTCTGTAGCAGCCCCTCAAGTATGGGAACACTGCTATAACATCTTTCCTGGTCTTTCTTTTTACTAGACTAGCCATGCCCAGTTCCTGTAACTGTTCTTCATATATTTTAGTCTCCAGTCCCTTAATGATCTTGGTTGCTCTTCTCTGCACTCTTTCTAGAGTCTCAACTTCTTTTTCATAGTGTAGTGACCAAAACTGTATGCTGTCAACTCATAAAATATTTCTATGGTCTTTTTAGAGTTGCCAACAGAGAGGGAGGGGTGAGCAGAGGGGCAGCTTGGAAATCAAAAGTGCATTCTATAAATAGTTTTCAAAGATAGTAACTAGGTGACTGACGTTTCTGCTGCACAAAATTCTAACTGGAGAGCATGATTGATGACTCTTGGTTATGGATGTGTCCCATTGGAGAATATGAATTGTGATACACCCAGGGGATGGGGAGAAAATCAGGGTCAAGGGTGACAATGAATTATGTGTCTCAGAGTCAGCTACACCCAGACAGTGCCGGACATTTTAACTCCCAATAAATCCTTTGCAGTTTTGGAAGTTTGGCTCGAGCCTCATGATTTAAATGGCGGTAACTGCTGGAATCTTGACATATGCAGTGTTCTAGGTGAGGTCATACTATGGCTTTATAAAGCGGTACTAGCCCCTCACATGATCTTGATTCAATACCTCTGTCAATGCAATTTAGGATTGCATTGTCTTTTTTTGTCTGCTGCTGTACACTGCTGGCTCATATTTAACTGTCTACTAGGACTCCAAGGTCCATCTCACAGTTACTGCTTTTTAAGCCAGTTTCACCTAATCTAAATGTGTAATTTTTGTTTTTCTTGTCTAAGTGAAAAATCTTACTTTTCTCTACAATGAATTTCATTTTGTTAGATAGGGCCCAGTGTTCAAGTGTCAAGATTCACCTGGATCTTGAGTCTGTCATCTAGGGTGTTGGCTATTCCTGCCATCTGCAAATTTGTCAGATTCCCCTTCTATTCCCTCATCTAAGCCGGTTATGAAGATATTGAAGAGTATTGAGCCTAAGACATAACTAAACCTAAATTAGTTGTCAACATGGAAGAGAAAATTAGTCACTACACATTTCCTAGCATATAAAAAAAAATCATAAATTGATAGCCCCCTGTATGGTGGCTTGTGATTTGTCAGAGATGGTTGTTCCTCCTTTCACTTTACTTTGAAAATAATTGTGCTACCACCCAGCTTTCAAGAGGGACAGTGAAGAGGACTGGACAAGTGGGTAATTAAGAAATGGGACAGCTTGTCAAGAAACGGAAGCACAAATATTCAATCTCTGAAATTGATTCAACAAAGATTTGACAATTGAAACCAATTGAAGTTTGAGTTTTGGACGGATATACTGATTTCATTAATCAAACTGAATTTGAAACCAACTGAGGCCAATCTACATTTTTTTTAACACTTGCATTTTAGGAGTCCAAATTAATCCAAATCAAATTGTGTTATGTTAGTAAACGTAAAAAACAAGCTTTTCCTTTTTCTTTCTAATATGGATACAAAGGAAGATCTATGCAAGACAGCAACTGTAAGCATTTTCTCCCACTTTTTAAATTGCTACTTTTTAAATATATATATATATGGTTATTTTCAAAAAGCCAGTTGCTGGATTATAATGTCTTTTAGTGCAAGCCATCAATCAGACTTCATCACTGGCAGGCCTTATTACTGATAATGTCTCATTTTAAAAAAAAAATCAAAAGAAAAGACAATTGCTTCAAAAGAGAGTAGAGTAAGAAAATGTGTCCAAAAGTTGATAGAAGCAGCTGAGTTTTTATTTTTCTCATGCCACCTGAAGAAGCTGTCTAGATATTTGTTAAAGAAAAGCTCTGCTCTTCAAATGACAGGTGATAAAGTAATTTTATCTCCTTGAGCCCCTTTAATAAATATCAGGATCTCTCAAGTTTGGCAGCTGTTGGAGAAAAATGTAAAAATAGGAAGTAACATGGCAGTTTCTCTCTTCTGACATCAAGAAAGGAGCTCAGGATCACACACTGAAAATAGATGAATTAAATTGTCCCACGGTGGCATTGTACAAACATTGGCAAAACCATCAATAATTGTTGGATTTAACCTGCATGATAAACTGGCTGGAAACCAATCGACAACAAAAACAAAAAGCTTCTATTATATTGTAGCCAGCATGAAAACAAAACTGACCTGGTTTTACATATATATGAAACCTAGAGCTGATACTGGCCAGTAAGATGCATTCTCTCAAAGATTTCCCCCCCCCTCTAATTCAAATTGATGAGAGAGCAATTGTTTTAGAAATTTGTTTCAAAGCAGAAAGGAATTCAGGAAAATTCTTTCAGGTGAAATGTTATGTTTTTATTTTCTCTCTCTCCCTTTCCCTCTCCCTTTCCTTCTCTCTCTCCCTCCCTCTCTCCCTTTCTCCCTCTCTCCCTCTGTCTCTCTCTGCCTCTCATTCTCTCTGTCTCTCTGTCTCTCTCTCTCTCTGCCTCTCACTTTCTCTCTGTGTCATTCTCTTTCTCTGTCACTCTCTCTGTGTCACTCTCTCTGTCTCTGTCTGTCTTTCTGTCTCTTTCTCTCTCTCTCTCCCCTCTCCCTCTCTCTTTTATGTGCAATTACCCGGCTTTTCATTATCCAAACATTTTTCCAGAGGTCTGCAAAGTCCCTGAATCAGGGACATCTGTAAGGGGAGGAATTTGTAAAAAAAAATATAAATCAAATGACAGGTACAACTTATGAACAAACTGAGCCCAAAATTTATGCTACTAAATGAAACATTTGTTAAATTTGCCCCATTTTATGACCTTTCTTGCCACCATTGTTAAGTGAATTATTGTGGTTGTTAAGTTAGGAACATGATTGTTAAGTGTATCTGACTTCCTCATTGACTTTGCTCATCAGAAAATCACAGGGGATCACATGCCCTCCAGACAATGTAATCATCATAGATATGAACCAGTTGCCCGGCATTCAAATTTTGATCAAATGACCATGGGGATGCTGCAACAGTTGTGTGAAAAATGGTCATAAGTAAGTTTTTTTAGGGCTCTTGTAACTTTGAATGGCCATTATACAAACTGTTGTAAGTCGAGGATTATAGAAACTTGATATATATACATACATATGATCATAAGTCAAGGACTACCCATAGCCTCCATTACTCTCACACAAGAGAGAATATGAATGAATGAAAAACTGAAAAGCTTCTGCAGAATGGTGGCATGGTCTGTTTTTGTACACACTGACAACTGAAAGCAGGAACACACCAAAACTAATGTATGGAAGAAGGTGAAAGGATGACTCCTTGGAAGTGAAGAACAGAATCAGAAAGAGGACAGTGCCAAATTCTCTTGCCTTTGGCATTTTCAAGCAAGTTGAAAATTTTGCAGATCTGAATCTGGAACGGATGGATAAGAAAACTTTCCTTCTCTTCTCTGTCCCTGTGCAGAGCAGCGCTTCTATGTGCACTCATAAATTTTTCCTCCCTCAATTAAATATTACCACTAATAGACTTCTGATCAGAGGAAACTGAAGAATAAAGTTATGTCCTGAGAAATTTTGAGGATGAGAAGGCCAATGCAGTGAAGTTTAATACCCCCAAAGAGAAACATATCTCTTTCATTGTGAACTAAATTTATTCAACAACTGAAGAATACTCTTGTTAAAAGATTTGAGAAGTTTCTCATACAGGCTGGTATAAGAGGAACCATTATTCGATTTTAAAAGGTAAAAGGTAACTATTTTTAACACAGGAAGATGCTATTTCCACATATTCAGGGACAGAATTATTACTGCTTAACCTATTTTCCCAAGGTTGGGAAAATAATAGTCCATGTCTGAATTGGCTAGCCTTCTGATTCTTGATTTACAAAGGAAATTCAGAATCTATCATCTTAGATACAATGTCCAGGCCACTGTAACTTTATAAATATATGGCATGTCCTGATAGAAGATATCAAAAAAATGAACCTATTCTAATTTGCACAGTTTATATTTAGAAGTTTCTGAAAAGTAATAACCAGATCTTCAAAAGCTATTTTTAAAATAGGAAGATGCTAATTCCACATATTCAGGGTAGGAATTATTGCTTCTTAACCTATTTTCCCAAGGTTAGGAAAATAATAGTCTTATGTCTGAAGTGGTTAGCCTTCTGATTCTTGAAACCAGAATCTGGATATATCATCGAGGCTACTGTAACTTTATAACCGGTCCTGCTGAAATAGATCAAAAGACCAGTTTAGTCTTCTGTTTTCCAGAGTTTATACCCAGAGCTTTCTGAAAAATACTAACCAGGTCTTCAAAAATCCATTAATGTCATTTCTTTAGCACTCCTTTCTTGGTAACGTGAGGCTTTAAAATGTGATAGGATCAAGAGACCAAGGAAAGCCTTCTTTTGTATCATTTCTCTGTGTAGATGGATTGAAAGATGAAAGAATGAAAGTGCCTGATCCATCAAAGCCAACCCTGCCCTGTCCCTCATTGGCTTTTTTCTAAAAAAAAAAAAAATGTCCGTATACCACAATGTGTGTTGTGGAAAGCTGTAATGCAAAATCAGGATAAACAGTACATAAAGTACATATATTACAGTTTTGTTGCTATGAAATAGATCATTTCAGAAACTTGTTCAGAAAAAGATGTGACTGGGTAATCCTGTCTTCCAATTTCAATAGGGAAGACACCAGGCATCATGCAGAGAAGAACAATTTCTCCTATCTTTTTTTATACTTATACATCATCTTTCCTTTTTTCCTCTTTAAAGAATGAAAGGGATCTCAGCTTCATTCTTTTCTTCTTTAGGCTGCTCCCCCCCCCCCAATCTACCTTTTTTTCTTTCCTTTTCAGACTTAGTACTTTATCTGGCTAGTTAAGAGCCCTGGTGGCACTTTAAACTGCATATTAAACTGCAGTATTGCAGGGAAAACTTTGCCCACAGCCTAGAGTTTGATCCTGATGAGGTTCAATAGTTGGAGTTCTAATGGACAATCAGTTAAATATAAGCCAGCAGTGTGCTGTAGCTGCCAAAAAAGCCAACACAGTCCTAAACTGTATTAACAGAAGGAAAGAATCAAAATCACATAAATACCACTCTATAGTGCTTGGAATATTGCATCTAGTTTTGGTCACCACAATGTAAAAAAGATGTTGAGACTCTAAAAAGAGTATAGTGAAAAGCAACAAAGTTGATTAGGGGACTGGAGGCTAAAATATATAAAGAACAGTGGCTGGCATTGGATATGTATATTTAATTTAATGAAAAGAAGGACTAGGGGTGACATGATAGCAATGTTCCAATATCTAAGGGATTGCACTAAACATGGAGGAGTAAACCTATTATCCAAAGCATCTGAAAGTGGGACAACAAGCAATGGATGGAAACTAATCAAGGAAACAACTAACTTAGAACCAAGGAGAAATTTCCTGATATTGAAAACAATTAATCAGTGAATGACTTGCCTCCAGAAGTCGTGGGTTATAAGTTGTCAAGAAGATATTGGACAACCATTTATCTGAAGTGGAATAGAGTTTCCTGCCTGAGCAGGGGGTTGGACTAGAAGACCTCCAAGGTCCCTCCCAACTCTGTCATTCTGATATTCTGTTGACTCAGCCTTCCATCCTTCCAAGGTGGGTAAAATGAGGACCTAGATTGTTGGGGGCAATAGGCTGACACTGTAAACTGCTTAGAGAGGGCTATAAAGTACTGTGAAGTGGTATATAAGTCTAAGTACTATTGCTATATACCAGCACATTGTTGGCATTATTTCCATATTGTCCCCAACAATCTTGGTCTTCAACCTTGAGACTGGTGAGACTCAAACTGCCAAATTGCAGTCAGCCAGCAGTCAATAGAAGTAGCCTGCAGTACTGCATTCTAACCACTGCACCATCACCTAAATAAACCTAAGTGCTATTGCTATTGGTTGTCTTAAACATAATAATACCTCTAATCCTTAATTGGTTCTGGGAGATATGATGACTACTAAAAATGATGAATAGCAAACAAACCATGTGACTTACCATATGACTCTTCGTTTCATCTGGAAAGGACTTCTTATCTGTCCCTTTTCTTATGTCAGCAACCTTCCCAACATGGCTGACTTCCTGTCCACCCTCTGCTCCTGTCCCCTGCTTTTTTTAGCAATGACCTTTCCAACATGGCTGACTTACTGTCCACACTCTGTGGCTGTTCCCCACTTTCTTTTGCACATTTTGAATACCAAACAAAGATGAGTGCTGGGACAAGAGCTTTTCATCAAAATGTATTAAATATTACATTCAGCAAGTTTTTGAAGCAGTCGAATATCAAGGTGCCATTATATTTCTCTTCCCAGTGAGTTTCTCTTTTGCACCCACAATATGTTATTTTTATACCCTCCCTGATTGTAAGATTCACTTCTACATCTTTATTCCTTGAAGAAAGAGACCCTCCCATTGAGATGTCTCTGAATTAACCACTTTCCTTTTTTACCCCACCCCTAAACAATCTCTCCTTTAAACTCTACTATCCCCCCAGATTTAGCTTTCCCTGATTGGTATTACTTGCAAACTCTAGCAACTTGCATTGTCATGGTAAAAAGCATCCTGCACAAACACAGGACCTGTATTCACTACCAAATTTATCAGATGCTCCCTCTCAACTGCTTAATATGCCCTTGTTAGTAAGCATGCTATAGTGGAATATAATTTGGAGTGGTGGGAGGGAGGGGCTCTTTCTTGGAGGGCAAGGAGACAATGGAGCTTGGAATGTTTGATTGACAGGAAGAGAACAAGGTTGGATCCCTCCCTGGATTATATTTATAGCTATGCAGATACTGTTTTCTGGCAGGATTCTGTTTATCAGAAAAAAACAATAAGGAAACTACTCATAAGTAATTCCACGTGTTGTTCTTGCTTCTTTGGATTTGACACAGCAAGCTGAGCTGACCCCAATGGTGACAGAGAGAGGACTCAGTCAGGAACTTATGGCCCAGTAATCCAAATTGTTCCTACTTATCTCAAAGTATGCTGACCTAGTAGGAAGGGATCAATAACAAGAAAGTCACTCAGAAAGGTTTATCTAAATCATTCCAACTTTCATGCTGTAATTTATACCATGTCTGCCTTTTTTTCCCCTTTGAGTTGTCTTTTCTTTGTAGGAGGCCAAAGGTATATAAGCTCTGGTTCTGCTTTTCTTCAGAGCTGCTCAGCAAAGTGCCAATTCTTTGCTGGGAGCCTAGTGTGTATTGTATGCATGCTAATAAAATTACATTGTGTCCTCAAAGTGCTTTGGTTGCTGAAGGTGAGCCAGATTTTGACTACAACAGCATCTCACTTTTAACTCTAGCTTAACCTTCTTTTACAACACCTTTCAGAAGAGGGCTTAAATACATTTCACTATTTATCAAATGTCATGCATAGCCCAATTATCCTCTCTCACTCCTACAATCTTTTTCTTGCACAAATATTCATCAATGAATATGAAGAAGAAAATGGTATTTGTTAGGCTAAGCAAATCATTCTTTCTCCCCTTACCATCTTTCCTGGATGTAAGATCACCATAAAGTTGCTTAGGAGGCAAAGGAGTGTTGATAATGAGAATGGATGCTTGGAGGAGAAGGAAGGATAGCACTTAAAAATAAAAATATTTATACTGTAATTTCTGGCAAAGAAGGCATTTGGTGCAGACTTTGAAACCCAGACAAAGATATAATTTATTTTTCAGTTTGTTTTCCCCATCACATTTCTCTTTCCATCTTCTTCCTTTCTCTTCCTTTTGTCTCCTCTTGAAGCTATTTATTTTATTAAGGAACTTATATCTTTATATAGTTTGACTTCTGAAAGCCCCAGGATTACTTACAAATGAATTCATATATAATAGTACTTTTAAAATGAGAAAGAGCAAAAACAAATTGAAAGTAGCAAAATGTGCCAGATAAAAGTAATAAGGAGATTAAAAAACATACAGAGAGAGAGAGAGACATGCCACATAAACAAGCCTGTAAACACCATCAAACACACACACACACACACAGATGTGTGTGTGTGTGTGTGTGTGTGTGTGTAAGGTTTTTAAGCTGATAATTTTAAATAATAAATAAGGGAGACTAGTATAGATCTATTTCGAGCTAGTTAGCTCTCTTCAGCTAGCCATACCCTTACTGGGATTCGAACCAGGGAAGTATTACATGTGAGGCAGTTGTAATTGCCTCACATACATACATACATATATACATACATACATACATATACATACATGTATATATATATATATATATATATATATACTTTGTATTTATATATATATATATATATATATATATATATATATATATATATATATATACATACTTGTGTTACAATTGCCTAATGGCAATTACAACTGCCTCACATGTAATACTTCCCTGGTTCGAATCCCAGTAAGGGTATGGCTAGCTGATGAGAGCTAAGTAGCTAAGTAGCTCGAAATAGATCTATACTAGTCTCCCTTGTTTAATTATTTATCAGCTCAAAAACGTAACACACACACACATATATATATGTGCATATGTATATGTATATATATGTATATATATATATATGGATCTTTGGTTCTTCAGGTTTTCTCCCGCATAGAATTGGAAATATCTAGGTGACATTTCGATGAAGTCTCATTCATCATCATCAGGCTTGCATCTTCGGCCTTGTGCTTCTCAGAGTAATGTGAGCTTGCTGCAAGCTCACATTACTCTGAGAAACACAAGGCCGAAGATGCAAGCCTGATGAAAATGAATGACACTTCATCGAAACGTCGCCTAGATATTTCCAATTCTATGTGGGAGAAAACCCGAAGAACCAAAGATCCACATACAAATACCCACGAAAACCTCCGAAAACATATATATATATATATATATATATATATATATATATATATATATATATATATATATATATATATATATATACTTCGTGTTACAACACCCTGTTAAGCCCCAATTAAGGGAGAAAGCATACTGCTTTCTTTTCTGTCTTTCGGCTCATCACCAGATACCATACCGACAGAAAGCTATTTGTTTCGTTGTCTTTTGTTTACATGTGTGTAAGGTTTTTAAGCTGATAATTTAAATAATAATAAATAAGGGAGACTAGGATAGATCTATTTTGAGCTAGTTAGCTCTCTTCAGCTAGCCATACCCTTACTGGGATTCGAACCAGGGAAGTATTACATGTGAGGCAGTTGTAATTGCCACTACACCACCTGGCTCTATCCTTATCAGCGGAGGCAGGGGAATAAGTATATACTTTGTGTTACAACACCCTGTTAAGCCCCAATTAAGGGAGAAAGCATACTGCTTTCTTTTCTGTCTTTCGGCTCATCACCAGAGACCATACCGACAGAAAGCTATTTGTTTCGTTGTCTTTTGTTTACATGTGTGTAAGGTTTTTAAGCTGATAATTTAAATAATAATAAAATGCAGAATTGATTTCAAAGACCAACGGCATCATGAGCTGTGTGCCTCTAGATCCCTATTATATCTCTTAGAATGTATACCAATACTGGTTTTAGAATAACAGAGTTGGAAGGGTGGCAGTTTCTGAGATATTGGAACACTGCTATCATATAACCCTAGTCTTTTTTTTTAAATCAAACTAGTTCCTGCAACTGTTCTTCATATGTTTTAGCCTCCAGTCTCCTTCTTGCTTGTCATGACCATGGTGTTACTGCCTGTCTTCTCTCCACCATCAATCTTCCCTCAGGCCCACCATCTCAATCATCAATTGAGTTCAACCCAACCCAACCCTCAGCAACACCTATATTGTATGTAGCTAATTATCTGAAGTGATGCTCCCAAGCTACTTATGCCCACTATATATAGCAGTTGCAAGACACAGTCATCAGAAGAAGGCTGCCTTTTTAAAAAAATAAATACATTTCAGCAAGCCTCTTGGTGACACATTTTTAAACCTATGTTTGAATCTATCTATCTATCTATCTATCTATCTATCTATCTATCTATCTATCTATCTATCTATCTATCTATCTATCTATCTATCTATCTATCTATCTATCTATCTATCTATCTATCTATCTATCTATCTATCTATCTATCTATCTAATCTATCAAAGCCAAATATCACTCACTCATCATGAAATCTCCAGAACCGTAAAGCCTACAAACTTGAAATTTGGCACATATGTTCTTCTTGGCTTCTAGGTGCTGGTTAGGAAAGGATTTGTTGAAATGACAATCAGATCAGTAGTATTTCTTACACAGTAATTAACACACTCTGATGATAAGGAATTCTACTTCCCCACCCCACCTGAAAAGAACTGTTCCATCTGCCAGTTGCCTCACATTCCATTACCTCAGTTCAAACTGGCAAATGTTTCACTCCTTCACACAGGAGCGGTTTGGGGCTTGTTACAGTACTAAACATTGGTACCTCATCAAAATGTCTACGCTTTCCACCTGTGGAACTGCTTCTGGAATCAAGGCAATGGGAGTGATATTCCCTTATGTGTTTCAATCACAGACCACCACTGAGCCAATGGATTGTGAACCAAATTTCTCCTGCATAGCTTTTGTTGCAAAGTTTTGTCGCAAAGCAATGGTATCTAGCTAATGAGCAATATATGACTTGGTCCTGAGTTATTTTGCTTTTCATTTTTACGATGATGCACAAAAAAGTATTCCCAAATTCTCTTCCTCCTAATGAGCTGCAAATTTTTTGAAGAATTTCAGTAAGAGGAGAATAAATTCTTCAACAGTTTTTCATGCGATGCAATAAAATTCATCACGGGCAACACTGTCAAGGTACCCTTTTCACCCTATAAATGTTAAAAGCAACAAATATGTCTGTTAGCAATGTAGCTTGAGGATATATGATGCTCCTGATGGTTCAGCCTCCTGATGATGCAAAGATTATCATTTTTTAGAATGATTCAGAAAAAGGAGTAGGGTTGGCACTCCCTACCTTTTGATGCCTTGGGTCCCCAGCTACCGGTATCTGTCCTTAGACTAAAGCTGGCTCTCTCTATAAGTAACCAGGCATGGTTTTGCATACTCCACAGGATGCATAATATAACGCCCTTCTAATGCTAGGAGTTAGCAGTATTATTAAGGTTAATGTAACTGTCAGCCTTCCCAAGTAGACCACACAGGAAATGCAAGCAAATGAGCTAACTCTATTTTATTGTACAGTATCATTAAAAGTCTTATAAGGCTGAAAGTACAAATCTCCCACTGCCTCCTTTATAGTCTGAGAGCTTAGAGAACCCTTCTGAGCTGCAGGTTATGCCCTCTCTTATCTGACCATTCCTTATGCAGCAACTCTTCCTCCTCTCCCCCATCTTCCAAGGTCTTTCCCATATATCATTACATTATCTGAGCTGGAAAAATCTGGAAAACAACTAAAGCAGAGGAATTTTAGGCTTCTACATGGTGGTGCAGTGGTTAGAATGCAGTACTGCAGGCTACTTCTGCTGAATGCCAGCTGCCAACAGTTTGGCAGTTCGATTCTCACCAACTCAAGGTTGGTTCAGCCTTCCATGCTTTCGAGGTGGGTAAAATGAGGAGCCAGACTGTTGTGGGCAATATGCTGACACTGTAAACTGCTTAGAGAGGGCTGTAAAGCACTGTATAGTGGTATATAAGTCTAAGTGCTGTTGCTATTGCTATTGAGTTTATTGTGAAATATCTGCCTTGCAGATATAGGGAAAAAATCTTTAGGAAAATGTTTTCTGTGTTTTTATTTTCAAGGTATTTGAGAATGTCTTTTCAACAAATATGGCCACTATATATAGGCTGAAAAGATTCCAGACAATTACAGGTAGTCCTTGATTTACAACAGTTCACTTAGTGACCGTTCAAAGTTACAATGGCACTGAAAAAAGTGACTTATGACCATTTTTCACACATATAACCATTACAGCATCCCTATATGATTTACATTTGGATGCTTGACAATTGATTCCCATTTATGATGGTTGCAGTATCCTGTGATCCTCTTTTGTGACCTTGTGACAAGCAAAGTCAATGAAGAAACCAGATTCACTTAACAACCATGTTACTAATTTAAGAACTGCAGTGATTCGCTTAACAAATGTGGCACGAAAAGACATAAAATAGGACAAAACTCACTTAACAAATTTCTCACTTAGCAATATAAAATTTGGGCTCAGTTGTTGTCATAAGTTGAGGATTGCCTATACTGAGTGGAGTAGCAACATATTCCTAAGAGTCTTCCCTATTTCTCTGCCTTCACTATGCAATTTCTGGGAATTTTTTTTTCATTCCAAACCTAGAAATCTACATTTAGCCATATTAAATTAAACATGGTTTATGCCTCTCTATTTTGTAGATTTGCATAACAGAGATAACATCAGTTAAATGTTTGGTGACTGCATTCCCACTTGAATTCTACTGTATAGTGCAATATTAATGCAATATCAAGGGTTTTCAATTCAATGTATAGAATGTGAACGATGTGTGTTTGTGTTTATTTTCATAGTCATAATGTACACTGAAGATGGTATTTAATTTAATTGTATGCGGTGTAATGACAATAAAGTAAACTAAACTAATGCCTTGGTTAATTTTTACAGTGATTAAATGGTAGCTCAAAACATTGTTTAGATTAGTATTAAGCATAGTATAAAATCTTTGGAGGAAAATAAACAGGATAGTGTTTTTCCAGAAGAATGTCAGCAAAAAAATCCAGTAAAACTTATCAGAAATTTTCAACTCAAGAAATTTTATCTCAGTTTTAACGTACTGTTTTTAAGGAAGTTGAACGCAGTTTAGAACAGAAATAGTTACTTATTCATTTTTCTCTCTCTACTAAAAAGCTTTGCAGGTTTTATTTTTTAAAAAAACAATCTGCTTTACCTCTTCGGGAAGTAATAGAGAGGCAACAAAATATTTTTGGAAGCAAAACTTCTTTTAAATCACTTCCAGCTCTCTTGAAAAATAATTGTTTATATCTAGCCTATATAGATAATTTGCATGCATGAATAAAAGAATAAATTGAAGCTATTTGGATATAATTTGGGACATGAAAGAAAGAAATTGCATTTGTATTCTTCCTTATGCCTCCCTATATTTTTTCCTACCATAACCCCAGTCCTTTGGAAAGGGCCAAACACAGAGATGCTTCCAGAATACTATAGGTTAATTCTGACACTTTTCTTCTGCCAAAAGTAGACCCATTGAAAGTGAGCAATTAAATATCACTTGGTTGCAAATAATACTGCAGTTACTCACTGACTTCCAAGCTGTTTAAAATGCCATTTGGCCCCTCCGACTGAACTACGTTGGATAATGGACAGTTTCTATACAATCTGACATGCCTTTACTCACAAGAATTATGATAGGAGCTTAAGCATAAATCTTCCTTAGTAAGCCAGTGTAATCTTTTTATGTTACTAAAAAGCAAATGGTATTTTGGGTTGCATTAGCAGAGAAGCTACAATTAAAATGGGAGGTTGCTTCAGGCATTCTCAACCCTTTCCGGATGCACAAATGTATACGATCAATCATTTTTCTTTGGCTTGGAAAGGCCAATACATTGGGGTGGTTTTTCCAAGGCTTTGGATGTTTACCTATAACACAATCTCTGATGGACTTTGAAGAGTCTTACATGCATACAGCAAAGAACCTTAGAGAATAATCTGTTGACAGACAGCTTTCTCCGGTTTGTCTTCTGGGCAAAAAACAAAACCAAAAACAATCCTTCCTGAGTTTCTATTTCAAGCTCTTTAGAATTTCTTTAGATTGTTGTCAAGTGGATTTGTTACTCTGCAAAATAAGGCTTGGGAAGAATATAGTTGCTGATACTTTTCAGGAGGCATATACTATATCTGTGGCTGCCCAAAAACTAGCACAAACCCCACATTTCCCTTAGGAATTAGTAAAATTATGTAAAACCCAAGAACCTAGGCATCTGATATGTCATAATGAAGCCACCCCTGTCGAGATATCATTCCTCAAATAATTCAATGACATATCTGAGTCAGCCTGCTCCTTTTTACCCATCTCAATACCACTGATTGCCTAAAACAACTGAGGAACCATTTGGTCACTCGTGCCCTGCTCATTTCCCATTCGGACTATTGCAATGTGCTCTAGTGAGCTGTGGTGGTTCAGCAATTAGAATGCAGTATTGCAGGATGACTCTGCCCACAGCCTGGAGTTCAGTCCTGACTGGCTCAAAGTTGACTTAGCCTTCCATCCTTCCAGGGTCCTTAAAATGAGGACCCAGATTGTTGGGGGCAATATGCTGACTCTGTAAATTGCTCAGAGAGTGTTGTACTATGAAGCAGTATATAAGTCTAAGTGCCATTGCTACGAAACTTACCATTGAAAAATATCAGGAAGCTTCAGCTGGCACAGAATGCAATGTTGGGTGTCCAAAGAATGGTAACATGTCTGCAGTCTGAGCTGCATTGGATGCCACTTTGCTTCCAAATGCAATTCAAGGTATTGGTTGTGACCTTTAAAGTCCTAAGTGACCTGGGGCTGGGTTATTTAAGGAGCTGTCTTCACCCTATTGCATCAGCCTGTTCCACCCTGTCAGGCAGGGAATGTTTGTGACAGACCCCATCAGTTAAAGAATCCTGACTGATGGGATCCAGGAAGACAGTCTTCTCTGCTATCTTGCTTGGGGCTCACAGAGGAATACACAGTACACTGAAAGCCTAATTCTAACCCTTTTAATTAACTTGTAATGTTGAATTTTAACTATCCTTTCCTCTATTTAAAAATTTTATATTCAGTTTTTATGTTTTAATATGATATTTGTACACTGCCCTGAATCCCTCTGGGACTGCTAAATAGATAGCTAAATGGCTAGATGGCAAGAAAGAAAGAAAGAAAGAAAGAAAGAAAGAAAGAAAGAGAGAGAGAGAGAGAGAGAGAGAGAGAGAGAGAAGAAAAGAAAAGATTCAGGGAGAATAAAGCAAGTTCGCTGAAATTCTATTTTCAGTGGACTTGCAGAAGCAGACACTTTTAATCTTAATACCAATTCTGGCTTTCCTAAAAGCAGTGCAATTACACCTCATCTTTTCTGAGCAGCTATTTCACCAGGGTTTACTTGCATCAACTGTATCAACTTGCATCAAGCAGTGATAGTTTCTAGGAGATCTCTGTCCTACACCCATCCCCCCCCCCCAGCATTGGGTTGGATCATTTAATCCACATCTGGACTCTATTTATTGTGTTGGGTTATTTGAAGCTGACTCAGACACAATAGATGTTATTATGTCTTAATGTCTTTCAATTGTTATTTATTGTTTTGAACTGTATATGGTGTTCTGAATTGCGTGCTGATTTGTCAGCTATATAAGTTGACTTGATAAATTAACAATATTCAGAGACAGACTGATAGATGCATGAGCAAGCCAAATAGGTAGCTAAGCAGGTTTGGGCTCAATAAATACATTTACAATGAAGACCATTAGAACATCCCAGGGTTATAGGAGAGATGGAGGAGTTAGAAAACTTCCTAGGAAAAAGCAGTGGCAAACCACTTCCATATTTAGTTATTGATTTGATTATATATTTATTTACTAGATCAAATGTATAAAACCATTGAATTTGACCAACTCAGGGTGGCTTACCAGAAAACAATAATTAAAAAACTCAATAAGATGGTCCAACCAGAATAAAAATAGGGGGGACTTATTTTAAAGGAGGACCTGATTGTAAAAAAAAAAATCCAGTGAAAACATCTTACCATTCTGGGGATTATGTGAAGTACAATGGGCTCAGAACAATGCAAAATCATGAGGCATACCATTCAGAGGGCAGATACTATGACAGAGAAGGTACACTTCATGGGACCTGTCAGATGGCATTGTTCATTGGTCCATTAGATCTGAAGAATGGGCACTCTTCTGGATCTTAAAGATAGGCAGAGACAACGAGAGAAGGGTGGTCCTTTATCTAACCAGACCAATGTCATGTTGCTACCACCAGTCCCTTGAACTTCACCCAGAACCTAACCAGTATTAGTTATTATATTGCTGCCAAGAATAATCTGTGGATGTCTCCATGAAACTATCAGGAATTTAACTCATTCTGAGGTGTTGTTTTACTCCCCATCTAGGAAAAAAGGATAAGGCATTGCAGTAGCCTTATTAGGTTGATGCCATCTAGATGCATGAAGTCTTCAGCTTCCAGAATTGCCATCCAGCATGGCCCGAATGCATGTGGCCCAAGTCAGGGAAATCCCCTTTTGTCTTAAATGAATCTGAATCTGGCATTGTCAACTTTTTGATCATATCCTGACTACTTAAATTGCTACTTCCAGTTGCTGCAAATCCTTTTCATTTACCCTAAGTGAAAACCTGTTATGCTGATGACACACTTCCGAGTAGGCAAAAAACTCCAGATAATCATAAGTAGTGTTGATACCTTCTTGAATTGCCTGATAATAAAATGCCATTTTTAGTCACTGGCATGCCATCTGAAAAACATCATGCAGGAATCCTACCAGCCCACCTCATTTTAAGTTACTTGCGAATTCTGATCACCTAGTTCTTCACCAAGATAATGGAGATATAAAGATGGAATTTAACCATTCTACACATCAGAGTTGATCTGATGGATTTTATGTCTACACTGATACCCGAGCCATTTAACATGTGAGGCAGACAAATCTCTGACCTTTGACATCTCGCCATCATTGTTTTCCTGTCAGCATCTGTCTCCTGAGGCCCCCCGTCTGGGTGCCATCTCAATCTATCTAATGGTGAAGTTGGCCTTGTAAATATATCAACCCAGCTTAGAAGATCTATCAGATTGCTGTCAGAAGTAGGATGTTTGATGAAATGGGTTCTTGGCTTAATCCAGGACGGCTGTTCTTGTTTTTATGTTCAACATAGCATTATATTGAAAGTGAGCTGGCAGCATTCATAAACATATCATCTCAGGGAGGCTGAAAAATATGGGCTTTTGAGTTCTGAGTTCTGTGCAAGTCTCACATTAGACAAGGTTCCAACTCTGCTTGCCAAGACTCCTAGCCCTATTCATTTTTTATTTATTTATTTTTATTTATTTTGTCAAGTGATTATAAGATAACAGGTATAAGTATAAACATAGTTATGAATATATGAAATGGATACATATAAGAAAAATAAAAAGAAACAATAGGACAGGGACGGTAGGCATGTTGGTGCGCTTATGCACTTATTTCTTCAACTATAATTTATTTCTGGGCCTGCTGACAATGCATAATCATGATGACTTTTGAAAACACACTCCTAATATGAATTAACCCAGTATACACCTTTATTTTCCGACTGATGCTAACATTTCTCTCTTTTTAATGTCTGCATTTTCATTGCTAAATCTTTCTTTTGAAGGGAAAAGCAGAATGTACCAGTCCACATTTTTTAAAGAGCAGTCAGTTTCTTATATTAGACCCACTCTGACTTGTGAATAGCAGACTACATGATCCAAAGTCAGTTTGAATTAGAGGGTCTGATTCCACCTCTGGAATGTATCTCAGACAACAGGCGAAGGCAATGCATACTCTGAGAAGCAGTTTCCTCAAATGGCTGACTGTTGCCTTGTCATGATGTATGGAATAAGACAGCACAATGATCTTAGAAGTGATTCTGGAAAATAGGAATTAGATTTGGTCCTTAGACATGCACAGCCCAGCTAGTTTTAGGTTTATTAGGCATGTCGAGAGGAAAGCTCTCTTGCTAAGTGTTTCTCCGCTTTTCCCCATCATTTGCTCTTGAGGAAGGGGGAAATTTGCCACTATGTCAAAGCAACTTTCCTTGTATATGCACATCAAGAAGATTGGTAGGTGGATGGATGGATAGAATTCTTTATTGGCCAAGTGTGATTGGACATACAAGGAATTTGTCTTGGTGCAAATACTCTCTATATACCTAAAAGAAAAGATACATTCATCAAGAGTCAAGAACCATAGGTACAACACTTAATAATAGTCATAGGGTACAGTAAGCAATCAAATCATACTAGGAAACAATCATTATAAATCGTAAGGATACAAGAAACAAAGTTACAGTCATACAGTCACAAGTGGGAGGGGATGGGTGATAAGGAGTGATGAGAAGAATTATTTGTTTAGCAGAGTGATGGCTTTTGGGAAAAAAACGTTCTTGTGTCTAGTTGTTCTGGTGTGCAGTGCTCTATAGCGCCATTTTGATGGAAGGAGTTAAAACAGTTTATGTCCGGGATGTGAGGGATCTGAAAATATTTTCACAGCCCTCCTTTTGACTCGTGCAGTATACAGGTTCTAGATTGAAGGCAGGTTAATAGCAATTGTTTTTTCTGCAGTCCTAATTACTCTCTGGACTCTGTGTCTGTCCTGTTGGGTTGAAGAACCAAACCAGACAGTTATAGAGGTGCAGATGATAAACTCAGTAATTCCTCTGTAGAACTGTATCAGCAGCTTCTTGGGCAGTTTGAGCTTTCTGAGTTGGCGCAGAAAGAACATTCTTTGTTGTGCTTTTTGATGGTTTTGATGTTAGGTGTCCACTTTAGGTCATGTGATATAGTAGAACCTAGAAATTTGAAGGTCTCTACTGTTGATACTGTGTTATCAAGTATTGTAAGAGGTGGTAGTATGGGAGGGTTTCTTCTAAAGTCTACCTCCTTTCTATGGTTTTGAGTGTGTTCAGTTCCAGATTGTTCCATTTACACTACAAGGCAAGTTGTACAACCTCCTGTCTGTATGTGAATTCATCATTATCTCGAATGAGGCCAATAACTGTTGTGTCATCAGCAAACTTCAGTATTTTAATAGATGGATCATTTGAGATGCAGTCATTGGTATATAGGGAGAAGTGGAGAAAGCACACAGCCTTGGTGGGCCCTGTGCTAATTGTACAGGTGTCAGATGTGATTCTGCCTAGCTTCACCTGCTGCTTCCTGTCTGTTAGGAAGTTTATGATCCACTTACAAGTGTGTTCAGGTACCAGTATTTGATTTAATTTACTTAGAAGAATGTCTGGAATGATGGTATTGAATGCTGAACTGAAGTCTACAAAGAGGACCCTTGAATAGGTATTTGGAGATTCAAGGTGTTGTAGGATGTAATGCAGAGCCATATTAACAGCATCATCTGTCAATCTATTTGCTCGGTATGCAAACTGCATGGGATCTAACAGCGGATTTGTGATGGTATTCAGGTAGGATAGCACATGCCTTTCAAAGATTTTCATAATATAGATGTTATGGATGGATGGATGGATGGATGGATGGATGGATGGATGGATGGATAGACAGACTGACAGACAGACTCTATGTCTAGAAGAGTCCATGTTGACATAGTGGTTAGAATTCAGTATTGCAGGTTGACTCTGTCCACTGGCAGAAGTTCGATCCTGAATGGCTCAAAATTGACTTAGCTTTCCATCCTCCTGAGGTTGGTAAAATGAGGACCCAGATTGTTGGGAGTAATAGTCTGTCTCTGCAAATCCCTTAGACAGTGCTGTACAGCTCTGTGGGGCAATATATAAGTCTAAGTGCTATTGCTAGGAATATCTGAGATCCTGCTCAAGACCCTCAAAGTCCCAGGCCTCTGGTAAAGGACTGGAGATTGAGGAAGATACAGACAAATCATAGAGGTGAAAAGAGTTTTTTTTAACTAGACATCTCAGAAATGGAGAGAGATTATAATGGGAAATTTTTTGATTGCTTTTCACAAATAACACAAAATCACCAATAGCATGGGAAATAATGTCCTCTTCTCCAACTTGCTGTTCACATTAAAGTTGGCAGCTGCTTCAATAGGCATCCCAACATATACTTCAGAGATTGGACATATGTGCTCTTAACATTGAAGCCCATCTCAAGAGGAGAAAATTAAAGTGCCCTCACCCATTTTGGATGCAGTCCCACTCACTCCTTAGTTAAGCCTCTTATCACTGATCTCTGGCCTCAGATGGATAATTTTCAAAGATATGGCATAAAGTACTTGCCAACTTCCTTGGTCTGTCTCCATCAGAAATTATTTGCGAGAGGGTTTTGTCAACTGAAATATCTGTGTGTATCATTATCCCTTTTGGGGTATGTGCTGCCAAAGCATGAGCCTTGATTATGACTTTAGCTTGTGAGCTATAATTGCATAAATATATAATACCATTTTTTTAAAAAAACAAATAAAACAAAATAAACTATAATATACTGTATTGTAAACCAGGGTGGATGACTGGTCCAGATTTACATATTAATCCAAACTGTCAAATTCCTTTGACCATGAATGCAGAACCATGGTTTCCCTTCGGGCTGAGATTATGTAAAAGTAGAAACAGTAATGTAATCTCTAAATTAGATTTATTTAGTACTACTTCTCTTTCTCCTTCTCTAATTCTAACCACAGATGTTTCAAATATATACCTTGCTTTTAACTTCAATTTGGGATTTGGGATTTAAGTAAATGTTTTGAAGACTTTGATAGTCTTCACTTAACATTGACAAGCAGTTTTCAATATTTGATTGATTAATTAAAATAAGTTGGGTATTTTTTGGGGGGATGGGGAAGAGAAAGTATCTATCTGAGATTGGTTGATCTTAAAAAGCTAAGCAGGATCAAACCAAGGTAGTAGCTGGATCAAAAACTACCAGGAAATTCTAGAGTGGTAGACTAGATTGGGCAAATAAAATATATATCTCTCCAAGTTAGGAATGATAAATAACTTCTTCAACCCTGCCAAGAAAATTACATAGATTTGCTTGTGTGTGGTCACCAGAATAGGAGTTCAACTCACAGGTTTTTCCCCTGCATGATTTGCTTCCACCGTCAAGTCTTATTTTTCAAACTATTTCAGCAGCAGATAACCTCAAGACAAAGCTTGGCTCTTAATTGTTTTCTATGCTGAGTGGGTTTAACAACATCTTGGTTTTCCCTAGAGCTAATCTGTCACTGTTTAAATTATGCAAGCAAAATAGCTTAGGAGCAAGGGGATTTAGAAATATAAAGCAAACATAACTGGTTTTAAACTTCCTTGACTAGATTTCTATAATTTTTAAAAAAATTATTAATAATTTTATATAGCTACCCATGTCACCAAAGCTGACTCTCGGATTAAAGTACAGAATAAGCAGACAAAACCATATATAAAAATATTATGGAATGCAGAATAGCTCTGTAAGTATTGTTTTCCTATATTGTTCATGCTGTCATTGCATTTTGAGTATTTGTATTTGTGTATGTATGTATGTGTTTGAACCTTTGAATTAGTGCTGATTTTTGTTGATTTTTGAGTAAACCTCTGTTGATTCTTGACAAGAAAAGAACTCCACCCCCTTATTTAAATGGACTTCTTTAAAAGACTCTTCTATTTCTCGTTCAACAACTGTTCCCTTGTGAGCTACAGTATTTTCTTTCTTTACATATTCTTCATCAAATCATCCTATCTATAATTGGTCTTCTTTTTCTCTTCCTTCTCCTTCTTGCTTTTATCTCCTGTCAGTCCATTAGGACCTAAAATAACATCCAAAAGTTCTTCCCTACATTTTATCCTTATAATGTTTTGTCTTCTGGTTTGACTAACACATAGTGACTGGTGCAAAATTGGCTAATGAGTATCATGAATCCAGGTCTTCTCAAATAATAAAATTGTTTAGATTCAGGGCCAGTTCCAGGTCATTGAATAATAGGCATGTCATTGGTTTCCATGTTTGTTGCAAGGCGTACTGAAGGTAATTTATGCACATATTCACACAGACTCAAAATTATTTTTCAAATTTGTTATCAGAACAATAGAGTTGAGGACTTCTTTAATTTTCATTTTTGAGGGGAACAAGGATTTTCTCCAATCATTTCTCAAATGAAGATTCCTCCTTATCAGGGATAGTGGATTCGTTTCTGAGCCTCCTCCTATGGAACAGGTCATTAACAATGTCTTCACTTGACATAGATAAGAAAGGCAGATAGATAGAGATACTAAAATCCTCTAGAAAGTGGATTGTGCTTGCTACTAAATAAGTCCAAGATCTGCACACTCCATCTATAAAGAATTCTCCAAAATTCTTTCCTCTGAAAGTATTTTTAAAGGCAGTTCTCTTCTACAAATTGAATTAACATTAGGAAAAAGTGTAAATAATTTCTTTGTCTGGCACTATTTTCCAGTTTGCTTCTCTCAGTTATTTGAGATATGTATCTTCAAAAACAAGGTGAATATTTTCATGATTTTAATCAGCACTGCCAATCTCTATGCAAAAGACAACAATTGCAAGGGGTTTGGGGACTGGAAATAAGAAAACATACATTATAAGGTTGTGCTTCTACTTCTTAAGTTGGAAGGAACTTGTGGCATGGTGTGCTTTTTCTCACTCTGGCATCATTGTGGTCAGGAGTGGACAACTAAGATGATAACATGCCCCAAAGAAGTAATTCCCACATTTCAAGCAATTTCATTCTAAAGCCATTTTTAATCTAAAGATGTGAGAAAATAACTATCTCATCTTATTTTGTCCTGAAACAGCTGAAGTAGAATTCATTCAACTCATTTATTGTGGCTCACAAATTAGAAGGAGGATTTGCTTATTTCTGGGTGAACACAGAATGTCACATTGAACTAAGATAGGATTGGGTTGTTTTGAGTTCACCAGCCATTATGTTAGAATGTTGTGCAAATGAGATTCTCATCTTAAGGCACTATACCTTTGAGCACAACATGTTATATGAACACAGCCATTGTAGTTAGCATTCCAGATTTACTATATTGTGCAAACTTTTTCTCTGGGCTGACCAATACAGCAATGCAAGAATGATTGTGTCAATTTTACTGTACTCTGAGGGAATTTCACTCTATAGATAATTTCCATTGTTTCTTACTTCTTTTACCGTCCTTCTTTCTCTTCCCATGTGTACATATGTGTTTATATGTGTGTGCACATGGAAGTTTATGACACATGATTTCTTTCTCATTTCCTCCACCTGAAATATTATCCTCCATATCTATATATGATTTGAAAACATCACAAGATTTTTCTTTATTTTTGGTGCTATCCATGATTGCCTTTCAGGAGTTCATGAAGCTGGTATAATCTATAGCTTATTTGAACCATCACGATGCAGAATAAATTCTCTTAACTGACATAGTATAATGGGTCCACCCCTTCCCCCAAGGTCTGGCAACATTCCCATTTTAGCAGAGCCTTTATTTCTATGTCTTTGGTTTATTTTTGCATTAGCAGTGAAAAATTATATTTCTGGTATGCTGAAACCAGATAGTTAGCTTTGGTGTACTTTACCTAATCATGGTTTTTTAAGTTCCAACACATTTGTTGGTGCACAGATAACTTGAGTCTGCTATATCTCTTTTCTGCCTGAATAAAAACTTTCTCGGGTCCTCAAGATTTCCTTATTTTTCCCAGCAACACCCAAAGATGCACACAGGGGACAGCGCATTGAGATTTATACCACTTCCTAATGGACAGCTTTGTCTCCTAGGGATTTTGATGGCTGTTTTCAGCCTCCCAGTTGACACATCTTAGCTGCACTCCATCAGAACAATGGGCCCCTAATGATGTATTACTTTAATTTCGTATATCTTTATTATTCATAAAGGAGGCAGTTTGATAGGATGGAGATTTGGCTGGAAAGCCTGGGAAGGGGGTGGAAGTAGTTGAAGAAAGGGAGAAGAGCTGAACAGGAAACAGAGTCTGCCTTCTGAACGGATTCCTCTCTTCTCAATGAAAATGAAAAGATGTGTTGAGATTTTGCTTGGAAAGAAGCTGTAAAGACAACGCTTTGGCAATAACAATGGGGAAGAAGTTTGTTTACTTCACATCTGAAGGCAACTTACCTAGTTCCATATTTTAATACCCATATATGATGTGAAAGTTGTCATTCAGAACCTGCACTTCCTTGTAATTTGCAAAGCAATCCATCAATCAAACAAACAAACAAAAAGGACACTGCAGGAAAGACTGTGCCAAAGTGTATACTTAATGCATTTGTGAAAATAATGTCAAAAAAGACAACACGGTTGAGGGATTTTTTTCTTTTCATGGATACTTATGTATATAGACTAAACCAATGCTTTCTCTTTGGAAAATTGTATAGTTAAATTGTACTGTTCTTTTAAAGAAATCTCAGCTGTGACAAACTGAACTTTAACGTTAGCAAATTTGAAAAATGATGAGAAATTGAAATTCACTCATCTGAAATAGTGAATATTAATTCACTAAAGAAGAAGCAATTTAATAAATAGAGAAGGGTGTTTGTTTGCAGCTCTTCTATCCTCTCCAGGGTTCATGTGGTTTGCAAATTATGGAATGGAAGTCACATAAAACAGCTAGCCAGAATGCTTAAAAGTGTTGATCTATGGCTAGAAAAATTCCAACCTACAACCGTGCATGTTCCCTTGGTGATTTTGCCTAAGTCTCTCCAGTAATGATGCAATAGTGAAGGTGCTGGGTTAGAAATGAAGAAGTCCAAGTTCTAGTTTCCTGTCAGGCACAGAATCTCCGGATGACTCTGGACCAGTCCCTTCCTCTTAGTCCAAGAGCCAGGGGTTAGTCTAGTGGTGAAGGTTAGTCTAGTGGTGGAGGTCCTGAACTAGAAGCAGGGAGAACCAAGATCTAGCCAGAGGTGTCAAACTGGTGGCCCATAAGCCAGATGCACCATGTGCAGGCCACGCCCATCCCAGCTCCACAAAGCAAAAAAGCCATGATACATGACTTGACATCAGGCAAGTATGACACCCCTGATCTACACCACCTTTAGCCTTGAAAATTTCTGTGAGTTTCAGCTTTTCAAGTTAGAGCAGACCAGAAATCTGAAGAGATGTATGCTAATGCTATTTTTTAGTATAATAAAAGATTGTCTTAAGACTGAGTATGCTTCCCTCTCCCTATTTTTATTTTCTTGAAATTAGGAAGGGGCATGTCTGAGATGTTTTCTCAGATTACATTTCTGCCCTGGACTCGGTCCTCTTTTATTTGACTGTTGCCTTGGTAGCGACTCTTTCTCCTATCCCTCAAGGGCATCCCTTCTGCTCTGTACACTGGGGGCTCTGAATTAGAGGTGGTATTCAGCCAGTTCACACCGGTTTTAGCAAGAATTTGGCGTGGGTCACGGAACCGTAGCGACATCTGGCTGGCCACGCCCCCGAACCAGTTCGCCGAGCAGTCACTGCTCACTTGCTTGCCCTGCCTGCCCTTTCACTGCTCGCTTGCCCCGCCCGCATATGATCAGCCTGCCCATCCCAAACCCACTCTATAAAAATGCGTTGCCACATAGTCTTATTACTTATGCATGCTAGTCTGCTCTGTAGCTGCCTGCCTAAGCTGATTTGAGAGTAATCTACTCTTCCTCAACGGACCTCCTACAGGACCTGCCTACAGGACCAAGTAAGCATTAATTTGCTAGCCCCCGGCGCCCAGCTCCTGCCTTGGGCTGAACCCCCAGCATTCCTTCCCATCACCCGGCCTCGCCCCGAGCTTCCGGCAGGCTCCGCAGGCCATGGCCTCAATTCGTGGCCTGGCATAGCTCCCCAAGCTGCCATGGGTCCCTTGTGGGCCGGTTGCCCGGCTTCCAAAAGCCCCTGGAACACCTTGCCAGCCACAGCCTCAATCTGCGTCCTGGCATAACTCCCCAAGCCGCCGCAGGTCCCTTGTGGGCTGACCACTACCCTTGTGGCTACCTCCCCTACTGCCCAGCTTCCAAATGCCCCCGGTGCTTCTTCCCACCACCTGGCCTTGCCCTGGGCTTCCGGGGCTCTCTGGAGGCCGTGGACTCCAGCCCAGGGACTCGTGTAGCTGGCAAAGCCACTGCAATGGCTTGCGTCATGTTGTTGAAGGCCCTGGATCACCTTCAAACCGCCCAGCCTTGCCCTGGGCTTCCTGGGCCCTCCGGAGGCCATGGCCTCCAGCCCGGGGCCTCGCATAGCCAGCCAAGCCACTGTGATGGCTTGCACCATGCTGCCGAGGCCCCCGCCACACTTTCCCTCCCCCTGGCTTCATTCAGGCCTTTCTGGAACCTCCCGCAGCTGTGGAATAAAGCCCGGGCCTCGTGCCAAGCTACTTGTGGGGATGCTGCTGCCTGTTGCGGCCATCCCCCACCCAAAGGCTTCTAAAAGTCCTTGGAGGTCCTTGATGGCTAGGCTAGAGCCCATAGGCTCCAGCTTGGCAGCCTTGTTAAAAGAACCCTCTTCCCTCCCACCTCTAGCCTCCAGCAAGCACCTGCCTCCTTCAGACGTCTTCTCCTGATTCCCAAACTATTGCTGTAAACTTGTCTTCTGCCTTGCTTATGCTTCATCCAATCCCTAGGTGAGCAACTGATTCTGTCTCCCTGCTTTCTTCAATTGGGTAAGTGGCTTTTTTTCTTATTTAAATCAGGGCAGGGATCTTCAAACTTGGCAAGTTTTAAGACTTGTGGACTTTAACTCCCAGAATTCCTGAGCTACCATGACTGGAGGAGGGCTTCTGGGAGTTGAAATCCACAAGTCTTAAAGCTATCAAGTTTGAAATCCCCTGATTTAAAACAAGGGTCTTCAAACTTGGAGGAGGAATTCTGGGAGTTGAAGTCCACAAGTCTTAAAGCTGTCAAGTTTGAAGACCCTGATTTAAAAAAACAGAAAGTATTTTTTTTTCCTAAAAAACAGTCATATAAAATTTGGGAAATTTTAGCTACTTTTCTATTATTTCTATTAGCAGCTGCTTTGTGAGGTTGTCATTATGTGTGTATGGAAGTTCTTTTAAATTGTGTGAAATGTCATGTGCCTATAAATTAAAGCTATATTTTTAGATTTTTCCAGCTGTATCTGCTTTGTGAGTGTGTGTGTGTATGTGTGATTTTCAGTTGTGTAGAGAGTGTGTTTTCAGTTGTGTAGTTTTGTGGGTCTGCTGCCAATCTAGTCATGTTACATGTCCTAGCATTTTTTTATGTTGATGCTTGCAGCATGCAGGCCAGGTGACATTTTACATGAAGTCCAGCTGCTTTATGGTTTCTGAGAAAATTAGTAACTTGTTTTGGGGTATAACACTTCATCCTTATTAAAACTGGTTTTAACATGTTGAGATTTCTGGAGCTGAGCCTGCTTGATGGGTTTCGAGTGCTCATGATTGCCCTGCTTTTGTTCTTGCCTTGGTCTTTTGTCTTTCCTATCATGGTGGTTAATTCTGCCAGTTATTGGAAAAAGGGGACCTCCAGATGATTTACCTTAATAATGGCTGTACTTTAGTGGTGCTTTTTGTTGTCTTGCTTGTTTGCCTGGGGGTTTCTTAAAGGCAGAAGGGCTGAGATTTCTGGTGTGAGGTTTTGGGTCCTTGGGGGAACAATCCAGGGTTTTTATTGCAGTGGCTTTGTCTGGGGATTAAGTAAAAAACTGGTTTTTATCTGCAGTATTTTTTGGGGTGGGTGGGTGTATGCTTTCAAAGTTAACTACTCATTAACAGTGATCAAATGCTAATATTTGCTTATCCTTTTTATTGAACTTTTCTTATATAATTGGTGTTTTCTTTTATACTTTTACATTTCTAACTTCTGTTTCTGTTAGTTAGCCATTGATAAAAGAAATCCCATGTTAAAAAGTATTCTAAGCCTTCTCCTTGATTGTAAATTTGTAATTGTTAATTTATTCATTTTTGCACATTCAAATATTTTAATTCATTTTCACATCTTTTTTTCCCATTGTTATGCAAACACAATTTTAGCAGCTGTTGTATGTGAAAAATTAAATGAATCCAACAAAATATTTCTGGTTTTAAACCCAGAGTTGGGATTTGAATTTGAGCTTGTATTCTGATTGGTTGTCAGACTCCCATGGGGCCATGCAGGGGCAACTCTGTAGGCTGTCCTGAGTCCCAGACTTGGTTGAGCCTTGCTGGATGATAATGTAATGAAAGGGCTTTGGGCAATTCCTAATATAGCTCTACCTGGAGTAGATCTTTGTTATGTAAAATAGATTGACCTAGGCCAGAGTAATGGCCCATTAGCAAAGGTTTGGGAGGGGCTGATTTTCTGCCTTTCTTGAGTTTTTACTTTTCTTTTTAGGGGAAATATTTCACCAAGCCAGTCACATAACCGCCAAGCCACGCCCAGCCAGTCACATGACCGCAAAGCCATGCCCAGCCAGTCACATGACCACCAAGCTACGCCCACCAAATAAGCCACACCCATACAGTCACATGACTCCTTAGACCACATCCACAAAATAGGCCATGCCCACGGAACCGGTAGTAAAAAATTTTGAATCCCACCACTGCTCTGAATCAATCCCTCTCTATTGGCCCAAAGCCAGGGTGGTGAAGGTATGGGTCTACCAATAGGGAGACACAGGTTTAAGTCAACCCACAATTTTATTTCTATTTTAGGAAATTTATATTGTAACCTATTTGCACATGGTGACTCAAGGCGGCTTACAGGAACATAAAAACCTAATATATAAAACAATAAAACTAATAAAAGTGAATAATCATATAATACATTAATAATATAATATAATAATAATCCCCACCTCCCAACTCCTGGCAACAAACATCAAACGAGCCAATTAATGAGCTCCATCCTGTTCTGCATTCTCCAGGCTCACTGGCAGAACCAGTCTTTAACATCTTCCTGAACAATGTTAGAGTGGGAGCCATTCTTATCTCTGGAGGAATGATGTTCCAGAGAGAGGGAGCTACCATGGAGAAGGCCTTTCTTCTGGGTCCCACAGGTGTATTTCTCTAGGGGATGGGACCCGCAACATTCCTTTCCTCCCTGTTCTGGTGGATCAGGTAGATGTGACCAGCAAGAAAGGATCCCTCAGATAACCTGGACCCAAGCTATGTAGGGCTTTACAGGTGTCAACCAGCATCTTGAATTGCACTTGGAAGCAAATCAGCAACCAATGCAGCTGCCCCAGGAGAGGTAATACATGTGCACACCAAGGTAGGCACAAAACCATGTGGGCAGCTGCATTTTGCATGAACTGGAGCTTCTGGATGCTCTTTAAGGGCAGCCCCATGTAGAGCGTATTGCAGTAGTCAAGACGGGAAGTGACTAGGGCATGAGTGACAATCATGAAAGCTCCCAGTCATTTATTCATCCAATTTTCCTCAGGGTTTATCATCTTCCGTTCCTGGGTAAAAGTGGGATGTATATCTAACAAATAAAGAACTAGAGTGGCAGTGCAAGTAAATCCGACTGATCCCACTGTTAACATCCTTGCAAGTCATGTCAAAAATAGGTCCTCTGATTTGCTTGTGATTCTGTTTTGTTTTTGAAAGGAAAGGTAGCTATTTGTTATTTCCATTTTATTCCAAGTTGCCCAGCTGAAGAATTGACTATGGGTAGCATCTCCACTCTTTAGATGCAAATTAATTATTCCATGGAGATTTCACAGCCAGCATACTTGAATGTAATAAATCCAAAAAGGAAGATTTAGGTTTAAAACATTAAAAGCATTAAAAATGACCTTTACCTGCTGAAAACGTAATCCATTAATAATGTGTCTTGTACCGGAGAGATAGGAAGGAATCTCCCCTAGGGATTAAAGGAGTGAAACAAATTGGAGCTATTGATTCATTGAAAATGCAGTTTGTATCTCTGAACAGACATTTTACTCCTCCCCCATCTACCTATTTGCCATAGAACTTTAGTTTCCTGGTGATATAATCTTGAACGAAATTTGTTATCCATGAAAGCAAAGATACTGTAACTGGTACCTATAATTTTAAATGATCAATGACTTTTTAAAACTATCAGGGACTTTTCCATATTGTCCAAAAGCAACACTATAATTTTAGGTTGAATTGGGAGTTCTAATGTTTTGTTTGTTTTGGAATTTATCCTTCTAATCTGCTCATCCAAGATAGACAACTAGATAGGGTCTGTTGAGGGATTCCTCTTTCTTGTGAGTTGAATGGGATGGACCTGAAAACTTGTCCTTTACTTGCTGTAAAGGAGACAATGAAAGATTTGTACTTTCACACTTGCATGATTCTTTCGTTGTAACTTTATAATAAATTAGAATTAGCTAATCTAGTTGTGTTTGTTATCTGATCCCTTTTACAAACTGATTCTATCTCCCTGGAAGTACAGGCAGTCCCAACCTTCCTTATATTCTAAAAACAAATTAAATTAGCATTGTTCCAAAAAGCTTTTGGGCCAGTAACATATGCAGCCATGAGAATGATCGTGGAGAATTCACCCACATAATAAATGCAAAAGAAACTTGTGTTGACCACAGGGAAGTGGGAAATTACTTGTAATAAACTCATGCTTTCCCACTGCCATATCACTTGACTTTCTGCATTATAGGAGGGGCGGGGAAGGGAAGGGAAAACATAGGCATTCTTTGCAAGATTTTGTTACTACAGACATTCACAATAAAGAATACTTCCAGTTTTCCTATGGAGTCAGTCTTCTGATTTAATCTGCCCCATAGTGCTGACACTGTCAACTTTTCCCAGTAGGCAAGACAGGGAACATGACCAGGTGAGCTAATTCTGTTTTTTGTAAGGCTATGTTAACAAAATTTTGCAAACCTGCAAGGACAAACCTCCTGCCAACATTTTTTACAGCCTAGTTCATTAGGAAGGATCATTTCTGAATTTCTTTCTCGGCTTGTTATGCAGTTGCAGACTACATCCTCTCTTATTTGATCTTTCCATATGATTAAATAATACCATCAACTGGAATCCTCCAAACCTCCCTTTTCTTTAGCAGAGCCTGATCTCCAGAACAAAGTTCCACCCAAGATTTGGATCCCTTGTGCTGTTGTTCATAAGAGCACCCACTCCTCTGGGGAGAGACAGTGAGGCTCTTCATTTGTCAGCCTTCTCAGGTTGCACTAAACAGGAAACATGACTAGATGAACTGACCATACTTCATGGTAAAGATACATTAAAATCTTACAAGTCTGAAAGTACAAATCTTCCACTGTCTCCTTTGCAGTCTGATAAGTTCATGGTGGGGGGTCCCTTCTAAGATTCTTTCTCCAACCATTACGCAGCTATGGGTCAGGCCATCTCTTTTCAGCATTTCCCTAGGCAGCACCTCTTTGCCATGCTTTTCAAGCTCATTTCCACATACATGACACACTTCAGTATACTTTCTATTTTTTTTTAACATTTATTGATTTCATTGCAATTTATTTGATTATTGTGAGCCACCAAGAATCATTGAGTCAGGTGAAATACAAGTTTAATTTATTAGTATTGTTATTTCTACACACACACACACACACACAAACACACAAACATTCACAGACAGAGATTCTCTACTGTTCTCTCCTGAAGTTCTTTTGTTGAAACATAGAATGGGTTTATTCTAGATGTTCATCTCCATTTTGGGAGAAGCTCATTGCTTGCATTTTATGCCATGCCAAATTTTTAAATATACTTTTCTGCTATCGGTTTTCCTTCAGTTTCATAAGAAAGAAATTGCTTTTTTTTTGTATGTGAGTTCTTTCTCCCATCCCACCCAAAGAATAACATTTTGGAAGAAAGAGATTCTCAAGGGAAATGTGATGTACTCTTAGGAGTCCCTCTTTAGTGACAAGGATGTTAATGGATCTATATGAATTTCTGTCATGCCTCCAGTGGTCTCCAGTTTCTTTAGCTTCTCATGTTCCCCATCAATCCCAAAGGAATACATGAATGGTGTAGTCCTTCTCTGAGTCTTTTTTTCCAGCTGAGTAGCTTGGACCACAAGGGAAGCTTTAGATTGGTGGGAAGAGGGCAAATGTAGTAACAGCTTCAGCAGGAAAACGCCACCAAAAGAGATTTGAAATAATTGGGGAAGCTCCCTGAGAATCAGCTAGGAAAGCAAATGACATTTTATTTTGAACTTCAGAGAATTTGCAAAGCAAGTTTTGGCACAACCTTACTTATCTCTGAGATACCCCAGACAAGGAAAAACATTACCCAGCCCCAAGATTGATTCCATTGAATGGGGTTGCCTGCAGGGCATAGCCAAAAATGTAAATATAGTGGCTGTGATGGTATAGTTTGGGCGTCAGCAACCCACGGCTCTGGAGCTGCATGCGACTCTTTGGGCCCTCTGCTGTTGTTCCCTGTCCCATCATCCACTCCTCGCCCTCCCCTCCCTGTCACTTCTCACCTGGCCTGAGAAGGTAAGGGTGATGCCAGGGGATGGAAAAGTAGCAGGGGCTGATTCTCTGGCACCTGACTCTTGCTGGAACTTCTTCTGGCCCTTGTTGGTGCTGAATGTGCTTTGGTCACTTGGGGAGGTGCCCAAACTGCTCACTGCCCCGAGACACTGGCCGGACCCAGCTACGACCAACACCAGCATCACTAACATGAGGGCTGGCAGGGTGAGAATGGGATCCAGGAGGAGGAGACATCAGAAAGGGGGATGGCCCTGCAGTACCCAGCTATGGCTTTAAGAAGCTGAGGGCAGTGGAAAAGGGGGCTGGTCTTGCTAAACCTTGCATGCCCACTCTGGGGGTCAGGCTCAGAGAAAACCAGACCACGCTTGCCAAAGATTCTCGTCAGCCAGTCAACCTGCCTGCCCTGCATGTCTTTGTTGCACTTTGGCTGTGTCCGGCCGTTCACTTGAGTAGGATCTCCCCACTCGTGTGCACCCTCTTGGCACTTCCACAGCAGGCCAGGGGTCATGAGAGGAGAAGGAAGGGGAAGAGGGGGAGGTTCACTTGAGCCTTAGTGCAGGAGCAAAGCGGACCTCTACTTGCCTTTGCACCGCATTTATGCATAAGGCAACCTTTGCTTTCCACTGCTTCGGGCTGGAGCTCATGCCCTCCATGCTCAGCCGAAGAGCTGCAGAGGAAGGCATGCCTTCATACCACCGTTGCACTCAAGGCAGGTCTCCTCCTGCTGCTTCGGGCTCAGAGCTGTGAGCTGTGTCCTGTTGCTAGGGGTGAGTGGGGCAGGGTTGCATTGTGGCTCTGTGTCGTAATGGGCTCCAGGAGAAGGAGGGGACTTCATCTCCCCTTTGTGAAGCACACTAAAGTTCACTGTGCTGCACAAGGCACTGCGAGAGTGCCTCTTGGCCTGCCCAATGCCTCATATCAGAATCAGAGAGAGGGAGAGAGACACACAATTACAGAGAGATATAGAGAGGGGGGAAATAGGGAGAGGGGGGAGAGAGAGACATAGACAGAGGAGGAGAGAGGGGGAGAGAGATACATAGAGAGAGGGAGGGAGAGGGGGGAGAGGGGAATGAGATACACAGAGAGAGATACAGAGAGAGGAGAGAGAGAGGGGGGAGATAGAGAGGAAGGAGAGAGGGAGAGAGGGAGAAAGACAGATACAGAGAGGGATAGAGAGATACAAAAACAGAGAGATAGGGGGAGGGAGAGGGAGAGAAACAGAGAGATACAGCGAGAAATACAGATAGAGAGGGAGGGGGGAGATAGAGACAGAGAGAGAGATACAGAGAGAGAGGGAGAGAGATAGATGTCAAAAGAGTTTTGTGGATCCTGGTGTTTTTTAACAACCAGTTCTCTGTCCTGGGTAGACATGACTAGGGGGTCATGTGACTGAGTGGGAGTGAGTGACACTGAGTTGGCACGCCCACCCAGGTTTTGTGGCTCCTGGTGTTTTCTTTTCTGTGGGGAAACAGGTCCAAATGGCTCTTTGAGAGTTTAAGGTTGCAGATCTCTGATATAATTGATACTTTTGTATGTGTGACATAGTTGATGGCACAAGTTGATCTTTGTACAATCCCAACCACCAGCTTTCCTTTTTTTGACCACACCCTTCAGATAACCTTCCAAATAGAAATCGCAGTGTTCCAATATTTGAGAGGTTACCACAAAGAAGAGGGGGCAGCCTGTTTTCCAAAGCATCAGAAGGCAAGACAAGAAACAATGGATAGAAACTCAGAAGAGAAGCAATCTAGAACTAAGGAGAAATTTCCTAACAGTGAGAACAATTAATCAGCAGAATGTGCTTGTCTTTAGAAATTGTGGTTGCTCCATCATTGGAGGCTTTTAAGAAGAAACTGGACAGCCACTTGTCTGAAATGGTATAGGATCTCCTGCCTGAGCAGAGGGTTAGACTAGAAGACCTCCAAGGTGCCTTCCAACTCTGTTATTCTGTTAAATTATCCAATTAAAAGTAGTAGAAATGGACTCAGTGACAAGGTGAGAGTGAAAGCAATTCAGACGGAACTGCAAGTGAAATAAACGTGATTTTAAAAACAAAAAAGGATCATCCAAATGTAGCTTATTCTACTCTGTTCATATCTCATTCCCATTGCTTTGTTGTGCTCCCTCTTATTTTGCCATGAAGAGATGTGTTTCTTTAAGAAAAAGAAAAACAGTTCTGTAGATTACATTTTTCCTCTAAAGGGTTTTTGTTGTTGTTGTTCTCCTTGAAGGTTTGACTTTGACCCTTTCATTACATATCCATTACAAAACAAGATTTCAGGAGGTTTTCAGAAGATGACAACCTGCCACACAACTTTTGTCAAATGCAAAATGCCAGAATGAATTGTACAACAGAGGTTCCCCTTTTGGTACTGGGTTAAAGGAAACTACCTCAGGGTTTTGCTATTCCCTCAGTGTAAGTATATCATTATCAGTGAGGATAAAATAGAAGTTAGCTATAAGAAAAATAACCCCTACTGCTATTAACATGACTATATTTTACAATGTTCTTCCTCCAGAAGAAAGCAAGTTGTATACACAGGTAATACCAAAGCAGAAAAGCTACAGCTGCGTTCTTTCCTGCTTAAAAGCATTTAAAACTTGAGTGGAAAGGTATTGAGTTACTTTAACCTACATAGCAGACTTTTGAGCTATAATTGGAGTAAAAGAATATTTATTTATTAAATCAAAGGATTTGGCTGCCAATCTCATGAATGCAACTCTGGGCTGTTAACAACACTTTAAAACAAACATATACTTGTGCATATATATGTTGGATGATTGAGAGGGTGCAATGGCTCAGTGGTTAAAGATGCTGAGCTTATCAGTTAAAAAACTGACCCAGTCCAGGTTTGATGCCCAAATGCTGCGTGGCAGGGTGAGCTCCTGTTACTTGGGTGAGCTCCTGCCCACTAGACATTCAAAAGCATGCAAATGCAAGTAGATAAGTAGGTACCACTTCAGTGGGAAGGTAACAGCATTCTGTGCACCTCATCATATAATCATGACCACAGAAAATGTCTTTGGTCAATGCTGGCTCCTTTGGCTAAGAAACAGAGCACTGCCCCCCAGAATCAGACATGATTGGACAGGGGGAACCTTTATATTGGACTATTACAAAACACTCTACATGAGAATATCCTTGAAAAGTATCCAGAGGCTTCAGCTGGTACAGTATGCAGCTACACAAGCTATTTTATGTGTCCAAAGACGGGCACATGTAACATGCCTGCTCTGCACTGGATGCCAATTTGCTTCTGGGTCCAATTCAGTGTTCTGCTAATGACCTGTAAAGTCCTACATGGCATGGGGCCAAGCTATCTATAGCACTAGCTTCATTCCCTCACATTAGCCCATCTTATCTGATCGGGCAGGGGAAACATGTTGCAGACCCTGTCAGTCACAGAATTCTAACTGGCGGGGTCTAGAAACAGAGCCTTCTCTGCCTTTGTCCCCACCCTATGGAATATCCTTCCCCTGGAGCTGAGATGGGCTCCACTCTCCTGGCCTTCCAAAAAGGGGTCAAAACATGCTCTGTGAACATGTGGAGGAAGCCCAAAGGAGCAGGTAATTGTGAGGTAGGCTTGGACCATAAGAGCCTTCTCTTTGCCTTTTTTGACTAATTTTAACAGGGTTAAAATCACCTCCTTAAACATTTTCTTGCCTCCTTGAAGTTTTTAAAAACTTTTATAATTATTTTATAATTATTTTAACATTTATTTATTTATTTTAACAGTTATTTAACTTCAACATTTTCATTTTTATATACTATTTCATATTTGATGCCTTTTTTGTACATTGCCAAGAGGGAAATAGGCAATGTCTCATGTATGTGTGTGTGTATGTGTATGTGTGTGTACAGGTAGTCCTCAACTGAGCCCAACATTTTTGTCACTAAGCAAGGCAATTTTTAAATGAATTTTGTCCCATTTTATGGTCTTTCTTGCCACAGTTGTTAAGTGAATCATTGCAGTTGTTAAGCTAATAACACAATTGTTGCGTGAATCTGGCTTCCCCATTGACAGCATGGCTGATTCAGGAATTCTGAGAGTTGAAGTCCACAGGTCATAAAAGGGCCATAGTTACCTATCCTATCCCTGCCTTAGGGTGTAAGATGTTCTAAAGGATAAGAGCCAAATAGGTTGGCACAACCTGTTCCTTTAAATTGCAACCATCAGATTTCCTATCTGGGTGCAGGTGGCTAAGTCTTTTGCTTTCTGTTCTTGACTGCAACTTCTTGCTTAACCCAGCACTCATTGAAATTCTTCTTAGAAAGCCATCTTGATAACTTTCATTAGGCTGTCTGAGATTAATCTCTCTGGATTTATTTCCACGCAATAAGATTTATTGACAAGCATGCTTTGGAACATGAGTCCCCCTTGTAAATCCCTTTTCCTGGCGAATGAAATACCAGTAGAATCAAAATGGAAAAAAAAAAAAAGGGGGGGGGGGGGAGATGGCAGTGATGGTGCTTAAAAGTGTGGATAAGCTTGAAATTCTCTCATCCAATGCTCCACTTGAATAGTGAAATTTAGAATGCCCGTGTCTGTACCCCACACTTAACCTGATGGCTGAATTAATCCATTATGTGAGTTTGCACATTATATTGGCCCATAAACTACCCAAATAGCCTAAGTTCACATAATATACTAAACAAATACGTTAATCAAGGTTTAATAGTCATCACACTTCGCATAACTGAGTGAATGCCGACAACAAATTTGCCATTCACTTGAAGTGAGATGTTTCCACCCATTGACTTAGAAGCTAAGTGTGTTCAGAAAGTACTCAACTTATAACCATTCATTTAGTGGCCATTTGAATTACAATACCACTAAAAAAATGACTTATGACTGGTCCTTGCACTCATGACTGTTGCAGCAATCCTACGATCATGTAAACAAAATTTGAGCTCTTGGTAATCGACTTGTATTTAGAATGGTTGCACCATTTGCGATCTTCCCAACTGTCTTTTGACAAGCAAAGTCAATGGGAGAACCTGGATTTGTTTAATGTCAGCTGCAAAAAGCTGATCTTAAAATCAGGCAAGATTCATTTAACAAGCTGCAAAAAGAATCATAAAATCAGGTATGACTCACTTAGCAATGAAAGTTCCAATTCCAGTTGGGTCGTAAGTTGAGGACTACCTGTAATTGCAACAGCTAGAAGGTTGGATAATCTTAGGAAGCAAGCTTCTGTGGCTCACAGCATCCTTGGCAGCTTTTCTCTGCTTGTCCCAAATCATTGCTTCAGTGCCAGTGGCAACTGAAGTTGACTTGACTGGCTTCCAGCTGAGCAACAATATGTTCCTTTCTCTCCTGCAGGTTCATTTACATGTAGAACAAAGTCTTGACTGGAATGCTACAAAAAGCTAGGAGCATAGGCAGGAACAGAATAAACTAAACTGTTTCTCCATTACATCTGGTATTTCTGGAAGTCCTGTTTTTTGGCCTCCCGAGGCTGCAGAGGTTACCTTCGAGCCTCTGGGAGAGCAAAAATAGCCTTAAATGGGCCAAAAATCAGCTGGGAGACACGCGCATGCACAGTGCTGGCAAGAGGGTGGAGCAGGGGATTGCGCACACATGCGTAGGGGGTGGGGTGCATTGCATTGTGGGTGCCGACATGCACGCATGCGCAATTGCACATGTGTGCGCTTTTGGCACAGCACAACAAAAAGGTTTGTCATCACTGTCCTAGGATTTGTATATGGCCCCATGGGAGTCTGATAACAACCAATAGAATACATGTTCTTGCACAGGAACAGGAAGTTCAAGTGCAAAGCCCAAGAGAAGGTATAAATATCCCCCACTCTCAACTCCATGTGGTCAGCTACACCAGAACTACAAACATGTGAGTGCAACACCCCACCCTGCCCCCTTACTTGCACTGTGCATGCATACACCTCCCAGCTGATTTTCGGCCCGTTTGAGGCAGTTTTCGCCCTCTCAGAGGGAAGCCTCTGCAGCCTCGGGAGGCTGAAAAACTGGCCTTCCGGAAATACTAGAAGTCCCGTTTTCAGCCTGCAGAGGGCCTCTGGAGCTCGGGGGTATTAAATTAGGTTGGGAATTACTGAGACAGACCAGAGAATTCAGAGTAACTTTTTAATTTAATAGGGTAAAATGTCAAACCGTGTGCTAACACTGTGGCTGACAGGTACAGCTGATCTTGTCTAACAGCCCTCCTTTTATAGCGCTCTGTCTGATGCGGCAGCTGCCTCCCGCTACTTTTCCAGACTAGACAGAAGACTAGTTTACAACACTCCTCCCCCCTTGAAGTGTGCATGCGTAGTCAACAGGGAGTAGAGGTGCGGCTCTGGAGGTTGTGGAGGAGGCTGTTGAAGGACAGAGGCTGGCTGGGCAGTTAGAAGAAGAACCAGGCCATCCCCTCTGCATCCTAGGACATGCAGGGAGGAATGGAGAAAGCAACAACTTGGCTTACGAGAGAGGAAGCAGCCATGATCCTCCTCATTGGTTGCAGCTGGGGAGACTAGTATATAAGAGAGACGATTGCAACACAGTGTTGCCAGAAGCAAAGTATGTTTTATTTTGGGCTGAAGTTATCTTGGTTGGCATCCTTCCAACAGACTGTGCCCTGTTATTTCCTTGAATTTGGTAATTACTTATTCCGGTCCATTGTGGAAATTTCGTCATTGTAGTTTGTTTGGTTTTTTTATTTCACCTCTATGTGCTCATTAAATTTGGACTATATTGATTTCTTTTGAAGACTATTTTTGAGTATGTTTTATCTCCAACTGAGAATTATTAAACAGTAGGGCCTAGTTAGAGGCATTAAAGGACATTTATTTATGTTTTGGATTTGGCAGGGCTGACACACAGAAACCCAGTTAGTGATGTCCTTGTCTAGTTGGGGCCACCATATGTAACTGCGTGCAAGGCTTTTCATTTTAGCAATTCCAGGGTGCCTCTCATGAGGAGATTCCAGTACCTGCTTGTGTAAGGTGGATGGTATTACTACTCTGCATCCCCATAACAAAGGTCCCCTTTGTGCTGAAAGTTCATATTGTCTTGCAAAGAAGGGTTGGGATTATTTGGAATTGTGCTGTGTGGGCCACCCTCTTTTAAACCAGACCAACACTTGTGAGATTACCTTGTTCTGTGCAGATGTCTTTACAATATCTGAAGCAGTGATAGGAATCTGGAATTCATCTATCAGCAATACAGATGAGGCAGAAGCTGGATCATTGACAATAGTTGGCAAAGGGCAGCGACTCAAGGCATCAGCATGACATAAGTTCTTTCCAGCCTGGTGTATTAATGTGTAATTATAGGCAGCCAGGAACACAGTCCAACGAATCAAGTGTGGCTGACAACACTTGAGTGTCTGCTTGTTTCCCGCCAATAAACCCAGCAATGGTTTGTGGTCTGTCATGAGCTCAAAATGTCTGCCATACAGATACTCATGAAATTTCTTTACACCAACCACCAAAGCAAGAGCCTCCTTCTCTATCTGGCTATAGTTACACTCTGCAGAAGTGAACATTCTGGAGAAGAAAGCTATTGGGACTTCTCTGCCAGTGGGCAATTTATGGCTCAGGACTGCCCCAATGCCATGTTGGGAAGCATCACCTGTTAATACAATAGGTAATTGCTCATTGAATTGAATTAAGACACTATCTGAGGTCAGAAGACATTTTACAGCCTGAAATGCTGCAGCCTGCCTCCGGCCCCAGACCCAGGGTACGCTTTTATCTAGCAATCTATGTAAATGCTCTGCCAAAGTAGCCTTGTGAGGTAAAAAGATTGCATAAAAGTTTAAAAGCCCCAGAAAAGCTTGAAGCTCCATTTTGTTTCAGGATGTTGGTGCCTTTTGGATGGCAGTGATTTTAGATTCAGTGGGATGGAGAACAGCAACATCAATGGAGTAGCCTAGGAAATCTACCTTGGTGACCCCCATCATACGTTTATCTTTATTGACTTTGAGTCCTACCTCTTGTAGCCTATTGGGAACTATATGCAAATGATCAAAAAGTTGTTTTCGAGATGTGGCAGCTATCAGTATGTCATCAAAGTATGGTATTACACCTTGTATGCCTTGCAATATGCGTCGCATTAAATTTTGAAAAACTTACTCCAAATTAAATTTATTTATTTATTTATTATTTATTTATTTTGTCAAACAATTATTAGATAACAGGTATAAGTATAAACGTGGTTATAAATACATGAAATGGATACGAATAAGAAAAACAAAAGAAACAATAGGACAGGGATGGTAGGCATGTTTTGGTGTGCTTATGCACGCCCCCTACAGACCTCTTAGGAAAAGGGTGAGGTCAATAGTAGACAGTCTAATGTTGAAGTTTTTGGGGTTTGGGGAAGAAACCACAGAGTCAGGTAGAGTATTCCAGACATTGACTACTCTGTTGCTGAAATCGTATTTCCTGCAATCAAGTTTGGTGCAGTTTATCTTTAGTTTATATCTGTTTTGTGCTCTTGTATTGTTTTGGTTAAAGGTGAAGTATTCATTGATAGGTAGGACATTGCAATATATAATTTTATGTACTATACTTAGATCAAACCAAAGGCGGCGTAGTTCTAGGTTGTCTAGGTCTAAAATTTCAAGTCTGGTGGCATAAGGTATTCTGCTATGAGTAGAGGAGTGGAGAACTCTTCTTGTAAAATATTTCTGGATTTTCTCAATTGTATTAATATCAGATATGTAATGTGGTTTCCAGACTGATGAGCTGTATTCAAGTACTGGTCTAGCAAATGTTTTATATGCTCTAACTAGTAGAATGATATTACTGGAGAAAAAGCTAAGCAGAATTAGGTTAACAACTCTTAATGCCTTTTTGGCTACGTAGTTACAGTGGGCTCTAGCACTTAGATCATTTGAGGGTCCTTGATAAAGTTTATGTCATCAACAAGGTCTTGACTATTCAGCTCGTATTTTATTTTTTTATATTTTTGCCAATATGCAAGTCAGAGCATTTACTTGTTAAGATCTGAAGCCATTTGTTTGACCATTCTGACACATAGTCGAGGTCTTTCTGAAGGGTAGCAGCATTGTCAGTGGTGTTCAATAGCTTTACATCATCAGCGAAAAGAACGCAGTTGCTCTTAATATAATCACAGAGGGGGACACCACTGTTGACTGGTATTATCACATTAACTAATTATTGTAATTGATTACTATATAATTGCCTTCAACCATGCCAGCCAAAAACTCCAAACCAAACCAAAACAAAAATATTTCTACCAATGACCTCCCAGATTCCTGCACATGTTTCAAATGTCTTAAAACCATCAATGAAAGTGAAATTTACATCAAATGCCGCCTATGCGATAATCTAGCCCACCCTGCCTGCTTAAAGGCAAACAAAAACCTGGCTGATATGGTTAAAAATTCAGATACATTCTTTTTTCTATGTCCATCATGTTCTCCTAAGCTAAACAAACTGAGTACCCTACCGGACAGAGTTGATAGCATAGAAACACTCATTGACTCAATAGAAGAACGCTTAGCAACACGCTTTGAAACAACTATACAAGCAAGCCTAATTTCTCTTGAAAAAAAAAATACAGCACATATAAATGAGTATCTATCAGCTCAAAATCTAATCCCACAACAACCATAACCACTACCTCAACTACAATCACCACTACAACCAAAAATAAATACCAAACCACAGCTACAAACAATTACTATCCCTTCAAATAATTCCACAAATAATATCTCCTTACTCATCAGATACACCGTGGAACGTGAACAGAAACGTCCAAATTCCATCTTATTTGGTCTCGAAGATACCGATGAATCTGATGACATTACCAATGATAATGTCATTACCAATGAATCTGATGACATTACCAGTGATATCATAAGCAATGCAAATACAACAAACATCTCTCCTGAAGATATCATTGAAATAACCAGAGATGGCCCTGAGTTCAAATACAATAATGGCTCTGTGGCCCCAAGATTTTGTAGAGTTGTTTGCGAAAATGAGTCCAGGAAACGCATATTCATTCATACAATAAATGCCATTACAAAAACCAATCCCAACCACAAAAACTTCGTTCAAGGCCAGACTTATCCATACTGCAAAGTATCCACTCCCAAGAACTCCGCGCTGAACTCAAAAACCATCTAGACAATGGAGAAAAGGACCTATACATTGACTACAGAGCTGATTGCATCAAAAGAAAGTCACACAACCCACAACTCCGCATCCAACCCCACCCCATCCAATCCAACATCACTCAAAACTAGGCATGCACGCCCCTAACTACCTGTATCCCAACTACAACTGGCCTTAAATGCAAGCTACTCAATGCAAGAAGCCTTGTAAATAAAATACCTGAATTTCTCCTCTTACTAAATACGGCTAAATTCGACATCATATTTGTCCGTGAAACATGGCTCAACTCATCTCTCCCTGACTCCATTACCACAGTAAGAGACTATCATGTTTACCGATCAGATCGTGAAATCCGTAGAAGAGGTGGTGTTGCTATCTTCTATAAAAAGTCCCTACATCTAAAAAGCATCCAAGTTACCCAGGAGCTTGCTATTCCTGAGACCATCATCTGTGAACTATCCTTAAATATCACATTTTGGTTCTTACTATGTTACAGAGCCCCTGATTATAACATCGAACATGCAAACAAGCTAAATTCACTACTAACATGGGCAGCATCCTGCCCACACGCTTTCATCTTTCCTGGTGACTTCAATCTACCTCATATTAACTGGACCCTTAACGAATGTACAACTGAAGCCACACATGCAACCTTCTACAATGCTGTAACAAATCTGGGACTAGAACAACTAGTAACCAACAACACTAGATTTAACAACTGCCTCGATCTCATCTTCTGCAATAGTTTGAACTCAATTTACGGAATAAAAATTAAAGAATCCTTTTCCAACAGTGACCGCAACATGATTGACTTTTGTCTCAACATGCGTCCACACAAAAATCATCACAACGACGGAATCCCCAATTACAACTTCAAAAAAGGCAACTATGATCTTATAAACAATGATCTCTCATCCCTTGATTGGCAATTTCTATTCTCTGGATGCAATACTGTAGAAGACCATTACAACATATTTTTACTTGAAGTCAAAAGAGTCATCAAACTATATATACCATTAACAACTCCCAAAACCAGAAAAAACAAATTACCCAAAACAATAAGGAAGCTTCAATCCAAAAAAAAAATCACTTTGGTGGAAAAACAAATCTGGTCACGTTACCAACTTCAAAAGCAGATACAAAAATTTATGCCACCAGATAAAGACTGTATGCAGCAATTATCACATTAAACAAGAGGAAAACCTATGCACCAATTCCACCCACACTTTCTACAATTTTGTAAACAACAAACTAAAAGACTCAAGGTCCATCCCACTCCTGAAAGGACCTAATGGTAAAGTCTGCAACGATGACACCATTAAAGCCAAACCTCTTTAACACATTCTTTGGCTCAGTATTTGTAAACAGCAATGGATCGTGTCCAATATTTCCGACTCAAACCACAGACATCTACAATGATCTAATACATATTAATTTTACAGAAGACAATTGAAAAAGCACTGCACAATTTAAAACCATCCCTATCTATTGGACCGGAAGGAATATGTACTTACTTCTTAAAAAAGCTATTCACTGCCATAGCCGAACCTCTAAGCATAATCTTTGAAAAATCTTTCAGGACCAGCTCCTTGCCAAACCTATGGTCACTAGCCACGGTCATCCCCAGCTTCAAAAAGGGAGACCCCAGCCTAGTTGAAAATTAGAGACCAATCTCTTTATGCTGTGTCACTTGTAAAGTCGTGGAATCAATTATTAACCAATCCATTATCCTCCACTTAGAGACAAACAAACAACTCTCTAATAAACAATTTGGTTTCAGAAAAAAACTATCCTAGAATCTGCAACTCTTACATTGCAAAAACATATGGACTACACAACTCGATCAGGGCAAAGCAATAGACGCAATCTACATAGACTTCTGCAAAGCCTTTGATTCAGTGGTACATGATAAACTATTCTTAAAACTAAAATCTTATGGTGTCTCTGGACACCTGCATAACTGGATAGAAGCATTCCTGTCAAACAGACAACAGATGGTCAAAATTGGGAGAGTCCTATCAAATTCTATACCTGTCAACAGTGGTGTCCCCCAAGGCAGTGTTCTAGGACCAACTCTTTCAATACTCTACATAAATGACCTTTGTGATCATATCAAGAGCAACTGCGTACTCTTCACTGATGATGTAAAGCTATTCAACACCACAGAAAATACCGCTACCTTGAAAAAGACCTTGACTATGTATCAGAATGGTCAAACAAATGGCAACTTCAGATCTCAATAAATAAATGCTCTGTCCTACATATTGGCAAAAAAAATCAGAAAATAAAATACAAGCTGAATAGTCAAGATCTTGTTGATGACCCAAACTCTGTAAAGGATCTTGGAGTACTCATCTCAAATGACCTAAGTGCTAGAGCCCACTGTAACTACATAGCCAAAAAGGCTAAGAGTTGTTAACCTAATCTTACGTAGCTTTTTCTCTGGTAATATTACACTAATAACTAGAGCATACAAAACATTTGCTAGACCAATACTCGAATACAGCTCATCAGTCTGGAATCCACATTACGTATCTGATATTAACGCAGTTGAGAAAGTCCAGAAATATTTTACAAGAAGAGTTCTTCATTTCTCTACTCATTGCAGAATACCATATGCCACCAGACTCAAAATTCTAGACCTTGAAAACCTAGAACGACACTGCCTTCGATCTGATCGAAGTATAGTATATAAAATCATACATTGCAATGTCCTATCTGTCAATGAATACTTCAGCTTCAACCATAATAACACAAGAGCAAACAATAGATACAAACTCAAGGTTAATCGCACCAAACTTGATTGCAGGAAATACGACTTCAGCAACAGAGTGGCCAATATCTGGAATACTCTACCTGACTCTGTGGTTTCTTCCCCAAACCCCAAAAACTTTAACCTTAGACTGTCTACTATTGACCTCACCCCTTTCCTAAGAGGTCTGTAGGGGGCGTGCATAATGTGCCTACCGTCCCTGTCCTATTATTTCTTTTATATTTTATTTTTCCTATATGTATCCATTTATTCATAACTATGTATATACTTATGCCTATTATCTTGTAAGCAATTGACAAATAAATAAATAAATAAATAAATAAATAAATAATAGAATTTGATAGGACGCTCACAATTTTGACCATTTGTTGCCTGTTTGCTTCTATGCAGTTATGCAGGTATCCAGAGATACCATAAGACCTTAGTTTTAGGAGTAGTTTGTTCTGTACTACTGAATCAAATTCATGTAACAGATTTTCTAAGTCAGGTTCCTGTATGCCATTGATTCCCAATCTCAGTGACTTAAACCAATCTAACCCCAATAAACTGGGAACGGAGCCCTCCACAATAATTAATGGACGTTTCCCCACAAAATTTTGGAAAAGTACCCTGAATTTGTGTATTCCGATGACTCGCACCAGATTTGATTGGTAGTCTCTGAGGTGGAGGCTGCATGGCTGTAACCATCTTTTTTACAGGTAAGGGGGTGGGGAGGGGTGTTATACATGCATGAGCAGGGGGGCAGGTTGCATTGCATTGTGGGTGCCGGCACATGCACGCTTTGGGCACACCACAACAAAAAAATTCACCATCACTGTCCTAGGATTTGTATATGGCCCCATATGGAGTCTGACAACAACCAATAGAATACATGTTCTTGCACAGGAACAGGAAGTTTATTTATTTATTTATTAATCATACTTTTATACCGCTCCCTCTCCCAAAAAAGGGACTCGGGGCGGTGAACAGCCCACTAAAACATACAATAAAAATGTAATAAATACTATTAAAAATAAATTAAATAACCAAATCGGCTGTCTATTAAAATTTAAGTTAAAAATTTAAAACTAATAAAACCCTAATTTAATTGATTAAAACCAAAAAACATAGTTACTGGGCCAGGCCGGCCTGTTCAAAAAGCAGGGTTTTTACTGCGCGCCGGAAGGTCAGAATGTCCGTCATAGCCCGTATCTCCGGGGGGAGATCATTCCATAGGGAGGGAGCTCCCACAGAGAAAGCCCGAACTCTCGGGGCCACCAGCCGACAACGGTCAGGCGGCGGCACCCCAAGTAGGGCCACCCTGTGGGAGCGTACTGGGCGGCGGGAGGTTGTTGATGGCAGCAGGCGGTCCCGTAAGTACCCAGGTCCCGAGCCATGGAGCACTTTAAATACCATCAGTACCACCTTGAATCGAATCCGGTAGGCCACAGGAAGCCAGTGCAGCCTGCGGAGAAGTGGTGTTACGTGTGCGCTTCGAGGGGCGCCAACAATCACCCGCGCGGCTGCATTCTGAACTAACTGCAACCTCCGGAGACTCTTCAAGGGGAGCCCCATGTAGAGAGCATTGCAATAATCCAAGCGGGAGATAACGAGGGCGGAGGTGACTGTGCGAAGTGCGCCCAGATCCAGAAAGGGCCGCAACTGGTAAATCAGACGAATCTGATAAAAAGCCCCCCTGGCGACGGCTGCAATATGTTCTTCCAAAGACAGCCGTACATCCAGGAGGACACCCAAGTTGCGTGCCCTTTCCACGGGGGTCAAAACCTCTCCCCCCACGGCCAGCGAAGGAGTAAGCTGGCTGTATCTGGGCGCAGGAAACCACAGCCACTCGGTTTTGGCCGGGTTGAGACGAAGCCTGTTACGACCCATCCAACCCCGCACGGCCTCCAGGCACCGGGTCATCACTTCGACGGCTTCGTTGGGGTGGCCCGGGGTGGAGATGTACAGCTGAGTATCATCAGCGTACTGATGGAACTCCACCCCAAAGCCACGGATGATCTCACCCAGCGGCTTTACATAAATGTTAAACAGCAGGGGCGAGAGCACCGACCCCTGAGGCACCCCACAAAGCAGGGGCCTTGGGGACGATCTCTGCCCCCCCGTTAACACAAATTGCGAACGGTCGGAGAGGAAGGAGGAGAACCACCGTAATACGGTGCCTCCAACCCCCAACCCCTCCAACCGCTGCAATAGGATACTGTGGTCGACAGTATCAAAAGCCGCCGAGAGATCTAACAGGACCAGGACAGAGGAACAACCTCTGTCCCGAGCCCTCCAGAGATCATCAACCAACGCGACCAACGCCGTCTCCGTGCTATGCCCGGGCCTGAAGCCCGATTGGAGGGGGTCAAGATAACTCGCTTCATCCAGGAATCGGGGAAACTGACGAGCCACCACACTCTCAACAACCTTCGCAACAAAGCGAAGGTTGGAGACGGGACGATAATTTAATAACAATGCTGGGTCCAGGGACGGTTTCTTGAGGAGGGGCCGCACGTTTCTTGAGGAGGGGCCGTTCAAGTACTAAGCCCAAGAGAAGGTATAAATACCCCCCACTCTCAACTTCACGTGGTCAGCTACACCAAAACTACAAACATGTGGTTCTGTTCATCAATAAATGGACCCTCTTTCCAATCAGCCTCCAACCTCCATTTTGTTGCCAGTGCCTTTCTCCCAGCTTGTAACTGAACCAGCTGAATATTTCTTCTCACAACATTCATGGGAAGTTGCAGATAGCCATGATAAATGTGATCCAGTTGCTGGATGCCCAAAGTGTGGTATTGTGGCTGCAGGGAGAGCCTGATTGTCAGAACGTTGAATCCAGAAACCTACATGCTCCCCAGGTCATTCTGATGGAACTTTGAAAGCAACCGGTCATAAGTCGAGAACTTTGTGTAATTCAGTGCATCGTTGGCAGATTGCTGTCCAATTTCTCTTGGAATACTTCCTGCCAAAAATGTCCCCCTGCCTCCCTAAATGATTGGTTTCCCTGTCAAACTGTTTTATCTTCACATTTAACCAGATTTTGCCTTCGTGTAATGTCAGACCATTATTTTGTGCCTGCACTCTGAGGTGACAAAAACAGGTCACGGCCTATTTCTGTCTAACAATCCTCTCCAGGCATTTGAAGGAGGCTATCATATCCCTCCTTGGTCCTCTCTTTCAAGGCTAAACATGCTGACTTTTCTCAATCTCATCTCATAGGATTCTGTCTTCAGCCCCATGACATTTCCTCCCTCTGAGCAGGTAGAGTGAAAACAGAGCAGGAGCCCAAATAGTTGAAAAACGTGAGGCATGAATTTTGAAGGCTGCAGAGACAGCAAACTTCACCTAACTTTTTTTTTTTTTGCAGTCATTAACCAGCACAAAAGAAAGTTAAATCAAAATATACATATATACAAAGTATACAATAGAATATTAAATCAGAATATACATGTATATTGGTACAGGTAATTCTCTATTTGCAACAGTTCACTTAATGACCATTTGAAGTTACAATACCACTGAAAAAGTGATTTATAAAAAATTTTTCACACTAATAATTGTTGCAGCATCCCCATGGTCACGTGATCAAATTTCAGATGTTTGGCAACTGATTCATATTTATGACAGTTGCAGTGTCCTGGAATTATGTGTGATCCCCTTTTGCAATCTTCTGAGAAGCAAAGTCAATGGGGAAGCTAGATTCACTTAACAATTATGTTACTAACTTAACAATTGCAATGATTCATGTCATAAAATGGGACAAAACTCACTTAACAACTGTCTTACTTAGCCACATTAATTTGGAACTCAATTGTGGTTTATAAGTTGAGGGCTACCTGTAAATCAAATAATAACTTTATCTAAAAGAGATTTAAGAATTATACTTTCTCTTACTGATCACTATATATATATGCATGTAAAATGGACAGAAGTATGAAAAAGAGAAAGGAAAGGGCCAAGTTATGAAATCTGTCAACCCTGCCATGTAGACCAGACCATGAAACCACTCCATAAGAAGTTTAAAACTATTGAAGTTGGATTGGCTAATAGAATCTTGCAAGTCTGCTTGTGCTGGATCCTTTCTTCTTTCTAATAGTTCAATGAAGTAGGAAGGCATCTGTCTGAGATGCTTCCAAACATTATTCTGGAGTTTAAAAAATGTTTCAAACCTTTCTTGCCTAAATTACAGCTTCTGCATATCTCCACCAAGGTAATTTTCCTTACTCTCTACACAATCAGAGAGGGCTCTAAGGGCCAGTCATGGGGTCTGCTTGGAGGGAGTTGGACTAGATGACTAAACTGTAAAAGAAAATAAACATGTATTCTGCAAGTTGTAGGTTTCCCAACCCTGATATGAAATTGAAAGAGAAAAGGTGGCTATGTGCAAATCACATTAGACCTATTTGAATATCTAATTCAATTTAAGTTGGATTTAGGAACTAGATTGTCAAATTACATTCCTCCAATTTGGATAGACCATTTTGAAAAGGAAAAAGGCCATCAAGTCATCAGAGTGATTTAGAAGCCAATGACTTGAGTCAACATTTGACATTCCATTGATCTCAATAACTGATTCAGCTGATTTGGCTTTCTAGATGTGTCCCCTTCCTCCCTCTCCCACACCGTGTGTGCCCTTCTAAAAACTCCATTCTGTAGAAGAGGATGACCATCCAGATAAAAGGAGGATAGTCATCTTTGGTTTCAACAGCTTGATCTGAAATGACAATCCAGTTTGGAAAGTATGCGTCACAAGGAGAGTCAACCAAGTCACCTCCAAATGGATTCATTGCATCTAGTCTATGCACAGGGACACTAAATTGACAGATAGCTTGATTGCTTGTAAGACATCTTCCTCTGGAGCAATAAGTTCCCATAGTGACTATTTCAGCCTTGCAATTAAGCAGTGACTAATTAATTGAGCCTGTCAAGCAGAACAGAATAGGCAAAAAGGGGCCCACTTAGACAGTTCCAGAAGGAAACTAAAATAAATTCCATGAAGACAACCAGGAGACTAGACTGTCATTTACAGTCAGTTCCAGCTATTCCTGGCAAAATAGGCCTGAGTCATTTCCCTATCTTCAGGGTTGGTTGGTAATATTACTGCTATGATGAATAATAATAGGGCTTACAATCACAATTTTGTAGGAAAAAAAAAGGAATGACATTTTGGGAAGTAAAAAAAAAAAAATCAACCATTTCTCATCATTCTGAGGTATGGCAAAATATTTCGGTCTATGGCTTGTTAAAAAAAATTAGTTTTACAGCATAAGATATCCTAGTCTAGCTCAATTCTCGCCACCAGAGAAATATTTTGAGGAATAAAATTAGCTAGAAAGCTTCACATGATCTCTCTCTCTAAGCACTGGACTTTTCGCTTTCAACTGAAAAGTATGAACTTCTGAAAGCTAGGTACTTCAAAAGGAATTCTTTATTGAAAGGAAGTGATCCTGGTACTAGTCAAAGCAAAATCTAAGATGCTTCCAGGAATACAGTAATAGATAAAGGGAATTAGAACCCCTCCTCTTATTCTGATGTGGATTTAGTCAAACAAAGAACCAACATGTTAATCCCCCGCCTTTTCTGGGAATGTACCTTAGAAGAGTTTCCCAGGGAGTATCTTTCAGAGCTGGAATTGTTATGGTCTCTTCTCCTCTTGCTATCTTTCCAAGTTTCTAGACATCTGGCTCCAGTCCTCCAGTTGTATATCATATGCAAGTTATACAGATTCAATATAAGGTTTAAGATATTCAGGTTATATCAAAAAGGATTACTTGTATCAACTTCCCCCCCTTTCTTCTTCCATTGAAGAATGTCAGATACACGGATCTAACGCTCTACTAAAGAACCAGGAAGTTCATTGATGCTCAAACCTCAGTCCAGAAAGGCACTTTGCTATTGGCTGTTCTTCAATAGGATAACCCTCTGTCTAGCTTGAGTAGGAATTCCAGCTGTGGGGTCCAGGAGGAGAAGCTTTTCTGCCTTGACTCCCATCCTCTGGAATTGAAATCCACATCCACCATCTTAGCCTTCCATTGGAGTCTGGCTTTGCCAATTGGCCTGGGACTATCATACTGGAAATGGTTAATGGCTGGGAGAATATTCTACCTCCACCTTGTTTGTACCTTGCTCCCTTCCTTGCCATCTTTGTTAATTGTAAAGTTAATATTTATGATCTTAATATTTTTATGTTTAATCTTATCAAAAGTAAATAATTTAAGATGTAAATGAATCACATTTTTAAATAACAAATATGAACTTCTTTTGCAATGATGGTGATGATATAATGATGAGAGCCTTGGTGGGACAGGCTGTTAATCATCTAGCACTTAGCTCAATTGCCTGCAATTAGTGCAGGTTCGAATCCCACCAGGCTCAAGGTTGACTCAGCTTTCCATCCTCTCGGGGTAGGTAAATTGAGGACCCAAGATTGTTGGGGGCAATAAGCTGACTTTGTAAAAATGTCACTTGGGGGGGGGGGGGGGCAAAAAGCCCTAGTAATAAGCAGGCATATACAATGGAATGAAGGCTATTGCCGAGCACTTAGCATGGTTCTCTAAAGACTGTAAGCCGCCCTGAGTCTCCGGAGAAGGGTGGCATATAAATAAAATTAAAAAAAATAAAAATAAAATAAAAATCAGGTTTACTCTCTTGTAAGCCACCTAGAGTTGCCTCTAGCAATCACAATAGCACTTAGACTTATATGCCACTTTCCAATCCTCTTTAAACAGTTTACAGAGTCAGCATATTGCCCCCAACAATCTGGGTTCTCATTTTATCCACCTTGGAAGGATGAAAGACTGAGTCAACCTTGAGTCTGGTGAGATTTGAACTGCCAAATTGCAGGCAGTGGGCAGCTGGCAGCCAGCAGAAGTAGCCTGAAGTATAGCACTCTAGCCACTGCACCACCATGGCTCATAGGTGAGGTTGGCAGCATATAAATGTAATAAATAATAAAATAATAATAATTGAGTAGGTTGGGTAAGTCAGTATTAACCATTCAAGGTAATCCAAGACAGAAAGCACCAACCATGTGTTCTAGCAGTACCTTTTGTCAGGGTTCCAACCAATACTTTAATAAAATTAGGTTACAATGTCCTAATTTTTAAGTTACAATAAGAGAATTTTGTAAGCCTGAAAGTACCTATCGCCTCCCTTACTTTTAATCTCTCCAAAATTAGAGGGGGTCCCTTCTGAGATGTTTTCTCCATCCCAATTTCTCCTTTGGACTCTTTATCAGACCATTGTTTAGGCTGAGGCTCTTCTTCCTGTCTCCTAAGATCATCGCTACATACCATTTAATTCAGAGATATTCAGGAGCATATTGTTCAAATCATCCTTTAATATACATATTTATTCAATAATACTGTTAGGAATCAAATGTCCAAACCAAAAACCAATTATCTTTTGACGCTTGTTCTTTTCTGAATACTGAATAGTGTACACAAGAACACAAGCAGGCAGATAGTCAAGGAAATAACCTATTGACTTTTTTCTAAGATCATATTTAAATGAGTCAATGGAGAAGATAACATGTTGCATTGAATCAATTAATCCAACCAATACTGGGGCAAGCAAGGGCAGTTTTAATTCAAAAGTACAATGGGACCTTTGGAACTCTAACTACCCTCTCCTAATCAGATGCCATATATGAATTAGTCAATTGTGGAGCAAAATTTGAGGCCTTTTCAGTTGTTTGCTCAAGGGATACAGATGGATTTGTAGAGCATTTAAAGAAGCAAAGGATTTCTTATAAAGCTCATTACTTGTTAAGACCTGCTCCTAAACACTCACTGCATTACTCAACCCAGTTCTTCTGCTGTCTACCTGGCTGATGGGGGACAGGAGACAGACAGATGCAAAGAAGGCCTGTCAGTTCTTTATTGACACTACTTGAATCATGGACTCAAAAGGCATTTGACTCCCAACTCCAGCTAGGTGCAGGGATTTGAATCAAAGCACCCAGAAAAATGGTTGTTAAAATTCCATATGAAAACATTTAAAGAAGGAGAGCAGAATTAATCCAATATCAAATTGTTCTAACTGTTTGGAAGGATACTTTTCAAACATTTGATAAGAATCATTATCCCTCTCATAGCCAGATGGTAAAGGATGAATAGTAGAAAAACTGCACTAGCTGAAAAAGATCTGGAATGTAAAAGTAACAATTCTGCTAGAGTATATGCAAACACAAAATGTGTCAAGCCAAGAAGTAATGAATGGTGAATTTTTGAACATAAAGTTCTTTGTATTCTTGGCTAACATGATATGGGCATGACAAAGTACATCTTAATACTTAATGATATTTGACCATTTGATATCAAATAGTCAAAAATGGGACAAATGGTCAAAATTGGGAGCGTCCTATCAAATTCTGTACCTGTTAACAGTGATGTCCCCCAAGCTAGTGTTCTAGGACCAACCCTTTTCATACTCTACATTTATTATTTATTTATTTATTTAATCGCACTTTTATACCGCTCCCTCTCCCAAAAAGGGACTCGGGGCGGTGTACAGCCCACTAAAAGCATACAATAAATACACAATAAATACGATTAAAAATAAATTAAATAATCAAATCGGCTGTCTATTCAAAATTTAAGTTAAAAATTAAAACTAATAAAACCCCAATTTAGAATTAATTAAAACCAAAAAACATAGTTACTGGGCCAGGCCGGCCTGTTCGAAAAGCAGGGTTTTTACTGCGCGCCGGAAGGTCAGAATATCCGTCATAGCCCGTATCTCCGGGGGGAGATCATTCCATAGGGAGGGAGCTCCCACAGAGAAAGCCCGAACTCTCGGGGCCACCAGCCGACAACAGTCAGGCGGCGGCACCCCAAGTAGGACCACCCTGTGGGAGCGTACTGGGCGGCCGGAGGTTGTTGATGGCAGCAGGCGGTCCCGTAAGTACCCAGGTCCCGAGCCATGGAGCACTTTAAATACCATCAGTACCACCTTGAATCGAATCCGGTAGGCCACAGGAAGCCAGTGCAGCCTGTGGAGAAGTGGTGTTACGTGTGCGCCTCGAGGGGCGCCCACGATCACCCGCGCGGCTGCATTCTGAACTAACTGCAACCTCCGGAGACTCTTCAAGGGGAGCCCCATGTAGAGAGCGTTGCAATAATCCAAGCGGGAGATAACGAGGGCGGAAGTGACTGGGCGAAGTGCGCCCAGATCCAGAAAGGGCCGCAACTGGTAAATCAGGCGAATCTGATAAAAAGCCCCCCTGGCGACGGCTGCAATATGTTCTTCCAAAGACAGCCATACATCCAGGAGGACACCCAAGTTGCGCGCCCTTTCCACGGGGGTCAAAACCTCTCCCCCCACGGCCAGCGAAGGAATAAGCTGGCTGTATCTGGGCGCAGGAAACCACAGCCACTCGGTTTTGGCCGGGTTGAGACGAAGCCTGTTACGACCCATCCAACCCCGCACGGCCTCCAGGCACCGGGTCATCACTTCGACGGCTTCGTTGGGGTGGCCCGGGGTGGAGATGTACAGCTGAGTATCATCAGCGTACTGATGGAACTCCACCCCAAAGCCACGGATGATCTCACCCAGCTTTACATAAATGTTAAACAGCAGGGGCGAGAGCACCGACCCCTGAGGCACCCCACAAAGCAGGGGCCTTGGGGACGATCTCTGCCCCCCCGTTAACACAAATTGCGAGCGGTCGGAGAGGAAGGAGGAGAACCACCGTAATACGGTGCCTCCAACCCCCAACCCCTCCAACCGCTGCAATAAGATACTGTGGTCGACAGTATCAAAAGCCGCCGAGAGATCTAACAGGACCAGGACAGAGGAACAACCTCTGTCCCGAGCCCTCCAGAGATCATCAACCAACGCGACCAACGCCGTCTCCGTGCTATGCCCGGGCCTGAAGCCCAATTGGAGGGGGTCAAGATAACTCGCTTCATCCAGGAATCGGGGAAACTGACGGGCCACCACACTCTCTACAACCTTCGCAACAAAGCGAAGGTTGGAGACGGGACGGTAATTTAATAACAATGCTGGGTCCAGGGACGGTTTCTTGAGGAGGGGCCGCACCACCGCCTCCTTCAAGGCGGTAGGTAGAAGCCCCTCTCTCAAGGAAGCGTTTATAATACCCTGGAACCAGCCTCGTGTCACCTCCCGAGTGGCCAAAACCAGCCAGGAGGGGCACGGGTCCAACAAACAGGTGGTAGCATTCAGTCCCCCTAACACCCTGTCCACGTCTTCTATAGTAACAGGGTCGAACTCAACCCAACTGGCCTCACCGATATCCACCCCCGCCCCCCCGCCCAGAGATGCCCAGTTGGAGTCCAGCTCGTCCCGAATCTGAGCGATTTTATCCTGCAGAAAACTAGAAAACTCCTCAGCCCATCCCTACATAAATGATCTCTGTGATCATCTCAGGAGCAACTGCATTCTCTTCGCTGATGATGTAAAGCTATTCAACACCACAGACAATACTGCTACCCTTCAAAAAGACCTTGACTATGTATCAGAATGGTCAAACAAATGGCAACTTCATATCTCAACAAATAAATGCTCTGTCCTACATATAGGCAAAAAAACATCAGAAAATAAAATACAGGCTGAATAGTCTGTATTTGTTGTTGATGATCCAAATTTGTTGTTGATGATCCAAACTCTGTCAAGGATCTTGGAGTACTCATCTCTAATGATCTAAGTTCTAGAGCCCACTGTAACAACATAGCCAAAAAGGTGTTAGGAGTTGTTAAGCTAATCTTATGTAGCTTTTTCTCTGGTAACATTACACTAATAACTAGAGCATACAAAACATTTGCTAGACCAATACTTGAATACAGCTCATCAGTCTGGAACCCACATTATGTATCTGATATTAACACAGTTGAGAAAGTCCAGAAATAGTTCACAAGAAGAGTTCTCCATTCCTCTACTCGTTGCAGAATACCTTATGCCACCAGACTCGAAATTCTAGACCTAGAAAATCTAGAACTATGCCACCTTCGCTCCAATCTAAGTATAGTATATAAAATCATACATTGCAATGTCCTACCTGTCAATGAATACTTCAGCTTCAGCCATAACAACATAAGAGCAAACAATAGATATAAACTCAAGGTTAATCGCACCAAACTTGATTGCAGGAAATACGACTTCAGCAACAGAGTGGTCAATGTCTGGAATACTCTACCTGACTCTGTGGTTTCTTCCGCAAACCCCAAAAACTTTAACCTTAGACTATCTACTATTGACCTCACCCCTTTCCTAAGAGGTCTGTAGGGGGTGTGCATAAGCACACCAATGTGCCTACCGTCCCTGTCCTATTGTTTCTTTTATTTTTTTTATTTTTCTTATATGTATCCATATGTATTCATAACTATGTTTTTACTTATACCTATTATCCTGTAAGCAATTGACAAAAATAGATAGATAGATAGATAGATAGATAGATAGATAGATAGATAGATAGATAGATAGATAAAATAAAATACCTATCCAGGCTACTTGGATGAATGGCTAGTTAAAAATTGGTCAATGCGATCCTCAGTAATTCAACATTGCCTACAAAATAAGAGTTGGCCAGAAGAGAAATTTAATGTCCTATCTTATTTTATTTATTAAACAAATTTACATGGTTGTCCAATTCACACATAGGTGAATTCCAAGTGGCTCATGAGATTAAAAATCATGACACAAAAACCCTATCCCATCCTCCATAGCAGCAGTAACACAATCAGATCAACCATTTGATAGGCTCCATTCATGGTCCCCAGACTGGATGTCAAAACCACCTCTTTAGGGCCTTTTGCAATGATGTTCCATTTAGAAGGGCCACTGCCAAGAAGGCCTTTTTTTGTGGTCCCATCAGATGTACATGTCTAATTGATGGGACCTGTATCCCTCACTTCCATTCTATAAAAAATAATCTCAGAGACAATCCAATCCTCGTGTCCTATTGTTCCTTGATCAGTGACAAGGAGGGATAATTTATGATGTATGGTTTGGATGAATGACTCAATGAATGTGAGATGCTCTTACTGCTAAAGTAAAGGTCTTAAAATCTACCAGTAGTCTCCCGATGATAGTGTTCACTGAGGGGTGCTCTCTGAGCTAGGTTGTTTTCTTGCAGAGGTTTCATTATCAAACTAAGTAACATCATCAGTGCTAAAAAGGAGTAGGGTTTGCTCTCATTTTATATACTAAATGCTTGCCCTGGCAGTATTGGTGACCCCCTGATTTGGCTGTTGTTTGCTATTAGCTTATTTATCTGAATTGGTAGTTTTTTTTAAAAAAAATGGGGTATTGTTTGCTTCTTGATTGTTGGTTTAGTGTTGATCTTTGTGTTAATCTCTGCTCATCTGGATGTTGATTGGTGATAAAGAGATGTTTAGGTCTTTCCTTTTTGTTGTCTCTTTTGAATTGTTCATTGACTTTGCTCATATACCTCATAAAATGTTTCTTGATTTTACCACGCACACCTCTTTTAACAGAATCGGCTTTCCTATAACTCAATATTTTGTGTCATGCACTCTGGAGTAAGACAGGAGAGGAAGACATTTTGATCTTCTTCGATGTGATGTCCTTTCAAGAGTTTGAAGATGATGATCATCTCCTCTCTCATTTCTTTTCTTGAGGCTTAACATGCTTTGCTCTTTCAATCATTACTCATATGGGGATTTTTTTTTAATTCCCTGATCATCATTGTTATCCCTTTTTTGAACCTCTTTCAATGTCTCTGAATCCTTTTAAAGTGTGATGCTCAGAACTAAGCACAGTACCTTATTTCCCATGATTTGAAAATTGTACTTAATGCAGCCTAAATTGCATTTGTGCTACATCATATGCCAAATCAAGTATCATTCCAAGAACTTTTTTTTAGTTGAACTGTTGCCAAGCCTGGTATCTCCCATCTTATACTTCTGCATTTAACTCTTGTTTGTTGTATAAGTTAGCTCTTATACAGTTAGTATAAAAAAATATGCTGTTAACACACACACACACACACACACACACACACACATTTATATAGAAACAGGTCAGCCCCCACAAGAAAGGCAGAAGCAGCAGCCTGTTATGTAGGATAAGAAGGAAAAAGAAGGAAGCAAGGGAATTTGAACATTGTTTCTAGGGCAGTTGCTGTAATTCTTTTCATTATGGGTTTCTAACTTTCCTCAATAAATATAACTTCTTGCATTTCTTGTGTAGTTTCAGATTTTGGAAGTGAGGGAACAGTACATTTAGGAACAAAATTCTCACTGAATCTTGTAGAGTAAGGGCAAGGAACAAGAGTTTTCCGCTTCTCTAAGCACTGCCTATACTTGCCTTTCCTGCTGTAACTATCACTCAGCTAGCATGATAGGGTGGCAAAGAGATGCCTGCCTGCTTCAAAAGGAGGGAATACCTGGAGTGAACACTCACAATTATTTGTATTTTTATTATAATAGTAATTGTCAGACCTGTGTATCTGCCATTCTTCAATGGAAGAAGAAGTGGGGAGGGAAGTTAGTAAAAGAAATCCTTTTTTTAAATGTAACTTGAATATATTAAATCTTATATTGAATTTGTATAACCTACACTTGATATACAATTGAGAGACTGAAACCAGATGCCCCAGAAACCTGTCACCTCTGGAAGAGACAGCAAAAGAGAAGGGACCATAAAAATTCCACCTGGAAGATGTTTCCTGAGAAACTCTTCAGAAGATCCTTCTCAGAAGAGGGGAGGGGGAATTAACATGTTGACTCTTCATTTTACAAAATACACATCAAGATAAGGGGAGAGGTCTTAAAATTCCTTATCTATCACTGCATGTCTGGGAGACGTTAGACACTGTTTTTGAATCCCTACTTGAATTGTCTTATCTCAATAAAGGATTCCTTTTGAAACACCTAGATTTCAGAAGTTCATTCTTGTCAATTGAAATGGGAAAAGTTCTGACAAGTAATATTATTGTATTTTCTGTTTACTTTTTACACATATCTATAGATTTTAAGTATGTATTTTAAGGAAAGGAAGGGAAGGGGGAAGGGAAGTAAAGTACCGTATTTATTCGAGTATAACGCGCACACATGTATAACGCGCACCCCCTAATTTTCGATTAAAAATCGGTATAAAATTTTGTTTCACACCAAGCATTGTTGCCATCTAACGGGTACCAGTATAACAAGGAAATGAAGGGGCAACCATACAGCGGATAATAAGAATTCTCACCCCCAGTTCGGGCCGCCCACTGTACGCGACGAGGGGACTTTTTTTTTTCTTCGCCCTCGCGTACAGTGCGCGGCTGCAGCCCAGAAAAGGCGCAGTGCGAACTCACAATTCGCCTGCGCCCTCATTGGACCGGCCGCCATTGCCACCCCACCCCAGCCCTCATTTATAACGTGCACCCCCTAATTTTCGATTAAAAATCGGTATAAAATTTTGCACGTTATACTCGAATAAATACGGTAATAGTTAATAGATAATAGGAAAGGAAAGTTAAAGTTAACAGCAGTAACTGTGAGAGGGATCTTGAAGTCTTAGTGGACAACCAGCTAAATATGAGTCAGCCATGTGCAGCAGCAGCCAAAAAAGCCAATGCAATCCTAAGATGCATTAACAAAGGGATACAATCAAGATCAAGTGAGGTACTAATACCACTCTATAAAGCCTTAGCAAGACCACACCTAGAATACTGCATCCAGTTTTGGTCACCACACTATAAAAAAGATGTTGAGGCTCTAGAAAAAGTGCAAAGAACAATAAAGATGATTAGAGGACTGGAGACTAAAACATATGAAGAATGGTTACAGGAATTGGGCATGGCTGGTCTAGTGAAGAGAAGGTCCAGGGGAGACATGATAGCGGTCTTCCAATATTTGAGGGGCTGCCACAGAGAGGAGGGGGTCAAGCTATTTTCCAAGGCACCTGTAGGCCAGACAAGGAATAATGGATGGAAACTGAACAAGGAGAGATTTAACCTGGAAATAAGGAGAAACTTTCAGACAATGAGAACAATCAACCCATGCAACAGCTTGCGCTCGGATGTTGTGGGAGCATCATCACTTAAGACTTTCAAGAAAGGATTGGACTGCAATTGTCAGAAACAGTATAGGATCTCCTGCTTAGGTGGTGGATTGGACACAATGACCTACAAGATCCCTTCCAACTCTGATTATCTGGAAAGGAAAGGAAAGGAAAGGAAAGGAAAGGAAAGGAAAGGAAAGGAAAGGAAAGGAAAGGAAAGGAAAGGAAAGGAAAGGAAAGGAAAGGAAAGGAAAGGAAAGGAAAGGAAAGGCGAAATATATTTAAAATAAAATGAAGGAAATATAGAAAGAAATTACTTTCCCCTTCATCGACAAGAACAAATATTTTCAATTACGTAACATCTTCTTTAAAATTTCAACCAAAAATCTCTTCATCCCATATCTCATCTTTTTATCTATTGATAAATAATAAAGTTTTATCTTTCAGTCTTAATTAGCCCTAGTCCATTAAGGACTATCAAAATATCTAGATCTAGTTCAAATCTATATCTATATTATTTATATTTATATCATGTCTATATATCTAATCCTAACTTTAAAAAAATAAATCAATTTCATTTCTTTACTTAACACAATACCTTGTCATGTTATCTACAGAAAGAAAGACCTCCCCATTATTTATTTCACATCTATAAATATATCCCCAAAATCTCTATTCAAACTTAATCAAGATAAATTCCAGTAGAAGCTACTAGAAACAAAAACATATTTGCTATATTAATTTTTAATCTTTTCAAATGATGTCCCTTAAATTAATTTCTTGTCATCTTCTTTTCATTTCTTCTTAATTGTAATACGATAGCTTATCTCTTTCTCTAAAATTACAGCAAAATTGCTTTTCTTCCCATATGTTATCTATAAACAAATCTTTAAAGCCTCATCATTTAGTCCCAGTCCAGAAAACTCATTATAATTTGTTAGGAAAAAGACAATCGTATTCAATTTAATTTTCATCCAATAAGTCAACTTTGTAAATCTTCATTTTACTTTTAAAGGTCTTGATATTTATTCCTTTTAGGTAATGTACTAAAAGCTAATTTATTTTCTTACACTATTTCCTTTTCTCAGAAATTTCCTTATAGTCCTCAATTTACACTCATAATTGAGTCCAAAATTTATGTTGTTAAGACAGATATTTGTTAAGTGAGTTTTGCCCCATTTTAGGATCTTTCTTGCCATAGTTATTAGATGCATCACCACAGTTGTTAAATTAGTAACAAAGTTGTTACATGAATCTGGCTTGTCTGTTGACTTTGCTTGTCAGAAAGTCACAAAAGATTATCACTTTACCATGGGATACTGCAACCATCATAAATATGAACTGGTAGTCAAGGATCTGAATTGAACACATGACCATGGCAATGTTGCAATGATTGTGAGTATAAAAATGATCATAAATCACTTTTTTCTGTGCCCCTGAAATTTTGAACCATCACTAAATGAACTGTGTAAGTTGAGGACTACCTGTATAACACATCTCTTTTGTAAATCCAAAGTAGAAGAATTGTCCAAATCACTTTTCTGAGTTCAAATCTGTCAAAGCGAAAACATTCAGCTTTATAAATTAGAGGAAATGAATCGTGTTTTTCTGTTACCAGCATACTTTATTTACAAAATAACTAAGAAACAAAAGAAACAGCTGTACCATTCTAAGAAGCAAGCAAAAGAAAAGTTATAATGAAAGATAAAGTAGAAGTAAAACTCCTCCCCTGCACACATGCGCAGTAAATCACACATCACAAGACACTCGTATCTTGTTACTATGGAATCTTTGATAACCAGTCCAGCTTATTCTGTAAACTTCTATGGAAGCTCATCAGACAAACCCAAAACAAACACAGTGACAAAATCTACAGATCCAAGTCACTTTTCTGTTTTATTATTTGTGTGACCCTTTTAACTATTAAACCTCAACTGGTTTTATTTACAAGTCCCATATAACATACAATATTTGTTAATATTATTCTTGCTTGCTGCCAATTTTAGATCCATATGCAAAACAGCCTGATTGCCAGTTATATCCTCTTTTATCTCTTCTTTTAAGCTGATTTTTATTGTATTGGATAGACTAAAGAGTAGATTCTGTGTACATTGTTGTCAAAGATCCTTGCATTCTTTCAGAATTAAAGTACTTATCTCCATTGTGGGTCTTCTCTTTTAATTATAATCTTTAATTCTTTCTGGTTGCCTCTAGTAACTAGCCTTCAAGCTTTCCTCTTATCATTTTTTTCTTTCATCCAGAACATTTTTCTGTGAAGAGATTTCTTACATTTAAACTCAAAATCTTCATAAATTTTAGTAAGATTTTAAACAAATTACTATTCCTATAATTATTTTCAAAGTCTTATTTCCTGTTAATCTGACTCCAACATCCTTTTAAAAAACTTTCCAAAATAATATTCTAATCACTCTTTTGCTGCTTATTTCCTAAATAAAACAGTTTTTCTTTAAATTTTAAACTAACATAAATCTTCTTTCGCTGGAGGAAAATCATCCAGTGCAATAAATGTCCTTCTGAAGGTTCTTAATATCCAAAAAAACAATTTACAACCTATTTTCAATAAAAGTTATTAAAAGGGGAAGTGGGTGAAATTTGTGGATAGTTTTGAAGGCTCCAAACTGCAACTTGGACAAAGCTGAGCTCTAAAATGCCTTAGAGACTACTGTTTTATGGCCTTGTTGCAGGGAGAATCTGTAGGGATCAGTCTTGGTTATCTCAAGTTCTCTGCTTCATCCAGAAAGTTCAGAGAGCTGATTCCTTCATCAGCTCTACTTTTGGCTGCGATTATCCATTCCACTAAAAGCAAAGCCATTTTTAGCCCATTTCAGAGATGGTATTCAGAAGGTTCTGACCAGTTCTGGAGAGTCGGTAGTGGAAATTTTGAGTAGTTTGGAGAACCTGCAAATACCACTTCTGACAGGTCCCGCCCCATCTATTCTCTGCCTCCCAAGTCCCAGCTGATTGGCTGGGTCTTCTTTCATTGCCCTGCACAGGAGAACGGAGCTGGGAAGCAAGTTAGTGGGCTGGGGAGGGAATGGGGATTTTGCAATATCCTTCCCCTGCTACACCCACCAAGCCACACCCACAGAATCGGTAGTAAAACATTTTGAATCCCACCACAGGTCCATTTGGTTCAGAACAGTGCTGTTTAGATGAGAAAAGGCAACACAGCTCAGAAGTGTGAGCTGTGAGAAGAAAGAAAAAGAATCTGTAACTCTCTATCCATTTGACTGCAAATATACTCTTCATTTTTTAAGATTATGTTTTGACCCCAGAATAAAAATGAAAGATTCATGTGGTTCTTGTTCCTTTGGTTGGTTAGCTATGCTGGGCTCAACTCTGAGTAACACTGTTTATTTGATAGGGTTCCCCAACACTGTCATAAGCTTCTGAGGGAATCCTAGTTTGGATGGCCTGATGAATGCAGTCGTTTTACACAATTTTCATAAACTTCACAATGCATCCCTCCTAAGATTCTCTCTTTCATCTTCCTTCTGCTCATTTCTGTGATTTTTATTAATCTACCAGGGTTGGTTTGTCTTGAACAGGCAGCTGATTTGAAATCCAGCTGCTTTAAATTTCTAGCAAATGAATCTCTCTCTGTGTGTATATGTGTGTGTAATGATGTGAACTGGGCTTGCAGTGAGGTCTCAATAACTGACATGTCTCTTTTCAGTTTTCCTCACTTCTTATGCACGTCAAACACAGCTGTGAAGTGCAGTGGGGATTCTTCTATCTTCACTCTGCATCTTGATTTACTTTTACTGCTTATATCTTCCCACTGCATTAAAAACTATTGGAGATTCCTGATCTTACAGAGTTAAAGGAGATCTGAGGCCACCAGGGGATTCAGGCTTCAAAACAAACTGAGCCACAAAGTTGAACAGAATTTATCAGTCTGATAGAGCCATGCTGGACTGGAGAGTCTAAGGTTATATCCCTTGAGTGAGAAGAATATATAAAAAGGCATTTGAGAGGCACTTCACTGGCTACTGAGCATTTGAAGTTCTGTATATCTAGGAGTTCAATTATAACCCAGCTAAGGGCAAAATATATGCTCTCAAAAGTTTTCCAATAAGTATGTTTGCCATCTGTGGGCAGTGTCTTCAACAAGGTGGAAGTCCTTCCAGAAGTATCTGAACATCACCTTCCAGAATCTAGTGGTCGTGCTAGGTGAGGGTCCTAGAAGATGTGACTCCTCGGCATCTGGAAGACCATGGGATTTATAAAATTTCTAGTATAAAGAGTGTTATCTATACATTCTGCACCGTGATAGGGATTAGGGACTAATTCCCAAATAATTTTCAAAATGCATTACATACTGAGCATCATGATGGGTCTTCTCTGGCTTGATTATGATATAGTCCAGGGATGAACTTCAGCCTTCTGTGTATTTCACCAATACCCCCTGAGTTTCTGTTTTCTCCTAGATTCTTGCAAGGAAAGCCATAAGTAGTAACAATGTACTTTGATTTAGAAGAAGCAGAGATCCTGCATTTTGAATTGATTCAGACAGACACACAGATAGACAGACACACACACCTTATTTTCTACCAAGAGGTTCTATTCATGATATGTGTTAACTAATACCTTGGCAGAGGTACAGTGCCTTAGTGATTAAGACGCTGAGCTTGGGAAAGCCAACAGCCTGGGTTGAGATCCAAGAGCTGTATTGGGGTGAGCACCTGTTATTTGCCTCAACTCCTGCCAACCTACAGTTTGAAAGTATGCAAATGTGAGTAAATAAATAAGTACCACTTTGGTGGCAAAAGTTACTGCATGCCGTATTTTCATGCTGGAAACGTCCCTCAGACAACACAAGTTCTCTTGGCTGAGAATCAGAGATGAGCACTGCTCCCTTGAGTTGATCATGACTGGACAGGGGAAACCTTTGAACCTTTTAAAATATGTTGGCTGTATTCATGCATGATACTAAACATCAGCTCACTTATAAAGGTAGTATCTACCTTCTTGTAACTTTCTAAGTTTAGATAGGGTTTTGTACATATCTGTCAAGATGCACATCTATGCCCAAAACACTTCTAGTCAGCCAGTAATTTATTACATTTAAAAAGCGGTATTTCCTTTAGTACAGATCCATTCCTTCTCATGAATCTTTTTGCTCTATGCCTCTCTCAACATTTCTGGTTGGTTTATTTATTTATTTATTTATTTATTTATTTATTTATTTATTTATTTATTTATTTATTTAATTTGTCAATTGCTTACAAGATAATAGGTATAAGTAAAACATAGTTATGAATACATGGATACATATAAGAAAAATAAAATATAAAAGAAACAATAGGACAGAGATGGTAGGCACGTTGGTGCGCTTATGCACGCCCCCTACAGCTCTTAGGAAAGGGGTGAGGTCAATAGTAGACAGTCTAAGATTAAAGTTTTTGGGGTTTGGGGAAGAAACCACAGAGTCTGGTAGAGTATTCCAGACATTGACCACTCTGTTGCTGAAGTCGTATTTCCTGCAGTCAGGTTTGGTGCTATTAACCTTGAGTTTGTATCTATTGTTTGCTCTTGTGTTGTTATGGTTGAAGCTGAAGTATTCATTGACAGGTAGGACATTGCAATGTATGATTTTATATACTATACTTAGATCGGACCGAAGGTGGTGTAGTTCAAGGTTTTCTAGGTCTAGAATTTCAAGTCTGGTGGCATAAGGTATTCTGCAACAAGTAGAGGAGTGAAGAACTCTTCTTGTAAAATATTTCTGGATTTTCTCAACTGTGTTAATATCAGATACGTAATGTGGATTCCAGACTGATGAGCTGTATTCGAGTATTGGTCTAGCAAATGTTTTGTATGCTCCAGTTATTAGTGTAATATTACCAGAGAAAAAGCTACGTAAGATTAGGTTAACAACTCTTAGCGCCTTCTTGGCTATGTAGTTACAGTGGGCTCTAGCACATAGGTCATTTGAGATGAGTACTCCAAGATCCTTTACAGAGTTTGGGTCATCAACAAGGTCTTGACTATTCAGCCTGTATTTTATTTTCTGATTTTTTTTTGCCAATATGTAGGAGAGAGCATTTATTTGTTGAGATCTGAAATTTCCATTTGTTTATTCAGGATCTCCATGCTTCTTGTCTTTAAGAAGTGAATGAACATATATTATGCAGATCCAAGGATCAAAGTATATTATGATCTATTGGTTCATACAGCTCTGTTCTGTCTGCATCAGCATTGCAGAACCTGGTATTCTCTTAATTTTCACTTCCCATCATTCCCATCTAGAATGCTCAGAATTTGTTGGTCCAGATATCTGGAGGAATTAGATGGTAGAATGTCTCCTAGACTAGTTAGAAAAATGGAACAGTTCATCCTCATACAGTAGAACAGCATTTCTCAACCTTGGCCACATTGAAACTATGAGGACTTTTAACTCCCAGAATTCCCCAGCCAGCCATGCTTCCAAGTTGACTGGGGAAATCTAGGATTTAAAATTCACATAGCTTAAAGTGGCCAAGATTGTACCTCTTCCAACCTGGTTCCTACAGATATTCCAGGATCATTATTTCCCCAAATCCCCCACACTGGCTTGGGAATTCTGGGAGTTGAAGTCCTCATAGTTTAAAGTGGCCAGGGTTGATAAACACTGCAATAGAGTGTTTAATATAAGTCCAGTAGAATAGTATAGTATAGAATTCTTTATTGGCCAAGTGTGACTGGACACACAAGGAATTTGTTGGTGCATGTGCTCTCAGAAAAGGTACGTTCATCAAGAATCATAAGGTACAACACTTAATGATAGTTATAGGGTACAATAAGCAATCAAATCATACTAGGAAAGAGTAAAAAATTATTAAGATACAAGCAACAAAGTTATGGTCATACAATCATAAGTGGGAGGAGATGGGTGAAAGGAAGGGAGGATTAATAGTAATAGTAATGCATAATAAATCATACTAGGAAACAGTCAATAAAAATCATTAGGATACAAAAAAAAAAAAAGGTATCAGTATCTGAAACTGCATCACCAGAGAATTTTTTCCCCATGTGCACCTATTTCTCACCTCTGCCTCTCCTTTCACTTGGCTGGTTGGATGAATCAACATGTCAAAGGAAAAATCCCTAGAAGAAAAAGCTTTTTATGTCTATCCTTATGAAACCTATAAACACTTTTTGGCTCATTCTGTTTCTCTGTCTTTCTTACTCTCTTGTTCTTCCCATCCTCCTATGCTCAGCTCAGCTTGTCTGTTTCAGTTTAACATCTTTAGGCGCAGATGACAAATGCAAGAAAGGGCAGAGAGAAACCTTGCGTTTGATCAATAGCATTTAACAACAACACAGCAACTAGTTTTATCCCTCCCCTGCCACATTTCAATTTCAATTCAGACCTTGCCATCACTGTACTGAAACCTGTGAAACAGTCCCTCACAAAAGAGAGGGGGGAGGGTGAGTGTGTGTAAGAGAGAAAGAGACGTGATAGGAAAATTACATTTCTGATGCTATCCAGTATTCTGACCTATTGCAATTGATAGTGATGCTGGGTTGCCATAGCAACCAAAGATACTATAAAATGGTACTGGTAGTGAAGAGGTCTCTTAGATGGTCCAATAAAGTCTGAAAAATGGGTTGAAATCTAAATACAAGAAAAGAAATCCTAGTGTTAATTTAAGGGGGGGGGGAGAAACAAGAAGAAAAGGGGGGATGAGGGAACTGGATGTCAGAGGAGAGAATGTAATGTTTTTGATATGATGACAATGATAGTGATCAGAGATACTAAACTGAGAGCTCTTTATATATATTTATAATTGGACAAATCCATATTCTTATTCTGTATTTTTCATATTTTTACCATTATCATAAAGATAAAGGTTCCCATTGCACATCTGTGCTGGTCATTTCCAGTTCTAGGGAGCGGTGCTCATCTCCGTTACAAAGCCAAAGAGCCAGTGCTGTCCGAAGACATCTCCGTGATCATGTGACCAGCATGACTAAACGCTAAAGGTGCACGGAACACACCACCAAAGTGATCCCTATTTTTCTACTTGCATTTTTACATGCTTTCGAACTGCTAGGTTGGCAGAAGCTGGGACAAGTCATGGGAGCTCACTCCGTTACACGGTACTAGGGATTCGAACCGCTGAACTGCTGACCTTTCTGATCGACAAGCTCAGCATTGTATCCACTGAGCCACCATTACCATTTTCATGATTCCACTCAATTTCATTTCACTCCCATTTCTGCTAATTTCCAAATTAAAATTCCCTCTTCTTTGAATGCTTAGTGTCAAGCACAAACAATCAAATCCATATGCAAAGAGTTTGTTTATTGAAGAGTTCATTCATTTATTTTATTGTTCATTTCTATAACACAGATATTTTCTCAGACTAGCTGTCTGTACTTGGGCCAGACTAGACAAAGTTCAACATCATTCAAAAGGGGTTCAGGCTCTTCTGTGCCTACATAGAAATTTCAGACTAATTCCATGCTTGTCTCCTCCTCCCTATGAATCAGCCTGTCTCTTTCTGACATCTAGAGCTATTTGGACTTCTTTCCTTTTCTAATGTATACAGTATTTCCATGCATACTCTTTAATTGCCAAGGGATGTTATTGTTTATAATATTGTTATTGTATAATATTGTTTAATGCATATCTACTATTTGCCCATATATTCTCCATCATTTACTCCCAGATCACTAGAATAGTCTTAGCTTGGAATAACAATAAACTGGATCAGCTATCTAGGGCAGGGATGTAAAACTCGTAGCCCAAGGGCCAGATGCATCATGCACTGGCCACACCCACCCAGTTTAGCAAAGTGGAAAATAGTCACAATTCATCATGTGATGACAATGTGATGCCACAGGTTTGACACCTCTGGTCTAGAGGATTCAGCTCGATTTAAAGACTACAGATTTGCTCACCACAAAATTTAAAAAAACTTAAATGATTGAGGGGGCAACTTTCTCAGAGGAAAAAAAGGGAGAAAAGCGATTTTTTTAATTTAGCAGGGGAAACAGATTCAAGTAAATTATTAAACAAATAATGCACAATTATAAATCATAGACAGAATACAGTTAATCAATAAGGATAAGTAATTAAGAGTATTGTTCATTCCTGTTACCTTACCATTATATTTTAACATATATGCCATAACCTGGTTGAGTATTTGTTGGATTGATTAAATGTATATTACAATTTGCATGTGTCTATAAAAAGGGGGATTGTAGCCACAATTCTTTTTGACTTATATTTTATCTCTATATTGTCTCTCTGGTACCATATCAAACTATGCTTTTTTTCTTCTGTGGAATTGGAAGCTGATCTCCAGTTCTAAACAAATTCCAAAAAATTCTCCTACGGTAATCCTTCTGTAGCATCTTAAAATAGATACTTAACTTAAAGTCCAGAGTTAAATGCCCCTTCAAAAGCCTTGAAGGTTCTTCAAAAACCCTCACTAAATTCTAATTCTTACTGCAATTCCATCTGGGGAAATTATCATATACATGACAACTTTGGGGTCCTTTCAGCCTGAGCATTTGAACTCCATTTCACTTTGATTGGAATGTTCAGACTGAGCTAACAAATTGAGTTCGGAATGACTAAAATGGATATGTAGAAATGCAGAAAGAGTCTGAATCATTTCAAATATTTTCAATTTAATTAAACACTTCATCTGAAGCATTTCCTACCATTCACACAATCCATCTTAAAAAAACTCAAATGAAACTTTTAGAGCAGGGGTTTCCAACCTTGGCAACTTTAAGACTTGTGGACTTCAACTCTCAGAGTTCCTCAGCCAGCAAAACCCACCACCCAGCAAAGCTGGCTGAGGAACTCTGGGAGTTGAAGTCCACAAGTCTTAAAGTTGCCAAGGTTGGAGACCCCCTGATTTAGAGCCAGTTTGAGATAGTGTTTAAGGCACTGGGTGAGAAACCAGGAGACTGTGAATTTTAGTCTTTCCTGAGGTACAAAGTCAACTTGGTGACCTTAGGTCAGTCATTCTCTCTTAGTTCTAGGAAGTAAGCAAGGGGAACCTCTTTAAAAACACTGCTAAGAAAAACTGCAGCGACAATCCAGGTGGTTGCCAGGAGTCAAAAACCATGGAAAGGGGGGCAAGGAGAGGGGAACAGAAGGGAGGGGGGAAAGGAGGGGGAGTGAGAGGAGGGGGAGAAGGAAGAGAGGAAGTGAGAGAAGAGGAAGAGGCAAAGGAGGAGAAGGAACAAATCTTCAACTATCTGTCATGGGTGGTGATTTGAGGGATTTTGCCTGTCACTTTCTGTTGCAGGCATAACTCTGCTGCAATCCAAACCCACCCCATCACCCATTTTTCTTACCCTCCCTTTTTGTATTGTAGAAATAGATCTTTTAAAAGATCAGAAGAAATATCTCAAGAAGTGAAAAAATAACCACCAGTCTCATGCTTTGTCATCAGTCAAATGTTCTCTGACGAACAAAATTCACACCTCTAAAAGCTGTGATCCAAACATCACCACTAGGAGATGGATCCAAAAAAACAGTCAACTCAGATTGACAGAATGACTTTTAACCAAGCAGCAAAACTCAAGAAGAGAAGTTGAGAGTTGAAAAGTGAAATTGAAAAGTATCTCAGGACCAAAGGCAAACTGTTTGGTGTAGCAGTTAAGGCTAAAAATCAGGAGAACCTAAGTTCTAATCCTGCCTTGGGCAAAAAGCCAGCTGGTTAATCTTGGTCCTTGGGCCAGTCACCATTACTGAAAAACCTCACCAAGGAAACTGCAGGGATGTGCCCAAGTAATCACCAGGAATCAAAAACTGACTTGAAGGCACCCACAAACTAAAACTTTATTTTAAATCTTGCAATTTTTGGAAACGTGATTCCTGATGCACCAGTCAAAACAAGATGAGAATGTTGGTCTAGCAAAAGCACAAACTCCAGATCTCAAGGTAAAGAGTTCCATTCTGAACCAAATCTCAAAGCCGTCTGGCTCGCACTAATAGAAGAAGCACATCATTCTCCCATTTTATTTCATGTGGAACCAAAGGAAAAAGATCAGGTGAAGGGAAGTCAACTCTGGCTACCCCTGCATGCTTTCAAGATTTCTAGCAAAGAGAATGACAGAACAGTTGCTCTGTATGTTATACTCAAGACTCTGAGCCTGGCGTCTTGTACATATTGAGCTGGAGTTTGAAAAAGTTTCTGCAAACTCAGTTGCCTTTAGACATTTATGGAAATCCATGTTGTTGGCATGAGTTATTCTTTGATTCATTACAAAATTCTATATTTTATACAAAAGTGTAAATCTGAGGTGGACATTGACACTTAATGTAACCAACACTTGGTTTAACTTTTTTGGCCGGGTTATTAATGTAAAGTGACTGAAGCAGAGGTGCGATTCTCCTGGTTTGGATTGGTTCAGGCAAACCCTTTGTTCCGATGATCAGCTGTCTCTGAATCAGTTTACTCTGGCGAGCATGTGGGCCCACCCACCTGCCCCTGCTCTTTCCTCTGCTTTATGTCTTATTGTTAGAGCACAGCTGATTTGCGTAGCAGAGAGGTTTGCCACACCTGAGCTGTTTTATTCACAGGGACTGTAGTTGAAGGTAAGTATTCGCTTTTTTAAATGCGGAGCATGCGTGCAAAGTGCACACTTACTGAACTGGTTGTTATACTGGTTGAATCGCACCCCTGGACTGAAGCCAAAAGCACTAAAGAGCCTTGGTGGTGCAGGCTGTTAATCATCTAGCACTTAGTGCAAGCTGCCTGCAATTAGTGCAGGTTCGAATCCCACCAGGCTCAAGGTTGACTCAGCCTTCCATCCTCTCGGGGTAGGTAAATTGAGGACCCAAGATTGTTGGGGGCAATAAGCTGACTTTGTAAAAATGCCGCTTGGGCGGCCCAAAAACCCTAGTAATAAGCAGGCATATACAATGGAATGAAAGCTATTGCCAAGCACTTAGCATGGTGCTTCTTAGACTGTAAACCGCCCTGAGTCTCCGGAGAAAGGCGGTATATAAATGTAATAATAAAAAATAAATAAATAAAATAAATAAACATGCAAATACAGGAAAGTATTTCTAACATATCCTTCTAACCCAAAAATAAATACATTTCCCAAATAAAATGTGGAAACCAATACAGTATAAAAATCAATACTCAAGCTTTAAATGAAATAAAGAATAGTATTACTGAAAGATGACAGCATTATCAGAAGGGGCTTTGTGGGCTGTTGATTGGTGGTCCCCAAAACCCAGATGATGTGGTTATTCATCCCAATTATCACTGTTTTTTAAAAAAATATTGTCCATTCTGATGCAGATTGAGGTGACCGTTATCGTCTAGAGTAGTGCTGGCTGGGAATTGAAGTTCATTTTTCTTAAAGTTGCTAAGATTAGGAAGCATTATTCTAGATTATTAAAATGAACAAAAATGCAAGGATTAGAACTATATTTTCTTCTCCCCCTAATGTACAATCTTACAATTTGGCAGTGGTTTTGTAATGATGCCCTTGTATCTGTATCTATTCTAAAGATTCTACTGTTATTTCATTGTATTTGATGACATATACTATGACCTGCAGTTACAACATAGAACGTAAAAACATAGGGCTGGAACTGGAAGGGACCTTGGAGGTCTTCTAGTCCAACCTCTGCTCAAAGCAGGAGACCTTATATCATCCCAGTCAAATGATTGTTCACTTTATTCTTGAAAATCTCCATTGATGGAGCACCACAAGCCTAGGAGGCAAGCTATTCCATTGATTTATTGCTCTCACTGTCAGAAAATTTCCTTTTACTTCTACATTGGATCTCTCTTTAATGATTTTCCACCCATTACTTCTTGTCCTGCCCTCTGGTGTGTTGGAGAATAAGTCAATCCCCTCTTCTCCATGACAGCTGCTCATTAAAAAATGGAAGATCAGAGAGAGCCAGCCTAGAACTAAGGAAAAATTTCCTGACAGTGAAAACAATTCATCAGTGGAATGGCTTGCCCCCGAATGTTGTGAGTGTGTGTCACTGGAGGTTTTCAAGAAGACACCAGACAACCATTTGTCCAGAATGGAGTAGGTCACCTGTTTGAGCAGGGGATTGGACTAGAAGATCTCGAAGATCCCTTCCAACCCTATTATTCTATATTCTATGTATAGCAAGGAGTTGGATGGATCTGTTTTTTCTTATTTTTATTAAGTTAATTTCTACCACCATGAACTTTTTATTGCATTTTTATGGATGTACTATGACTCACCTAGAGTCTTTGTTTGTGGCAGGTAAAAATACAATACATATTTGGATAGGCAGGCAGATTGGAGGTGTAAAAGCTTCAGAGCTTCAGGGAATGGCCCCTTGGCTCCGAACATTCCCTTTCATGTTGTGACTTCTACTCATGTTCAAGGGGGGAAAGGGAATACAGAGCTCCTTTTCAGACTGATTTACTCAAGAGGATGATTTGCCAATTATTGAATATTCTTAAATGTCTTGTAGCAATTGGTCAACCACAGCAATTACTTCACTGCAGATACATTTCTGTCGATTGCTAGATGGCATCTGTTGTTCCACATGACCTTGCAATAAACAGAGAGCACTTTTGCTTTTTTTGTTGTTGTTGTTATGGAAATGAGGGTGACTTTGGCCCAGAACAATGAAGATAATCTCTGGGCGGTGAGGTTCAGCCTTGGCTCATTTTACATCTCTGATATAATTTACATAATAATATACTGACTTCATGTCAGCAGTTCTCTTGGCATGGGTTACTTCCTTGAATGACCCTTGAAAGTGCTGATCAAAGGAAGCCTTATTCCACAAAGTCTGGCATAATTTAAAGATGCACCCTTTCGATATATGGAAAATACAGTGGCTTGAGCTGAGGACTCTGCAATTTTGTTCACCGTTTGAAACAGAAAGAGTACTTTAAACAGAGTTCTTAACCATTTCTGTAGATTTTGCAGAAAGATCTGGTTCTCTACAATCTAGGTCTCTTTCTGGTTGTCATTGTGAAGGTATTTATAAACCATGAAATTATAGTAAAATAAAGGAAGCTAACATGTATGATTAGGTGCTCAAGACACAATAATTTATTCAACAAATTAATTAACTCATTTTGTGCCAGCAATAGTTAATGGAGGATTTTTGACTCAGGTTGACTCAGCCTTCCATCCTTCCAACATCATTAAAATGAAGACCCAGATTGTTGGGGGCAGGATGCTGACACTGTAAACTACTTAGGGAGGGCTGTAAAGTTCCATGAAGCAGTATATAAGTCTAAGTGCTATTGCTATTTTCAAAATTCCTACAGTATGTATAAGGGGTATACTATTAGAGGTTAGGGGATGACAAATACTGGTGAAGCAGAAATGGAAATTCATAGAGATGCCCCATTTTTCTCAACCCGTCTAGAAAGTTCTTGCAATGCTACAAAAAGAACTCCTCTCTGGCAAGTTAGGTACATGATACAATAGAGAGGAAAAATAGTTGACAAAGCAGATTAGATTAATTCTGTTTGGGATTAAATCAAAGCCCATCTGAGTTAGTTAAGCAGATTATTTCTGTGGCTAAGGATAGGTATAATATGTTTATCACATACCCATAATCTAGTTAAGCATATTATGTGAATTAAACATACTGTATCATGTCATGCAAACAAGGCTTCTGAATTGCAGTATGAACAAACCTGATTTATATTTCCTGGATAAACTCATAAATTATAATTTGTGACTTGCAAAAGACACTCTGTTCTTCAGAGGGTTGGAAAATTTCATTTCATTTGTTTTTAAGCTTACTTTATTGCTGGAGTTGTTGGTAGAAGAAACTACTGCTTTTGTGGTTTCCCATTACACATTTCTCAATCACTTTGTGGCCTTCCTGGTTTCCCATACTTCCCACTGTGGGCAAAAATATTTGGGGAAAATCCCTTCCTTTGGAATTTAATCAAAGTTGGGAAGAAGTTGCAGGTTACTGAAGAGAAGAACATAGAATTAAATCCCTCCACTTAGTCAACTTGGCTACCTCAAAAGTAATAGAAAAACGCCATTGTGTACTCATGAGGCCATCACTCACAGAGTTCTCTTTTTTAAGAAGAAAAAGGGGAAATGCAAATAGAATATATATTTCTCGGTGTGTGTGTGTGTATATATATATGTTTATGTATATGTTTATGTATATGTATGTATATATGTGTGTGTGTGTTATATAAAATAAATAATTAAAAGATGAGAAAAATGGTTGGCCACTGGAAAATTTTATGTGAGACAACTGCCTTTAGATCATAGCTTTCAGACTTGGCCCACTGCTGGGCAGAATTCTGAGCAACAAGATACAGAAGCATATAAAATAATAAGTGCTCTGCTGAATTATATTCACTGTGACTCTGCCTGCGCACTTCAGTCATTCATATATAGCAAAGGAAATAATTGGACTACACAAGACCTTTCTACAGTGTGAATATGTATGTGTGTGTATGTGTGTGTGTGTGTATGTGCATACACACACACTCCTTTCAGTGGTGGAATTCACATTTTTTACTACTGGATCTGTGGGCATGGCTTGATGGGCATGGCAGGGGAAGGGTACTGTAAAAGTACTCCGTACAGTCAGATGTGGTATTTGCCGGTTCTCCGGACTACTCAAAATTTCTGGTACCGGTTCTCCAGAAGTGGTCAGAATCTGCTGAATACCACTTCTGACTATTTTACTGTGGGATAGCAGTGAAGCTGGGATTTCTAGGCCAGTGTTTCCCAATCTTGCCAGCCTTAAGATGAGTGGACTTCAACTCCAGGCTGGATGGGGAATTCTGGGAGTTGAAGTCCAGTGCTAAAATTGAGAAACACTGTTCTAGAGACTAATACAGAGAACCAGAGGGACACTAGAGGTTGGGAATGACTTGTCCAGAGACTCTTCAGCAGAATTTGCTTTTATAAATTCATCCTACATGAAGAAGAAAATACTCATCCAGGGAAAGAAACAAATGTTATTTTGAAAAAAAAAAAGGGTTCTTTAAAAAATTTGAAGGCAGAACAGAACCCAGAAAAGAGATACAGCCAGAGAACCAAGGAGATAATGTCTTTTATGCTGTCCCAGGCAGAGACAACATTTGTCCTGTCAGTTGTTTTAGCCCTTCATCATAGACCATAGGTAGTCATTGACTTAAAACCACAATTGAACTCACGTGATTACAGGATAGTGCAAATGCCAGAAATGGCACCAGAACTTTGGAACAAGTTGTAAAAAGCTTTTTGGGAGTCCATTGAAATTTTGAATAGTTATTAAGCAATCAGTCATAAGTCAAGGACTGCCTGTACTAGCAGGAGGCTGATGTGGCCATCATGTTAACTGAATTTCCTTTGGAATGGTTGAATGCTCTTTCAACAAGCTTCCTGCTGTGCAACAATATTGTACAAGTACACTGTTGTCTTTCAGCAGGTTGACCCAAGCTTAACATGTCAAAGGGCAATAGAGTTGCATCTTTCTCTGTTCCAAGTCCTGTCATTGGTGATGGCATTTGTGATAAGTGATAAGTCACTAGCTCCTCTGCTTTTCACTACAGGGAATTTGGTATCCCTATTCAAGTCTATATTATTTCCCTTCTGCACATTTCCCCCCATCTTAACTCTGCTTCCAGACAAAAAATGCAAACCCAGGAAGTTCACTAGAAACCTGGCCCAGGAATTTTGCAGGTACATTATGCCATGACAAGGACAATTTATCTTGTGCTGGGGTAGGATGGGACCTTCTTTTCTATTCAGTGAAATGTGCCTCATCCATCACATTTGTTATTTGTACAACAGCACTGGAAGTTCCAAATTCTTCACTCCACAGTCAGACTGTTGCTGAAAACATATTACTGAAGTATTTCTTTTTTAAAAAAAGACAAAGGTGAAAATGTGTTTATTTTGGCCTTGTTTCAAAACCCTCTGGGTGTGTTGAATGTAACTCTTGCAATTTCCAGCCAGCTGCCTGGGATTGAGGGGAGCAGAGTCAAATATCTCCAAAGGTTATCAGGTTGGGGAAAATGATTTATTAGGACATCTAGAAACGAACTAAATGAGTTTCTCATCCTTTGGCTATTTATTTGCAGAATGTTCATCCTCCCCATAATAGTGCATGTCTCACAGCAAAGTACTGTTGCTAAGCTGACCGGATAGAATTTCATCAGAGGCAACAGCCTTGTCTCAAGTTAGACCACAAGTCCAGTCTGTGCCATTTCTATAGAATCATGGAGATGGAAGGAGCTGTTGTCAGGCCCAAAACCAAGAATGAATGCAGTATACAAAATAGCAGATGATATGGTAGAAAGGGAACTCATTAAATTTACAGACATCACCAAACTGGGGGAAATAGCCAACACTTGACAGACTTGAACTCTGGGTCCTATCCAACAAAATGCAATTCAGTGGTGAGAAAACTAATGTCTTACTCTTAGACAAGAAAAACAAAATGCAGAGATATAGAATAGGTAGTACCCGGATCAATAGCAGTAATTATGAGAAGGATCCAAGAGTCGTAGTAGACAACTATTTAACATGAGAATTCTTCTAAGTTGAGTTATTTATTGTTACATATCTATAGATAAAATCTTACCAGTCTGAGCACTTTAGTATTTGCATCTACAACATACTCTGAGAACTATCAGGCAGGAGCTGTCTTCACTCTCTTTCCCTCACATATGATATCTGACCTGAGTTTCCTCCTACTCCTCTGGAATCCACATGTCCCTCCTAGGAATCCACCTTCTTACTATATTCCTCATATCTGCTGAGGTTACTGAATTCATGTTCCTGCTAAATGCAGGAATTCATATTAAACCATCCCAGGTTCAGGGCTATGTAGCCTCCACTTAAACATCTGCAGTAATGAGATGTTCATGCTGGTAGTGAACATCATTTACACTCTTTGTATGTTCAAACATTCATTTGGAATCTGCCTTTAATCTGTTATTCATTGTCCTGAATGTTTGAATGAGAGCAAGCAGCTCTTGAGGTTCATCTGAATGACAGCCATTCAGGTATGTGAAGAAAACTATTGTATCTCACTTGTTCATATTATCTCAAGTTAAAACATATCCAGGTCCTTTCATGGTAGGGCATAGTTTCTAACCCTGTGATCTTGTAATTCCCCTTCTCTAAAACATATTTATATGGCTGCCCAATTCACACACAATGACAATGTAGTTGGATGTACATTTATCCAAACATATGGATATATCCAGGGGTGAAATTCAAATTTTTTAACAACCGGTTCTATGGGCATGGCTTAGTTGGTGGGTGTGGCTTGGTGGTCATGTGACTGGGTGGATGTGGCTTGGTGGTCATGTTATTCACTGGGCGTGGCCAACTCAATATCATTCACATCAAGGCATGCATCTCCTCGCCTGGCCTCTCATGACTGTGGGGATGCTGCAACAGTCATAAGTGTGAAAAATGGTCATAAATCACTTTTTTCAGTGCCATTGTAATTTTGAATGGTCACTCCACACAAGCAAAGTACCAGCAAAGGAGGGGAAAAAAACTCCAGAGAAGTTCCTGAGACAGGAAGTCTAGTCCTGCCAAGAATGTAATAAGGGTTAACGGAGAGGCAGTTTCTGTAAGCAACACCAGAATGTTTCCTTCCTGCCTTCCTTACAGGATTAGGCTAGTAATTTCTTATAACTACCGGTTCTCCAAATTGCTTAGAATGTTAACAACCAGTTCTAGAGAATACAGTAGGTGCGAACTGGTAGAATCCCACCCTTGGATACAGTATATCCTGGTGCTTTTACTGAATATACAAGTTTTTGAAAGTATTATTTCCCATAACATAATGCACTTTTGTAATTTACTATCATGTATGTTTGTGCTCTGACTTTTCTTTCAGACAGTGTCTGGGGCTGAAATAAGTTGTTTCTTAGTCTCCCAATTGCAAAATGAGAATAGCAATGAGGTTTGTAAAACTCTGGAACACTTCATACTTAAGCCAGGTTGCTCCAAGGCTGTTCCAGTCATTCTAGAAAAAGTCAACAGTTATTTCAAGAGATTTGTTTATGGGCACACAGAGCAGAGATCGCTTTAGTAACATCTGGTTATTGAACTCTATTAGCAAAGAAATCATCCTGAACACATTCTTTTATTGATTCTGTCCATGTTTTGTTGGCTTTTCAATTGTGCTTCTTGGCTTCCTAGATTTGTCTTAAAAGCTTGTTATCTGTTTAACTTTAAATTCAATCATTTTAATGTATATGTTTGACTTTCAGGTTAGCTATTATTTCTTTTGGCCCATTATAACCCTCCCCATCTTTTAGTTATAACTTCTATTTTTATTGTGATTTTCTATCTATCTATCTATCTATCTATCTATCTATCTATCTATCTATCTATCTATCTATCTATCTATCTATCTATCTCTGCATCTATATCTATGTTTTATTTTGATGTTGTAAGCTGTCTTGCAGTGAGTTGGGCAGCAAACAAACATAATAAATAAATAAAGTATTATAAGGAGGATGGGCAGCTTATATAAGTCATATGAAAAAGGCCCTTACACCTAGAATACTTTCCTGTGTGACACCTGAAATCCTACCTGGCCTAGGAAACTGAAATCAGTTTCTTGTATGCTTTAAAAATACATCACCAGGTGGACAATCGTAGAGAGACAGAGGAGCAGAATAATTATAGACTGAAAAAAAAGCACTGAGAATACTTCTCAAAAAGCTGCCCTTAAGGCAGGATTGCTCCAAAATCACCTGAGTTTTCCATTAGCACACATCCCTGACACATTAGCACACAGCTCCTTAGGGCTTAATGCGCTTCACTGCCTTTTAAGAGGATGCAAATGAGGTTGTTGAGAGGCAATTAATGATGGGAGAATGAAGTGAAGAGACGCTGGTGTTCTGGAGTTTTTTTCCTTGATGTTTAGTGGAAGTTTTAAGCCCCTTTATTCATGCTTCTTTCAGGTATGCAGGAGAAAAGTTACAACATCAAGAGTCATCGAGTATGACTCTTTAAGCAGCAAGTGAACCTGTCATTTGTACTCTTACACTGGCTGTTCCTAGCTGATTTGGATCACCCTTCTCCAGGCTGAAAGTGCCTCCATCATTTGGATTCCTGTTCCAGGATGTCTGGAAAATTCTGGCATCTGAAATCAATGTAAATGGAGATATACCCAGATCAGGGAAGTCTGTTCTGGGCACTGGAGTCAGCAGGGAAGAGAATTAAATGTGTATTGCAACATCACAGTGCAAACTCTATCTCTTACCTATTTATGTGACATGCAAGTATGTAGGGTAATGTGTGATGATGTCACAGTGCATATTTTATTGTTTGGGTGACTCTTTTCTATCTTGAATCATATGTGAAGGAATGCAGTGAAACTTACTTCAAAAATTAATTATACCTATGATGGAAGATCAATCTGATCCTATATACTCATTCCTAAGGTTGAATAGATATAGAGATGCTTAGTCATCCAGGTCATAGTTATCCCAAAGGTGCTTTTTCAAAAGGCAACTGGACTTTCTTTTTCCTTGAAGGCATTTTACTTCTCATTCAAGAAATGAGAACTGAAGAAGCTTCTTGGATGAGAAGCAAAAACAAAGAAAAAAAGGAAGTCCAGTTACCTTTTGAAAAAGCACCTTTGGGACCCTAATAGAGGAATTTTTGAAAAATTCTTCAGTCCCAGGAAAGAAGAAAGTGCAAGGCAGAAATTCAGAATGACTACACTTTGATTTGTTATGTGTAAGTGATAATACAAGATGAACTTTCACAGGCCATGGTTGTCCCAAAGATGCTTTTTCAAAAGGTTACTGAACTTTCTTTTTTTCTTTGAAGACATTTTGCTTCCCACCCAAAAAGCTTCTTCCACTCTGACTGGATGGTGGGGAATGGAAGGATTTATATTCCTTGCCATTTGCATTTGTTTTAGAGCATTGTTGAGATCACTTGAAGGTTTATCTGTGCCCTCAAGGTCACTTGAGTAGTGCAAATAGATGTGGAGCCTTCCTGGAATTGCTGAAAGGACTGTGTTGTAGACTGGAGATAGATTGTGTCATATCCCTCCCCCTCTGTTGAGAGAGGGCTGTTCAGTTTTGACCTAGATGGCCTCTTTGACCCCTCTTTCAAACCAGCTGTTCTCTCTGTCCAAAATGTGGACTTTGCATCTTCAAAAAAGTGCCTTTTGTCTTTTAAATGCAGATGCACTGCTGAATCTTGTACTGGTGGGTTTATTTTCCTATGTTGTGCCATGAATTTGTGAAGTAGTTGTTTTGTTTCCCCAATGTACAAATCTGCATGTGCCTCATTGCATATACCTGGTTGCTCACCTTATGTCTGAGTGGTTTATTCTTGGGGTAGACAAGCGCACAGGCATTTAAGTGTCTGTTAGTCTGTTTCAATATTTTATTTATTTTATTTTATTTGTCAATCGCTTACAAGATAATAGGTATAAGTATATACATAGTTATGAATACATGAAATGGGTACATATAAGAAAAATAAAAGAAACAATAGGACAGGGACGGTAGGCACGTTGGTGCGCTTATGCATGCCCCCTATAGACCTCTTAGGAAAGGGGTGAGGTCAATAGTAGACAGTCTAAGGTTAAAGTTTTTGGGGTTTGGGGAAGAAACCACAGAATCAGGTAGAGTATTCCAGACATTGACCATTCTGTTGCTGAAGTCGTATTTCCTGCAATCAAGTTTGGTGCGGTTAATGTTGAGTTTGTATCTATTGTGTGCTCTTGTGTTGTTATGGTTGAAGCTGAAGTATTTATTGACAGGTAGGACATTGCAATGTATGATTTTATATACTATACTTAGATTGGACCGAAGGCGGCGTAGTTTTAGGTTTTCTAGGTCTAGAATTTCGAGTCTGGTGGCATAAGGTATTCTACAATGAGTAGAGGAGTATAGAACTCTTCTTGTAAAATATTTCTGGACTTTCTCAACTGTGCTAATATCAGATACGTAATGTGGGTTCCAGACTGATGAGCTGCATTTGAGTATTGGTCTAGCAAATGTTTTGTATGCTCTAGTTAGTAGTGTGATATTACCAGAGAAAAAGCTATGTAGGATTAGGTTAACAACTCTTAACACCTTTTTGGCTATGTAGTTACAGTGGGCTCTAGCACTTAGATCATTAGAGATGAGTATTCCAAGGTCCTTTACAAAGCTTCATTAACAAGGTCTTGACTATACAGCCTGTATTTTATTTTCTGTTTTTTTTTGCCAATATGACAATACCCTAACAATAGGGAGCATTCTCAGATCCTAGTTGTTCCTGGTTTTTGACCTGGTGTATCTCAAAGGATTGATGTTTGCTCAGAACTGTGTGCTCCAATTAGAAATGGCTTTCCAGTGTTTTAGGCAGAAATTCTTTAGCAATTCAGAATTATGGTCTGACCAATTTCCTCCTGTTCATCATCTGTACATTCCTCATGCTTCAAACCCACTTTCCAGGCCAATCTTTTCTGCAAGGTTTGCATGTTGAGATAGCCTCCCCAATTATAAGGGAGCAAAAATAATGTGTTACTTCACATCCATTCTGTTTCGTTTTGTCTTCCTCTCTGTGTTTTAAGATTGCAAATGTCTTGGGGACAGGAATCTGTCTTTATTTATTTTTAGAACTCTGAAAAAGAATCATGTAAATGAATTGCATGCAGTGATGATAATCCTGTTAGTCTCACAAACCATCCACAGAACATCTGCTGATGAACAGATTATAGATGTGGTAAATATATTTTAATAATAAGGAGCCTTGGGAAATCTATTTCAGGATGTTTCCCAAGGCAATTTCAGCATCATTGCCTACTATTCAAGCAATCAAGCACTGAAAGTGAGGTTGGAGAGGAAGTGCTAGTAGATATTTAGGATCATAGAAAGGAGAGTTGAAAGAGGCCTTGGAGATCATCAAGCTCTCCTTCCTGCCCAGTGCAAGAACCTATTGCTAAAGGGTGTCCTATAGTACAATAGCCATTTAAACTTCAGTGAAGAACATACCACCACCATTGTTGAATGGCTATTACTGATAATATTCTTTTTCTGATGTCCAGCCACAGTCTACTTCTTTGTATCTTACCCATAATACCTTGGTACAAACTGCAACTATGAAAAAAAAAACATTTGTCATGCCACTAGACCTGCTTGCCCAGCTTGTCTCACAACATCAAGCACAAGTGTATAAAGTCATATATTGCAGTATACAGGCAATTCTCAATGTACAATCACAATTGATCCTAAAATTTCCATTGCTAAGCAAGACAGTTGTTAAGCGAGGTTTTGCCCGATTTTACAACCTTTCTTGCCAGATATAGCAATAGCATTTAGACTTACATAACATTCCATAATGCTTCTCAGCACTCTCTGACTGATTTACAAAGTCAGCCTCTTGCCCCCAACAATCAGGGTCCTCATTTTACCAAGTCCTGAAGGATGGAAGTCTGAGTCAACCATGAGCCAGTTAGGATCAAACTCTAGACTTTGGGGCAGAGTTAGCCGGCAAAACTGCATTCTAACCACTGTACCACCAGGGCTCCAGTTGTTATATGAATCACTGCAATTGTTAAGTTAGTAACACAATTGTTAAATGAACCTGGTTTCCCCGTTGATTTTGCTTGTGAAAAGGTTGTAAAAGGTGATCACATGACCCCAGGACACTGCAACTGTCATAAATACATGCCAATCCAAATTTTGATCATGTGACCATGGGGATGTTGCAGCGATCGTAAGTGTGAAAAATGATCATTGGTCACTTTTTTCAGTGCCATTGTAACTTTGACCAGTCACTAAATAAACGGTTGTAAGTTGAGGACTACCTATACAAATCATCTCTTTGAATGATTTTCAGCAAAAGCAATTACTCCAAGTGGCATGCAAGGAGGGAGCTCCGTACATATTTTTAGGTATTTGAAATAATCAGATAGAACTAGACATTTAGCACAAGACAGAAAATATTATTTGACTTTCCTGTTTATCATGTCATTGCCTTCAGTGAAAAAAGGTAATGGGAAAAATACAGGAGAGGATATTCATTATTTCTAGAAATGAACATTTTGTCCAAGATCTCTTAAAGCCATTCAATATCCTCATTTAGACTGAGTTGATATATCAGGGAAATAATCAGCAATAGGGATTCCCAAGGACTAAGTTAACCAGGGGCCTTCATTACCACAAAATGTTTATAATGGCCACTAACTTAGATGGCTTTAAAGGAAGGCTGGATAAATTCATGGAAAATAGGGCTGTTAATCCGAAGAGTCAGCGTTATCTCTAGATTCCGGGAACCTTTCTTTTCTCCAAATGCCAGTCGCAGGGGAACGTTGCACAGGACACGGATGTTAGCAATGATAGTGAAAAATGAGGAGTCTGTTAACATCTTTTCCAGCTAACAAATTTTACTAAAAGGTTCATGTTTCTTTAGATTCAACTCACCTTATCAGATATATTTATATTCAATATTATTGGCTTTACTCACTAAGTTACTAATGGTATCTTATCCTATTATCCTTCATTCAGGGGTGGGATTCTCCAGGTGTAACAACTGGTTTGCTAATTGCGTGTTTCATGTGCATGCACAGCTATCACAATTACTTACCTTCAATGTTACTTCGGGGAAGTAACACAGCTGAGGCGCAGCAATCTGCTCTGCCGTGTGAATCAGCTGAGCAGATATAGATGAACGCAGCACAGGGGTGGGCGGGCGGATCCACATGATGGTCGGATTGAACTGGTTCGGAGCTAGCTGATCATCACAGCTAGGGGTTTGCCCGAACCGGGCCGAACCGAGAGAATCCCACCCCCACTTTTATTGGTATTTTATTTATTTTTATTTATTTATTTATTCTAGGTTTTATATACCGCCCTTCTCCCGAAGGACTCAGGGCGGTGAACAGCCAACTAAAATACATGTATACAAATATAAATAGTTAAAAAAGAATTAAACCCTAGGCTGTCCCTATAAAAATCTAAAAACCCCAATTAAAATAAATTAAAACTTTGTACACCCATCCCAACCAATCCGAAAACCCCATTTAAAATCCCATTTGAGTCAGCTCAGGCCGGCCTGCTCGAAGAGCCAGGTCTTCAGGTCACGTCTGAAGGCCCTCAGGTCACTAGTCGTTCGTAATCCAGGGGGCATCCCATTCCAAAGGGCGGGTGCCCCAACAGAGAAGGCCCTATTCCTCGGGGTCACCAGACGACACATAGAAGGCGTCGGGACCCGGAGGAGACCCTCTCTGTGGGAGCGCACCGGTCGGTGGGAGACTACTGGCAGAATGCGGTCTTGTAAGTATCCTGGTCCGATGCCATGGAGCGCTTTAAAGACCAAAACCAGTACTTTAAAGCGAACCCGGAAGGCCACTGGCAACCAATGCAGCTCGCGCAGGAGGGGCGTCACGTGGGAGTATCTCGACGCCCCCATAACCACCCGCGCGGCTGCATTCTGTACCAGTTGAAGCCTCCGAGTGCTCCCCGCAGGGAGCCCCATGTAGAGGGCATTACAGTAGTCCAGACGGGAGGTGACCAGGGCATGAGTGACTGTGCGTAAGGCGTCCCGATCAAGAAAGGGCCGCATCTGGCGTATCAGGCGAACCTGATAAAAAGCCCCCCTGGAGACGGCTGTAATATGATCTTCCAAAGACAGCCGTACATCCAGGAGGACACCAAGATTGCGTGCCCCTTCTGTGGGGGTCAAGATCTCATCCCCAATAGCCAGCGATGGAGTCAGCTGACTATATCGGGCCGCCGGAAACCACAGCCACTCGGTCTTGGAAGGGTTGAGTCGAAGCCTGTTCTCGCCCATCCAGTTCCGCACAGCCTCCAGGCAACGGGCCATAACCTCCACAGCATCGTTGGGGTGGTTTGGGGTGGAGATGTATAGCTGAGTGTCATCAGCATACAGATGGCATCTCACCCCAAAACCACGGATGATCTCTCCCAGCGGCTTCACATAGATGTTGAACAGAAGAGGGGAGAGGACCGACCCCTGAGGCACCCCACACATGAGGGGCCTAGGGGTGGACCTCTCCCCCCCCGTCAACACCAATTGCGAGCGGTCCGAGAGGAAGGACGAGAACCACCGCAAAACGGTGCCCCCAATTCCCAACCCCTCCAACCGCCGCAATAGGATACTATGGTCGATAGTATCAAAAGCCGCCGACAGATCTAAGAGGACCAGGACAGAGGAATAACCTCTGTCACGGGCCCTCCAGAGATCATCTACCAACGCGACCAATGCTGTTTCAGTACTGTGCCCGGGCCTGAAGCCCGATTGGAACGGATCTAAATAGGATGCTTCCTCCAGATACTGAGGGAGCTGACGCGCCACCACACTCTCAACAACCTTCGCCACAAAGGGAAGGTTGGAGACAGGACGATAGTTATTCAAAAGAGCCGGGTCCAGGGAAGGCTTCTTGAGGAGGGGCCGCACCACCGCCATTTTCAGGGCGGTCGGAAGCGCCCCCTCCGTCAACGAAGCGTTGACAATCCCCTGGAGCCAGCCTCGTGTCACCTCTCTGGAGGTAGAAACCAACCAGGAAGGGCACGGGTCCAATAAACATGTGGTGGCATTCAGCCTCCCCAGAAGTCTGTCCACACCCTCGGCGGTCACAGGATCGAACTCTTCCCAGATAACCGTCTCAAGACCTGCCCCGGACACCTCCCCCGGGACCACCCAACTGGAGTCCAGCCCATCCCGAATCTGGGCGATTTTATCATGCAGAAATCAGGAAAACTCTTCTGCTTTACCCTGCAAGAGGTCCTCCCGCGCTCTCGGCTCAAGCAGGGAGCGGGTCACTCTAAACAGGGCAGCAGGCCGATTTTCTGCAGACGCAATAAGGGCGGAGAAGTGTGAACGCCTCGCCGCCCTTATCGCCACTAGGTAGGTCCTAATATAGGACCTCACCTGTGTCCGATCAGACTCAGCACGACTGGCCCTCCAGATACCCTCCAGACGTCTTTTCCGGTATTTCATCCCCCTCAGCTCCCCCGTAAACCACGGAGCCAGGTGGGATCTATGCCGAGTCAGAGGTCGCAAAGGCACAACTCGGTCCAGAGCCTCTGCGGCCAACCTATCCCAGGTGGCCACCAAGTCTGTGGCCGAGTTATGAGCCAGAGTTTCAGGAAATGGCCCAAGCTCCATCTGGAACCGTTCCGGATCCATCAGGTGCCTGGGGCGGAACCATCTCCTCGGCTCCGCCTCCCTGCGATGGGGGGTGGCGGCACCGAAGTCCAGTCTAAGAAGAGAATGATCGGACCATGACAAGGGTTTTATGACTAGATCTCCAACACGATCATTCAACCACTGACCAGAGGCGAAAATCAGGTCCAGTGTGTGTCCCCCCGTGTGAGTGGGGTCAGAAACTAATTGGGTCAGATCCATGGCCGTCATGGAAGCCAGGAACTCCCGGGCCACCCCAGAGGTTTCCCCGAGCGAAGGCAGGTTGAAATCACCCATGACTAAAAGCCTGGGGGTTTCAACCGCCAGCCCGGCTATCACCTCGAGGAGCCCGGGCAGGGCCGATGACACGTGGCAGGGAGCCAGGTACGTTATCAACAGGCCCATCTGAACCCCCCGACCCCACTTCACAAAGAGAGACTCACAACCAGCCGTCTGAGGAACAGTGGCCTCCCTAGGACAAAGGACTTCTCTAATAATCGCCGCCACTCCACCACCCCTTCCCTGAGATCTCGGTCGATGGAATGCTTGGAAACCTGGTGGGCAAATCTCTACCAGAGGGACACCGCCCTCTGGGCCCAACCAGGTTTCGGTAACCCCTGCCAAGTCCGCACCCTCCTCCTGAATGAGATCGCAAATCAGGGGGGCCTTGTTAACGACGGACCTGGCATTACATAACATCAGCCGGGTACTCAGGGCCTGAGACTCTGCACAACCAGGCCTGCCAGACGGGTCGGGAGGGTCGGAGCGCGCCACCGCTTGGAGACAGCGGGCACGCGATCCCCTAACTTGATATGGCCCTCTACCCCCGTCATATCTGCCCCTCCCACTTATGGTGCCAATGAAACCCACCCCCTGTGTTTGCCCCCACGACTCATGACCCTCTGGGTTCCCCCAGATGTGCACTCCAGCCTGGCTGACTCCGAATCCCCCCGGGCTATCCCCCAAACCCGGACCGGGTACCCTCCCTAACCCCAATAAATTTCCATCCCCCAACCCTCTCTTCGTCGCCCTCCCTAACCTCGATAAAACCCCGAATAAAAATCTAAAAAGTTTAAAACCCCCTCTAAAAATCCTTTTTTGATGGCCATGCCACCTCTCCGGATCCCAGGAACCGTCCTTGAGGTAGGCCATCGATAGACCGGAGGGCCACTCCAGGGAGTGGGGGATAAATTCCGCCGCAATTTATCCTATTATCAATATCTCATCAATAGCATCCTATTGGTATCTTATGATTTATCACTTGCTGTTTGCATCTTACGATGTATGATTGCAACTGTGATTTATGAACTATGACGTATCACTTTGTTGTTTGTATGTACACTGAGAATTTATGCACTGGAGACAATCACCCTTGGCTAATACAGAATGTTCTGTTCCGTTCTGTTCTAATGGTTGAGATAGGGCTAGGAAGAAGGAAAGGGGAAAACAGATTAGCTATGCCTGTTTATTAAACAAATGTCTGTGGCCATCCAACCCACACAACCTTCCAAGCTAACACAACTGTGATGCTTTAAAAACTCTGTTGTTCTGTTGAAATCTGAGGTTGCCTGAAGTCTTTTGATGTATGTGAATTCATCCATCTCTCACTCAGTGGTGTTATTGAAGTCTCATTTGTTACTTTGAAGACAAAGTATTCTGGAAAGCTGAAACATTTTGATATTACTTTTCTCCTTCTGTTTGATGTGTCCATCAGTTCTTTTAAAGTGAGATTTATTCTGTCTGTTCCAGGTAGAATTAAAAGTTTTGATAAGATAATCTGTCTCACAGATTCCCTTCATCTGCCTAACTAACCTGTCTTTTCCCCTCAAGCCTTCTCTCGCCTCCTTCCAATTTAAATCCTACATTAGTGTAAGCATCTAATGAAAGAAACTGCAGCTCATAGAGGTTTCTGCCTTTTAATGAAATGTGTTACAGGTACTCCTTGACTTAAAACCATTCTTTTAGTGACCATTCAAAGTTACAATGGCACTGAAAAAAAACAGACTTATGACCATTTTTCACACTTATGACTGTTGTAGCATCCCCATGATCACTTGATCCAAATTCAGACGCTTGGCCACTGGCATGCAGTTATAATGGCTGAAATTTTCCAGGGCCACTTGATCCCCTTTTGCGACCTTCTGACAAATAAAGTCAATGGGGGAAGCCAGATTCACTTAACAACCCTGTTAATACCTTAATAACTGGAATGATTCTCATAACAGCTATGGCAAAAAAAGACCGTGAAATGGAGCAAAACTCACTTAATTGTCTTGCTTAGCAGTAGAAATTTCATACTCAATTGTGGTTGTAAGTTATGGGCTACCTGTAGCCTGAAAAAAGTGACCTGGCCCCTTCTGATCTTTTGCAGAAGAGAGACCCCTTTCCTAACTCTAACCCAGCCAGCATCTCACCATCATTTGGATGGCCCTGTGGATGGACTCTGGGTGGTTTCTGGACAGACTTGGAAGAGCTATTTTTATGTCTGGGCACTTCTAAAGTTGTTAGTAGCAGTAAGGCAAAGTGGAATGTGATAAATAAGCCAGAGAATGAATTGATCAAGAGAAGAAACAAGAAGTAAAATTAAACTGCTTTTTATTGTATGTTCTCAGCCAATTTCCATAGACCATTCAACAATTTTCAGTAGCCATTTGAGTTTAAAACAAGCCAAAATAAAAGTTGTTCATTCTTTTATCTCCTTAGCAGATCTTCAGGTTGCAAACTTCTTTATCCATTTCTTTCAACTATCTTCTTTCTATACTTCATTTAAATGACAAAGTAAGCAGAAACACATTTTTCTATACAATCATGCTTGCTTTGCCCTCCATGCCTTGCAACAGACCACATAATAGCCACCACCTTTCTACTTGTTTTTATTGCACCTTTAAATTATTTCCTTTTATCCAGGCACACAAATTCATGTACTTGCTCTGTTTTAATCACCCTATATATATAATTTACAACCCTTCGCTCCCTTTTCCTTATCAAATATAACTAGGTTGGTTTTTAAATACCCCTATTTTCAGATTCATGTTCCCCGTTGCTTCATATAATACATTTAACATTCACTGTAAATTATTTGATTCTCAACCAATTATATGGCATCATCTGTATATTAAGGAATGTGTGTAGTAACTAACACCTCTGTAATCATTACAAGTTTTCTTTTTTTAAAATAATTTTTATTAAACAATTTTTCTTATATGCAACATCATTTCCATTCATTACAATGCTTCCGTGATGGTATACATACTTTTACATAAATCTTAGCTATCTGTACATTTGTCTATATTCCTTAATCTATCTTTGTCCACTATAACTTTTACCTTATTATCCTATTATCGTCTTCTCTATTCATCTCTATATCTATTATTTAGCCAATCATACAATACGTTCCATATCAAATAATAATCCGTTTCCTCTCTTTCCTTTATCTCCATGGTCAACTTATCCATCTCGGCACACTCTAGTATCTTTTTTATCACACTTTCTTCTGATGACATACTATCATTTTTCCAATTCTCTGCATAAGTTATTCTTGTTGCCATTAATAAATGTAGCATTAGATTTTCTGTTTTCTTACCATATTTCCCTGTTATTATATCTAATAGAAAAGTCTAACAAAATTTCTTATAAATTAATTAATGTGTATATTAAACAACTACAAGGGCATCATATACCCTAATCTTGCTCCTTCTTCAGTGTTGAACCATTTGCTAACTATTCAATTTGTTTTAATGTGTTTTACTTCCATCACATAAGCTTTTATCACACAGAACATAGAAACATGTTCTATGGGGACCTTAGAGGTCTTCTAGTCCAACTCCCTGCTCAAGGCAGGAGACCTTATATTGTCTGTTTTTGGAAACCTCAAGTGATGGAATATCCACAGTGGCTGCTGGTTTTTCATAAAGTCTTGAAGTCATCTTTGAACTGTGTGGATTCATTTCTCTTTTGTTCCTTTCCAATTATTTTTTTTATCCTTGCCTTCTTTTATTCTTTGGTTTTATCTATTCTTATAACTTTTTCTTATATAATGTTTTTACTTCTAAGCTGCCCAGATTTATTGGGAGTTGGGGGGGCATACAAATGTAATGAATAAGTAAATATCAGGCAAAACTTCCCATAATTCAAACCTCATTCATAATTCAAACCTTCATTATATGATTTTTCTAATTCAACAAATGTACAGTAAGCATTCTGTACTCCAGTTATACACACACATGACCAGTTTCTGATAATGAATTCTAGATATTTATTACAATCATATATCTTTCATCAATGCAGCAGAAAGCACAATGCACTTATCAAAGCTTTCTATGTAGCAAATAGACGTGAAAATGTATTTTAGCAAACAAATTCAAGGAGAGAAATCTCCAGTTCAGAATATCCACGAATGCTCTCTTTCCAATCCAATGTTCCAGGTAACCCAACAACAGCACAGAGACAGAATTACAGGTGAGACATTCTAACTAGCCACAAAGGGCCAGTTACAAAAGCCATGTGACTTCTTTTTGTAGTGATACCAAGACTGGGTGAAATTCAATGACAGACCATAAGAAGTTGTTGGCAGAAAAAGTTGATGATGGTTTATAGATGTAGTAAAAGAGTCAGGAAGATTTGAGGAGGGTGTCAAATTCCACCCTAAGAGATGACTCAATGCAAGAGACAAAGTTCTTGGAATGATCTCCTGAGCTATGTCCATCATCCTCCATTCCTTTTGGAGCTGAACTCAACAGTACAACTGATTGGGTCATCTGGAGAATTGGAGGCAATACCTCTAATCAGCTCTTTGGTGGTGCATGATGCTGAGTTGAAAAAGTCTCCAATAAACTGTAGAAGATCCAAGACCAATGATGGTGACAGTACTGTGTACAGCAGTAGTTGATCAGATGAGCAGTGTCAGTGATGGTGACTAGAAAGAAAAGAAAAAAGAAAAAGTCCTTACATCTAAAAAACATCCAAGTTACCCAGGAGCTTGCTATTCCTGAGACCATCATCTGTGAACTGTCCTTAAATATCACATTTCGATTCTTACTATGTTACAGAGCCCCTGATTACGACATCAAACATGTAAACAAGTTAAATTCACTACTAACATGGGCAACATCCTGCCCACATGCTTTTATATTTCTTGGTGACTTCAATCTACCTCACATTAACTGGACCCTAAATGAATGTAAAACTGAACTCATACATGCAACCTTCTACAATGCTGTAACAAATCTGGGACAGGAACAACTAGTAACCAACAATACTAGACATAACAACTGCCTCAATCTCATCTTCTGCAATAGTTTGAATTCAATTTATGGAATACAAATTAAAGAACCCTTTCCAACAGTGACCACAGCATGATTGACTTTTGTCTCAACATACGTCCACACAAAAATCAACACAATGATGTGATCCCCAATTACAACTTCAAAAAAGACAACTATGATCTTATAGATAACGATCTCTCATCCCTTGATTGGCAATTTCTATTATCTGGATGCAATACTGTAGAAGACCATTGCAACATATATTTACTTGAAGTCAAAAGAGTTATCAAACTATATGTACCAATAACAACTCCCAAAACCAGAAAAACAGATTACCCATAACAATAAGGAAGCTTCAATCCAAAAAGAGATCACTTTGGCGGAAAAACAAATCTGGTCACGTTGCCAACTTCAAAAGCCGATGCAAAAATTTATGCCACCAGATAAAGACTGAATGCATCAATTATCACATCAAACAAGAGGAAAACCTTCTATGCGCCAATTCCACCCATGCTTTCTACAATTTTGTAAACAACAAACTAAAAGACTGAAAACTGAAAAACTGAAAGGACCTAATGGTAAAGTCTGCAACGATGATACCATTAAAGCCAACCTCTTTAACACATTCTTTGGCTCAGTATTTGTAAACAGCAACAGATCATAGCCAATATTTCCTAGTCGAACCACAGACAACTACAATGATCTAATACATATCGATTTTACAGAAGATAATGTTGAAAAAACACTACACAATCTAAAACCATCTCTATCTATTGGACAGGACAGAATATGTGCCTACTTATTGAAAAAGCTATCCACTGCCATAGCCGAACCTCTAAGCATAATCTTTGAAAAATCTTTCAGGACCAGCTCCTTGCCAAAACTATGATCACAAGCCATGGTCATCCCTATCTTCAAAAAGGGAGACCCCAGCCTAGTTGAAAATTACAGACCAATCTCTTTATACTCCGTCTTTACTCTGTAAAGTCATGGAATCAATTATTAACCAATCCATCATCCTCCACTTAGAAACAAACAACCTACTCTCTAATAAACAATTTGGTTTCAGGAAAAAACTATCTTGTAATATTCAACTCTTACACTGCAAAAACATATGGACTACACAACTCGATCAGAGCAAAGCAATAGACGCAATCTACATAGACTTTTGTAAAGACTTTGATACACCTTGTGGTACACGACAAACTATTCCTAAAACTAAAATCTTATGATATCTCTGGACACCTGCATAACTGGATAGAAGCATTCCTGTCAAACAGACAACAAAGGGTCAAAATTGAGAGCGTCCTATCAAATTCTGTACCTGTCAACAGTGGTGTCTCCCAAGGCAGTGTTCTAGGACCAACTCTCTTCATACTCTATATAAATGACCTCTGTGACCATATTAAGAGCAACTGCATTCTCTTCGCTGATGATGTAAAGCTATTCAACACCACAGACAATACTGCTATCCTTCAAAAAGGTTTTGACTAAGTAACAGAATGGTCAAACAAATGGCAACTTCAAATCTCAACAAATAAATGCTCTGTCTTATATATTGGCAAAAATAATCAGAAAATAAAATACAGACTGAATAGTCTTGTTGATGATCCAAACTCTGTCAAGGATCTTGGAGTATTCATCTCTAATGATCTAAGTGCTAGAGCCCACTGTAACTACATAGCCAAAAAGGCATTAAGAGTTGTTAACCTAATCTTACGTAGCTTTTTCTCTGGTAATATTACACTACTAACTAGAGCATACAAAACATTTGCTAGACCAATACTTGAATACAGCTCATCAATCTGGAACCCACATTACATATCTGACATTAACACAGAAAGTCCAGAAATATTTCACAAGAAGAGTTCTCCACTCCTCTACTCATTGCAGAATGCATTATGCCACCAGACTTGAAATTCTAGATCTAGAATGCCGCCTTTGGTCTGATCTAACTATAGTATATAAAATTATACATTGCAATGTCTTACCTGTTAATGAATACTTCAGCTTCAACCATAACAATGCAAGAGCACACAATGGATACAAACTCAAGGTAAATCGCACCAAACTTGATTGCAGGAAACTTGTCTTCAGCAACAGAGTGGCCAATATCTGAAATACTCTACCTGACTCTGTGGTTTCTTCCCCAAACCCCAAAAACTTTAACCTTAGACTGTCTACTATTGACCTCACCCCTTTCCTAAGAGGTCTGTAGGGGGCATGCATAAGCGCACCAATGTGCCTACCATCCCTGTCCTATTGTTTCTTTCTTTTTCTTTTTCTTATATTTATCCATGTATTCATAACTATGTTTTTACTTATACCTATTATCTTGTAAGCAATTGACAAATTAAATAAATAAATAAATAAATAAATAAAATAGAATGCCTAGCCTTGGTTTTCTAGAGGATATGAATATGTGGAAGATACCACTGGGTGGCAGCAAAAGCAAACTAATGAGTTTGATCAAAGGCCACCCTGTATCCTGTGACTGTCAAAAGATTGACCGCATGGTGATGACACTCAGAAGGATTGCACGGTTTCCTTTGTGCTTCATCTTTCAACTGTTTGACTCTGTATCTTCTTTATCATCTAAACAATTGGTTGGTAGAAGAAGAAAATGAACTAGTGGTGTTTGCACAAAGAGCATTTTGGTGGTTACTGTTGGGAGGCCATTGGCAACAGTGATATAGCAGATATGGTGGGAGATGGGAGGAGGGCAATGGGTTTGTAAGTGTTGTTTCTGACTCCAGCCAACTCAGTAAGAGCAGCCGGAAGTATTGTGGTATCGATGCATGGATAGAAAGAATGTGGAATATTAGACAACATCATTTTAGAGGACCAGACTAGCTAGCTGGTTGCATGATTGTATTCCTAATGTATTAGTTGAGGGCATCTGACCTGGGTGAGGGATGAAGGAGTAGGGGGAGTGACATGTCAGGGAAATGATAGGCAGTATGTTCATGATGGTGATGGATAGAAGGAGATATGGTAAGAGAGAAAAAAACATGCATCATGCTAATTCTACATTCCAGCCATCTAAGATTTGGTCCTCTGCTTGCACATTGGACCTTAGTGGTTTTAGTTCCTGGCAGCAATTATTGAATATGAAGTGGGCCAGAGTCTGTTCATTGAAAAGAAAAATTCTTGGCATTTTCTGATCAAGTGGAAAAGCTCTTGATCAAGAGATTACAAACTGGTGGTATTCAAGCAAATATGTTCATTGGTTTGCTTCCCTAAGTATCTCAATTAGGTTTTCATGGAATCTGGAAAACATGATTGGAAACCATGAACTAGGTTTACCAGACTTATCCATACATACACATGCCCATATTGAAATAATACTGGTTGCTTCTGGAATATTTTGGCCATTTTGGCCAAAGATCCAATTTTACTGAAAGATACCCATTCTATTATATCCAATACAGACTACCTTGCAGTTGTTACCCAGATCCCAGCAACCAGGAGGTGTATGTAGCATCCTGATACACTGATAGGAGGCACCCCATTTTATCCTATTTTTCCTGGAATGATCTGCATGGATCACTTAATGAGTGAATCAGGACTGCTGATTATCAGCAACCCAATATAATTAGCCACATTGAGACATTGGGAGGAGAGGATAATCTCATTATGGCTCTTCTCTGTGTCGGGCTTCAGCAAAGGGGCAGCTTTCCTCCAGCAAGACAGAAAAGAAATTTATCAATAGCATCCCAGAGTGAGTTTTGTCACCTGTCACACCAAGAGTTGGAAGAATCATTGGTATACTCAACCTGACAGAGGACTGTGAAGGATGGCCTGAAGCTATCTGTTGACTTGCAGTCACTCATGTTGGGAATATCAGATGGAAATGGATTTTTGTATTTTACTGACAATTTCAGTTACTGCACAACAAGCAGGTTACTGGTAGGCCTCAATTTAGGACTGGATTTGAGATGAGAAATCTGGTTTTAAGTCATTAGAGTTGTAAGCTGAAGCATCCACATGACTGGATGCAATTTTAGGACCTTTTTTTGCAATGGTTGTTTAGTGAACATGGTAGTCACATCTATATATCCATTCATTTAAATGTTTTTTTTGCTGGAAATCAGCCAAAAATGCTGGAAACCAGCAACAAACATCATAAATGACTGGTCATAAAGGTGATTGATTACCAAGTGCCTGGCGTGGTTATGTGACCACAGAGGTATGTGTAAACATAACAGCCAGGAGGTTCTTCTTGGGCTGTAAAGCACCCATTCCAAGGCTGCTGTAAATGTGAGCGGTCATTTAAACAACTGCTCATAAGTTGAGGACTACCTATGTTGACTGGTGGCACAATACTCACAATGCAGTATTGCAGACTGATTTCTGAGTATCTGTTTTAATTTGTTACTCCTGATACAGAATATTATTGCCCTCTGCCAAGAGTGCAATCCTGACCACCTCAAAGTTGGCTCAATCTTTCACCCATCCGAGATGGGTAAAATGAGGACCCAGATTGTTGGGATCAATATTCTGACTCTGTAAAACCACTTAGAGGGTGCTGTAAAGCAATTTGAAGCAGTATATAAGTGCTATTGCCTAATTTCAGTTATTTTCTGAGTGATGACAAGAAAGTCTGGATTTTTGGGGGGGTAGGAATTTTGCTGCAGTTGCAATGCCTGTCTAAATAATGGCTGTGTTGTGCTTTTTGAACTGTACAAGTTTCTGATCCACAAGCCATCTACCTGAGTCCAGTTTACTGCTTTTACTGAGTTGTGTCATCCAGGAAACCACTTTGCTATGAGCAAATTAGCTTCAAATAAATTAATTGGAGATTAATTAGAAAGAGGATAGAGGGAAGGCAATTGGCATAAATAGTATACTGGTATAATTAATTTTAAATAATGCTGATACCAGAGTAGCAAAAGGAATAATTAAATCCAGGTTGCAAACCTATACACATATTTAGTTAAGAGTAGCCCTCAATGAATTTACTAACTCCATAAGTAACCAAATATTGGCCTATATTGCAAATGTACTTGATTTCAGTTTCATACATTTAAGACCATGGGTAAGAGAACAGATCTGTTTTTTTTTTAAGTAAACAAACTACTTCCAAATAAGTTGGGCAGCTTTATAGAATATTTACTCATTTAGAGGGAGTATCTTCTTAGTTGGAGCTGCCATTTTTTCGTCTGCATTCTGTTGTTTTCATTTACTCAATTGTTTTCTGAGTAGATATGCAGTGCAATCTGCAATCAAATGCATTGTCTGGATTTGCTCATAATGCTATGCTAAACTGTGGTTTCATTCTCTTTTTTCCCTTCTCTTTATTAAAATTTATTATAAGATAAAATACAAATAAAAACAAAAATTAAGAAAGAGAAAAAGAGGAGAACTGCAAGAAGAAAGGAGAAGGGGAAAAAATGATATTCAACTTTTTCAGTGGATTACAAAAAAGTGTTCCAATCTCAGCCTTTTGCTTTACTTTTTAAATTATCTTATAAAGAATGGTTGCTGGAATTGGTTATGTCTAGTTTATGAAAAGAAGGACTAGGGGTGACATGATAGCAGTGGTCCAATATATCTGGGATTGCCACAAAGAAAATGGAGTCAAGCTATTCTCCAAAGCACCTGAAGACGGGACAAAAAGCAATGGGTGGAAACTAACCAAGGAGAGAAGCAACCTAGAACTAAAGAGCAATTTCCTGACAGAATAATTAATCAGTGGAACAACATGCCTCCAGAGGTTGTGAATGCTCCAACACTGGAAATCTTTAAGAAGAGACTGGAAAACCATGTGTCTGAAATGGCATAGGGTTTCCTGAGCAGTGGGACTAGAACAGGGATCGCCAACCTTGGACCTCAGGGACCACCAAACTCATAATTTTAAATCCTATGGACCAGAGACCCTGGGAAAATCCCCCAAAAAAGTCTGCAGGAAAATTCCCCACCCTGTTTTTTTACCAATCGATCATTCTTTATTTGGGATTGACACCAGCTCCATTTTCGGGAGGGTGTGGGGAGAGAGAGAGACTTTTGGCTTCATGCAAGGAAAGCAGCAGAAGCAGCAGAAGTCTTTTTTTCTCTCCCCCAAACTCCACCAGAAATGAGTCTTTGCCGGCACAGCCTCTTGGAGCAGGAGGCCTTGCAGGGTCCCAAAGACTCATTTCTGGAAGAGTTTGGGGGAGAGAAAGAAAGACTTTTGCTGCTTTCCTTGCATGCAGCCAAAAGCAGAAGAAGAAAGAAGCGGAAAGAAGCAGCCTGGTGGCCTGGCCAGGCAAGTGGGGCAAGTTCCCCCCCTCCACCCTTTCCCCCTCCCCTCAGTACCTCATGTTGTTCACAATGCAAGTGACGCAAGCCTTGTGTTCACATGGGCCATGTGGGCAGCACAGCCTTATGTTCCCGCAAGCCTGGATTAATTGCTTTGGGGGGTGCTTTGGGGGTGACATTTCTCTGTGGATCACCAAAATTTTCTTGCGGACCTCCAGTGGTCCCTGGCCCACTGTTTGGTGACCATTGGACTAGAAGATCTCCCAGGTCCCTTCCAATTCTGTTATTCTGTTATTCTTTCAAGCCATTTTTTAAACAAGACATTCTAGTCATCAACAACATAAAATCAAACTTTCATTTTTTTTTCAGTTTTGAACAAGAAGTTCAGAAGTGGTTTCCAAATAGAAACACAACTGGATAGGTACTTTTCTTTAATTAAAACAGTCAGTTTTGCCATCTCCATCAATTCTATCACCTTTACCATCCATTCTTCCATTATGGGTTTGGTTCTTTCTCAGCTGGTGTAACATATGCATATCCGTAGTGTCTCTCCATTAGGTGCAAACTAGGCACCCCAAAATTTATTCAACTATTGCTTTTTCACTTCTCCTCATCATTGAATGTGGAGGCAGGAGGCCAATTTTGCTTCCTCTTAACCTGGAGCATCTGTTAGCTTCTTTCTGTCCCACTTACTTTTTTTTACATATTTTTTATTTTCCCTGCATATAGCTTCTTATTTCATTTTCTGTACTGTATTTATTTTAAATTTTATTTAGCAAATTTCATTCTTTGTCTTAATCCCAGGAGGTCTACCATGATGTACACAAAAAACCTTCTCCAGATTAGTTCATGATTAAAGGGCAATTAAAGCTCACTTCCAAAGTTAAAATGATCCCAACTGTTAGGATATATGCAGAGTAATCCTTGAGTAAACAAGGATGTGTACATGGAAATGGTTTATGAGAACAGTTATGAATAAATATACAGCCACACAGAGTTGAACAAGTTATATTAATGTTTACTTGAAGAAATAGCAGAGTCCAATAAACAGTCCATGTCATACACGTTTTTATCAGTCCATAAATATCCAGTTATAAAGTCTTCTTACTGGTTTCAAGTGTTTTACAGTAGACAAATATCAAACCATAATACAACATTGATATCTTCGATATCAACAGAATATCAAAATAAACATGGTTAGTCAGTATCGGTCCATAGTCAGTCAGTATAAGTATCAAGAGAGATCATCATTGAAAAAGAGAGAGAGGGAGACAGTATTCAACCATGATCTATAGCTCCCTCTTATGGCAACTTGAAGCATAATTAACCAGTCAGAACACAGCATAATACATTACAGTATATTTCCTTAAAGCTACAAACATATATATTTGTAGTTTATATATTGTCAACCCAACTATGTTATTTACATAAACATAACACTAACACATTAGAACTTAAACTGATCATAATATTTTGCATCAGGAGTATCAAATTAAAACAAATACTCAGAAATCAAGTTTATATGGCTTTGCACTTGAGATGATGAAGCAGAGGGCACACACTAGAAAGTGTTGCCAAAAATCATGTTCAATTCATTGCTGGTGTTAGCAGAACAGTACTAATGGCAGCATCTAGCCCAGGGATGTCAAACTCACATTATCATGGTGGTGTCACATGACATATCAGGACTTTTTCTCCCTTTGCTAAACCCTCTGGGCATGGCCAGCACTTGATACATCCAGTCCATGGGCCAGGCATTTGACAGCCCTGATCTAACCAAACCTAGGTGATCCCTTAAAAAACTAAGCAGGGTCTATTTTAATTGGAAATTGGATGGGTGACTATTAGGAAAAATCATGGTGGTAGACAAGAGTTGGAGATTAGAAAAGCAACCTGGAAGAAATAGATGGTCAACCATGTCACGTGTATTGAATTGTAGAAGACTGATAAGGAGATAATGGGGTGAACATGTAAGGTTTAGCTTTGTGTCTCTCAACCTCAGCAACTTAGTGGTTGGGAAATTCTGGGAGATTAAGATCACCCATCTCAAAGTTGGTGAGGTTGAAAAGCACTTTATTTTGCCCACCGAGGCAATATTATGTCTAACTTTCTTCACATTCATGCTTAGAAAAAGCAGCAAGCTTTGCAGATTAAAAAAAACCCTTTTCATGATTGTGTAGTTCTTATTCATATCATTGTAAATCCTTGCCTGTGAATCTTTTAAGTGCACTCTACTTATAGCAATTAAAATAAAAAGGGCACTATTAGCCCCTTGATCTAAGGGCAGGAAAACAATAGCTTCATACTAGACATGTTCTTTATAGAAATATTCTGGGAAAGGGTCACATCTCTGGAGCTCCAGGTTAGGGGTCAGATTTGACAAGTGTTGTATCCTAGAAACAAAGACCTACCTTTAAAAGATGATCAGTAATCTAAGTTATTGACACAAATGTCATACAGCCACCTAGGTATTGTTTGTTAAGGATCTTATCTTACTTAAAAACGTCTCTGGCAGAAGTTCCACTGTCTGATTATTGGGACCAAACTATTAATAAGATGTGCTAAGCTGGGATGTTAACCTCACAGCATCACATTGTCATCATGTGATGCATCACAACTTTTTTCCCCTTGGCTAAAATGGGAGTGAATGTGGCCAATGTGTGACCACATCCGGACCGCGGACTGAGAGTTTGATACCCCTGTCCTAAGCAATCTCCAGATATTATTGTTTATACTCCCCATCTCTCACAAAAACTATAAAAAGTTGGTAAAGCTTGTGGAAATCTCAATATAGACTTATAGTCCTGAGAAAAAAAGAGGTGTGGTATAACTATTGGTTGACTTCAAGCACCATCTGTTGACTTTTGGGAGGCTACTTTGCAAGCTGAACTGATGAGAAATGGATATATTTCTCTCTCTTCTATTTGTGTATTCAATGGCATCTCATACCTATTGCCTCTGAATCCTTAAAAAAAAAACTGCTATGCTTGCTGGCCCTGTGTGGCAACACAACTGGTAGATACAATGTGAATAAAAACCCTATCCCTCATTATGGATCAGTCAACTGAAACATTTCTTCTGATGAGCAAAAATACCAGCAGGGGCTTCCCACATGCATCATCTTTTTTGGTGTCATGTAAACCCAGAGAAACATATTACCCGAGTCCACAATGGTGCAGCCAGCCAAGGGTTTCAGGTGAACATGAAACATTAACCAAGATTATTAGCCTAGCAATGCAGTAGTAATGCAGGCAGTAGCAGCCATTGCTATTTTGAGGAGTTTAAGTAACATATTGTGATTTCTTCTTCATATTTAGAAAAGACTAGAACTTCAGAGTTTATTCTGAGTTATTGTATCCTGCTTGTTCTCCACTTTTGTTTGCTGAATAAGGGAGAAGAGACAGGGGAAAGAGTCTTCAGCTAGCTTCAAAGCTTTTCTTGCTGTGAAACTCTTTCGATTCCCCTCCCGGAGTCATGTGCCACCCAAGAAAGATCAGGTCTTTCAGTTTTCTGACCACAGAAGGGTGATGAAGGCATGGTGCAAGGTTTTGATAAAAAGCCTTTGGATTGTTGCTGTTCGTTGGGATCTTCTGCATGGAACCTGGCATGGTGTACTGTGGAAACTATCCACTCTTGGGGTATCTCTGCTGTTATTATTAAGATGCTCCTAGCATTCATAAAAATTTAGGTGTCATCTTACCTGGTATGCATATTTTAATGCCTTTAACTATAAAAAAAAAAACGGTAAAAGTGAAAGGAGTCTCTGCAGATTTTTCTATTCTAGTTGTTGCTGACTGTAAGGGATGGTTCTCATCTCTATTTCAAGGCCATTGAAGACACTGGCCAGCCTGATGTCATGGAGCACTGTTACCTTCCCACAAAGTGGTACCTATTTATCTACTTGCATTTGTATGCTTTCGAACTTCTAGGTTGGCAGGAGCTGAGGCGAGGATGGGAACTCACTCTGTCACATGCAGTTCAGGTTTCAAACCAGGGCTGCCAGCTTTCCAGCCAACAAGCCCAGCATTTTAAATGCTGAAACACCACACTAAATAATAAAGCTTAAATATCTTTATTTACTAGAGTGTCCCTGGATCCAAAAGAACCAATTGCTTGAGCACCAGATCACTCCCCTGACAATTTGCAAAACAAGTTATATTAAACTTACATTTTTGAACTGCTGTATTTTTTCATGTTTCAGCCCCTCATTTCCAAAACGGGCTGCTCTGGGAAAAAAATCTCCCTTCTTTGTTCTCTCCAGAGCTGACTTTTGTGCCATATTGTGAACTTGGCAATAGAGCAGCAATGTCTCTAAAGCCACTTAATACCTTCTGTTCTTCTGTTGCTCACCACTCCTAAACAGCTCTGCAAACCGAAAATAATTAAGCCTAGTCGGGCCTCCCCAGGTACATCTAATTCCATGCATTCATCAGATGCATAAACAAAAAGCCCACAGAGCTTGGCATTTTCTTCCTTTTGCTCCCATCTCAAGTTGTCACACAATTAAAATAAAAATTAATCCTTAGCAGGTTATTTATCTATTCTGTTCAAGCAGAGAGCTCAGACTTTTGGCGGTAGTTTTCTCCTCTGGGGGAAGATCACTTTTTCAGCCCACAGAAGAAAAACACAATCCAGAAATGAACAACCTGGGGGGTTTGTGAGGTCCAGCAGTGGCAAGAGCCAAGTTGTGCATTGCTATGCACCTGGGGACTTCTTACAAGCTTTCCTCCTGCACTCTCTGCCCTTCCTACCAATACAGCCACTGGGCAGAGCAAAGTCGCTTCAGGGTGTATCGTTCCCATAAAATCCTCATCTCATTAAGCTTGAAAGGGAAAAAGGAGTGAAGGATTGCAAGCTATCCCTATAGTGACAAAATAAATGAATGTGCTTATCTTAGGGGAAGCTAGAAAGCTGAGGAAAAGATGGAAAGACCACGAGATATGGAAATGCTGGGAGAAGGGTGTTGGGGAGCATTGGGTTTACTTTGAGGAATGAATATTGGAAGAAGAAAAAAGGACTGCCAGAAGGGCAATGGCATCAAGAAGGGTCAAAAGGTCAAGGAGTGACCTAAGCCTTGTCTTGCATGTGTTGTGTTTTACACACACACACAAACACACACACACACAGAGGACTTTTGGTTCCATGGGTCATCATCTTGGTGGTGCAGTGGTTAAAGGGCCCTTTTTACATTCCCCCATGCATTCTGGAGAGAATTTACTCATTCCTTTAGAGACACTGATGAGGGAAGCTCCCTTGGATACTCCGGCATGGTCACAAACTCTACCCCGTAGCTATTTTGTATTGCAAACATTGTAAACTGCCCAGAGAGTGCTGTAAAATGCTAAAGGGTGTTATATGAGCCAAAATGCAATTGCTATCCTGAGTTCTTTTTATATACCACCATCCCTTCACTCTCCTGCAAATGCCAAGGAGGAAAGCTTTATCTCCTGCACCATGGGATATAAGGAAGCGAGAATGGGTTGGGGGTGTCAGGAAAAACATAACTGAATGCAGAGAAGAGGGTTCTAGAGACCAACTGGACTCAGGTAGTATATAAAACCAGGGTGGGATCTGACAGGGTTAACTACTGGTTCGGTGATTTATGATGTGCTTCCCTGCATGCTGCATGCACATATAAATCTTTATCAGCTTGCTGCCTGGACAGCTGAGCAGCGCTGCGTGCAGGGAAGCAATGTTTGAAAAAGCATTTTTTTCCTGCTTTTTCAATCACAGCTTTGCCTCGTACAGCAGCCGAGGTTGAAAAAGCAGGAAATAAAGGTCAGGTAAGACCCTGGGCGGGCGGGTGGGCCAAAATAGCAGCAGACATAAAACCGGTTCTACGTCTGCTGCTCTTCAACACTACCGGTTCTACAGAACCAGACAGAACCAGTAGAATCCCATCTCCTGTATAAAACCCATAAATATATAAATAAAAAATGTAGCCAGGTTGTGAATGGTATTGGTGTAATCTAATTTAGCTAGACTTTCATTTTTTTCCCCTTATGTTGTGCCTTTAATTTGTGCAGTTTACTATTACACATTCATTTTGTGGGCTACGTAAAGTTGATTATATTGAAAGGATTAGTGAGTGTGTGTGAAAGTGTGGGTGGGTGTGCGTATATTCACACACATATAAAATAAACCAAGTGAGCATTAACCAACATTTGCATTTTGGGTAAATGTAGCTGCTAGATCCTTAGCTAATTAGGTTTAGCATTTTGTGAGGAATGCAGCCCAAATTAATTATTTTGTTATACATCATAGTTACTAAATAAAATACCATTATCTGCAAGAGAGAGGGGGGGAGGGAGGAGGGAGGGAGGGAGAGAGAGAGAGAAAGAGAAGCAGCAGCAGCAGTTCTGGGATAAAAATAATGCCATTACTGAACTAATAAAAGTCAATTAATTACATCAACTCCCTAAAAGTGAAAAATAGCCAATGATTATTATCAACAGAAACTAATAATGAAATGATATTCACCCTGTGTTAAAAAGACTTCAAATGATAAAAACCTGTTATTAGCCTAGTGCTAGAAGGAAATTAAGGTTGTGTTTAGAAGAGAACGTAGCTATCACAACAGAGCTGATGTGACTGAATCAGGCTGAGCTGGAGTTTGCACAAAGGTTTTATAGAAGATTTTCTAGAAGATTTTTCCATAATTCAGTGTCTTCCAGATTTGGTGAATCTGCATCCTTGGCCAAGCTGGTTGAACATGGCAGGAATCAAATTCTAACACATCTGGAAAGCTTCAAGTCTCCCAGGGTAATCCAGGGTAGATAGAGTAGAGTAAATGGTATTGTGCACCATTCAGATCATGGTCAATCCTTTCGATGAATGGGGGTTGGAAAGCGATTTGATACAGGACAGAAAAGAAATTAGCCATAATTCTCTTTCCTGTTTGAATTCCGCTGGCACTAAGCCATTCTCGGGGGGTGGTAGAAATAAATCTAACCTCAGCAGCTAACCCTTGTAATTAGCTGAGTGGATTTTATTCCAGAATTTTCTTTAAATATGCACACATGCAAGGAACCCCAGGGTATTTGAAGCCTTTTATGATGTTTTAATAAGTGTCAGTCCCCCAAACCTAGGGAGAATTAATCACATTTTCCTATAGATTTCTACCTAGACAGGTAATTATTAATTAATGCCTACCTATCTCACTTGGTTAGCAATTATCTCATCCTAATAACTTTCTCTCCTACCATTTGTGTCAGGCGCCAATGAGCTACTTTGCCAAATAAAGCTCTACGTAGTTTACAGACGTTAATACAAAGGTAATTATAGTTTTATTGCTTATGTAATTCTGAATCATCTACATGGTCATTAAATTTATTTCTTGTAAAATTAAATGTAAATACATTCTTAAAATTCTGATTCTTTCCGCTGTTTAGCTTCAGTAAGGCTAAATAAGAAATATTCCTTCCTTCCTTCCTTCCTTCCTTCCTTCCTTCCTTCCTTCCTTCCTTCCTTCCTTCCTTCCTTCTTTCCTTCCTTCCTTCCTTCCTTCCTTCCTTCCTTCCTTCCTTCTTCCTTCCTGACTCATATGTATGACAGTTGCAGTGTCATCACCTTTTGTGATCTTCTGACAAGGAAAGTCAATGGAGAAGCCAAAGTCACTTAACAATCAAATTATTGTTAACTTCAAAGTGAACCTGGCAACAGCTATTTTCCTGATTCTTCGGTTGCCACACAAAGGGGGAAGGAAGTTGGAATGCCTTACTAGACACAACAGAGAGCTTTCTCATGAAAACCAAGGTAATCTCTACTGGCAATGGATAAGATTGGGGAAGGGATGCCTGGAGAGTCCACCAATTGCCCTAATTGGCCAATGTGACCTGTGACACTTGGGGATGGGGTTATTTCCTATTTTAATTATACTGAATCCACGGGAAATATTTAGAGTTGGTTTCCCTTTAAAGCAGTGACGATATGATGTACTCAATAAAGAAGTTCTTTCAGGCAGATTCTAGTCTCAGAATTCTGATTTGCATGGGTTCATTAGTCAGAATCTTGACAGCTACTAACTTAACAACTGTGGTAATTCAATTATGAACTGTGGCAAGAAAGCTCATAAAATGGAGCAAGTCACTTAACAATTGTCTTGCTTAGCAACATAAATTTTGGGGTCTAACTGTGGTCATAAATTGAGGACTTCCTATATAGAAATATAGAGGTGAGAATTACAGGAATAGAAGTTAGAGATAGTGACAGAGATAGAGATTGAGAAATGGATGTAACGTTTCAGCTGGAAGACCTGATGAAAATGCAATTTGATAGATCCAGCCCTTCAGATTGAATCAAATTTCCAAATCTGAACATCTTGGGTTTAATTCAGCAATTTGGTAGATTTTTGTGAATATGTTCAAACCATTTTTATCCACTTGAATGATCAGTTCATATAGAATTAATGATTTGAATCTGTTAAATGTATCAGCAATTTAGATGCATTTGCTTCATTGAAATCACATTAATAATTTGAATTAAATCTCCTACCCAATCTTTTTTCTTAGTAAACATTGATAGCTTGATCAGTTAGTGTGTAAGAGTGGATGAATGTCACTCCTAAGAAATAAGAAACAGCAGCACAAATGCTCTTGTTCCATTTGTGGGTTCATTCACAGATGCTTCTATAAACTCTCTCACAAAGAAAAAGACAGAAGTAAGCCATTCCTGTATTGATATGATTATTGCTTAAGAAATAATAAACACTTTATCATAAGATTGAGTGGTTAGTAATCATTGCTTACTATAGAAGAAAGAATGTTAGGATAACTCTCATGTAATTGAGCACACAAGGAAATTCTTTCTGGGGAAGAAAAGAAGGGAATATACCAATAAATGAAAATACTTGTTGCTCAGGATTGAAATGGTCCTTGGTATTCTCTGAGCTTGATTGCTTTCTTGCAGATCTTTCATTAGCCAAACTAGGTAACATCATCACTGCTAGTACAGAGTGAGGTTTTTGGAAGAAAACATCTAACAAAGGTAATTTGAAGGACTTCCAGTGGTGACATCACAGCATGGTGATGCAGGGGGACAGCTCTCCGCTCCCTTTGCCCGATGTTTTGCGGTCGGTAGCCTTTTGAGGCAAAATTTGGTCCTGAAAGAATGGGAATCCTCAGAGGCAGTGTGGAGAGGTGCAGTCTCCCACTTCGTTAAGAAGAAACCTTGAACCCAATGTGGAAGAGGTCGGCCTTTATGGCAGACCCAATGGCGTGACAGCCTGAATTGAAGAAGGAAGCAAGAAATGAGAATAGTGCAGTAGCAGCGGCACCGAGCAGCGGAAATAGGAGAGTTTTGACATTGGTGAATACATGACCTATAGGCTATTTTAGAAGACATTTAGAAACCTGAATTTGAGGGGACTATTCCCTCAAAGTAAGGTACTTGATTATCCATATATTAACAGCGGCACAAATTTCACTGGAACAATATTGGAAAATGCCTAACATACTGCCTATACACTTCATTATTCAGAAAATTTATGAATGCGCCAAAATGGAGAGGCTTACACTAAAATTAAAAGTGAAAGATGACTCTGAATACTATTTGATTTGGGTTAAATGATATGATTGGATAGACTGTAAAAAAAAAAGAATGCAAAAAAATAAGGGGAAATAATGAACCTGTGAAACCTATTATTATATACCATATATATTAAAGGATAGGAATTTATAAAATACTAGTTTTATTCCTCTTTCTCTTTGATTAAGTTATATAAAGGACTTATCTATAAAAAACACATAGGTATAATCCAATAATAATAATAGACTATTATGCATTATATAGTATAGATAATAGTTAGTTTACAAGGGATAGGAAATAACTGTCATTTAATAACTTTTATGAGATATTTAAATCACTATCAAATGTATTAGAGAGAGATATGATTTATCTTATTATAGAATGTGTGGTGATGTTTATCTGTACAGAGAAAAGATTAGAGAATGTGGAACAAAAATCGATGGTGGCAACCGAGATCTGGAAGAGGCTATTTTACACTTAGAAATGGAAAAATCAGCAGTTTACCTGAGATTCCAAAATGTAGTGGAAAATAAGAAGACCTATTAAGAATTATGACAGAGTAAATAACAGAAGCCATACAAAAATGTAAAAATGAAATTCAAGGGGACATAGATGAAATTTATAGACTTCACACAAATTACCCCAGGTGTTACAAACTACCAGGGGAACTAGATATTAGGTTTCCAAGAAAAACAGTGAGGGACAAAAGATATAAGAAAACAAGAGATGAACTTTTAAATTACAAGGGAAAAGAGATCATAACATTAAAACAAATATCAAAAAGGATCAGGGAAAGAAGAAGAGATATCTCTTTTCCAATTGGTCAGTTATAAGGTACTCTTTAGATGGCTCATCCTGGAAGGCATACTAACATGAAAGGACAAAAAGTCCAGAATAGATACTTTAGATAAAGCACAGAAGTTTTACAAACACTATCTAGCAACAGAGGAAGAATCGGATAGTAGAGAGGAGATAGAGAGTAAGAGTCAGGAACAACAGAATTTAAAAGGGAAAGGATCAGTCCAAGATGTGAAAGAGCCAGAGGTGGTATTCAGCAGGTTCTGACCAGTTCTTCCTGACAAATTTCCGGTAGCAGAAATTTTGAATAGTTTGGAGAACCGGCAAATACCACTTCTAACTGGAGATTTTACAGTATCCTTCCCCTGCCACACCCACCAAGCCAGGCCCACAGAACTGGTAGTAAAAAAAATTGAATCCCACCACTGGAGAGGACAGTTGGAAATGAAACAAGTGGAAAGAGAAGGAGCTAGAACTAGATCACAGAGGAAAGTTAATAGAGTAAATAGAGGATCAAGAACTATATATAAACGGCAAGATGGAGGAAGAAATTAAGATGATATCAATTAATATTAATGGACTAAATTCACCAATAAAAAGAAAACTAATGTTAACAAGATTACAAAAGAAAAATATGGATATTATCTGTCTATAAGAGGTACATTTTGAAAAGAAATATGGAAGTATTTTAGAATATCCTAAGATAGGGAAACTATATTCATTTCTAGCCCCAAAAAAGAAAAGAGGCGTAGCAGTTTATATAAAGCAAGGGTCGGGGATCACCAAACTCATAATTTTAAATCCCACGGACCACTAATATGAATTTTGAGTGATGGTGGCTTGCTGACATTGGTGTAAGAAAGAGAGAGAGATCCAATCCAACCTTGGAGAGCTGATGGTGATGTTCTCTTTCTCTCTCTCTCTCTCTCCCTTCCTCCCTCCCTCCCCCCACTCTCTCTCTCACTCTCACACACACAGGTCCCTCATACACTCCCACCCCCTCCAAGGCAGCCACATTCCTAACCTGCTTTTTAATTCCATTCTCAGGAGGGAAGAGAGAGAAAGACGGTATCCTGTGATCCCAAATAAAGAATGACCGATTTGTAGGAAAACAGAGTGGGGGATTTTCCTGCAGATTTTTTGGGGGACTTTCCCAGGGTCTCTGCAAAAAAGCAGAAGCAGCCTAGATTAATTGCTTTGGGGGAGTGCTTTGAGGTGACATTTCTCTGCAGACCACCAAAATTTTCTTGCGGACCACCAGTGGTCGTCGGCCCACCAGTTGGCGATGACTGATATAAAGGATTGGCTGAAATCGAAACAAATTTTTGTGGATGAAGATGGAAGGATATTGATGATCGAAATAATAACAAATTAAAAAAGATATAACTTGTCGTAATCTATGCCCCAGACCGTAACCAGAAGGAACTTTACAATAAATTACATTGAGAGATAACAGAATTAGAATATGAAAATATATGCTTAATAGGAGACTTCAATGAAGTAGCAGATCCAAAGAAAGATTGCAAGACCAATAAAGAAAAAAAATACATTTTAGGAGATGGCACAAGAACTGAACCTACAGAACATAAGGTGAGAGCAAAACCCAGAGAGGAGGCAATGTGCTCTTTATTCCAACCTGCATAACTCCTGGTCAAGAATTGATATGGCAATGGATGAATCTGGAACTGAGAAAAGATATAGAAGAGATTGATATAATGACAAACGTTTGGGCAGACCATAATCCTTTAAAAGTGAGATGAGGGACAGAGGAAAAAAGGAAGATGGACCTTAAATCAAAGAATATTAAAAGAAAAAAAAACTACACACAGATGACAGAAAAAGAATTGAAACTTTTCTTTGAAGTGAATAAAAAAGAACAAACAACACCACAAAATATGTGGGATAAGACTAAAGCATGTATTCGGAGTTAACGATAATGTGGCCCGAAGAAATAAGAAAAAGCAGAAAAGACAAAGCATATTGTAGGAAGAGCTTCAAAAAAATGAATTTGAGTTGCAAAAAGATCCCCAAGACAATAAAATTAAAAGACAAAGGAATTTGATAAAACATAAAATAAACCTAATGGCACAAGAAGAAAGAGCCCGAAACCTTAAAATAGCAGAACAGAATTTTTTCAAACACACAAATAAACCAGGCAGACGGTTGGCATACAAACTTAAGAAAGAAAAGGAAAAGAAAATAATACAACAACTACAAGATGAAAGTGGAGCCCTCCAATATTGGATAGAAGAAGAAAAAAGCATTGCCCAAAAATTCTTTGGGACATTGTACAGGCAAGAAGAAGTACAAGAAGAAAATATTAAACAATATTTAAAAGAGAAGGGTCTACCTAAGATAGCAGATACAGCAAGAGAAATGTTAAGTGTTAAAGAGATAATGATGAGGGAAATGAAGGAGGCAATTGTAAAACAAAATAAATAAATAAAACACCAGGTCCAGATGGACTTCTGGCAGAATTTTACAAAAATATGCAAGAACTGCTTGAGACATTAAAGTTAGAGCTGTACAATAAAGCATTAGGGAAAGCTAGACTGCCAAATGCATGAATGGAGGGATACATTGCATTAATTCCTAAGGAAGAGGCAGATAATCAGCAAATCCAAAATTATAGACCTTTCTCACTACTAAATATAGATTATAAAATATTTGCTACAATAATGGCGGAAAGAAGTAAAAAAAAAATAGGTAAAATCATACATATAGATCAAAATGGATTTTTACCACAACGGCAAATGAGACACAATACAAGAATGATTATGAATATGTTGGAATTTTATGAAGCACACCCAGAGAAGCAAGCCACGTTGATATTTTTAGATGCCCAAAAAGCATTTGATAAACTGGCAATTTCTTAACCACCAACTGAGTACTATGAACTTTAGGGAAAAATATATAGAGATGATAAAGGCAATTTATTCAACCCAAACAGCAATAATAATAATAATAAATGGAGAGTTAACAGGGGAATTTGACATAATGAAGGGAGTAAGGCGGGGATGTCCTTTATCGCCCCTATTATTTATCTTATCATTGGAAGCAGTGATGGTATTCAGCCGGCTTGTACCGGATTGGGAGAACTGATAGCGATAATTTGGCTTGAGTTGCCAAACCGGTAGCAACTTCTGGCTGGCCATGCCCCCGAACCAGTCACCCGGTCACCGCTTGCTCACTTGCCCCACCCACCCAATTCTTGCTCACCCCGCCCGACGCTCGCCCTGCCCAGTCACTCCTCACTCTACACTACATCCTCATGGCTTAACCTGCCTTCCCACATGGTGCCTGGCCCTGTGCCCCGACTGAGCAGCTCTGATCTTCCTGCTCACAGGTAAGCCTGCAAGTCACTCTAGCCCCCTCTCTACATCCCTGGAGCTTGCCTCTCCCTCCTCCACCATCCCCCAGGCTTGCCAAGGGCCCCCCACCATTCCCGGGCTCACTTGGCTAGCTTTGTTGCTGGTGCTGCCACATCCCAGGCGGGAATGCTGGCTGTAGCCTAGCTAGCTGTTCCCCCACATCACCGTGCTAACCTGGCAGGACCGGGAAAGCAGATGTCCTGCGCTGCACATGTGCGCAATTTGCTATGGCCACACCTTTCTTCCTTTCGCCCCTGGAAGAAGGAGGACTTGGGCAACAGAGTCCGGAGCTTGTTTTCTTCCTTCTTCCAGGGGATGTGCTGCTTCCAGCCTGGCCTGGCCAGTGGGTGGGTGGGCAGGCAGCCCTTAGGGGGCATCTCTATTACACTGGGTCTAAGAGGGGTGGTGGAAGTGCCCATGTGCAGCAGCCCCAGTACTTCCGCCTGCCCCACCCTCCCAGAATACCACTGCTGCAGACATTCACTTTCTTCCTTTCATCCCCTGGGACTGCCACCATCCGCATCCTTCTCCTGAAAGGAAGAAAGGCATGGCCACAGCATGCTCTGGCCTCTGTTGCCTGCATCCTACTTTTCCTGGGGGGAAAGGAAGAAAGGCACGGCCGCAGCATGCTCCACCCTCCATTGCCCATGTCCTCCTATTCCCAAGGGAAAGGAAGAAAGACACAGCTGCAGCATGCTCTGGCCTCCGTTGTCCACGTCTTCCTTTTCCTGAGGGTGAAAGGAAGGCACGGCCACAGTATGCTCCAGCCTCCGAGCCCCCTCGCCCTTCCCCCTGCCTGCTTTCTGCCTTCTTACACCGCCCACTGCTCTGGAACTCACTGGATCATTTTGTCCCAGTCAGACCAGGTGTGTGTGTATGAGAGAGAGAGAGAGAGCTCGGGGAGGATGGGAGGAGACTGGTCACTGAACTAAATGCTGAGATGTGACTTGTAGTGAGATGTACTGGTGCAAAGTGACCGTCCTTGAGCAAACGGTGGTATCCACCCCCCGCTTACTTTTCTGGGCTTTCTCGCACCTCTATGGGGTACCAAATAAGTCATCTAGAAAGTATCCTTCCCATCCCTCCAGCCCCATTTCTATCTTGCCACTGAGGGCCAGACCCAATGCAAAGTGCACATAGCCTCAGTGCCTTGAGTCAAGATTGCTGTCTGTGGGCATTTGTGCGACCCTTGTGGCATCTGCTGTGATGGGCATGTATGAGATTTTAGCTCCTTGGAGGTTACTGGCTTTCCCGGCTTCCTGTGCCAGACCAGAATGCTCCATTTTCTGAGAGCCAACGGGGCTGCAGACAACACAAGGCTCTCCTCTCGATTGGGGAAGGGAACTGGGCTGTGAGGTCCACTGCGACTGAAGGAGACAGTGGCGTCGGGACTTTTTGTGAAGGGAGGAAACATGAAACATTTCATCCCCTGGGAGAAGCTACCGGCGGCGGAGTGCTCTGACTGGGAGGGTGGGATCCTGGCTGCCTCCCGTAGCAGCGCTTGGTGCAGCAGTGCCTCCTCCACCCTCCCAACCAGGTGTGTGTGTGTGGTGTGGTGTGTGTGTGTGTGTGTGTGTGTGTGTGTGAGAGAGAGAGAGAGCAAGAAAGAAAGAGAAATAGAGAGAAAAAAGATATGACTGTTATTAAGTGTTGTACCTGATGATTCGACTCTTGACTAATGTATATTTTCTTTTATGTACACTGAAAGCATTTGCATCAAGACAAATTCCTTGTGTGTCCAATCACAGTTGGCCAATAAAGAAATCTTCTATTTATTCTTCTTCTATCTTCTATATGCAATTCTGGCATGGTGAATGGTCTAATATTGGAATGCATCTGCTATTAAGTAAAGGTTTTTTTTATATATATATATATCCTCTCCTTGGAGAATTAAAGACTGTCTAAATGAGCCTAGTTTTATCACCAATAAAGGAGTATATTTGTAGCTCAGGGTTGAAATGAGGGGTCCTTGGTGCTTTCTGAGCTTGGTTCTTTTCTTGCACTGATGATGTTATCTAATTTGGGTAATGAAACATCTGCAAGAAAACAACCAAGCTCAGAGGGCACTAAGGACTTCTCTAGTTTTATCAATAATAGTAGCTCTAAGATGTTGATTTGAGAGTTACGCAGTAGTTTCATGGTCAAGCAGGGACTAGGATTTGGATTCCAAGCTTCTGGCCCAGCACCTTCCACACTACACCTTGTTGGCTCTTCTTTAACTCGTATTCTTAATCTACATTTCACAAGTGTTGCTTTTCATATTACATACAGTGAATTGTGTTCTTTTGGGGAGCAGACTGATCTGGGTGGTAGATTGGAGCTAAGCTTCTTTTTGCTGCAGTCTTGGCCTATTCTCCAAAATAGTTGGGCATTACAATTGGCCTCTGATGGTCTAGGAGGATCACCTCAAATGGAATTAGAGCAAGAAATAAGTCAACTCATTGACTTGAATATAAATGTTGGAATGAGAACTCAGACATCTGGAGCTATTTCTGGAGCAGTGCAAAGAGATGTGGAAATTAAGCCTGAAGATCTGAGCATCACTCTCAGCCTGGTAGAGTTCATATGGTGATAATAAAGGTTCGTGGTTGCCTTTTATAGGATTTTTGATTTATACATGGGACTTTTCATCTGCAAATAATGCATGATTTGATATCCTGTCACAAGAAGGGACAGTCAAATCACTTTAAATCAATTTTAGCTCTTTGGCCTCCAGAACATGAATGATCTCCCTTGTACATAATTCTACATCTAGGGCACAGCATCTCCATTATGGAGAATGGCAAGATTCCAACCCTTGTCCATCATTTGAATAACATATTCATGAAATCCTTTTCCAACTTTCCTAGCACTTTCAAATCAGGGTAGGAAACCTTCAGATGACTTCTAGGTGGCAGCAAAGATGTACCAAAACCTTGAACACTTTGATGATGGCCATTTGAATTTTTACCACTCAGAACTATCAGTCCTAAACATGATCGATTGGATGACAAGCCTTATCTTGACACCAGAGGATTTTTACTAGCAAAAATTCTCCTCTCCCTCCAATCAGAATTGTAGGGCAAACTGTAACATGACTTGTGTCCCTCAGCAGCTTTTTCCAGATTGGCAGCTGGCTCTCTTTTTTTCCAGGCACCAGATGAAAAAAAATGCTGGCAACTCATTCGTACTTGGCCCAAACATCTTTTGCTCTGACCTTTCTGATAGCAACACTCCTGCCTCTTGGAGATTTGTCAGTCAGGGAGAGGAACAAATGTCCAAACAGCTGGTGGCTGTATAGAGAATGAACGCATGATGAATGAATATAAAAGTAAAGTTCGAAGAAAATGCAGCTACAAGTTGTCTGCTACAGTTGATGATTGAGTCCCCAGCATGGTGCAAGTGCCATTATGGGCATTATTTATATGCCACCCAAGAACAAGGTTCCTAGGGTGACTTATGCAAGAATTAGAATGAATTATTTTAAAACATTTTTGTGACATGCTTTCAGCATTATATGGTGGTAGAGATAGGGAGTGGGGAAGATCCGATTCCAAATTCTCAAGATTTATTACTTTATTAAACTAATTTATATAGCTGCCCAACTCATTTATAGTGACTCTGGACAGCAAACAGCATTAAAAAGCTAAAGATAAAAATCCACAGTTTAAATACACATCTGGATAGAATTCCAGATTTTATAATTCCAGATTTTATAAATTGTGCTGGTTCCTAAAAAGGACAATCAATGGATAGGGGGTTTCTGCCCTATTCCCACATCTGAAAGAGTTTAAAAATTAGATTTGGTTTTGCCAACTCCTGCTCTAGGCAAAATGCCAAAACAGGAATGTCTGGAGGAATCCAGCTGAGATGACTTCTCCAAGCTTTGGACAGTAATATTGAATAATACTGGATGTGCAGGTAGGACTTCAGAACTTGAGCTTGAAAATATATGTCCTGTACTTCATGTTTGCCAAGGACACATGTAGAAAAGGGAGACATTGCATACTGTTTTAGGCTGAAAAAAGACAGAAATTATAGAGTAAGAGCCAGACTACTATAATGGTTAAAGTGGTAGAATCAAGCTTAGGAGATCTAAGCTGAAGACTTCACTCAATGATGAAAAACAGTGGATAATTTTGCGCCACCGACCATCCTCTCTTAGAAAACTCTATATCTCAAGATTGTTGCTGTGGGGATAAATTGAGGGAACACCAAACCTGCATACATACTGTGTGCTTTATTGTATTCCAAGACAAAGGATGATACAGAAATATAACGTCAAGCTAATAATTCTATTTAATCCATGATGGAGTCTGGGTTTGTTTGAGTGTGCTATTGTAGAACAGCATCTTTACAGTACAATATTCTTCCTCCCTCCCTCCCTCTTTCTTTTCTTTTCTTTTCTTTTCTTTTCTTTTCTTTTAACTATCCTTATAAATAAATAAATAAATAAATAAATATCCTTCACCAAAGACATCCATTCCTGGATGGAACCCTGACAACATCGTTAAATAAACACAGCAAAAAATGTTACGTCATGCAAAGCAAAAAGACTCAAGATTCAGGATCATTGTAATATTAGATAAATATAGAAATTCCTCCTGCCTTTGAGCCTTATGTTTGAGGCTAGAGAAGTTACTAGTCCCAACAACTGTGTTGTAGGGTATTGCTTCTACTCGTTCTCATTCCATTTAACTACAACTCTATTGATTTTTTGGCTGGTAGAATAAAATTCAGTGCCTGTTTTTCCTAGAAAAACAGATGATTCAGCTTCAAGATGAAGAGCATGAAGCTGCTCAAGATATATTTTTAATTACTGACATTTTAGCAAGGGTTGAATGGCACTCCTGAGTGTTAACCATGGCAGGAAACTGAAATCGTTGTTTAGATATAAGTGCAGCTTCAGAACCAGTGTAGTATAATGGTGGAAGTGATGGACTAAAAACATGGAAATTCTCTAGATAATTTCGGATCAATCTGTCTTTCTCAGACAACAAGGTAATGGGAGAAAATGATGAACATGCTTGTCTAGAATTGGGGAGATCCAGGTTCCCACTCATTCAAGGAAGCTCATAAGATGATACAAAACCAATCCTACCTAGCTATTTAAGATTATTATTTTGGAGAAAAATTAGGGAGTATTATGATGACTTGATTTTCTGAATGCAAGGCAAGATATAAATCAGATAAATAATATATAGAGTATAACAACAGAGGAATGTTGCTTATATTCCCTATTTTCTGGCTTCCCAAAACTACCATGACTGACCAATGTGGAAAGCAGATGTTGGGACAAGTAACTACATGTAGCCAGTGGTGAGATTCAAATAATTTAACAACCAGTTTGCTCAGGGTCAGGTTGGCTCTTGTGGGAGGCATGGCCCATCCCTGTCCTCCAGCTCCGCTGCACATGTGGGATGAGCCTTCCGTGATGGCCAACCTGACCCTGGCTGAACTGATTGTTAAATTACATCCACCCACCCGCTACCAAAGTGGATTCTGGGCACTGTGCTGCAATGGAGAAATGGGCAATGGAGCAGCCAGGACAAGGGAAGGAGAAGGAGCAGGGAGAAGAAAGCAGGAAAGTGGCTTTTTCCTTCTCTTGCATTGGACACTCCGTTGCCCATTTTTCCATTGCAGCACCGGAGAAATGGCACCCAGGATCTCCTCTGATAGCGGGGTGGTGGTGGTAATTTAACAATCAGTTCGCCTGTGTGAACCGGCTGAATCCCATCACTGCATGTAGCCCTTGATTTACAATAATTTGTGTAGTGACTGTTTGAAGTTTCAGTGGGACTGAAACAGTGACCTACAACCAAACCTCACACTTACAACCATCATAGTATCTGCACAGAAATGTAATCAGAATCTGGGCTCTTGGCAATCCATATGTTTTTAGAATGGTTGCAACATCCAGGGATCACAGCATCACCATTTGCTAGTAACCCAACCAACTCCAACAAGTGAAGTCAATGAGCCAGTTTAATTTAATGACTGAATGGTTTGCTTAACAAGTTTAGTGATTCACTTAACAGCCCATGGCAAAAAGGTTGCAAAATTGAGGATGATTCACTTAACAACCACTTTGCTTAGCCACTAAATTCTGGTTCCAGTTGTCATAAGTCAAAGACTACCCATAAACAGGATTGATAAGCATCCATTTTGATGGCATTGTGTCTATGCAATCTCATGAAACACACAATGTTAATATTTTGCTAGACATTTTTGCTTTCTCAGCCTGGCATACTCTGGAAGTGTTAAATTACAGCTCCCCAAATTCTCAACCAAGCTTAGGAATTGCAGTTCAGGACATGTAAAAGTTTACCAAAAGAGAAGAAAGCTGCAATCTGCTATTCAGACTCCTGTTAACCTTGAAACCAACAGGTGAGCAAAGCAGAAGCAGCTGTTTCACAGCAAGTGAGGGAGCAGGAGTCCTGGGTTCTGGCTGGAAACAATATGTTTCCTCTGAACACACAGATGAGAACCGGTTGGGAGCATGACTTTGTGTTTTATCTGCAACTTGGCAACCCCCCAAGGCTAGCAGCTGGCTTTCGACAAAATCTTCAAATTATAGTCATCAGCCTACTGTTCTCACTACCATCAAAAGAAGCCCAAATAGTGATGGGAACAAGCAATAGTGTGCTTGCTCTCTGTGCAATTGTAACCAACCTTTTCCATTTCCCGATGTATTTTCTGACTCTCAGTCTATAGAGAGCCTGAGGAAGCTCCCACCTCTATTTTTTAATTCTTCATAGCCTTAGGTCAGCTTCTTACTTTCCAACAACTTGAAATGGTTACATATTTTCTTGTTTAATGAGACTTGATCAATAGAGTTCTTAAATGAAAACAGACTTGCACATTATTAAAATATTGATACAGGTGCCCTTTGATATTAAGGGAAATGTAATTTATACTCTATTTAACAATAGCTACTACTCATTGTGAAGAGAGAAGTGCCATTTTAATTGGATTCTTTCTTTTTCCGACCCAAATTACATATTACGGTAGCAATCCAAATCTCAATTTATCTTCGGGAACTAAAGAAATGAAGACTAAAGTCTCAGCAGCATAGATTAAAATTTGCTTGTGTCAATTAAAATTACCTCACAAGCATTAGACTAAAGCTAACAGCTAAAACTGGGAATTGCTTTTTCTCCTCTCTCTCTCTCTCTCCCTCCCTCCCTCCCTCCCTCCCTCCCCCCTCCCCCCCTCTCTCTTGCATCTTAATGGCATCTTAATGCATAACTGTATCTAGGAAGTTGATCCTACAAAGGAAGTAAAATACATTGCTACAATGTTCTTTGATCTGATCCTATATTAGATGGTGCATAGATTCCCTCCAGATATAACACATCTTGGCATATTCTGGGAATTAAAAACTACATGTCAGAATGTGTTTTCTCCCCATCTTTTTAAGGGAATGACTATGAAGATAGGCTGCCTTTGTAGCAAGACTCACCTAGCATCAGCTCCAATTAAATTTTGATATATGGTGAATCATAAGAAGCTGATAACTTAATGCATCTCTTGACAGACAGAGGACACAGTCAAATGTGACCTATCTGCAATTTCATCTTGATACATTTCTTGGCCAACCCTCTTGTGCATACACTCACTTTTCCTTGCACCTTGCCATCATCCCACTGTGAGGAGTGAACCAATGTCATAACTTCATCTGCAATACGAAATTATTTCTGATCTACTTTAAGCATTGGAATGGGCCCTTCAAAAGTATTCATTATCCACTGTTGGCAGGTTTTAATATAAACTTTAAGATTTTTTGGCAAGGTTTCTCTTAATAGCATTTCTGACTTGTTTTCCTCATCTTTCAAAATATGTACATGTCACAATCAAAGCTTTCCGTTGAGGACCAGAGCTATTAACCTGCTAGCAAACTATTTGGGAAATTTAGCAAGTGAGCCATGAATTAACTTTAGCTGGTCCATTTTAATCAATTTGTCCATGCTTTTTCTTGATAGAGTCACTGTTAGCTTAGCAATGAGCTAATACCTACTTTGACACTTACCAGAAGCAGCCAAACAGGCTAACCACAAATGCTTCAGTTATAGGAAGTGTTAATCTAGCTGATCAATTGTGGAGTTTAACTCTGCTGAAGAATTTTGCTAGTGGGCCCATTACTGGAACAAGGAAACATAGCATTTTGCTTAAGCTATGGTCAAGAATGTCCAAGAAAAATTCCAGAGGTAAACAGTTCATCATTAGCATGTTTTAAAAACACAGCCAGATGTGAAGAGCTTAGCTAAATAAGTGCTTATCATGGTATGTTAGCCTAAACTGTGCAACTCTTCAATACATTAGGAACAAATGATGAAATAGCAGGAAATTTCATTCTTGATGGGCCATTTTCACAAATAGCAAAATGTCTTATTCTCGATTGATTTGTTGGGGTTACAATGCCAATAAACTCTGGTAAATGGAACAAGAGGCAAACATTATATAGTGTGACCTTTGCACAATGACCATGATCTGCATGATATTTTATTCCAGATGCATCCATAATTTACAAGACTGTAGATAAGGGATAAATCAATCCATGAGACAAGAAGTCCTATCTTAGGAAAAGACGGTTTTCTCCATTAGTTGAAAGATTTTTCAAACTCTAGTTGAATGGTAAAGGACTCTAAGAAGAGGTAGCCTTGTATTGCCTCCCCTACCATGAGGACAGAATATTGAGTGGCAGGAATGCAGCCTTGTTCATATTATAAAAAGATGTATAGTTCTTCTGCTTAAATGAGAACAACTATTAATGTGCACCTCTATTTTTATATTAGCATGTCAAATTTTATTCAGATATGTGTACTTTTTGTGGCCTATAATTATAATAATCATAGTTAAACACAATCCCCCCATTTTGGGATGGGATACTATTATTAGCCAGGTTAATTACAATCTAAAGCAGTTTACTTGCAAATTTATTAAGTGCATTCACCCAACACCCTAAGCCTGATTAGTTTTAACCTTGTTTAATTGGAGTAGAGGGACTTTGGGGCTTGGCATATTTAGGAACTCAGCCCAACTCATTCATTTCTAGTTCTATTTATTGTGCAAATCCAGAGGAGAGTTTAATTCAGTAAGCAGGCAAATGATTGATCAGTGAATCCAGCTATAGACTGATTTTTAAAAATCCCAGAAATGATCAGCAATAGTCCACCCAATACCACCTTGTATTAGATGGCTTTCTTTTAGTGGGTGACTCACAACAATATGGATTTCCTTTGCAGCCCATTTGTTCTCTACAACATAGAAAAGCTACAGACACCTGTTATGAAAATTCAATGCACATGTGAAATAGCGATGTCTCTCCTTCATGGCAGGCAATGTGTGATAAATCAGGAGCTAGAAATCAGTTTCTAAAGGCACAAGTAACATAATAATGCTTGACAGAAGATGTTCAGCCAATTTCCTCTCCTTCCTTCCTTCCTTCCTTCCTTCCTTCCTTCCTTCCTTCCTTCCTTCCTTCCTTCCTTCCTTCCTTCCTTCTAGTTATGGGTAGAGGAAGTCAGTGGAAAGCAAACTTCTACTGATCTTTAGAACAACTATTTTGCTGCCAATTTTCAATGTTATGATGGAAGGAGGGGTGGCATTGAAAACCTGTATGGAATTCATAGCTTGCAAATGCCCACTCACCTTTCAGGGTCAATGGAACCCCCAGAACAGAGAAAATCCCCAAATCTATCACTATTTACTTACTTACAGGCAGGAAGCATAATGTTCCCTCTTTCTATTTTTCCCTACAGTTATTCTGTGAGATAGGTTGGATTGAGAGAGTGACTGGTTCAAAGTCACAGGGAGCTTCTGTGGTGGAGAGGAAATTGGAACACAAATTTCTCTACTTCTAACCCAACAGCTTTACTGCTATGCCACATTGGTTCCCTCTTCAGTTTTACTCACCCTCATCCACTCCTTTGTGGCTTATGTTCTACCTTGGCTCTTGAGATGTCTATTTTGGTACTTGTAGGCAACTAGCTTAGAGTTATAATAACTGGGGTCAAAAAAAGCTAGCAAATCAGTAGGTGGCAGGAAAGAATTCCATTTGAGGTTTTTATCCCCATTCAATAGGTTGACTTTTAAGCTAACTAAACTGTAAGCCTAAACATATTATTTTTTTTAGCATCTTTCATATAGATGTTAAATAAGCACCAGCATCCCAGGATAATTTCTGAGCAGCAAGATTGATGAATATGATAAGGGAACTTAACTTTATTGCCAGCTTTGAAAGAACAGATGAAGACTCCTTTACTCACATTCCTTCAACAGAGGGCTCATACCAGTAAGTAGAGGCAAATTCTTACAGACCCCAAGAATTCAAGTAGCATTCTCAAAATTTAAAGTCCCAACTTAGCCAGGTAAAGGAATGGTGACTAACAATGGAAATGTTATGAAAGGTGAAGCTTTGGATTCTGGCAATTTCAGGACTGTTCAGTTTCAGTTTCATCTGGTTGGGAAGAAGAGAAAAATAGTAGGATTGTATCAAGAAGGAAGGCTTGCTGGGGTTGAGAAACTTATGCCTGTTATCTCAAAGGTGCTTTTTCAAAAGGCCATTGGACTGTGTTTTTCCTTGAAGACATTTTGCTTCTCAACCCAGATGTTCTGAAGAAGCTTCCTGCATTCTTCAGAACAGTAGATGGGATGAGAAGCGAAATGTCTTCAAGGAAAGACAAAGTCCAGTTGCCTTTTGAAAAATCACCTTTGGGACAACCTGGGTGACTGAGAATCTCCATAGACATATGCCTGCTATATTCTTTGGTCTATGGACAACTTTTCAGCAACTGTCCTGCCCATTGAACATTAATGTTGGGATCTTTGGGTCCTTTAACTGTTTGATACCCTTCAGCTCTAATAAAACTCTAAGGCCATGAGTTCAAAGAGAAGTGTAAATAGCATACTGATTTATGATTTTTGTTTATTCCTTACCAGAGTGCTGTTAGACTTGCTAAAAGACTATATTAATGAGAAACCTTTACATCATGTTGATTGAACTGGCATACCAAATGTTATAATTTACCAAAAAATCCAAAATTGGTTAAATTGCTTTCATATTTGTTCCAGGTTGGCAGAGGACCTCTTTTCCTGACTGGCTATCTTAATCCAAGTTGATTTAGTTATTCTCTGACTCTTAGTGTGCAGACTGAATAAAATTCAGTCATTAAGATCCTTGAATGGCTGGGATGTAGGATCTGACATACTGAAAGGGTCGTAAACTGGTATGGTAATCTTTTTGCTTCTTAGCAAAATCTGTGCTAAGTTTATCAGCATCAGGGCTCACTTATATTCCAAGATCAGATACCCTATTTTTATGTTCCATCTTTTGCAAAGAAAAGACAAGAGTTAGTAGTTTCCACTTTTAAGTGGAGATAAAGAGGGCTCAAAGATGAACACCCCGGGGGTCGTCTTTTAATGGAAAATCTCTAAATCCAGGTAGATGAAAGGCCAGAAGCTTAGGTGGGATGTTCAATTGTGTATTATTAAGTGTGTGTGTGTGGGGGGGGGGTATGAGAGGAGAGTTGCTTTGAATGTTTAGCTCTCATCTTGTGCATTCAAGTATGTTTGCTGATGCCCTATGTCTCCTTTGGACAGGCCCTTTATATTTACCAGTAACATGACAGGTACAAATTAGGCATTTCCTATTCGGAAAGCAGCAATGCTTGTTGAATGAAGCTGATGTAAGCCAGTAAGAATTTCATTTATTATGTGGAATCATTGGTGCTATCTGCAGACATTTCATTGCCCAATTAGGTAACACCATCAATGCTACAAAGGATTGGGATTTGTTCTCATTTTATATATTAGTGGCTTGCTCTGTTTATATTAGGGGGAGGATATTCTCAGTGGGTCCTTGATTAGGTTGTTGATTGCTGTTTGATTTCTTTCTTTTTTTGGTCTAAGTTGGTAGTTCCTTGATTGGGATAAGCCTTGCAAAATATTAATAGCAAACTGTAATAAAACAAATGTCTGTCCTTGTGTCCCATTTTTCCTCCAAAACCAGCACCACCCACAACTACATTGAATTACTGCCAAATATCCATTTCTGAAGCATTGGGATAAAGTTCTCCTGTGCATTTCTCTTCTCTCTTTTCTCTTTCCTTCTCTCTTTCTTTGGATACATGGAAATATCAGGAACTAACAGTAAAACTACACAACTATCTTCTGGTTTGTTGAACCATTGATCAGTGAGCTAAGGTAATAAACAACTCTCTCATCTGTTCTTTCAGTGAAGACTAACATTCAACACAATCTTTCTTTTCTCATCATCAGTCAGTATATATTTAGTGGTGGTATTCTATCGGTTTGGCCCGGTTTGGGTGAACTGGTAGTAAAAAATGCTGAACCGGTAGTAGAAAACAGCAGTATTTCTCTCCCCCCCCTTTTTTTTCCTCCCAATGATCAGCTGTTCTGAGATCCCCCTCACTTTGTACTGCTTCCCTGAGGCCCAGGAGGCAAAACGAGACATGTGGGTGTGGGTGTGCTACGCCCCGCCCCCATGCTCCATTTTTTTGCCAAAATGGCCTCCCAGGAGGCTTCCTTGAGGCCCAGGAGGCCAAAAAAAGGAGCACAGGGGGTGCTGCAAAAAGGTCCCACCCACCCAGTCACATGGCCAGACCCACCTGGCCATGACCACAGAACCGATAATAAAAATATTTGCATCATACTCCTTATATATTGCTTTGAACCCATACAAACAGTTCTATAAATCTAGTTCTAAATCAAATATTAGAAGGACTTTGCCACAGGATTCTTGTGTAGCTTCCTTGTTTTCTTTTGTATACCTATCTACAGTCTCCTTTATGGTTGCAATGGAATGCAATAAAGAGTTGCAGAAGGCAGGGGGTCCTTCCCAAAGAGCTAAGAGATGGGAGCTTAGAATGCCTGGCAGGCAAGAAGAGGGCAAAAGCAGTCTGTCTCCTAGCAATTCATAGAGTAAGTTTACTCCAGAATATGTTTATAGTCATGTAGATAATTTCTTTACTATGGCAAGATTCTGTCTATAGGCAAACAATAAAGACACTAATTAGATACATTTTCACATGTTGTTCTTGATTCTTTCTGCCTGACAATAGTAATTGCTATGCTCACTTTGGGACCCAGGCGGTATCCACACAATTTGTTCAGTCACACAACTCATGACATTCCCCACACTGGGATCTATCATTTAACCCACTACCTAGGATCATCCTTTAGCTTTTCCCCATTTGATCCCTTGGACCAGCTTCAAATTTCAAGTTGTCTCTATCAAAATCAATTTCAGTTATGCTACAAATATCTCTGCTAAACCTAGCTGGGAAATATTTCAGAAACCTAACCAGAATGGAGTCCAAGCCACCATGAATTTGTTTAACACAGTAGGAATGTACACATCTGTTCCCTCAATATTCTGCTTTCATTTTATCAGGAATATCTCTGATAAATTTAGCCTCAAAAATTCCTAGTAATGCCCTTACCAAGATATCATGGTTCTGTACAAGTCTAGTTATCACCTCATATGTCACCTCACTTGCAAAAGCTATGTTGGTTGCTGATTTGCTTCCAGATACAATTCAAGATCATACTTGTCACCATTAAAGCCCTAGATAACTTAGGATCAGATTATTTGCCAGTTACAACTACCTGACCTACCAGAGTCCTCTTCTCTTAAGGGGTTGGACCAAGAAGTACCTTTTCTCTGGTGTCTCCCTCCCTGTAGAACATCATCCCTTCAAAAATAAGATTGAGCCCCACCTTGATGCTCTTTCGAAAGGCCCTGCAGACATGGTTTTGTCAGCAGCTCTGTGGACCTCAGGAAATTATGGAGCCTATCAAGTGATTTGTTTGACTGTTGTTGCCGGGGATGGGTGGGAGCTTATTGGATTTTGTATTTTGGAATTTTATTTCTGTAAGGCCAGAGTCACCATAAGTTAGATAGCCATATACATTTTCTTCATTTTAAAATAAATAAATAAATAAATCTTAGACATTCCTAGATTTATAGACATTCAAAATATTAATGAGACTTAAGAATCAAACTTGTTTTACTTTTTTACTGTTGACTTACTTAAAACATAGTGATATATTTTAGAAGATCTCATACTGTTTGTTCTACCTAACTTAGCTTAGCAAATTATCACCCAACTGAGCATCAAAAGTTTGATAAATGAGTAAGAAGTTTAGCTTCCAAATCCAAAGCGAGGGTAAGGAGGCAAGCCATTCTAAAAGTGAATTGTTCTCACTATTAGGAAGTTTCTCTTTAATTCCAAGTTGCTTCTCTCCTTGATTAGTTTCCATCCATTTTTTCTTGTCTTACCTTCTGGTGGTTTAGAAAATAAATTGACCCCTCTTCTTTATAACAGCCCCTCAAATACTGGAATACTGTTATGTCACCCCTAGTTCTTATTTTCTCTAGACTGACCAAATCCAAATCCTGCAACTGCTTTTCATATGTCTCTAGGCCTTTAATCATTTTCTTATCTGCACTCTTTCCAAAGTCCCAACATCTTTTTTGTAATGCTATGACCAATCTTTGAAAGGCAGTTTAAAAAGGAGAATGAGAAAGTAGGAACCAATGTTTTTCCCCAGAAGGTGAAATCCAGGAGAATGTTCTTCCGCTTTCTGGGAAATCTCCTGTTTTAAGACAGAAGCATTGTTGTTTCAGCCCATTTCCCTCACAGATTCTTTATCTCCTTATCTGTCAACAGGATGAGCTTGTCTTCTTTTTCCAACTTTGTCTTTTGCATCAGCATCTTTAATCAAATTCTTGTTTACAATTAGCTCCTAGCTGTCTTCTTCAGTGCGTTTTGTCAGCAGCAACATTTAACAGGGTATGAAAATAGGCCAAGAGAAGTATTCTTTATGCTATTGAGGCAAAACAATGGTTCATGTTTTGGATGTAACAGTGCCCCTGAGCCCTGATATAACTCTAGACCAGGGGTCTTCAAACTTGACAGCTTTAAGACTTGTGGACTTCAACTTCCAGAATTCCTCTTCAAGTCATATTAGCTCAGGAATTCTGGGAGTTGAAGTCCACAAGTCTTAAACTTGCCAAGTTTGAAGACCTTTGCTCTAGACGTTTCTTTTAATTGATAGCTTTCAGGGCACCTGTTCTACTTTAAATACAATTAAAACAAAACTGGTTTCTACAAAACACCAGTCTTTATTCATTTCCAAAAGGCTTTAGGCTTTCCCAGAAACCCAACAATCATTTTTAAGAAAAAAAATTAAGGGATAGAAGGCTTCGTTCCAATGTATTGTTCATCAGCATCCTTCCCCTGTACCATTCTGCCTACAAATCTGAAGTGCTGCAAAACCCTACAATAGTAACTTTAGACTACTCAAAAAGGTGTCACACAAAGGAAGATTAAGATGTTAAGGTTAAGATATTCTCTATTATCTCAGAATGCAAAATTCACAAGAATGCCCTTAAGTAACTGAAGGGAGATATCCAGTTCAGTGCTAGCAAAACAAATCACAGTGCTGAGAACGGGCTGACAGTAAAATCAGTTACTCAAAAGATGTTGGGCTTTTCTCTATTGGATGCCATCCATTGAAGGCTTAGGCAGCCATCTGGCTAGGCTGCTGTAATTTGGATTCCTGCTCTAATTATCTTGCTGGTTGCCTTCGACTCTAGGATTCTGTTCTGCTTTCCCATCCCAATTCAGAATTTCAAACTGGACATACGGTAATAACACTTCCTTAGACTCAACCCCACTAAAACTAAAAGAAACTTCCAATCTGGTTATTTATTTAAATGAGGAAGAGAAATATTTGAAAGATGAATAGAATATTTACTGGCTGCAAAAGACAAATGTATTCTGCAATTAAAATTTACCTCTTATAAAAAATTCAGGGTGTAAATTGAGTATGTCAATAAATATGGAAATAGCTTCCAAAAACTTTGACCCCCTGCACTGATGCGATTAAATTTCTCTGTTCCATGTCACTGACAGTGCAAGAGATCTCTCAGTAGCTTGATTTGTTCTTGTAAGCTCAGAATAAAGCAACATCAATTATCGCTGCCTCAGATTATTCCATTATTGTACATTCTGTGCAAGTAGCGCAGCCTCAATTTTTTGGACTTGGGCTGAGTTTGATGGTAATTGCATTTAAGGAATTCAAAGCAAATTTGTCAGTGATGGAAAAACCATCTGCACAAATTGTAGACATGGAGAAGGTTATCATGAGTACCCCACAGGCAACATTGCTCAAAAAGGACAAAGAGACAGCTTAGGGACATACAATTATTCTATTTTGTTTTTGGCAGATTTCTTATTTTACCATCTGTATGTACTATCTAGCTCTATTTCCACACCAATTTGTACACTTAGCTGGGAGGGAAACAAAACCCTACAAGCCAGCTCCTAAACACTTTTACAAGCAATAATATATCATAAAATGTGTTTCTACCAACTTGGTTGTTAAATCACCTCATACAGTATTCAAAATGGTATCTTTTAATGAGCACATGAAATTTCTCTGCTTATTTGGGAGATCCAAATCAAGTTGCAGTCAGCACAAATTGTGGAAGGGAAAGGTTGGTTAGTATAGTTGCTGTTGGTAATGAGAGAGACATAGCAACTCATTGCCAGAAAGATGTGAGGGGATCTGAGCAGAGTCTCTAAATTAGATGCAATGAGAAAAAGAGAAATAGTTCATATAGTTTATATATAAAAATATCCCCGCAGTCCATATAGAGAAATAGAAAAAACCTATTATGAAACAGAAGTGAGAAGTCGAATGATAGAAGATGAGTATTACAAAAGATAATAAGAATAGAATAGAATAGAGCTGGAAGGGACCTTGGGGGTCTTCTAGTCCAGCCCACTGCTCAAGTAGGAAAATCTATATCATTTGAGATATCTTATTAAAAACCTCCAGTGCTGAAGTACCCACAACTTCTGGTGGCAAGCTGTTCCACTGGTTAATTGTTCTCACTGTTAGGAAGTTTCTCCTTAATTCCAGGTTGCTTCTCTCTTTGATTTGTTGCCAACCATTGTTTCTTGTCCTGCCCTGCTTCTTTGGAGAATAATTTGACCCCTTCTTCTTTGTGGCAGCCCCTCAAATATTGGAATACTGCTATCATGTCACCCCTAGGCTTTCTTTTCTCTAGACTAGCCAAACTCGAATCCTGCAACCATTCTTCATATGTTTTAATCTCCAGGCCTTTGATCATCTTAGTTGCTCTTCTCTGAACTTTTTCCAAGTCTCAACGTCTTTTTTGTAGTATGGTGACCAAAATCGGTTGCAATTATCCAGGTGTGGTTTCACTAGGGTTTTATCAAGCGGCACTTAAATTTCATGTGATCTTAATTCTATGCCTCTGTTTATACAACCCAGGATTATATTAGCTTTAGATGTCACATTAGATGTCACAGGGGGAATAAATGCAATATACCAGGGTCCCCAACCCCTGGGGTCATGGCCCGTTTAGAACCGGGAAAACTTCCATAAGCACCCACCACTTGTACAAATAGAGCTGTTCACACTTGCGTACTCCCCCACTGCACTCCCTCCTACTGTCAATGCTACCACCTCCAGTCCACAAAGCTGGAAGGGTTGGGACACTGTGATATACTACTACCAGATTATGTTAAGTGAAAGCGATGGCATGGCTTTTCTGAATTTCTCATGGGGAATTAAAAATGGTACAATCACTTGGTGTGGTGCACCCCTTAGCTGATGTCATTAGAATGACTCCAAGGTGGGAAATTTCTGGGAGGAGCCACTTTTCTTGGGGTTTTGTTGAAATTTGGATTGTGAAGGAATCTACAAACTGGAGAAGTGGTTATATATATATATAAAACGTTCACCTACACTCCTTCTCTATAAATACTTGCAAATATGCCGGTCTCCATCAATCACTTCTGTGAGAAATAAAATTTTGAAAACCAAGTGACCCTTTCATCAAATTGAATGAAATCTAGTGGGGAAAAATATAGGTGAATGTAACTGCTTTTTTAAAAAGGAAATGGATTTCTGTACATTGTGCAATTGAGCTGAACAATGGTGCTACACAATGGTCTGATGGCCATTAAACTGCAAATGGGAATTACAACTCCGTGGAGGTCTAGGCCTGTTGCAGTGAGTAGCCATGGTAACTTCCATTTGTAGAAACACTATTCTTCTTGATGTCATCTCATGAATTGCAAGGGATGGCTCTGTTTGAGATCGCAGGACTTCTGATTGTCTCTCTTAGTGGACAAAGAAATCTAGACTTCTTTTGTTTTTTAGCCAACCTTTCAATACAAAACTTTTAACTTTTCCCCGGCAAGTTTAAGTTTTGCCCTTTGGCCAAAGGCATGCTACAGAAATCATCAAGGGTAGTGGAGCAGTCAAATGGTATTCATGTAGGAATATTACAATAAAAAGCTGTAATGGGGAATTTGAATTCAAGCTATCAGTCATCTCCCTCCAATCCATCAGCCTGAGATTAGAAGCTGATGCAGTGACAAAAACTTCAGTTTTTCATGCTTGCCTGACCCCTCTATGAGAAAAGATGGGTGAAAAATTTTTCAAGTGGGAGAAATAACCATTCTGCATTGCCCAAGTTTTCCATCGATTAGCTTGGATTGTGTAACCCTCTAAAAGAAGATTCCAAGCCAAGCAATGTCAATGCTCTGTTTTTGCCTCATATCATAACAACCTGACATATTAGTGCAAAATTTGACATCCTGAGAGTTAATTAGATTTGTCTATAGGCATGTGTTTTTAGAAAGGTGTGTTGGGTGATGATTGTTGGACAATGATTGCTGAACCCAAGGAAGCCAAATCAGTGGGAATTTTGCACTGCCCTACTTTAATCCTCCACAAGGGAAGTAAAGGCAGATTTTTTAAAACACTGAGAAGAAATGCTTCCATGGCCAAAGTTGCATGATGAGCATATAGGACAAAGTTTTACCTTTCTGGGCATTGAGAGTGTCTGCACAGGTTGGGCAACAAGTCAAGAGATTAGTCATGGCAGCAAATTAAGAATTATGAAGTTTGTTCTTTTTCATCCATGTCTCTTGTGCAATATCCATACAAATAGATGGAGCTTCAATCCTATTGTCATAGATGCTATCTTGACTTTTTGACCATATCCTGGTAAACCCCTACTTGGCATACCATTTAGATAAGTGCATTTCCACTGCATGGAATAATAACAATAACACCAGCAATAACACCAGCAATAACACCAATAACAACAACAACAACAATAATAATAATAATAGCAATAACAACAGCAGTAATAATAACAGCAACAATAGCAACAATAATATCAATAATAACAACAACAACAACAACAACAACAATAATAATAATAATAATAGCATTTTACAATTACAGTTAATAAAGCAGATGTCAAGTGCAAAACATCAGGAGCACATGTTAAGCTCCAGTTAAGTTGATTTATTGCTCATGCCTATACACAAGAACCTAGTTAACTAATAGTCAGCACTAAACTGATGCTAGATAAGAGCCAATAGAATTTAAGGGGGAGTTGGACTTAAACCACTTGTGTGAATGTAAAGATTCTAGGCTAATTACTCTCTTGACTCCAGCCCCAGGCTCTGCCTTGTACTTCTACATCAAGTAGTTTCTAAGTTTAGAACAAATTTCATTCCTCACTCTGCCTTTAACTCCAGTTTGTACATGTCAGAACTCTACTTGCAAACAGACTGCCTATTGCTAAAAATGGTGGATGGCATTGTCCTTAGAATTGAAAAACCGCTGAAGTTGTGCAATGCTTTTAAGAACTGCTGGAAACTACCAAAAATAACTTGTATTTTAAAAACGCACAACTTCAGCGGTTCCTGAAAGCATTGTGCAGCTTCAGCGATTTGTCAGTTCAAGGAAGGAGAATGCCATCTGCCATTTTTAGTACAACAGGCAGCCCATTCATACCCAGGGGTTGTCCTTAAATTGAATGTTCCTAACCTGAAGGCTGCTTGTAACATTTTATTAGGGTATGCTCACCCAGCTTTACTTAAATGCCGATGATCTGAATATAATTAAAAATTCCCATCTATAAGGTTTTCTCCATGATATAAACAAAAGAGGACATTCTTATTTCCTTTTTTTAAAAAAAATAGAAAGAAGATCCCACTTAATAGTGAGGCCATAATCACAATGCACAGCCATGATTCTGGAAACAAATATGGTTGCTTTAATGAGCTGCAGACTATGTCTATGTACATACCCTTGAACATTTTAGAATGTCTTTTTCAATTTGCATCTGAAACACTGTATAGCCCTAAAAGGCCCATTTTTACTGTTAAGGGAATTCTTTGAAATCGTACAGATATTTCTTTAGAACGTCAAGGATAACCCAGTTTTCATCACTGTGAAACGGATAATAGATTGGAGAGAACTCAGTTCATCACTATCTAATACAGGGGATATAAAACAAAGTCTTGTTCTTTTAAAAATTTGAAGTTACAATAGTACTGAGATGACAGGAAGGAAGTTCCCACAGATCTACAAAGCTGAAAGGAACCTCAAAGATGATCTACTTTTTTCTAATCTTTTCTATTTTTCAGTCTTCCAAAGCACTAGGTAGCTTAGGAAGTGTCAGTCAGGTACCAATGCTGAGACTCAGATGGCCACATAATCTCTAAAAGTGGGCTATTATAATTTGAATTGGGCTAGTAATCATCTGCAGTGATTCATGCATGCTCAATGCTTTGCAAAAGTCGAGATTAGTAATATCTGTACCAAAAAAGACACACTATACTATGACAACACATCAGTCAATTTTCTAATCTGCAGATAAATTCAGAAGAAATGGATTCTGGGAGCTTCCCTCAATGATGCTAGATTGTATCTGTCTGCCAGATAGATTTGCAGACTCTAGTTAGATTAAAGCTCTTGCAAAAATCTAGTCCCTTCCTACCTTTTTGAAAATCAATCCACTATCAAGCTTCAGCCTCCTCACATTAAATGGTCTGTTCTTTCTAAACACCTGGATTTTATACAATCAGGGAGATCCATGGAGGGGATGGGGAGAAGTAGCGGGGAAATGATTCCTCCCAAGCAGTGGTAGGATTCAAAATTTATGACCACCAGTTCTGTGGGCATGGTTTGGTGAGTGTGGCTAGGTGGGCATGGCCAACTCTAAGTCACTCATGACAAGATGGGCGGCAACTTCTTGTGAGTGATTTTGAGTTGGCCACACCTTCTCAGTCACATGACTGATGCTGCAGACAGGGTGATTGCCTACATACCTTACCTCCCCCCGCCTGCCCTTGGGCTGGCAAAATAAGGAGAAGGAGGAGACGACTTGCCAAACCTTTCTGCCTCCCTTCACAGCAGAGCTGCTCAGAAGGCAGCCCCCGCACCTTGCCTATCCTTTTATGCCCCCCCTCCCCTCCATATTGAAGTACCTTAAAGGGACAGACTGCAGCAGCTGCCTTCCAAGCAGCAGTGAAGCAAAGGGAGACAAAAAAGTTCAGCAATGCCTTCTTGGGCATACACAGAGCGTGCACACATCTCACAGCACTGGAGGGACTGGCCCACATGCCATTGCCGTGCAGAAGGTCCTGGCTTCATGTGTGCACATGTGAGGCTGGGACCACCTGCAAAGAGATGGCTCATGGGCACCATGAGTCCCTCCAGCACTGTGAGATGTGTGCACTCTCTGTGTATGCCTGAGAAGGAGGAGAAGACTTGGGCAAACTTTTCTGCCTCCGTCTCTTCTGACATATACCGGCCAGGCAGGTGAGCAGCATCGCGTGGGGCATGTTGAAAGAAATATCCTTCTGGGTTCAGTTCCAAGTGGGGAAAAAGACAATGGAAACATGGAGGCTATTTGGAAAGATGGTTTAATGATGGACAGCAGGATCACATGGCTTGGAGCTCCAAAGTGAAAAAGAAAGGATGATCACATATTTCAAGGTGAGAAGGTCAAGAAGGAAGACCAAGATGTTGAGAGACCCTTATATAACTTCTGTTGGGCCCCACCTTAGTGTTTCCTGTTCCTGTGTAAGAAATGTATCCCATTGGCTGTCAGACTCCCAGGGGTGGGGGTCTTAACTTTGTAGGCTTGGTCTGGACCACATGGCTTCACCTGAATGTTGGCTGACACAATATTCCCAGGCCAGGTGGTGAGATGGGTAGACCCTTTATTATGTAGAATACTCTGGGCCTTAATGGCCCATTAGCAAAGGTGTGGGGCTGAGTTTCTGCTTCTCTGAGTTTCTACTTTACTCTTTTTAGGGGAAATATTCTGCCTTTTTAATATTTCGCAGATTATTTCATTTTTCGAGGAGAGAGGTGGGTGCTAAATTCCTACAGGTAGAAGTGTCCTCCAAGCAAGGCTCAGCCATGCAGCTTCTCCGGGAAGCAAGGGGGGAGAACCCTCTTCCATTCTCCCAGCCAGCACAGACTCAGCCATGTGGTTTCCCTGGGAATCCAGGGGGAAGAATGCTCTTTTGTTCTCCCAGCCAGTGCAGGCTCAGCTATGCAGCTTCCCTGGGAAGCCAGGGAGGAGAACCCTCTCCCGTTCTCCCAGCCAGCACAGCTATTCAGCTTCAGCCAGCGGCAAAGTATTCAAGGCAAGCCCGGGGACGGTGGGGTGGGAGGCCGCACAGTGGTTTAGGCCAGCTCAGGAGTCAGCACTTGATTGGGGCTTGTGGCGGCAGAGACAGGTAGGTGGGGCCAGGAGTCGACTCAACCAGGGCTTGTGCAATCATTCACCCAGGGAGATCAGGTCCATGGCAGAGGCAGGCAGCAATGGTTATGGTGGCCAAAGGAAGGTTAGCAATGGCACGGCAGGCAAGATGAGTAGTGACTGGGCAGGGGTGGAGCGACTGGGTGTGCGGGGCCAGGGTTAGCCAGGGGTGGTATTTGCTGCTGCTATGAATCACTTAAAATTTTCCCTATTGGTTCACATGAACCGGTACGAACCGGCTGAATACCATCCCTGCTCACAAGGGAATAACTGATTATTAGGGTATTAGAAGTGAAAATATTTAAAGAATGATTGCAGGATTTGTGTGTGGTCAGTCTAGAGAAAAGAATGAATAAGGGTGGCATGATACCAGTGTTCCAATATTTGAGGGGTTGCCACAGAGAAGAGGAAGTCAACCTATTCTCCAAAGCACCAGAAGGCAAGACAAGGGGCAATGGATGGAAACTAATCAAGAAGAGAAGCAACTTGGAATTAAAGATAAATTTCCTAACAGTGAGAACAATTAACCTGGGGAACAGCTTGCCTCTAGAAGTTGTGGATGCTCCAAAACTGGAAGTTTTCAAGAAGAGATTGGACAACCATGTATCTAAAGTGGTATAGAGTTTCTTGCCTGAGCAAGGGGTTAGACTAGAAGACCACTGTTAGGAATGTTAGTAACCTAACAGTTGGGTTGGAAATATATAAACCAGGATAAACATTTTAATACTGTCCCTTTAAGGGGATGCTAAACTTGTAATTGGGTGTGGTATCCCAAATGGCCATAAGATGGAGCCAGAAACCTGGTTTCCTAGAACAGAACTGAGCTAACTGAGCTGAGAGAGAGAAAGAGTTTTGCTAGATGGTGGAGGTTCCTGCATTTCCCTATTGACTGTTATTGATCGTCATTATTCTTGGATTGATGTGAGTCTATTACTGAACTGTTTTTGATACTGGAATTCGTCATTGGATTATCCCTGGGCTGAAAACTGACTGCTATAAACTGTGAATGACTTGGACTGTGTTGGACTTTGTTTAACCGTGTATTGGAAGTAAAACCTACATTTTACTATAGAGTGTAGCTGTCTGCTGTGTGTGTGTTATTCAACATTACTCTCAGTATGTCTCCCTGTGTGCACTCATTCTCCTAACAGGGAATTACCTCAACCATCACCAAGGTCCCTTCCAACTCAGTTATTCTGTATAGGAACCAGCCTCACTCATTTTCAAGAAGTTTTTAGGCTTCCTCAGAAACCCCAAGAGTTAATGTCAGGAGGAGGAATAAAATAAAATGGTAGATGGCTTCATTATACATCTTTGTCCTTCTCCTATACTCTCCTGGCTTCAGATCTGAAATGCTGCAGATCTCTACAATAGAAAAGACCTCCAAGGTCCCTTCCAAGTCAGTTGTTCTGTTAACTTCTATTGATTTGGATAACTCTTTCCAGCAGGCTGTTAGAAGGGCAGACAAAGAAAGTGCCATTGTCCTGAAAGCAGAGGGAAAACAAAATCTTTTTAAATTATACTCAATGAGATTGACCCAGACTCAAAAAAGACACAAAAGCATCGGATTCTGGATTCCCTATAAGACTTGAGGAGATGTTTCACCTATCAAAATGATATATGAGTGCTTCCTGTACAGGCAGTCTTTGATTTCTGACTGACTGCTTAGTGACCATTGGATGTTCCAACTTCTACATGGGGGACACTTACAACCTGAAGTTCCAATGATCATCCCTCCATGTTGATGTACCACATTTTGGGTGCTTGGCAACCAGTACACATTTATTGTCATTTGCAGTGTTGAGTGGTCATATGACTGCATTTTATGACATTTTTGCCAAAGACCAACATTCACACTGCCAATTTTTATGTTTTACAATGATTGCAAGTTACAACCGTGATGGAGAGGTTCCATTATGATTGTAACTCAAGAACGTCTTGTATTCTATTGCTCTCTCTTAGTGTTATTATGATAATTGTTATTACAATATACTATTACTCTTCAATCACTATTACTATAATAATGTTTATACTATTCAATTTTTCAAATCTATACTATTACTGTTCTATTGTTTAACTGTTTGCAATGATTAGAGATTGCCTAAACAAATTTAATGTGCAATTTTCTTGGCAAAATTTTCAGAAAATGTAGTGCTTTAACCACTACACCAAATTGGCTCTGACTGCTCTATTTTATCTAATTATTATTTCATTAATTATCTAATGTATCTAATTACTCAATTATAATTACCTGTATACTATTCTCTGCAATGTTGCTATTATGGATTAATGTTTCTTGCTTAAGCCTCTTTTCTCTTAAGTTTCTCCTCTCTGTGATTTCTTCTTCTTCTTCTTCTTCTTCTTCTTCTTCTTCTTCTTCTTCTTCTTCTTCTTCTTCTTCTTCTTCTTCTTCTTCTTCTTCTCCTCCTCCTCCTCCTCCTCCTCCTCCTCCTCCTCCTCCTCCTCCTCCTCCTCCTCCTCCTCCTCCTCCTCCTCCTCCTCTTCCCATAATGGCCAGCAAACCATGCAGAGCTCTTGCATTGCTTTTACAATGCTGGACTGTTATATTTCTTTTTCCTCTCTTTTGGACTCTCCACACTTTCTGAAGGAAAAATGTCTCCCTTTGTTCCACTGCCAGCCTCTATTTGCTGGAGCTTCCAAAATATGAGTCACCTATGTTGTCCTCCTGTCTCCTTCCCACACCTGTGTCAAGGTTGCAGTTTTATCGCCAACTTTACTCAGATGTGAGGGAAAGGAAGCAGCCCAGGAGCTGCCCTTCCACACGCTGCCTAATCTTCTTTGTCTTACTAAAAAAAAGGACCATTTTTTAAAAGTACCCTCAAAATCAACTGGCACTAATAAAACAAAGTCATTTGATCCAAATGACACAAAGCTGAGATAATTTATACCGGCTTTGCTTTTATCATAGCTGCCTCAGCCTGTGATATATTGCATCTGCTGCTAATAATTATCCCGCCTCAACATGCCAGGAATGTGGCATTCCACATCTTAAAAATCCCAGTTTGCTGCCAATGTTGAAGAACTTGTACCTAATTAAATTCAAGTATTATTGGCCTGGCCCACTTAAAAGCACTTAATAATGCCATTGCTTTAATGACTCCAGTCACATGCAGACATGATGGGGATAATAATAACATAAATAATAAAGTTCTACTTCAAATCTAGTCCTGCAGACACAGGCCATATTAAATTGAAAATTTAGCTCATCATCCTAAATCCTCTAGGCAGCAGCAGATACTTAGAGCCCTTTTGGGAATGGAAGAGATCATTCAGAGTGCTAAAAAATTCATTGTGCTGGTTTCTTTTCAAGGAACACAAAAATATTTTTTATAAAGCAACAGGGCTGTATATCCAGGATGACTTACATTCTTGAAATGAATATTGTTTTTTTTTAAAGAAAGTGGAACAAAATGTGTATGGTGTTTATTCTGATATGTATGTATCCAGTACTAAAATTTTCACTGTGTTTATCTATTTGTATAGATAGCCCAAACTGTGTGTTATACTGCAATAAGTTTTAAATCAAGATGCCTAAAATCTACTAATTTAAAGTATGTGCAAAAATTACTTCCGCAATATTGTGACCAGTTTTATTCACAAAGTTGTGGACATCACAAGGTCCTGGTCATCACTTTGCATAATTTTTGATGCTCTTTGTGGGAATAAGCAAAATTAATGAGGAAGTCAGTGGAAAATCAGAAATCACTGCTGCTCTCCCTGCCTTTTTGTTTAAGTAAGTAAATATTGACTTAATATTGAAGTTTATTCACTATTACAGTTATTTTTCTATTTGGGGATCCTTGGTGCTCTCTGAACTTGGTTGTTTTCTTGCAGATGTTTCATTACCAAACCACGTAGTAGCATCAGTAATAAACTTTTTTCTATTGTTATATTTATACTATAGGTAGTTCTTGACTTGCAATAGTTCACTTAGTGACCATTCAAAGTTACAATGGCAGTGAAAAAAGTGATTTATAATCATTTTTCATACTTATGATTATTGCAGCATCCCCATAGTCATGTGGTTTGCATTTGGATACTTGACAACTGACTCATATTTATGAGGGTTTCTGTCAACTCATAAAATATTTCTATGGTCTTTTTAGAGTTGCCAACAGAAAGGGAGGGGAGAGCAGTGCAGTAGCTTGCAAACCAAAACTGCATTCCATAAACATTTTCAAAGATAGTAACTAGGTGACTGAAGTTTCTGCCGGGCAAAATTCTAACTGGAGAGCATGATTGATGACTCTGGGCTATGGATGTGTCCCATTGGAGAATATGAATTATGATACACCCGGGGGGTGGGGGTAAAACCAGGGTCAAGGATGACAATGAATTATGTGCCTCAGAGTCAACTACACCCAGGCAGTGCCTTACAGTTTATCTCCCAATAAATCCTTTTGAAGTTTTGGAAGTTTGGCTCGAGATTCATGATTTAAATGGGGATAACTGCCAGAATCCTGACAGCTAGCCGACTCTCATAATTCATCATCATTATTGGGATACCTGATACCCAGCCTCTTCTATTGCTTCCTGACATCTGGAATGCGTGGAGAGAAAGTCAGGTTGACATGACAGAAGGGGGATTATCAGAGGAGAGCTTGCTCTAAGCAACTCAAATGCAAACAGAAGCTGACAATATAATTACAGCCAAAGCAGAGAAACCTGATCCAGTGAAGGAAAGAAAAACAGATGAGTACTGGTGGAAAACAAAACTCCCCAAAGCTTTGGAGTTGAATTCCCCTATCCTAAAAGGGAGGGAAGGCCCCTGAGAGTGAGCTGGGAAGAGCGTAATGGATGTGGGACTGGGAACAAGCCAGAGCTCCAAAGTTCCTGACAGGATCCCTGGGGAGATCCACAGAGCCTTCTGAAGTGAGGAGAAGCAGGCAAGAGCACAGCCCCCTTTCCCCACCCAGCAGAAGAAAAAAGAGCCCACAGTGGCAATCAGTGCCTCTCCCATGCAGCAGGCAGCCCCCGCCTCTTCCTGTGCGAACTAGAGCCAGGAGGAAGGTTGTTTCTCCATTCTGGCTCATGACCTAACTTCATTGGACTGGAGTAGGAAAGGTGTTCAGGCAGCTTCTCCTCCGGTCCCTTCTCTGGATTCAGATCAGTCTGGCAACTTTTCCAAGAATCGGTTTCCTTGGACCGAGTTCCTAGCCTTCGTCTCTCCTCTGCAGCTTCAATGGTTTGTACAAATTCTTCAGAAGGAGGATACCGGGTCTTGAACAGTCCTCCAGTATCCATTCCCACCACTTCTTCTGTGATCTCCTTCTCCTTCTTCGCTGAGTCTTTGCACTGCCCAAGCTTTAGGTCGGTACTGGAGCTCAGCAACAAAGACAGCCACCTTTTGAGGTGCTGGTAGCTATTTAGAGGTTTGGGATAATGTCAGCATTCCAGAAAACCTCCACTTCAACAAATAACTCTGAGGCAGACATCCTCTCCAAGGTTCCTTTTATTAGAATAGTAAACTGGCACATCTGGGAAATCCCAAATCTGAAAGTTCCGGATTTCCCTGCAATAAGTAAAAAATTACAAATCCACCCCCTGCCCCCCTCATGGCATCACATGCCCAATCACCATCAGTCCCAACTTAAAACAATCTGGGCGTCCAATCTGGGCTCGCAATCTGGGCGTCCTCCTGGATGTACGGCTGTCGCTTGAACATCATATTGCGGCCGTCTCCAGGGGGGCGTTTTATCAGATCCGTCGGATCTACCGGTTGCGGCCCTTTCTGGATCGGGACGCCCTGCACACGGTCACTCAGGCCCTTGTCACCTCTCGCCTGGACTATTGTAATGCTCTCTACATGGGGCTCCCTGTGGGGAGCACTCGGAGACTCCAACTGGTGCAGAATGCGGCCGCGCGGGTGATCATGGGGGCGTCACGTAGCACCCATGTGACGCCTCTCCTGCGCGAGCTGCATTGGCTGCCAGTGGCTCTCCGGGTTCGCTTTAAGGTTCTAGTTTTGACCTTTAAGGCGATCCATGGCATTGGGCCAGGTTATCTGCAGGACCGCATTCTACCGGTGATCTCCAGCAGGCCGGTGCGTTCTCATAGGGAGGGCCTTCTCCGGGTGCCGTCGGCCGCTATGTGTCGTCTGGCGGCCCCGAGGAGTAGGGCCTTCTCTGTGGGGGCCCCTGCCCTCTGGAATACTCTGCCACCTGAACTTCATACCAGCACGGACCTGAGGGCCTTCAGGCGCGTGTTGAAGACCTGGCTCTTTGAGCAGGCTGGCCTGGGCTGAGGTGGTTTTAATTTGTCTCCCAATTATTGATTTAAATTGGGTTTTAAAGTTGGGGGGTGGGTTTAATTACTGTAATCAGCCATTATTTAATCGCTTTTTAATTTTTGTATTGTTTTTTGGGGTTTGGATTTGGCTGTACACCGCCCTGAGTCCCTAGGGAGAAGGGCGGTATAGAAATCCTACAAATAAATAAATAAATAAATAAATAAATAAAACATCCCCTCAACCAGGTGCAGAAATAATATAATCTTGACTTAGAAGAAGAATGCTATTATGTCTAACCACATACACTCCAAGAAATTCCCCCCTCCCATTTTCCCAGGCTCAAGAATGTGGCAGTGTGGAAGCATCTGGTGCTCATATGGCTTCCAAAGCTAACACCAGAAATGTGATGTGAATATTAATGGAAAAATGATTAAATTTTAGAAGAATATCTATCTATCTATCTATCTATCTATCTATCTATCTATCTATCTATCTATCTATCTATCTATTTTGTCAATTGCTTACAAGATAATAGGTATAAGTATAACATAGTTATGAATACATGAATACATATAAGAAAAATAAAATATAAAAGAAACAATAGGACAGGGACGGTAGGCACGTTGATGCGCTTATGCACATCCCCTACAGACCTCTTAGGAAAGGGGTGAGGTCAATAGTAGACAGTCTAAGGTTAAAGTTTTTGGGGTTTGGGGAAGAAACCACAGAGTCAAGTAGAGTATTCCAGACATTGACCACTCTGTTGCTGATGTCGTATTTCCTGCAATCAAGTTTGGTGCGATTAACCTTGAGTTTGTATCTATTGTTTGCTCTTGTGTTGTTATGGTTGAATTCTAAAATTGAGAGTGATAATTGGATTTAGGAGCATGAAGCCTTAAAATCCCTCAAAAATTTTCCTCCAAAATTCTCATCTGGGGGTGTTTTCAGCCTATTTTTTTGCCTGAGATCTCCAAAAGGTAATCTATTTATTTCCCATCTTTACTTTCTCTTAAGTCCCTAAAAATGCTTTGGCAATCATCCCCGATTAATTTTGTGACTTTTGTGAAAATCAGGAAGTTAAATGGCTGCTTACCAATCCCTCCAGTTCTACTCATCTCCAATCAATCAATCAGAATAAAGTTATAAAGAACCTTGGAGGTCTTCTAGTCCAACCCCCTGCTCAAGCAGGAGACCCTATACTATTTCAGACAAGTAGATGTCCATTTTCTTCTTAAAAACCTCCAGTGATGAAGCATTTCAAACAAGTAAATCCACTCTCTTCTTGAAATACTCCATTGATGGAGTGCCCATGATTTCTGGAGGCATAATTCCAGGGAGGTCTGTGGGAGCTGGTTTTCAGGAGGGGAAGATGTTGAGGAAGCTGTTCTTCATTCTCAGTCTCAAACTTAGAGGTTGATGTCCATAAAATAGTGTATTTCTGTAGACATCACTTTAACCCAATCTTTCTGTGCAGCACTTTCCCAACAAAATTTTGGAGGGTGGGTATCAGCTAGATAATGTACTTTTTGTGTTGGGGTTGGTTTTAGACAGCCCATGACTACCTATCAAGGTGATCTGAAGCTATTTTAGTATTCACAGGATTTGGTCATTGAATTAGTTATGATTCTAACCATGGTACCATCTATATATATTTTATTCTTTGATTAATGGGCATATCATGAGAAACCTTGTTGAATGTCTTGCTGAGGCCAAGGTATCCTGTGTCCATTCATGCCATTTCTCCAATTTATTAAGCTAGTAATTCTATCAAGAAAGAAGATAAGGTTAGCTTGGATGGCTTTTTTATGCATGTGTGACTAATGTTGCCACTTGTTTATTGTGCATCTCTATCCAAGTGCTCACAAATATACTGTGCTATAATGTGCTCAAGCACCTTATACAGTATAGATGTCAAGATGACAGGTCTGTAATTTTCCAGATCCTCTTCCTTACCCATTTTTTAAAAGATAGCAACATTTCCTTTCCAATAGCTCTCAACAGAACCTTAATATAGTTTTTGATCACCTCTGCTAGTTGCTTCAATAACCTAGAACAAATTAATCTGGCCTTGGAGAACTGACTTTATGTAAACAAACTAAATACTCTCTCCTTGTCTCTACTGAGCTGCATCTCTTTTTCCCCCTCTAATGGCACAGTGGTAGCCAACTAGCTCTTAATTTCCCTACAGAAGGAAGGTAGGCATAAATAGAACATAGGTGAAGTAAAACCAAAATGATCTAAAGCATATGAATCCTAACTGCAGATAAGTGAAACTGCAGATTGCAAAAGTTAATAAGGAGAGCTTCCTATAGTTGCACCTACAGTAGTTGTACCTCAATTATAAGAGCAGGAGAAATTTGAGCAAACAAGAAGTTTACACACACACAAGAAGTGTTCGTCTTACGGTCATTCACTTACTACTCACAGGCCAACTTTCATCAAATACTGAGGCACATCCAGTTCTTTAGAATATATGGTGTCCCAAAGAATTCAAAATAACAGCAAAACTTTACTTATTACAAAAAAACCTCTTTCTCATATGCACATACCACATTTATTTACATCCTTCTCAAATAGGTTAGCAGGCATTAGCAAATCTGGATCCAGAGATGACTCAAAAAGTAGTGGGTTTCAGGATCCCTTTTATTCCCCCAAATCCTTGCTTGCTTGTCTTTGCTGATTGACAAAACTGGCAATTTCTTGCCTTGTAAATTTACCAGTCTGGTAGTTGTTGATGGATTTGGGGAAAGATTTCCCATATACTTAAGGAAATTTCCTTTGTCTGGTTCAGGTGACATTTTCCTTTGTTTCTTTGATGACTTAGTTCCTTCTTATCTACTTACGCTAAGGGATCCTTTAGATGAGATCCCTGTCTTTTTTATCTCTCTGCTTACATGCTTGCTTAATCTTTATCTAGTCTCAAAGAACATCCAGCACTCAAGTCACACTGGTGGCCTACAATAACACTAGTAGATTTCTGCAGTGCCTCTATTTTGGGCCATTTATGGGATTTAATTAAATAATACTCTTGGGTTCTTCCAGATTGCACCAAATTTCAGTATGAAAAATTGTTGGCCATATATTGACCTATGAGTTATTTAATAGTGATTTATTGAACTGATGGCAATTGACTAAATTTGCACAACAGACTAATGGTTTACATTTCAGTACATGGTTTTACAGGAAAAACAGAAAACCCAAATAGTCCCAATCCTATATTCCCAAATGATTCCTCTCTCTACATCTAAGACGTTCCTGTCAGGCACAAGAAACCAGGAGCCAGGATAGAGTTTGAAAGCACTGCAAGTTTATTCCATGCTACCTATACACAAGAATGTTATCTACTAATTGCCAAGGCAAATTAGTGCTAAATCAAGGGTTTAGATCCCTTTAGTTTAGGAGGTATAGGGACTTCAGATTGATGATACGTTTGACCCTAGCCTCAGGCTTAGCCTGAGCATCTCCTACAGTTCCAGATTAATTTTCTGGCTAGTATAATTACACAACATGCCCAGGCACATCAGTTATAGCTGCAATTCCATCAGATGAAACAAAAATTATCAGGGACCTAGAAGCTAAAACATAGGAAGAACATTTGCAGAAATTGGGCACACTTAGTCTAGTAAAAAGGACAGAGGTGACATGATAGCAGTCTTCCAATACTTGAAGGACTGCTACAAGCAAGATGTGTTCAACTTATTTTCCAAAGCACTAGAGAGCAGGACAAGAAACAATGGATGGAAACTGACCAAGGAGACAAGTAACCTAGAACTAAGGAGAAAAGTCTTAATAATGAGAACAATTAACCTGTGGAACAAATTGCCTTTTGTGGGTACTCCAACACTGGAGGCTTTTAAGAAGAGACTGGGCAGCCATTTGTCAGAAATAATATAAGTCTCCTGTGAGAGTGGGGCCTTTGACTAGATGACCTCCAAGATCCCTTCCATCTCTGTTACTGTTACTAGATGCTAAACATGGTTAATTCTAACTCTGAGTGAGTTGTGGTTTTGAGCCCAGATTGTTCAGATAACTGATACCTAATATGTTGTGAAAACTTAGAAAGGGTTTGTCCAAAGATGAGATTAAACAAGTTGGGTGAATGCAATGAATGAAAATAAAGTGTTATCAACCCCACCAAAAAAAACCTCAACAATCCTTATATGTGCACATTGGCCCATCTAATTCTTTTTTCTCTATTAATTTCCTTCTGTGTTGCAAATAGATATTGCTCCATCTTTAGAGAAAAAGAGTTGCTTTCTATATCTGGACATGACAGCTTTAATTACAACTAAGCATATCTGGGTCCCTAAAAAGGAACTGTCAAAGACATGGAAATGCCACCATTCTTTCAAACCATTAAAGTGTCTCTTACAATTAGAAGCAAAGCATGCCTCATTCAGGACATTGTTACAAGGCATCCCAACACTTAATTGGCTGGTTTGGGTCTCCATCTTCTCCTGATGTCTTTTTATGATTACAGATTGTCATGTAGGAAAAAAACCCAGCTTGCTCAAAGGTGTTTATGGAAGTTTTTTTTTTTTATGTGAGGTATTAAGCTGCAGCTCAGGATTCTTATCTATTTAAAAAAATCCTTGCAAGAAAAATCTATTGCACTTGGTTGTTTCAGGGTTTTCTTAATTCAACAGACTAATTTCAAGATTTAAGGAACATGAATGTGCAAATCTGTTTATCTTTAACCAGTCCAGTGCACTCTCTCTCTCCCCCCTCTCCCCCCCTCTTCAGTATTGCAGTCTCATCATTGGAAATTCTAGTGTTACCATTTGGTCTTTTTGTGAGGAGAACAAGTGTCTATTGCTGAAAAATGGCTGGTCCCCAAATATTATTGCTGCTATCAGTCCATGAGAATTGATACAAATCCTGTGGATGTGGAACAGTTTTTCCAAGGTATTTTTTAAAGAAGTATACTGGTATTTCACAATTGTATCACCCTATAAGTTCTGGGGATCAGATATGAAAGCTTTCCATTTCTGCTGAACTTTGAATATGTTGTGGTCACTTTCTCTGATTGCCAACATCATCCTAGAATGTCTTTTTTCTTGACTCTGGCATTCATTGGCAACCTGACTGTTAGGTCTTTGATAGACTGTTATCTCTCCAAACAAGTGATCTCAAGGGTTGTTCTTGGGCTCATTGATTCTCACTAGCTTTTCCCCAACAGTAAATCTCTTCTTTACAATGATTTTACCCTCAAAAGAAGGACAGTGTGAGATTCCTATCATACAGCAATGCTGGCAGAGTTATAGTTTTGGCACACCTGAAGGGCACTAGCTGGAGAAGGCTGTAGAAATACTTTTTTACAGGTCCATGTAAATATCTCCTGAGGTTATGTATGTTACAATGATGGAGTATGACATAGATCTGCCTTTAATTCATTTTAATTCAGATGTGCTTAATTTTCACTTGACAAATCAATATGTAGATGCAAGCACTCTTCTGATTCTTCTGTGGATTATTTTATCAAAAATTCTGCATGCTTATACATACATGCACATATACACGTTTATGCACACACAAACACATACTTATATTTGTGGAAGCAAAATGATTAACTTGTCTGTCTTTACTCTGAAGTAGAGATTTAAAAAATCTTGGAAATGAGTCATTTTCCTCTGGTGACTAGAGGAAAAAAATCCATGAAGTTCTTTCAGCAATGGTTCAAAGAAAGTGTGCCTTTGCCTTTTTTCCCCTCGGGATCTTGTTCTGACTTCCTTCTTAATCGACCCTACAGCATGTTGGCTGTGGAATTCTGGGAATTGAAGTCTACACATGTTAAAGTTGTTCAGGTTGAAAAACACTGGTCTACAGCCTCAGTCTCCCATCCATGTACTAAGCAGTCCAACTCTACTTAGTTTTCAAGATCAGCCAGGGTCAGCAAGCTATATGAATCAAACTCAACTCCTGTAAATTACTGGCCACATTCACAAAGTTTCCTTGGCAACAAGACAGATGTGATCTACCCTTTCTGGGATGTTTTTTCCAGTATCCATTTTTTTACCCTTCCCTGATGATCTTTCACTGAAGCAATCCTGTATCTATTTATTAGATATTTAGCCTGCCTTTAGTTTTTATCAGCTCAAAGCAGTATAAGTTCCTAATATGGCCATCTCCTCTTTTCCCCCCACCTGCAACCCTAAGACTAGGCTGGGCTAAGACAGAGAGCTGGCTCAAAAGCTTTGATGCTTAAGGGAACTCACCATCCCCTGATTTCTAGCCCAGCACCTTAACAACCAATCAACACATCAAGTATAGAGATTGCAAATGTGTAGTTTACAGAGAAGACAGATACAAGAGAATAATTTCCCAAAGCAAACAAAGCACTCAATAGGATACAAGCACTTATAAAATATTTTGAAGTTTTGACACACAGCTTTAACAATAGTCACAAGACTGCAGAAGTTACCAATCATTCATACATCACCCCATTTTCCCTCTGCACACATGTTATTTTCTCAATTTAACTCTTTCTCACAGAGAAGGGAAGATCGTTAGCAGGGCAAAATGGGGTAATCTCAAGCTGATACCTGAACTACGTCAGTCTGATTCTCACAATAAGTAGATCTAACCCTGCTTAGTATCTGTGGATATTCTCAGTCATTCAGGTCATGGTTGTTCCAAAAGTGCTTTTTCAAAAGGCAAGTGAATTTTGTTTTTCCTTCAAAGACGTTTCACTTCTCATTCAAGAAGTTTCTTCAGCTCTTGCCCAAAGTTGGAGGGAATGAAAAGTGAAATGTCTTCAAGGAAAAAAAAAGTGCAGTTGCCTTTTGAAAAAAGCACTTCTGGGATTACCCTGCTTAGCTGTTTCCAAATCAGCCAAGTCTGCCCAGGTGCTGCTTTTTGCTCCTCCTCTAATGCAAGTCTTGTTGTTTCTAGGAAGCATTTCTTGAAGAAGAATTTGGGTGGGACTATGTCATATTCCTCCCAATCTCCTTTTTGCTTCCCCTAAAGCCCATCTCATGTTTCTGTGAATTACAAAAAGAAGGAAGAATCAGGGCAGGGAGACTGGGTGAGCCTGCCTATGCTTTGATAGAAAGGGGATTGAGAAGCTTGGAGGAGATTACCTGCAAGGAAAAGTGAGGAGTTACAAAAGAAGAAGCTGAACACGGAGGGGAGCGACATGCTTCGATGGCCCAGAGGAGGAAACCCACCCAGGTTGAAGAAGCAGCTACCAAATGAATAGATTACAGATCTTTCAAATTAAAGGAGTTAGGAGGCTCCTGGTGGGAAGAGGTGTAAAGAAAGGAATGCATTATAAATGGGCTTATCTGCTCCAGCGATTCACAGATGCTGTCTGGCTCCATTAAGCCCTTGTCTTACATTGCCTTCAAAACTTAGACAGAATTGGTCCAGCTTGATGACAGCCTGTTTATCTCATCATGGATGACCTTTAGCAGAGGAAGCTGTGGAAAAGAGACAAGGTAAATGTTTAGACAAAGCCCTGCTGTCCCTTTTAATCACAGTTAAAAGTGTTCTCCATAGCAGATGCTTTGGAGAAGAGCCTACTCTGTGGTTTTGTGGCCAGGTTAATGGACATACATTTCTCTTTTGAGTCTGATGTGACTGTTCTTTAAATACTAGGCTTGGTTACATATTTATTTATTCAGAGAATTTATATGGCCGCTCACTCACCTTCAGTGATTCTAGATGGCTTGCAAAAAATAATAATAATGAAAGAAAGCAAACTTGCCTGCTTATCTCTTGTATAAAATCTAAATAAATTGTCCTCTTTATGCAATATGTGGATAACTCCTTCCTATTTCTACTAGCTGGAATAGCCATCTAGCCTTGTTCTAGATCCTGAGGTTTAACAACAGTTCCTGTGTTCCTCAGAGTTTTTTTTCTCTAAAGCCACAAGGATTTAAAACCATAGTACATAAAGGCTAATATTTCCAAAATTCTGTGTACAAACAACCAAGATGCATGTTGACACAAACCATAGCCCCCCCCCCCCCCCACTTTGTATTCCTTGCACAATGGAAGTACTGTAGAGTAAGAAGTGAAGGAGGAAAATTTTACAGGTAGTTCTTGACTTAAGACCATAATGGAGCCTGGAATTTCTATTATAAGTTTTGAAAGGATATAAATCAAGGCACCCATGTGACCAACACTGATTTCCCAACCTTAGCAACTTTAAGCTGAGTGGACTTCAAGTTCCAGAATTTACAACCTTTTTTGCAGCCATTGTTAAGCAAATGTCACAGTATTTAAGCAAATCAATACATGTGTGAAAAGGTTGGTTTCCAGCTAAAAAAGGTTGTAATGCCGCAGCCAGCCAGTTACCAAGCACCTGAAATGTCATGTGGAACACCACATCACTTGAAGCCAAGATTGTCAAACAAAGGCTATCATACTTTGGCCATGTGATGTGAGCTGACTTATTTAAAATGTCAGTAATGCTGGGAGTGATCAGCAGAAAAAAGAGAAGGGACCTCCCACTAGTACACAATGGCTGGACACTATAAAAGATGACACAGGGATTACCATGGTGGCTCTGAAGGAAATGGTATGAGACAAAGGTGCATGGAGTGGCTGAGGATTAGACACAATGGAATGGCTGACAATGACAACACTGTACCAACTGGTTACCAAGCATCTGAAATGTCATGTGCACTGTTGGGACACCAGAACACCATCATAACTTTGAATGATTGCTAAGCGAGGACTACTTGTATTTTTTAAAAAAATACAGTGGGGAAAGAGAAGAGAGAGGTACAAAGTAGCTAAGGACACACACAAATACACACAAGTATTTCACATATAAATAGTTCTCCATGAAAAGAATGTCCTACATGAGCTTTCAATGGCCCTTTCATAGCTACTAGTTCAATTCTGAAGTCAACAGTCATCCATGGAACAATCAGATGGCCATAAAATACTAAATCATTGATGATTTTCATCCCAAGACATTTGTGATGACCCAGGAGGGGTCACAAAAACAGGTGAAGTCCCTTTAATTCCTTCAACTTGGCTTCAAAGGTCCAATTATCATTGACTGGAGAAAAAACTCCCCCACAAACAATTGTGAAAAGGAAGAACTTCTGTTCAAACTCAAAATACATATAAATTATAAATAGAAGAAAACAACACAAACCACACTGAAGCAATTAGTGAGACAAGGCAGGATAAGGGCTTGAAGACGTCCACAGATATCAAAATACACACACACTGGGAAGGACGCCAGAACTCAGATAAGAACTGACAAACTAGAAATATTTTCATGCTTTGCTTCCAGCACTGGCCCATGCACAATTTGTCCTTTTAAACAGTCCTCACAGCTGTAGCCCATGAAGGGAATCAGGGCCTTTTTCTCCCCCATAAACCCACATTGCTCCCTTATCTGTTCCTCCCTGCATGCCCTAGGATGCAGAGGGAGTGGTCCTGAGTCTTCCTCTGAATGCCCAGCTGGCCTGTGCCCTTCCCCAGTTTCCTCCACAACCTCCAGAGCCACATTCCCACTCCCTATCGGCTGTTCCTCTTCTCCCTCAGAGTCAGATTCTAACAGGGGCATGACAACATTCTGGAAAGAAATGCTACTTAAGAAGATTCTGTGGTTTTCTTTCTCTGCAGGATGAAAGAAATAAGTGGAGGAAATATATACTGTTGTAAACCCAACCCACCAACACGTCCATATGGCCACACAAGAAATATAGATGATAAGACAGGGAAACTAATAAACCTTTTTCTGCCCATAAGATTCTGATTTTCCATTAAGAGATGATGTTGAGGTTCGCCATTCAAAAATAAGAACATCTGGAATCAAATTAGCAAGCAATGTGACTTACCCAAACAAATTCCTGCAAAGTGATAGAAGATGTGCAAATATATTCAATTCTAGTGGAAGCTTCCCAGTTATCTGCAATAGCAACTAAAGTTTGGTTGGTTCGGTTACAGAAGTCGAAGTGAAACTAAGCAGATGAGAAAGATGTTCATTTCATTTCATCAGAATCCACTCTTATTGAAGATAGTTTGACTTCCAAATGAATTAGGATTAAGCCAAACCATTGCCAGATTGAATGTCAATCTAAAATAATCAAGGTTAGAATTGCTCTAGAATCTTCTCCCATTTACTCTGGTGTCACTCTGCATGGACCCAGGGGAGTTTCTCTGTGTTTGCATCCAAACTCATTTTTGTTAGCATTAGTCCTATGAGATCTCCATAGAACCTGATCTCAAACCCTTTTACCTTTCCACAATTCACTCAATCTAAAATAGCAATGAAAAGACTCAAAATCTGTGCCTTGCAGCATTAATTCGAGTACCGAATCTGAAAAAGCAGGCGAGTCTGGGGCTGGCTGGGGAGTAGGCAGCCAGCTCTTATGAGACCAGAAGGATACTTGTGGTGGGTGGGTGCAATTTTAGAGGATATAGTAGGTTTTTTACTTAATGTGTCAATTTTCTGCATTTAAAAAATGTATGAGGTTTAGAGGAAAAAATGGCACATATTTGAGCAGATTTCACTTGATGGGTGCATTTTTATGAAAGTGCACAATTGTATGTATATTTTTCTCCAAGCAATTTCCCCTCTTTTAATGCATATTTCAGGAAACTTTTCTCAAGTATGTTTGCTCTTTGGAGTTGTATAGAGCATCAGGAAATTGTTAAAAGTGCAAATCACACTGCAAAGTGTATTAATTCAGATATTTAGGAATATTGGGTAAGTTTGTTGAAAAGCTTTGAGAGAAATCCTGATCTTTTAATGCTTCTTCTACCATTATATATGTTTTGATGGAGATTGATGTAGTTCAGAGCAGAACTTATTTTCTAGATTTAGTAGAATTAAGATGAGGATATTTGGTCTCCAGGGTTATTCAGGATTATCCAATGTAGTGATTTTGTATTATTTTGGAGCATTCTGGGGGAAAATAGCAACCATCAAAAATAAGGAACATTTCCTACACATCAGTGTTTCCCAACCTTAGCAACTTTAAGATGAGTAGACTTCAACTCCTGGGCTGGCTGGGGAATTCTGGGAGTTGAAGTCCACTCATTTTAAAGTTGCTAAGGTTGAAAAACTCTATTCCATGCTTCCAGCAATACTATAGCATTAGAAAATCAGCCAAATCTTTCGTTCAGGCTTCCATGAAAGACTGGAAGAAGCAAAGGAGGTCTTAATTTATTTTTATTTTATTTATTTTTTTATTTATTTGAGTTGTCAATCACTTACAAGATAATAGATATAAGTATAAACATGAGTAAGAATACAGGAAATAGGTACGAATAAATGGGGAGAATAGGACAGGGACGGTAGGCAAGATGATGCACTTATGCACAAGAAGGTGGTAGATGCACAAAAATGCTAAAGCACTTCTTCAGAATTATTTTTCAGATATACCAAACCATTCCAAGAACTTCGGAGGGGGGGGGGGGGATTGTAGCACTCAAGAAACAGCAAACCTCAAAGCAAAATCAACCTCACTGCAACCATTACCATCAGCAAAATAACATAAGAAAAAACAGCAAGTGGAATAAAAAAGAGTGCGTGTAATGAAATAAATCTGTCTGTAATGATTGCATAATGGACCAAACATTATTTTAATAAATTAATGTCAACCTAAATGAAATATTTAATAAAAATTGCAATTATAACATAAAATGTTTTTTTTCTGCTGCAGAGGAGCATCTTTCATTCTCAGGATCAGACAAAGAAATATTTCTCAAGTTCAGTGATTGAGAAGGGAAGATTTGGAAGAGACATTCCATGCTGTAGGGATCATCTGTGGACAAACTGACCTGTAATCTAAATTCAAGCAAACTGTAAACATGTAATTAAATTGAAACACACAGTGTTGAGCTTCCTTGACAAATGAAGCTGCCAAATTTAATGGCCTTATGGAAGCATTTTATTTTAACGTGACTATTGTGGATAATAATATTGAACTACAAACTAATGTAAGGATAGAAACTTGCCCTTACCTTTCACTCCAAAGTTTCAAGTAGCCATAGAATGGAGAATAATTTCAAGGAGACATCAAGAGTCAAATATGACTGAAATAGCCTCTAAACCTAAAAACAGCAGCAAATAAAAATAAACCAAAAATAGATGTATTTTAGTAATATTTGTCATTAACATGGTCATCTTCATCCTTATTTGGGTAAATGTATGTTCAGTATGAGCGTAAAGATGCTTTTTTTTGTATGCAGCAGACTTACAACAACTTAAACCTCTAAATAGAATGATCTTTGGCTCCATCAGTTGAGAAAGGTATACTTTTATTAGAAGTCAAGTGTATTGCAGTAATGCAAAGTCAAATCGTGCACCAAAACCACTAAGTTCAACCTTCTCTCCCTTAGTTTTCTCTCATTTCTCACCCTTGTGTGACCAATCAGATTGAGGCAAGATGTTTTCATAAGAGTCAGTCAGTCCAAGAATAGTTTGATATGCAGCTCCCTCATTCTTCCAGTCAGGTGACCTTGAGGCAGTGTCTTGAGGAGATACAGCACCTACTTTCATTTCCCCAAATATTCCTCCCCCTTTATTTCCCCCCTCCCCACATTCATGGCATTCTGTCACTGCATAGCAGGGAAGCACAGACAGCATAAGGTGGCAGCTGACACAATGTTTTTCAACCTTGACAGGTTTAAGATGTGTGGACTTCGATTCCCAGAATTCCCCAGCCAGCTTTATGTTGAAGTTCACTCGTCTTAAAATTGTCAAGATTGAGAAACACTTGCTGTATACCATGAAGAAGTATGTCATAGAGCCAAGCTAATCATGGAATCAATGTTGAGTGAGAGCAAGGTGTGCTAATTTATTTAATTAATTTAATTAATGAGAATCATTGACTGTAATGCTATCAAAGTTAAACTATATGGCCCTAGAAAATTGCTAAGGAGATTCAATACAGTCACATTTAATTTCAGAGAAAATATGGATGTTTGGTAAACAGGAAGTTTACAGAGAAAATCAAGTAGGACAAATCTCTCCAGAACTTTTAGGTGTTCTTCAAATTGCAGAAATGGAATTTTATCTCGAATATTAACTTCTAGTAAGAAATGGGGCCAGATGACCTGCTACTGTTGTGGGGTTTTGTTTTTTGTTTTTGCTTTGGGGTACCAGCATGGTTATGTTGTAAGTGAATTATACTTTAATATGTTTATTAAACTATATGGACACACTGTGTGGACCTAATAAATCTATTAAACAATATGGACATACAATACACTCAGTAAAGTTAATGGTGCACAAAAGGATTCTTTTGATCTTAATTAGTTTCTTCTATGACTAAGGCAGTGGTTCTCAATCTCTGGTCTATGGACCAAAGACTGAGGAGGGCATAATGGTATCACAGAGGGTCTGTGAAGGCTTGAAGAAATGGTTCCCTCAAACCCCTGGGAGGGTGAAAATGGCTTTCCCCTGGCTCTGGAGGTCCTCTGGAAACAGGCCTGTTTCCAGACTTTCGATACTGCTAGGAAGGCCATTTTTCGCCTTCCCAAGAGTCCAGAGGTTTTCCTCAGGTCTCTGGGAGAGCAAAAATGGCCTCCCCGGGCTCTGGAGGTCCTTCGGAAGCCAGAAACAGGCCTGTTTCATGTATTGGTACTTCCAGTAGAGCCATTTCCCCCCTTCCAGAGCCTCTGCGTAGAACCTGCACTTAAATGGGCCACGTAGAGACTCTTGGGATGGGAGGGACATGGTGGGAGGGGCCAGCTGGTCGGTTCAAATACTGGTTCAACAGACCAGATGCAAATTTAATATCCAGTTTACCCAAACCGGTTCAAACCAATAGAATCCCACCCCTGATCATGACCCTCTTTTCCAAATCAGACTAAAACTAAAGATTAAAGCTTTGGCATATTTAGTTTATTTGATTGCATATGAATCTACAGAATTTTCCATTGCATAGCCTAAGTTAATAAGATTACAACTTTATCATTCTTTACCATTTATAAAAAATATATGGTCTGTAAAATACTTCCAAACACCCTTGGAGCTGCAACAACAGAAAGCATTGTTATTGCCTCTCTGAGACATGTCACAATTTCCCTTTTACCAACCAAGGGCAGGTCAGAATCACTTGGCATTGATAGCACACTCTGGGTGGCAGTTGCTACAAAAGACAGAAATACTTTGGTTCAGTTCCAGGAGAAACATTTAATAGTCTTGCAGGATTTGGGGAAGCAGAGGGCAGAAGGTCACTGCTATCCCCAGAACTACAAAAAGTAATTTGAGCATGCAGTGTTTGAAGAAAGCTGTTTATTAGCACTGTCAAAAAGTCACATCCTTTTCACCTTCTTCATTCATACCTTTTTAGCAATAATATTTTGAATGCACCTCTACTTGAAAAAAAGGTCTTGAATACTGAGAGCTGGAAAAGAAGGAAGAACTCTGTTCTATATCCATATGTGCTATGATGCACTGTCAGAGTTAAAATCTGGAGGAGAAATGGGATACTTGAAAGTAGACACAGCCTTCAAAAGATGTCTCACTGGAAATAAGCAGAGCAAGAGTAACCCTACAGTCCATTTTTTCACTGTCCCTGTAGTTTGAGTAGGTCATTCTACTCTTTGCTTTTCAGTGACTTGGAACAATTAGAAGATACAAGACTCTTGATCATTTCCTGATCTTCTTAAGGGATAGGTTAAAACATCAGCAGTCCCCTGCTGAGTCTTGAATCTGAAATCAAGTGCCTTAGCTTTAGACAAATTCCAAACCTTGGAACTCATACACCTTTGAAACTTTGTTCTCTGTCTTTTGATGACACCATTTTTTCCTATATAAAAATAGAGATAAAGATATACGAAACAAACTTTTGTACTCAATTTTAATATATATGTGTTGGGATACAATTTTCTTTCATACATACTTTCTTTAAATGTATGCTTTCTGTTCCCACATTATCAGTGGTGAACATCATTGCAAGAAGCTGTAGAAAAGTGAAATCCAAATGGTAGCTCTTCTGTGACTATCAAATAGATTAATTCATTTCAGACACAACATTCTGATGACCCCAACTTTGAAATTACTTATTTAATCCACATACTGCCAACTGTATACAGGTTCAATATAACTTATAAGAACAATGAAAGCATCCTTGTTACAATGTGAAGAAATAGTAAAATATCTGTAATCATATTACACCAGCATTTGGAGATGTGTGGGCTTCAACACTCTAAATTCACCAACCAGCCAGCATTCCCAGACAAAATTCTGCAAGTTGCAGTCAGCAGAACTTCAACTTAGCAAAGTTGAGGAACACTGCAGTAGACAAACACAACATTAAACTAAAAGCGAAAACAAAATTTGGACAGAGGGAAAAAAGGAAGGAAGGAGTTGGATGGTTGGAAAGGAAGGAAGGAAGGAAAGAAGGGAAGGAAGGAAGGAAGGAAGGAAGGAAGGAAGGAAGGAAGGAAGGAAGGAAGGAAGGAAGGAAGGAAGGAAGGAAGGAAGGAAGGAAGGAAGGAAAATCATGATGATCATGATCTCTAATAGTATTAAACTTCATTTTCCTTTGGTGGCAGTGGCAAATTAAGGCTCACTAGTGCCCTAAACACTGTCAAAACTTGGTGCCCTCCCCTTTGTACATACTGTACAAATGAAGCCAAGCTTAGGCTACATAAAAGTTTTTGTGGTGCCCCCTTTGGGCCTGGTGGCCTAAGCATGTGCTTAGTCTGCTTAATGGTTAATACACCACTGTTTGGTGGGGTGAGGGGGCTTCTTTGATTCTTAACAATGGCTCTCATACGTTGTGCTTTTATGACTGTAATGTCAACTTGCGGAAATTTTAACTGCTCATTTACATTGGGGTTTTGCTGAGATCAGGTCTTTGTTTTCTCTCCTTATTTTCTTGCCTGTCCTAAATCTCTTTGCTAGCCTCCCCCCCCCCCCGCCCCCAATTTGGTGGGGTTGTAATGAAGGCCTCGTGGAGAGGATTTTATTACCAGCTGCAAAAAAGCTAGCTTTAATCATACTGCAACAGAGAACCCCCAGTCTCCCTGTAGCAGATTATGGAAACAAAGCAATGGAAGGGGGAGAAGGTCAGAGTGAAAAGCCAGCCTGCCCAAAGAGGATGGCTATTATTTTAAGAGGCCACTCACCTTCCCGATGTTATTTTGTGGGTTTCTTTGATTGTTTTTTAAGAGAAAGAAAATGTAAACTGACTCATCTTTTTCTTTAAAAAGCTATGCTTCAAGGCAAAGCCATGGTAAAGGTATCTGCCAATCAGATATTGACCCAAGCAGGCTGTGGAATCAAGAGGAGCAGGGAAGAGAAGGCAAAATGTTTCTTTCAATTACCAAACAATCCCATTTTCTGTCTTATTCAATGCACTGAACCATAAAAGAATGAAGCAACTTGGGTTTGCACAACTCATTAAGCCTTAAAATAACTAACAGGACTGCTCAAGCTTAATATATTGTACAAAAGTAGTTGGTAGGCACGTGTTACTGGACCAGTTAAGTATATTGGATAAACACAACCAGACAGAAAAGAGAAGGGGATGAAATGTGAGAGAAAAATGATGCCTTCACCAAAGTAGTTGAAATTAAGGGAATGGTTGTGGGGGGAGCAGGTTGACTTGGATCTGTGCTGGACCTGGGTATGGCTTGCTTAATCATGGACCTTGATGAGTGGTTTTGACTTCTGATCCTTCCTTTATTTCAGTCACTGTTTATGGGTCTCTGTGTGATTGTATCTGTAATTATACAGGCAGAGACATATATGTAACATTTTTAAATAGAACATAAAAACTAACAGAAACTGATATAGGAGAGAGAGAGAGTGTGACAGAGAGAGGGGGGAGGGAGGGAGGGAGGGAGAAAGAGAGAGAGAGAGCGCGCAAGAACAAAGGGTTTCCTTTGCAACAAATACAGATATGATTACCAGGTTCTCTCTTACTCTATACTTATAAAAAGGCTCACTTTTTTCTTTGATCCATTTTTTTCCTAATCATCTAAACCACAAATCATAAGTGCATTTTTTTCTATTTCATGCCCAAAGTCAGTAAGAGGTTTCCAGTCATCCATAAAGGTAGATATTCTTTTCTCTAACCAAAGAAATTAATTTAGCCATCTCTGCAAGTTCCATCATCTTCACCAACCATTTCTCCACTGTAAGAAGGGTGAAATCTTTTCAAGTCTGCTATTTAGGGGGTTGAAATATGGGGATACTTACATGGATGTTACTGTAATTTTTCAGCAATATATAACATGTTGAATATTTGCTTCCAAGATATTCATCTGTTCTTAAGGGGGATGTTAGGTGCTGTAATTAGTCCCATTTGCAACAACTCTATTAATAGTACTGTCACTATTGGTGCTGGGTCTTTCACTTTCTTTGGTAAGGGGCATCTACTCAAGCCATCGGCATGGCTTATGCTAATTCCGGGTTGATGCATTAGTTTGTAATGATACTCCAGCAGGAATTCTGTCCACCATATCATCCGGGATGATAGGACTTGCAATGTCTATCTGTTCCCCGCAGTGAGGCCCGATAGGGGTTTGTGATCCATTATGAGTTTGAATTCTTGGCCGTATACATACTCGTGAAATCTTTTAATCTCGGCTACTACAGCTAGCGCTTCTTTGTTTAGCTGGCTGTAATTTCTTTCTGCTGCTGATAGTGTCCGTGAGAAGAAGGTGATAGGTGCTTCTCTCCCATTCGGGAAATGGTGTGCCAGGACTGCGCTAACCCCCAAAGATGAGGCATCACATGTTAGGATGAGCAGTAGGTTCTCATTGTACTGAATGAGAATGTTGTCAGATGTGATCAGGTTTTTAAGCTTTTCGAATGTGGCTGCTTCCTTTTTGCCCCAGGCCCATGGGGTCTTTTGATCTAATAGTCTATGGAGGGGCTCTGCAATGGTTGCCTTCTGCCTGAGGAACATGCTGTAGAAGTTTAGGAGCCCCCAAAAGGCTTGGAGTTCTGTCTTGTTGGTGGGTGTTCGGGCAGTTCTTATCACTTGCAAGAAGACCTCCTCCATTGGGTGCAGACCAGATGCATCAATCAGATAGCTCAGGAATTCTATTTGCTTGACAGCCACTAGGAACTTCTCCTTCTTCACCTTGGGACCCTCTTGCTGGAATTTCTTAAGTATGGCCTGTAGGTACTCGAATAGTTCCAGTTTGTTAGCGGTGGACACCAGGACGTCATCAAAGTATGGAATGACTCCTGGGATCCCTTGTTGCAGCCACTTCATTAGGCTTTGAAATAGGCCAGGGGCGATGCTCATGCCAAACTGTAGGCGCTGACATCGGAAAGCATCCTGTGGGTCATGGCTTGGGCTTCGGCAGTTTCATCATCTATCGACAGTTGCTGGTAGGCCTGTGTGAGGTCGAGTTTTGCAAAGATTTTTCTGCCCCCTAAAGACTGTAGAATATGTTTTTTTTAAATAATTTTTTATTTTTAGACAAACATACACAAACAAAACATAAAACCATCTTCCAGTCACATACATACAATGTGTCGGTTGGTTACAAATTCTTTGTGTATCCTCTCCATAGTTGTTTGTGTAAATTCTCATATTATTAATCTAATATATATGTATACATTATTATTATTATTAATCATTTATTTGACTAAAACTATTATTCCTTCATTTTATACAAGATAATCAAAATTTTAAATTAATTTATATTATAACAATTCATTATATCATCCTAAATCCATCCAATAGTAATATATCTTTATATTATATTCTGTATAATTCTATTATCCTTATATTGTAAAATTATCTAACATATTTCATTTCCATGTTTTTTGTCTAACCATTGATAAAATAAATCCCATATCTTATAAAATTGTTTATCTTCTTGTTCTCTAATTTCAAATGTCAATTTACTCATTTCAGCACATTCTATTATTTTCTTGATAACTTCCTCCTGCATTGGTATTTTCTCATTTTTCCAATTTTTAGCAAATACAATTCTAGCTGCTGTTAACACAGTTACAATCAAATATTTCAATTCCTTACTGTATAGTTCCAGAAAATCCCCAATAAAAATATCTCTGGTTTAAAGTCTATGTGTTTCTTTGTCATTTTTTCCAGCCATGTGTGGATTTTAGTCCAATATCTTTTAGCTTCTGCACACATCCATCATATATGGTAATATGAACCCAGTATCTGATGACATTTCCAACATTTTTCGGATTTATTCTTAAACATTCTTGCTATTCTCGTCGGGAGTAAGTGCCACCTGTAAAACATCTTATACCAATTTTCTTTATATGCTGTTGACATTGTCATTTTGTAATTTTGCGACCACAATTTTTGCCATTTCTCTAGATCAATCCCATACCCAAAAATTTTCCCCCAAGCAATCATTGTTTCTTTAACTTGTTCTTCTTCTAGCTTAACCTTTAATAAATGTCCATATAGTTTTTTAATCCCCTTTTCATCAGTACCTGTCAAAATTTTATCTAAGTCAGTCATATCTAGAATGTATTTGCACATATGAAAACCAATTCATCCTTATACCTTGTTCTTCTATTTTTTGCATAGATTTAAGTTCACCCTTTCCGTTCAATATTTCACTATATCTAACTGTTTGTTCCTTTTTATATGTTATTGGATATGAAAATGCTTCAATCATTGATAACCAGACTGGAATTTTTAAAATAATATTGCTTTTTAATCTTCTCCCAGTTTAATAACAATGCCTCTTGTATATATTGTCTTCTGAAATACACCTGTGTTTTAGTTCCCTTGTACCATAAGAAGGTGTGCCCTCACAACAACAAATCATGTCCTTCTAATGTCAATAATCTAGTATTTCTTAGTGTTATCCATTCCTTAACCCACATCAAGTTTGTTGCCTGATAATATAAGTCCCAATTAGGCAGCCAAATCCTTCTCTTGTTCTTGCAACAGTTTTGATTTTATTCTCACTCTCTTTCCCTGCCAAATATACTTCAACACTATTTTATTTAAATCTTCAAAATAATCTTTTCCTAACCTAATTGGAATTGTCTGAAACAGCTATAAAATTCTAATATATTCATCTTAATTGTTGATATTCTCCCTATTAGTGATAATTGTAAATTTTCCCATTTTGCCAAATCTGTCACAATCCGTTGTTTGAGTTTAAGATTATTTTCTTTAAGTGTACTGCATCTTGCTGTCAAATGTATCCTCAAATACTTAACCTTATTTATGATCTGGATCTTCAAACATCCGCCAATCCTTCCTTTTGTCTTGCTAACATATTCTTTGTCAAAATCTTTGTTTTATCTTTATTTATTTTCAAACCTGCTCCTTTTCCACATTCCTTTATCTTTTCTATCAATTTAATGCTGTTTCTAATGGATCCTCTAAAATAAAAACCAATTTTTTCTCTTCCATGTTTATACTTTATAAGAAGGGTTTGCTGCTCTAGTAGATCTTGGTTCTTATTGTTGTCTAGGTCCACATTGCTACCTACCGCATCTTCTTTTTCAGTCACTATCTAGACATTCCTCTTGGAATTCAATTAATAATTCTTCTCTTCCTGTCTCATCCTCTTTCCCTCTAAAATATTCTGAATAAAATAGTTCTGCTTTCTCAGTTGAATCTATTCTGTGTCTTTGTCATTGCCATGTAAACATTCTGGTATCAGCCATCTGTAATTAACACCTTTTAAAGTAGTATTTTAGTCAAGAATTGATATTCTCTTTTCATCTCTCTCACTCTTCTTGGTTCTTGTTTCAGAACCACAATCTCCTTGACTTTATATTTCAACGTTTTCTCTCTTGCCATCTGTAGTATTTGCACCTGTAGGAACAATCTTCCATGCACATCCCACTATCTTATCAATAAACAGGCTAAATCCTTGAAATGTAACACCAGCTCTTGCTTTTCTCAAAGTTACCAAACACTCAAATAAGAAAAAGAAAACAATGTTTCCAAGCCTCTGGATGGCAGTGTTACTTATTTTCCTCTATTTTCACGTCCCTCCTTATATTAAAAACAAAAAAAAAGAAAAAAAGAAATTTGACTCAGGCTTAATCTCACCACTTTAACCTCTTCTGTCTTCAAAGGACCGTCCAGCAGCAGAGATATCAACGGTGATCTTGGAGCTTCAAGATCACACGTTGTACTGCCGCAATGCCAGCCCTGTCCTCTCTCGGACTGTAGAAGATGTTGTACCACTGGAACTGGGTACGTGCTTTGCTGGAGAGCCCTGTTCAATTGCATTTATAATCTGCATGGATTCTTATGAACCCATGGGCTTCATAGGGGTCATAATGGAGGTTTCCCACCTCACATGATCAACCTGTTCTGGGACACCTTGCTGTATTAGTTGGTTCAACTATGTGTCAATCTTTGGTTTCAGCGCGAATGACACCCATTTAGCTTTAGTCTGATTGGTGCCACATTCTGGTCAAGACTGAATGAGATTGGTTTTCCCTTACATTTCCCTAGTTGTCTGTAGAACATGTTGGAAAATTCTTTGCTTAGCTCTTTACCTGTCTCGGAGATTGTCACATGTATGCTGGTGATCCCCAGGCCCAGTGTCAGCCTTCAAGATTTTCTTCCTTTACTTTGCATCTTTCGGCTGTCATAAGTAATGGGGGGAGGAAGGGGGCCATGGTTATGGGAAACGAGCTGGAGGTTTTACAAAACAGAACTTTATAAATTGGGGGGAGAGATTCTTGCTTAGGCTTCTATCCTATGCTATGCGCAGCTGCAACTCTTTATCAAACTATGCCAAGGTCAACGGACAGAGGCCTCATCACCACCTGAAGATGCCCACGTGATGCTATACACAACTTTTAATTGGATGAGCCAATTGAACTATTGGGGGTGGGAATGTTGCCATCACTTTGTATGTGTGATTTTTGCGCTCATTTTCTCAGATTCAGAATTCTTTTGTTGCTACCACTTGATTTCCAGTAAAAGATACCTTTTCTCTAACTAATGTCTCCCGATGTTTGCAAGTGGTAGCGCGCTCCGACCCTCCATACCCATCCTGCAGCCCTGGTTGTCCGGATTCTCAGGCCCTGAATACCCGGCTGTTGTTGTGCAATGCCAGGTCCGTGGTTAATAAGGCTCCCCTGATCCATGATTTGGTTCAGGAGGAGGCCGCGGACCTGGTAGGTGTCACCGAAACCTGGTTGGGCCCAGAGGGCGGTGTTCCTCTGGTTGAGATGTGCCCACCAGGTTTCCTTGCATTTCACCAGCCTAGGGTTCAGGGAAGGGGTGGAGGGGTGGCGGTGCTTATAAAGGAGGCCCTACATCCTAGGGAGGCCACTGTCCCTCAGACGGCTGGCTGTGAATCTCTATTTGTGAAGTGGGGGCAAGGGGTTCAGATGGGTCTTTTGATGGCGTACCTGGCTCCCTGCCACGTCTCATCGGCCCTGCCCGGATTCCTCGAGGTGATAGCCGGGCTGGCGGTTGAGACCCCCAGGCTTTTGTTCATGGGGGATTTCAACCTGCCATCGTCCGGTGAAACCTCGGGGTTAGTTCGGGAGTTCTTGGCTTCCATGACGGCCATGGACCTGACCCAGTTAGTTTCCGCCCCCACTCACATTGGAGGACACATGCTGGACCTGATTTTTGTCTCTGGGCAGTGGTTGAATGACTGTAATTTTGGGGAGTTAGTTATCACACCCTTGTCATGGACAGATCATTCCCTCCTTAGGTTGGACTTCCGTTCCGCCACCCCCCACCGCAGGGGGCGGAACCACTTAGATTGTTCAGCCCCAGGCGCCTGATGGACCCGGAGCGGTTCCAGAGGGAGCTTGGGCCGTTTCCTGAGTCTCTGACTCACAGCTCGCCTGGAGACCTGGTGGCCACCTGGGACGGGTTGGCCGCCGGGGCTCTAGATCGAGTTGTGCCCCTGCGACCTCTGACCCGGCACAGATCCCATTTGGCTCCGTGGTATACGGAGGAGCTACGGGAGATGAAGTGCCGGAAAAGACGTCTAGAGGGCATTTGGAGGGCAAGCCGTTCTGAGTCTGACCGAACACAGGTGAGATCTCATATTAAGACTTACTTTGTGGCGATAGGGGCGGCGAAATCTTCGTATTTCTCCGCCCTTATTGCATCAGCAGAAAATCGGCCTGCCGCCCTGTTTAGAGTGATCCGCTCTCTACTTGAACCGAGAGCGCGGGATGACCTCTTGCAGAGTAGGGCAGAGGAGTTTTCCCGATTTCTGCATGATAAAATCGCTCAGATTCGGGAGGGGCTCGACTCCAATTGGGGGAGGTGTCCGGGGCAGGTCTTGTGAGTGTTATCTGGGAGGAGTTCGATCCTGTGACCGCCGAGGGTGTGGACAGGCTGCTGGGGGGGCTGAATGCCACCACCTGTTTATTGGACCCGTGCCCTTCCTGGCTGGTTTCGGCCGCCAGGGAGATGACACGAGGCTGGCTCCAGGGGATTGTCAATGCTTCTTTGAGGGAGGGGGTGCTCCCTGCCGCCCTGAAGGCAGCAGTGGTGCGCCCCCTCCTCAAGAAGCCTTCCCTGGACCCAGCTATTTTAAACAACTATCGTCCGGTCTCCAACCTTCCCTTCGTGGCGAAGGTTGTTGAGAGTGTGGTGGCGCGTCAGCTCCCCCAGTACCTGGAGGAAGCTACTTACCTCGATCCATCCCAATCGGGCTTCAGGCATGGACATAGCACTGAGACGGCATTGGTCGCATTGGTCGATGATCTCTGGAGGGCTCATGACAGAGGGTTCTCCTCTGTCCTGGTCCTATTAGACCTCTCGGCGGCTTTCAATACTATCGACCATAGTATCTTGTTGCGACGGTTGGGGGGGTTGGGGATTGGTGGAACCGTCCTTCGATGGTTCTCCTCCTTCCTCTCCGACCGTTCGCAATTTGTGTTGGCGGGGGGGGGAGAGGTCCACCTCTAGGCCCCTGCTTTGTGGGGTGCCCCAGGGGTCGGTCCTCTCTCCCCTCTTGTTCAACATTTATATGAAGCCGCTGGGCGAGATCATCCGTGGTCTTGGAGTAAGGTGTCATCTATATGCGGATGACACCCAGTTGTACATCTCTACTCCAGACCACCCCAACGATGCTGTGGGGGCTATGTCCAAGTGCTTGGAGGCCATGCGGGATTGGATGGGCGGGAACAGGCTTCGGCTCAACCCATCCAAGACCGAGTGGCTGTGGTTTCCGGCGCCCCGATATAGCCAGCTGACACCTTTGCTGGCTATCGGGGGGGAAGTTTTGCCCCCCGCAGAGAGGGCTCACAACCTGGGTGTCCTCCTGGATGTACGGCTGTCACTTGAACATCACATCGCGGCCATCTCCAGGGGGGCGTTTCATCAGATCCGTCGGATCTACTGGTTGCGGCCCTTTCTGGATCGGGACACCTTGCGCACGGTCACTCAGGCCCTTGTCACCTCTCGCCTGGACTATTGTAATGCCCTCTACATGGGGCTCCCCGCGGGGAGCATCCGGAGACTCCAGCTGGTGCAAAATGCAGCCGCGCGGGTGATTATGGGGGCGTCGCATAGCGCCCATGTGACGCCTCTCCTGCGCGAGCTGCATTGGCTGCCGGTGGCTCTCCGGGTTCACTTTAAGGTTCTAGTTTTGACCTTTAGGGCGACCCATGGCATGGGACCAGGTTACCTTCAGGACCGCATTCTGCCAGTGATCTCCAACAGGCCGGTGCGTTCCCACAGAGAGGATCTGCTCCGGGTGCCGTCGGCCGCTGTGTGTCGTCTGGCGGCGCCGAGGGGTAGAGCCTTCTCTGTGGGTGCCCCCGCCCTCTGGAATACTCTGCCACCGGAGCTCCGTACCGGCATGGACCTGAGGGCCTTCAGGCGCGCGTTGAAGACCTGGCTCTTTGAGCAGGCCGGCCTGGGCTGAGATAATGGTTTTAATTTGGTCTCCATAGTATTTAATTTTAAATTGGGGTTTTAAGGGGGGGGGGGTTTAGTCTCAGTAATCAGCCAATTAATTTAATAGTTTTTTAATTTTTGTATATTTGTGGGTTTTAGATGGGCTGTACACCGCCCTGAGTCCCTTGGGAGAAGGGCGGTATATAAATTTAAATAATAAAAAAAATAATAAATAATAATAATGGAGTCTAAGTATTTCTTTCTTTGATTTTGAATGGAGCACCAGCTGACACCCAGGAACATGAACCAGTCGAGTCCCAGGAAGCTAGGCAGTGCTCCCTTAACTATCACTAATGGCAATAGTCCTGTGAAATGTCCATACTCTACATTGAATTTGCCACTACCCAAAATAGGCATATGGTTTCTTTGGTAGTTTCTTAGCCACACCAGACTGGGTTTGAGGACCTGACTCACCTCTGTCTTCAATATTCTTTCATCATTTCCCATTATACTATTATGGTGGTCAATCCTGTGTCCACCTCCATCTTGCATGGCGCCACTTCAATGTTGACAGTCACATGTATCTTCCTATGGGGGTGGCTCCCTGACTGGTGGTTGACCATTTCCACAAGCCATGTGTTGGTTTGAATAGTGAAGCATTCTTCCTCTCTGTCTTGTCATCTTTGTGTGCCTCGTTTCCCTCCACTTGTGTGGCCCAGGTTTCCCCTTATTGTGCTTGTGGGGGCTGATTCAGGAAATGCTGCATGGCACATATGGGCTAGGGGTCCCTTTTTCCTGCAATGCTGGCAAATCATGTTCTTGTGTCAGCATGCCAATCTTGGGTGTCACCCCCCACTGCCTGCAGCCCATGCACTGTGCTGTCCTTTGGTCAGTCTCTGCGTTGCAATTCTTGGGGGCTGACCTCATGTAATGTATGTCATCCTTGTCCCCATTGTCGTCATTGTCTTCGATGTCCTCTGTTTCCTCATGATGAACCATTGTTCCCCACCTGGTAGATTGTGGACTGGTTGACTTGTGTGTTTGTATTTTGTCCGTTGATCTGCCTGATTGCTCGACAGCAATTGCTTTGTCTAGAGCGGCCTGAAGTGTTAATGTGGACCGGGCTTGCAGACATCTCTGCAATTTATTGTCCTGCACGCCGCTCACCAATCGGTCCCTGAGGACCTCATCTAGGTCACGGAATTCACAATACAAAGCGTCATTCTGAAGTGCAACCATGTAACAGTTTAACGACTCACCTTCTTCTTGGTCTTGACAATAAAATGTGTGTCATCTGGCAATGCAGGAGGGTCGTGGAGCATAATGTTGAATCAGTTTTTCCAGCAGTGTGTTCCAGGGGACATTTTGCAGAGGGTCTGGGCGATGAGTGCCCCAGCGGTCTCAAAAACTTGCTTTCTGCAGCTACTCAGTAAAAGAGCTCTTTTCCGGTTGTTTGTTATATTCATGTAGTCATTTGCCTCTAGGATGCAGTCGAATTGTACTAAGTATGAATCCCATGTCTCTGTTTCAGGGTCAAATGGTGCAAACTTTGGGGGATTTGCCATTCTCCTTGACTTCATTCTCTGCGGTGATCCGTTTCGGCTCCCATCCTGATCAATCCCACCTTCATCGCCAGTTTTTAGGTTCGGCGATCAAAAGAACTGCTCAGAGCCTGGATCCGCTAAACGGTTTATTACACGGTAAGTATTCACAACTATGTTTCAGAAAAAGCAAGCTTCCCGCTGATGGGCAGCCTATATAATAGCAGGGCCGGTTGCTGCCCACACCGCTATTACCCAATAAACACAAATTTCCGGCACTACTTTGTGACAGGCTAATTGGTGTCCATGCCTGCACAGACACAACAGGGGAAGTTTAGGATCTTAAGATTATAAGTGACTGCCATATCAGACCAGGAGTCTCTTTAGATCAGTATTTCCTGATTCTTCTGGCCTGAATCTGAGACTTTCAGCTTGTGATACATAGAACATAGAATCATAGGGCTGGAAGGAATCTCAGCGGTCTTCTAGTCCAATCCTCTGCTCAAGGCAGAAGTCTTACACCATCCCAATCAAATCACTGTCCACTGGTTCAATCTATTTATGAAACCCCCCAGTGATAATCACCCACAACTCCAGAAGGCAAATTATTCCATTGATTAATTGTTCTCCCTATCAGAAAATTTCTCCTTCTAGGTTGGCTCTCTTGTTATCAACCTTCCATGCATTTCTTCTTGTTCTGCCCACTGGTACTTTGGAGAATAAGTCAATCTCCTCTTCTTTGTGATAGCCCCTTAAGTTTTGGAAGACTGCTATCATGTCCCATCCCATCCCCCAGTCCTTCTTTTTGATAGGCTAGATATGACTAACTCCCTTTACTGTTTATCATAAATTTTAGCCTCCAGATCTATTATCATCTTTCTTTCTCTTCTTCACATACTCTATACCACTGAACAATAATTTCTCCTCCAAAATAGACTATGGAAAACTTTCATAAACCAGAAGAAGTCTTTGATGTAACTTGTTATAGGAATTGATATCTAGAATTTTAGAAAAGGGATCCTAGGTCCTACCTACTTGCTCTTTTGGAAAGCAAAATACATTACAGCCAATTCTTATGAGCAGGATGTGAATGCCAAAATCCAGAGTATTTCCTGTATATCGTTTACCATAGATTTGAAGTTTAAAAGCACCATAAATTAAAGGGAAACTTTAATTACTTTATCTAGCCTCTTCCAACTAGGAATGAAATACCACCCATGGAATGTTTCTTTCTGGCCATCCTTAACCACAGTCTTTTATTTCTATTCCGCATAAACATCTTAAGCACTTCCTGTATTACAGCTTTGTGCATTCATGCTGAAAAATAAACACCCAGTATTGATGTCTTGATATGCTTGCCTATTAGCACTAACATCTGATTAGAGAAACCATATGACTTTTTCAAAGCAATGCTGTTCCTTTGTACTCAACATACAGTAGCCTATCATGTTCACTGAAACCTACTTCTAGAGAAATCTGTACAGTTAAAAGTTTATAACTCAATGGTATAGTCTTCCAAACATATCCCAGAATCCAGAAGAATACATTACATCTTCTTCAAAAATGTGTGTGACTCTTGATGTGAGAAATTTGAGTTAGCAAATAGCCTCTGCAGAAAATGCTTCTGTAATGTCACAAGGAAAAGAAACGTATCAGCTATGTATATCTGAAGAGAGTTTGAATTTTCACATTATCTGACAGCCATTTTTCCAGAAAGGTCTAAGATCCCCGACTTGAGCAGGGAATTGGACTAGAAGACCTCCAAAGTCCCTTGGTAGAACCTTATTCTATATTCTATGTTCTAAATGATCCCTAGAATATTTCCACAATCAGAAGCATTTTCATACCACTGTTTATTATATATTTTGAAACAGTTTAAATAAAACTGTACTTCAATAGATGGTCTTGGCCACTTTTCTCTTGCTGTTCTCTCCTCTCACATCCTTAGTTGTCAGATGTCCAAGAGGGATTGCATGATTGATATTCTTCCAGGCACCTTCTGAATACAATGAGAAATTACTAGTCTCATGGTTTGATGAGCAGCAGAGTTCAAAACCTCTGCATTAGATCATTACCCAATGAAGTTGAAGGATGTCTGATGACTTAGAATGAGGTTGGAAATAGAATGATATTCAATGATGCCATCATGCTAGACTTGAAATTTCTAAATTTCACTTGAGGAACATGGTTCTTTGCAGCCATTAAGTTTTATTTGAGCATAATGTCTTAACCATTATTGCAGCAGTTTCTTTTCCAGGAATTGAAGTTTAAGTCTAACTCCATTTAAACTTATTTTAAGAAATTGTACTTGCCAAAATGGTTAGATGTAAGACAGCCTGTGTCAGAAAAAGAAAACATTTCAAAACATGGCAAAGAAAGAGATGGTGGGAAATTCGTCTGACAAGTGTCCTTCAGTTAAGCAAACTAGGAGAAAGAGGTTTAAACCATTCAGAGATTCCCATCTTGATGAACTCACTAATAAGTGATGGGTGGAGCTTTGCATATTTCCAACACTTATTTCTTCCCAAGGTTCTGTGTGTTCACTCATTTTATTTTTCCAGGATTAAACCTTCTCAATAAAACTCCACATAAATCTTTTTTTCTTTGGTTGTGTGCTGTTATAAGGGGTTTTGACACTATGATCCCCATAATTAAATCTTAACCCAGATTATCAAACCAGGACTCTTTTGTTGACATAACATATAATCCTGCAAAGAAACTATATTATTGGGTTGATGTATCATGCTTCACACACCCTAATCCTAAACCTTACTTATTATTTGTTCGTTTGGGTTTTATTTGGCTCTTTCAAGTCAGTATTGTCTATTGTCAACTTCCTGGACAAGAGTCTGGAGTTTTCTAAGCAAGATTTCAGAAGTGATTTTCCATTTGCTTTTTCCTAGGAAAGGAAAAATGTGCCTATGTTTGGATTAGAACTTGCGGTCCCCCTGTTTCTATCTTGATGCCTTCACCACTATACCAAACTATCTCTCTCCTTTGCCATTTAACTAAGTCTAATGGGTTGTGAAAACCCCAACCTTCCAGTAAAATTAACCAGATTGATTTCTTTCCATCAGATTAGACAGGAGGAGTAAAACATACAGGGGAAAAAGTATTTCATGTCACACAAACAAAGACATCAGGAGAATGAGATTGTAATATAATTACCCAAATATGCTCCAAATTTTGAAGAAACATAGTATCTGTCCAAGTTCCACTTGAACTAATCATAGTGAAAATGCTCTTGAAGAATATACAAACTCATTTGGGTCTCCCTATTCTTTAGTTGCATGTGAAAAATGCATTATCAATTCTTGTGCACTTTACTTTCTCTGAAAGTTAGATCGTTGTTAAATATACCTGGAATGATTTTATTTCCTGGTGATCTTCTTTTCTTATATTAGGCTTATTTGTTCCTTCAGATAATACCTTCTTTGAATATTATGCAGTGGAGGTACATCTTTCAATAATCCATCCTCACATTAAAATACCTTCCTAGCTGTTGAGTAAATTTGGATCCATAGCCAGTGGGATTATAAAAGGAAGAGACATGGAAATGTTAAGCATATGGAGTGCTTTGGCAGAAGGACAAAACTGCACAAATATAAGAGAAGTGAAGAGGGTTGAAGAAAAAATTTTATTGCTTCAGGTCACATTTCTGAAAATATTCTCATAGTTCATGGAGAAAGATGTCTTCCTGGAAAATAATCTAGCAGGTTGAGGCTGTTCCTAGTCTATGGCCAGGCTTAGGACTGCTGGCTATAACCTTTTTACCATAAAAGGAAAGGTGGACATACAGATCTTTAGTTTTCCTGTCCTTATTTTAGCAATAGTACTGTTGTGGTCCACCGGCGGCCTGCAGAGCTGGCAGCAGAATCAGACAGTGGTGAGGAACATGGGCCAGTTCTAGAGTCTGGGGAAGGCTCAGGTGAGGGATCTCCATCCGACACAGAGATGGGGTCAGGGTCATCTGAGAGTTATGTGTTGACTCCAGAGCCTCCAGAAACTGACATCAGCAAGGCAGAGGAACAGAGGGAGCCTATTCCCACTGCGTACTTGTGTAGAGCTGCCAGAAGGCAAGAACAGTTAAGACAAAAGGGGTCACTCAGGAGTAAGGCTTGGAGATGATTGGCCCCTCCCATAAGACATAAAGGAGGAGCAAAGGGACATGAGCCTTTGCAGGAAGCAACTTTGTTCATTCTGGTCGATTTAAAATCTGAAACTCTATGTTGACTTCGTGCTCTGTTTGGCCTTGTACAGTTAATTGACAATTTAGTCATTGGCAGCATTTCAAGGGAGATAAAGGTGGGTGCTTGTCAGTTTTATCCCAAAGACTGAGACAGACTTATGTTGGACTATTCATAAACTGTTTGGGATTCATTATGGGCTGTGAATGGATATAATTCACAGCCATTGAAGTAAAAAAAAAAAGGTTTTGGGAAACAGTATGTGATTGTTACTGTCTCAGGAAGCCTTGGTCAGAACAAGTACTTAGACATATATACCACTTACGTATGCATATTACAACATTCTCGGATGTTTTCAATGTCAGCATATTGCCCACAACAATCTGGGTCCTCATTTTACTGACCTCAAAAGGATGGAAGGCTGAGTTAACCTTGAACTAAGTCAAGATCAAACTCCAGACTGTGGGCAGAATTTGCCTACAATACTGCATTCTAACCACTGTGCCAGCACAGCTCCATTTTGTTCTACATTTGGCTTAAAACTACAGATAGTCTTTAACTTACAACCCAATCGAGCCCAAAATGTTCATTGCTATGCATGGTGGTTGTTAAGAGAATTTTGTCCCATATTATGATTGTCAGCTGGTGCTCCATTCAAAATCCAAGAAAGAAATACTTAAACTCCATTCGTTAGAGAAAAGATATCTTTTACTGGAAATCAAAGTGGTAGCAACAAAAGAATTCTGAATCTGAGGAAATGAGCGCGTAAAACACATATACAAAGTGATGGCAACGTTCCCACCCCCAATAGTTCAAATCGCTCTTCCAATTAAAAGTGGTGCATAAGCATCATGTGGGCATCTTCAGGTGGTGATGAGGCTTTTGTCCGTTGACCTTGGCATAGTTTGATAAAGAGTTGCAGTTGTGCATAGCATAGAATAGAAACCTAAGCAAGATTCCCCCTCCCCTAAATTATACAGTTTCATTTCCTAACCACTCCAGCTTGCTTCCCAGATATATCATTTATTTTATTTATTTTATTTTTCATATTTATTTCATATGGCCCACTCCCTCCCCCCGTTACTTATGACAGCTGAAAAATGCAAAGCAAAAGAAGAAAAGCAAAGGAAGAAAATCTTGAAGGCTGACATTCGGCCTTCCTGTAAAGAGACGTTAGTCCTAAAAGAAAAATATAAGAACAAAAGATTATATATTATATACATGTATTACAAGCATTAAGGTTCAGGGTTTATCAGGATACTTAATGCGAAATGCCTTCACAAGTTTGGGAGCTCTAACATCTCTCTCATCTACCCATTCAGACTGGGAAGAAGCAACCAAATATTGGATTCGACCTCTCTTCTTCCTAGAATCCAAAATTTCTTTAACTTCAAAATGTTATTCACCTCCAATAAGTAATGGTACGGGGGGAACTACTTGAGTCGGCCTTAAATCAGATGTATGTTCAGGTTTTAATAAACTAACATGGAAAACAGGGTGGATCCGTCGGAGGGTTTTAGGCAATTTCAATTGGACTGCCACCAGGTTCACAACTCGTTCAATTGGGAAAGGTCCTACATACTTAGGTCCAAGCTGTTTTGATTTTTGTGTGGTCTGCAAATATCTGGTTGATAAAAAAACCTTGTCACCAACTTGATATGGTTTTTGTGGATTTCTCTTTTTATCTGCAAATTTTTTATGAGCTTGATGAGCATCATCTAATGCCTTGCGAGCAACTGGCCAGGTTAGCTGGAGATGTCTTATCCATTCATCTAATGATGGAATGTTAGGTTTCTCCTGCAGAAGCTCGGGTATGGGTACAAAGTCTTGTCCCGAAGCCACTTTAAATGGAGTATATCCAGTGCTGCTATGTACCGAATTGTTATATGCCACCTCAGCAAATGACAGTAAGCCAGCCCAATCATCCTGCTGATAATTAATGTAACATCTAAGATATTGTTCCAATACCGAATTAGTTCTCTCACAGGCCCCATTGGTTCGTGGATGATGGGCGGAGCTTAACCCCTGGGCGGAGCCTAATAATTTTAGGAATTCTTTCCAGAAATTTGAGGTGAACTGGACGCCCCTATCTGAGATTATGCGTTCAGGAACTCCATGTAACCTGTAGATATGCAGAATAAACAACTTAGCCAATGTCTTCACTGACGGGATCTTCGCACAGGGTATAAAATGTACTTGTTTGGAAAACAGATCTGTTACTACCCAAATGACTGTATTTCCTCCACTGTCAGGTAATTCCACTATAAAATCCATGGAGATTTCCTTCCATGGGGCGGTTGGTCTAGCCACATTCTGCAATAAGCCTGCTGGTTTAGCAGGCGGCCGCTTGGCCGAGGCACAGATAGGGCAGCTAGCAACATAAGTTTCAATGTCCTTTTTCAACGTGGGCCACCAAAATTGTCTTTTGACCAAGTGTAGGATCTTCACAAACCCAAAATGCCCAGCAGTTTTAGAATCATGAGCTTGATGTAAGATTTGGTGTCTTAGTTTTGCCGGTACATATAATTTGGCCCCCACCCAGGCCAATCCATCTCTAATGGTGCAGTCATTCGAGTGGGTTAGGAACCAATCATCAAGTTTTAGAGCTTCTTTTAATTGTGCAAATAAATCGGTTGACAAATCAATTTCCTTTTTCTTCTGGGTTCTGGTAACCATTGGAGCTGCCAACTGTTTGGTTGGGATAATAGGCCGCACCACTTCCTGTTGAGCACTATTATACTGAGGTAATCTAGACAAAGCATCTGCCATGAAGTTCTTTCCCCCAGGAATGTACTTTAATGAAAAATTGAAATGCTTAAAATGCTGCGCCCAGTGAACTTGCTTGAGAGACAGTTTCCGAGGCGTTTTCAGAGCCTCCAAATTTTTGTGATCTGTCCAGACCTCAAAAAGGTGTTTGGCCCCTTTCTAGGAAATGCCTCTAAGTTAATAGAGCCCATCGAACTGCAAAAGCTTCTTTTTCCCAGATGGCCCATCTTCTCTCGGTTTCAGTTAGTTTACAAGAGGTATATGCGCATGGTTGCAGAGACCCCTTTTCATTTATTTGTAGTAGCACTGCTCCGACGGCTACGTCACTCACATCAGCTTGGATTACAAAAGGAACGTCCATGTCTGGGTGCTTGAGTACTGGTTCGGCAGCAAACAGACGTTTCAGTTTTTCAAAAGCAGCTTGACATTCCATGGACCACTCCAGTGGTGTACTAGGCTTTGGTTTTACCTCCCCTTTGGTTTTTAGGAGATTTGTGATAGGCACTGCGATCTTCGCAAAAGCAGGAATAAATTGGCGGTAAAAATTGGCAAACCTCAAGAAACTTTGCAGTTGTTTCCTGGTACGGGGAGGGGCCCATTCCAAGACAGCCCGCACCTTCCCCGGGTCCATTTCTATGCTGTCATGTGATATGCGATAGCCTAAATAGTCAATTTTTTCCTGGTGAAATTCACATTTAGACAGCATCGCATACAACTGAGCCGCTCGAAGTTTCTCCAGGACTGACCACACTAGTTTTACATGCTCATCACGAGTCTCTGTGTAGATAAGAATATCATCAAGATAAACTAACACTCCTTTGTACAAATGTTCTTGCAATACTTGGTTTATCATTTGCATGAATATTGCAGGCGCCCCCTGTAGGCCAAATGGCAGGACGTTGAATTGGAAACAACCCATTAGACAGTTAAAAGCAGTCTTCCATTCATCCCCTTCTTTAATTCGGACTCTGTAGTAGGCTTCTCTCAGGTCAAGTTTCGAAAAAATTTTTCCTTTAGCCAGGTGGGCCAACATATCCTTCATCAGGGGGAGGGGGTACACGTTCTCCACCGAAATTGTGTTGAGATTTCGGTAGTCCACTACCAAGTGTAAGGAGCCATCTTTCTTCTCCCGAAACAACACTGGAGCCGCCACCCGGGGCCTAGCAGGTTGGATGAAACCACGTTCCAAATTTTTTCAATAAATAATCGCAGTTCTTCTAATTCCTGTGGGGTCATCGAGTATGGTTTCGGTTTTGGGAGTTTTACTCCTGGCAAAAATTCAATACTACAATCCGTTGAGCGATGTGGGGGGAGCTCATCCGAGGCCTTCTCACTGAACACCTCTTTTAAGTCCCAGTATTCCTCTGGAATTTTCTCCTCTCCTTTCAGAATCTCAGTGCCAGTGGAAGCCAACTCTGTGGGAGTCTTGGTTCTCAATTGAGATTTCCCCTCCCCTTCTGGGGTTTGGTCTGTACGTATGCGTAATGATCCCCTCCTCCAATTAACGTGGGGGTTCCATTTCCGGAGCCAGGGCAAACCCAGTATTAGGGGGCGCTCCATCCCAGGAGCCACAATAAAACACAGAGTCTCTTTATGGTTCCCCATTGTCATCTCCACTGGTTCCATTATGAAATGAGCAGGGCCACCCCCGGCTACCGATCCATCCAATTGGCAAAAAGCTATGGGCGATTTTAGGGTCTTTAACCTTAAACCCAGCTTGTCTACGACCTCCGAACTGATTACGCACCTTGTGCACCCAGAGTCTAACAAAGCCAACATGTCCCCTTCGGCTCCTGACGTGGGTACCCTTAATCTCACTGGAATGGTCATAGGGCCCTTGTTTGGACTTACCAGTGAGTCGTCTTCTGATTCAGATTCACTCTCTTCAGAAGAGGTTGGAGTTCCCAACCCCCCTCCTTTTTGAGGGGCGACCTCTACAACCTCCTCCGCTTTTAGCGCCGTTTCACGAGGCTTGGCTGGGGGTTTCTCAGATTTTCTCCCTCCTCCTGGCGCCCCCTTTGGTTCCAGCTTGGCACGTCAGTCTGCAGCCCGGTGACCCTCTTTCCCACATCAGAAACATGCCCTGGTCCTGGGTTTTGCCTCTGGTCCTCCTTTTTGAGGTTTTAAGGCTTCTTGAGGGCTGGTGGGAGGGGATTTTCTCAAGCCAAAATCCCCCCGGCGTCTGTTTCAGGTCAGGTCAATTTCCACCTCTGCTGCCAGCACGTACCACTGCTGCAGCTCACCAGGGTCTCTTCTGGCCACACAGCATTGATAAACATCTTCATTCAGCCCATCTTTAAAACCTTCTATCAGGGCTCCCTGGGACCAGCCGCGGATATGGCACGCCAGCTCTCTAAATTCCTGGGCGTAGTCAGCTACTGATCTCCGCCCCTGATTTATGGTTTTCATCCTAATTCTAGCCTTGCGCTCAGCTAGAGGATCTTCAAATCTAGCGCCATGAACTGGTCATAATTCAACAGTTGAGGGGCATTATCATTATGCAAAGTCACCATCCACTTTGCAGCAGTTCCCTCCAGAGCCCTGGTCACACATCTGACTTTGGCTGCTTCTGAGGAAAAATCCTGCCCATATTCCTCCATATGGCTCCAAACTTGTGCTAGGAAAAATCCTAACTCCTGGGGATTCCCTCCATATTTTACTTCCAGCGGAGGCACCTTCGGAGTTCTATGCCTTCTGGCAATTTTCCCCCCAGCCGGGGGGCCCTGTGCTGCTGCTGCTACCTGTTGCGCCGGCCCAGGTCGATTTATGGGGGTGGCTGCTCTGGTTCTTCTGCCTGGGACTACCTCCCCCTCTTCCCCCTCGTATCTTTGATCAGCTTGAGCCTCTCCGACAGCTTCTGCATGGCTTGTGTTAGTAAGAAATTTCTTCGTTCCTTCTCCTGCCATGGCTCGTCCTTCCCTCGATGACGGGTCGTGGTCACTCCTGGAGGGGGCCTTTCCTCAGGATCCTTCCAACTGACTCCCAGGGACCATTTGGGTTTTGTAGCTGGGTTTTCGTCAAGATTTAGTTCTGCTAAGAAGTCGGGCTCTCCTGTTTCCTCCATCAACAGGGATTCTGGTCCTCCAGTTGCTCCCAGGTCTTCTTGGTCGCTGGCTGGATTAGACATTGTTTTCAAACCCCCTCAAAAGAAAATTTTTATTTCTCCGGGTGGGCCGGTAAAGGGAGATTCAGAATAATGTCAGCTGGTGCTCCATTCAAAATCCAAGAAAGAAATACTTAAACTCCATTTGTTAGAGAAAAGGTATCTTTTACTGGAAATCAAAGTGGTAGCAACAAAAGAATTCTGAATCTGAGGAAATGAGCGCATAAAACACATATACAAAGTGATGGCAACGTTCCCACCCCCAATAGTTCAAATCGCTCCTCCAATTAAAAGTGGTGCATAACATCATGTGGGCATCTTCAGGTGGTGATGAGGCCTCTGTCCGTTGACCTTGGCATAGTTTGATAAAGAGTTGCAGTTGCGCATAGTATAGAATAGAAACCTAAGCAAGATTCCCCCTCCCCTAAATTATACAGTTTCGTTTCCTAACCACTCCAGCTCGCTTCCCAGATATATCATGGCCCACTCCCTCCCCCCGTTACTTATGACAGTCGAAAGATGCAAAGCAAAAGAAGAGAAGCAAAGGAAGAAAATCTTGAAGGCAGACAATGATCTTTTCTGCCACAGTTATTAAATGAATCACTGTAATTGTTAAGTAAACCATGAGGTCATTAAGTGAACTTTGCTTGTTGGAAGCAGGCTTGGAAGATTAAAAATGGCGATGACATGACCCAGGGACAACGCAACCAGGAGTTTGAATTCATGTTTGAGTAATCATGTAACCATGGGGATGCTGCAATGGTCATAAGTGTAAAAAAATGTGTTAGGTCACTTTTTCAATGTCATTGTAACGTCAAATGGTCACAAAATGAATGGTTGTAAATCAAGGATTAGCTGTGCTATGTATTTCTTTTTTTTAAACAAACTTTATTAATTTTACAATTAAAATAAACAAACAACACATACACAAATGTAGAAAAGAAGAAAAGAAACAGAGTTGAGAAGTAAGAGAGGAAAGAGAGAAAAAGAAAAAAGAAGTAAGAGTAGAAGAAAAATCAAAAAGTGATTAAAAACAATTTCATCTTCGACAGTTTGTGGGTCATTATTTCTATCCTTATTTTATGCCATATTTACAAGTAATCTTTAATGAGAATATATAATTACCACTACAATTATAGTTTATCCTCTTTTACAATATTATGTAGCCCATCTTTTATCTAACCATTCATACCAGCAATTCCAGCTCTCATAGTACATTGATGTTTCTTTCTCTTTTAATGCCAGGGTTAATTTATCAATTTCTGCACAATTTAGTATTTTTTGAATAATCATTTCCTCTGGTGGAGTATGAGGCTGTTTCCAAAGTACTATGTATTTCAAATGTCCAGAAAAGTCTGTATGTGTTTCTCATAGATTTATCATAGGAACACTTGTTAACCAGCTATTCTATCCACCCCTGCAAACAGAGTTTCCTTTGCACATTCAATCTTGGTCTGCTATGTTTTCCTGATTAGAACAGCATTTCATGCCTATTTGCTGCATTCCCCCAAAATGGGTGGAGTCAAAATTGAATCTGATTTAATTTCCATTAAATTTCCTTTTATTTAACTGCCAACAGCTACTGCAATTATCCTCCCTGGTTTAATTATTTAAAACAACTAGTATTTTTGGATAGAGTGTTTTAGGGGAGCCCTTATATGTTTGAAGCCACAGATTTATGTTTTTCCTGAATCTGATAGAATCCTTTTGTATGGATTCCTGGTGTCTGAACCTTCAGTTCAGATCAGCTTCAGCTTCCTATTCTTTTCAATTGAAAATAGAGATGTGCTTCTAATTCTCCTATTCTCAATCAGAAATTAATACAAGGGCGCCCATTCTATGTTGAAAACAAAAAAATGAACTTGTGATGGATGAGTGTGATGAATAGACATGGTCATATATGGAAAGCAAGGAGCCACAATGTAACCTTAGAAAGAAAGGATAAAATATAATTGCATTTATAATTGCTGCAAAGAAAATTGGAAACTGCTTCTCTATGCCTTTTTTCACTTTTCTCTCGCTCTCTTTTTTTAATTAAAAGTTCTTTATTTTTTTATTTTTACACATCACTTCAAGTGAGCAACATGATTCCGGATTATAACACTTGTACATAGTCATACTTTCATTTCCATTAATCTTATATAATATCATCTCATGTCATTATCCATTTCACTCATCTTTAAATAAATTTGCATTTCATATTTCAATTCATTAGTTCAATATCAATATCATTTCATCCACACATAGGTTTACAGTTCTTTATCCCCTATTATTTCCATTTTCAGCCTACCACCTATTTTATTTTACATTACACATCATTATTATCCTTAATTTTCTATATAATAAACAATCTAAAAAAAGTAAAAGTAAAATAAAGCCAATGTATTTAAGATCATGGTGTTTTCCATTCCCCGACTTTAATCATAATAAAATACTCTCATTATACACTTCTAATATCCATTAAATAATCAACTGTATATTTTAAAATGTATATATTTTAAGATATCACTGCCAGAAAATCACTAGAGTAACTTCTTAATATGTCTCATTTTATCTTCATTTTACTTGTAATAATTAATAATCATGTTTTTTCTTCCTTTTCCCTTAGCCAAAGTTTGCCTATATATTTTAATTCATTTCCATCCCCCTGTTTTTAATCCTCCAAAGAAAGGGTTCATAACAGCATAATTCATATACAATTTGTATTCATATATATATAATTATACAGTCCTAAAATATTTCCCAGCATGTTTTAAACTAAATACCAATATATATTCCCATGTGGTATCCCCCTTATAAAATCCCTAACCCTTATCTCTAAATTTCTCAGCTTTAATTATTTCTTTTAATTTTAGCCAGCTTTCTCTTTTCTAAGTTTCCCCAATGTTTCTTCTTTTTTCCTTCTGGTATTATTTTTATTCCCCTCTGCCTGTTAGCCATGTTTTTCCCCCACCCTTTTCAGTTCTCTTTTTTGGGATTTCTGCTTATACTGTATAATTCCTTCTTCTTCTTCTTAGTCTTGTGAGCCTTATCTCTTTTATTTGTTGTCTCTGTTGTCATTGTCTCTATTTTAAATCCTTTTATATCCTTTGGCAATGGTACTTTTTCTCCATATCCGTCTAGGCTGTTGTTTTCCTCTTCCAACTCATCATCTCTGGGCTTTCTTTGTTCTTCTGCAAGCTGTGACGCCATTACTTACTAATCATTGTATCCAGCAATCTCATTCTTTCTTTTAACATACCTCTCACAGTTTGCAGCTCTGACTTAAAATTCTTTGCTTATTTCTTCCATTTCTTTATTAAAGATCAATTTTTTCTATTATAGTCCTTGCCAAAAGTCTCTGTTTCTCTCACTTTCTCTTTCTTCTGTTTTTTTTTTTGTCACAGTCAACCTCCAACAATCCCAAAATATTGTATTCCTTTATATTTTACTGTAGTCCCCACTTTTTTAAAGCTTCCTGTGTTCTTGTTTTATTAATAATCTTTTGTTCCATTTCTTCTTGCTTTCAAATATTGATATGACCAGTAATTTCCCATAAAAGCATAAAAGAGGAAAATCTTTAACCATTAGGTGGTGCTCTATATCACTTTCTTTTCAAAGTTTTTTAATTTTTAATTTTCTTTTCCATAGTATTAACGTTAAATTTTATCCATTCCAAATAAATCCAGCATTTTATCCAATGACTAATTAATGTCCAATTCTGAATATTAGTCCAAATTTAATCTCTGTTTTCATATAATTCTTTTATTTCTGGTTTTTCCTTTATCTTATATTTTCTTCTTATTCCCTGTTAACTGCTATCATTCTTCCAAAGGAGGACTCTTTCTTTCCACTTTTTGGGGTTATCAAAAAAAAGTATTCAAAGTCTTTTATCCAGTTACATGCCGCTCACCACTTCCACTCTCCAGCAGAAACTTAAATCCTGGCAGCTTCCTGTCTTCATGGCAGCCATTAAACTGCTGCTTCTCCCTGTCTTCTAAGGGAGTAGAGACCAAGCCAGGGAGGGGAGATGTGGCTCCCCTCAACCCAGCTGGCAGTCTCCCCTTCTTTCCCCCACCCCTACAAAGTGGGTCAGATGGTTCGGTCCCTCAGGGACCCCTCCAACAGGGCAAGCACAGATCAAAGCAACGCACGATCACTGTCTCTGGTTCGTCTTCGATGGAAATGCTACCGGAAGTCTTCTCTCTCTTTTTTTTAAATAAATTTATTTATTCAGCATTTTAACATTTAAAAACTAATTTCCACACTTTACAATGTTACTATAGCAGTGCCTACATTGTAAGTATCTTCTATTAACGTGTTATACATTTCTATATCTGCTTCTTTGTCATTCTAAGCAGTTTTATATATATATTTATTTACATTTATTTACATGGAAACTTTGTTGTTTTATGGTTTTATAGTATTACATAGATCATTTGATGCCTTTGCGTCTTATTCTTATCCATTCGTACCAGACATCCCATATTTTATAACATTTTCCTTCTTCTTTATCCTTCAATAACTTTGTTAGTCTATCCATCTCTATGCATTCATATACCTTATTAATAATTGTCGCTTCAGGGTGGTGGTGGTTTGTAGTTTGCTTCCAATTTTGGGTGAAAGAAATTTTGGGTGCCGCTATGATATGGAGCATCAGATATTGGTATTTTCTGTATATGTTAGGTTCTATCATGCCTAATTTAAAAAAAATTGGTTTAAATTTTACTCTCTGTTTTGTTATATCCTCTAGCCATGACCTAATTTTTTGCCAGTATCTCCATGCATGGGGACACATCCACCACATATGAAAGTATGTTCCCTAATTGTGATTACATCTCCAACATTTGGGTATCATATTTGGAAACATTTTAGCTATTCTCGTTAGTGGGAGGTGCCAGTGGTAAAACATTTTATACATATTCTCTTTATAAGAGACCAACAATGTTAATTTATAGTTTACCTGCCAAATATGTTCCCACTGTTCCAAATTAATTCTATGACCTATATTTTTAGCCCAGGTTATCATACTTTCTTTAACAGTTTCTTCTTTCATTTTATAATCCAATAGATAATTATATATTTTATTAATCATTTTTTTTCTTCAATGCCTTGTAATAACTCTTGCTGACTTATGTAAAAACCAGATTGTTCTTTACCTTTTCTGTAACATGTTTGAACCTTCAGTCCAGATCAGCTCCAGCTTCCTATTCTTTTCAATTGAAAATAGAGATGTGCTTCTAATTCTCCTATTCTCAATCAGAAATTAATACAAGGGCACCTTTTTCATGTTGAAAACAAAAAAAATGAACTTGTCATTGATGAGTGTGATGAATAGACATGGTAAAATATGGAAAGCAAGGAGCCACGTTGTAACCTTAGAAAGAAAGGATAAAATATAATTGCATTTATAATTGCTGCAAAGAAAATTGGAAACTGCTTCTCTATGCCTTTTTTCACTTTTCTCTTTTTTAATTATTTCTTATTTATTACTTTTCTCTGCTTTCCTTTTTCTTCTTTAAATATTGTTTGATTTTGTTAAAAACCTTCTTCAATAAAGAATTGGAAAGATATTGGTACATCAGACTCTTTTTCTAACTGATTCACTCATTCTTCCTCAGTTTTCTCATTCCTGTTTTGTATTAAGCTTTATACTTCAAGGGCAAATCCAGTCTGACCTGCAGCTCTGTGTTTCTGTGGTCGCATCTCATCTAAGTACAGTTTTCATGATCAGAAGATGAGGTGTATCGTAAAGATTTGTATTTTGGGATCTGTGAGGATTTTTGCAGTTACAAATGAGTATTTTAGCTTAATACAGACCTTCTGAGATGTAGCATTCATAGGAACATTGTTCGGGGGGGGGGGGATATTTCTAGATCTTAAATGAAAAGTGAGAAAATCAGTTTGGTGTAATGGTTAAGCCATCATATAAGGAACCAGAAGTCTGTGAGTTCCAGTCCTGCTTTAGGCACAAAGCCCACTGAAAGACCTTCTATAGTCCTTCCCCTAGGAAGGAGGAGGCAAGGGCAAACCACTTCCAAAATCTTACCAAGAAAACTGCAGAGACTTCTCCAAGCATTGCCAGGAATCAACATTGGCTTGAAAGCTGAAAAAGAAATGAAAATACAAATCAAGAACTGGAAACATTTTTGAGTTGACTGTAAGGATTTTCCTCCCAGAAAACAGAAGATGCTAACAAAACATGCAGACATGCAAATAAGATAGTAGAGTTAACTGAGCCTTAACTCCCAGGTCCAATTTAATTCCAGAGGCTAGATTTTATAACTCAGTCTCTCAAAGGCAGGAAGCTTCTGGAAGGGACCAGCAGTTTCCAGATTCCAATTCGTGCCATTGTTCCTGGAGCACAGTGTTGGAAACAACAGTCTTTGATGTGTCTATTGTTGGAGTCATTAGTCTGAGTTGAGCATATGGGCACAAGGGATTTATGAGCACAAGTAAACATACGCAAAGGGCAACTTCTCTGCAGCACTGATGGTGTAATAAGCTTTTAATATAATAAGCCATATGGATGAAATGTAGCCAGTCTGCAGTATATTCTGGGATATCATTTAAGCACTGAATCTTTTCCTGGTCTAGAATTCAGAAGGGAGATTACCAGTGCTGGCTCAGAGTAGGCAATGCTCATCACAACTCACTATTTTAGTGTGGAATTTAAAACTTTTCCACAGCGGAACTGAAACCATGCAAGCACACAAATACAATCTGCAGACAGGTGCTTCCAAAAGAGGCTTCATCCAAATTTAGCTCTGATTTATACAACCTACTTTCCAGAGGTATGATGTAAAGAAGCCCTTCATTGTTTTGTATTTTTCTCATTTCTGGGTTTCTTTGGGAAAATGTACAGCTCCGGTTTGCTGCAGTTTTGGAATTAATTTTCCACTTCTATGATTATACTAGAATACATGTTCATGTGTAAGTCAGAGACAGACTCTCAAAAGCAGTGGTCACCAACTGGTGGTCTGCGAGAAAATGTTGGTGGTCCACAGCAAAATTACTGGCATTTTTTATATTGCACTATATCAGGGATCCTGAAACCTCTGGGCTGGGGACATGCTATGAACGTTTGTGTTGCTGCAGAGAGTCTCCCCCTTCGGGGTCTTTTTGTATGGGTTGGAGGGGGGTAGAAATTCCTACTTGGGGTCTGCTTCAGCCTCCTGATGGGGGGCTTTGGGTGAAGGCTGGAGGGAAGGGCCGCTGGTGGTGAAGAGCCAGAGGGCTTTGTTCCAGTGGGACTGCATCATGGCCTGGAACTGGCTGACCATCTCAGCCCGCTGAGCCTCCAGGCACCAGTACCTGGCCTTGCACTCCTGCAGTCTTCCCTCTGCTTGGAAAGCCTATGCTATAGTCCTCAGTGAGGTGCTTCTGCTAAGCTTCTTCTCGGTCAGATCCAGTTTGAACTGAGCCAGCTGTATTGCCAACTCTTTCTCATGCTGGCTGCTTAGCTCCAACAACTACTTTCTGTTCGGGCCCTAAGGAGCCCAGGCAGGCAGATGAAGAGTTGTTGGGAGGGGAGGGACAAGTAGAGGCTGGCGAGGCACCCCTCGATGCAAGTGACATCAAGTTGGCCACACCCACCCAGTTACATCACCACCTAGCCATGCCCACCCAGCTGGTCATTAGATCATATTAGTGTTCCGTGGGATTTAAAATTATGAATTTAAGTCATCCCTGATGTCCGAAAGATTGGTGACCCCTGCTCTAAAGACACTCAGCCAAGTGAGGAAAAAAAAGATAGATGGACCTTCCAGGGTCATTCAAAAGTTCTGCTCTTAAAAATCATCCAACTCAACTAATTGTTTCCTGAACTGTTTGTTGTCATCCCAAGGAATAGGTGCAAGAAGTATGAACTGAATAAAACAGAACAAAGCAAAAAGAAGAAGAAGAAGAAGAAGAAGAAGAAGAAGAAGAAGAAGAAGAAGTATGCAGTGTATGTCATTCATGCTTACAACAAATTTAGTGCTGTACAGGTAGTCCTTGATTTATGATTGTAATGGAGAGACTGTTGCCACAGTCGTAAAATGGGTCAGTCATGAGACTAACCTAATTTTGCGAACTTTTTTGCAGTGGTTGTTAAGTGAACCACCATGATTGTTAAGTGAAGCCACACTTGTTAAGTGAAACCATAGTAATTAAGCAAGTGCCACAGTCATTAAAGAAAGCAATGGTTCACAGTTTTGCCAAAAACCAGAAGTAAATGTTCATTTTTTATATTAAAGCAAAAGCATTTTACAACGGCTTTGCCAAAATTTAAAATGTACTTATAGTACATGATTGCAGGATGCTGCAAATGGCTGTAGATGTGGTTGTGTTGCTGAGCGTCCAGAGTTCAGTCATGTGACCACAGGTGTGGGAGACTGTCGGAATTTCAAATCTGAGTTGTAGGTAGACTCAGCATAGGTCCATTATAACTTAAAGTGGTTACTAAGCAACAGGTTGTAAACAAAAAACTACCTATACATATACGTATTCGGTGTGGCATTGAAGAAACAAAATATCTTGATACAGTTATACCTACAGTGTCATTTCTCCATTTTTTTTCAATATGAACATTTAATTTTCAAAGGGGAATTAGATGAACTGGAGGAATTGCAAGCAAATACATGCAGTCCAGTTTTGAAATCATATGATTTGAATTGCAATTTTGGAGGCAGGAAAAATGTGAGGAAAGAACTCAGAGTAAGACAGTAGGAAGATTGCTAGAAATGTTCAGTTACTGGAAGAACTGTAGTTCTCCTTTTAAAAATCTTGCCTGAACAAGCCACCTAAATTGGAATAATTTCTCCTTATGGTTCCTTTTAATGACAGATTATTAACCTACTCAACTCACTATCAAAGAGGTGATGATTCCCACTAATTCACACTTTTTAAAAAGGACTGAGGAAAGTCAAGGATGATTGGCTTCTCAGAAGATTGAGGATTGAAAGAAAATGCCATGTTTTATTGTGTACTTTAATAGCTTAGAGTTTTATTTGGCCATTTGTATTATAAACTGCATGGTGAAAAGCTAGTTTTGGCGTGAGGCATTTAAAAAAGAAGAGCCAGTGCTGCGTCTTAGAGACATATTTTTAGATGTTGTTTTTATTGATCATTGTCTACATTGAAGAACATTGGCTTGAAAAGTGAAATTAGGAGACGAATGAAAATGAATAAGCTAAACTAGGAATGGGGAAATATTAAGAGAACATGCAACTGCAGGTCCACCACTTGTATGTTTTTCATACAACATACACACAAAAGAGACTTAGGGAAAGCTCCGCTGTTTCTGGCACCAGATGCCATTAGATATGTTGTTACTCTTATCACTATCTTAGCCAGTTGGAGTCAGCAAACCACCGGAAAGCATTTTTGCTCACATGGTGCCATACGCTTCCATTGGCTGTCCTGTACAGCAAATATAAAAAGGCACCATTGACTGAAAGATTCTGTTCCTGTGGCTCAGGAGAGGTGGAGACCATGGGTCACATACTCCTTCGATGTTCCTTTTACTCAGAGAGTTGGAAAAATAATTCTGCCAATAATTGCTAGGTATCCTGGCCATTCCAACACTGCTTATCTCCAGTGGCTGCTTAAAGGATGAACAGTCTATAACTACAGTGCAGGTGGCTAGATTCTTCACAGCAGACTGGGGATTCATTGGAAACACATCTCTAATCCACCATAGTTATCTTATACAACAAACGTGGCAAGCCCTTTACACTGCTTATTCCTTTCCCTTTTAGTATTATGCTGACAATAGGCCATACAGTTTATGGATTGTAATTTTGCTGTAGTTAGACCATATATAATTGACGGACTGGATTTTATCGTAGATTTTAGTTGTTATTTATTATTTTATACCAGATTTTTAATTGTATATTTACTGAGTGTTTTTTTTGTTCTGGTCTCTGGCCTAAGACTATAATAAACTAATGATGATGATGACGATCTCAAATAAAAAAAATATGCCCAAAAGTGTATCTAAGGTGTCCTTGGTGCTCTTTGAGCTTGATTTTTTATTTGCAGGCACTTCATTACCCAAACTAGGAAACATCATCAGTACTAGCCCTAGTCACTAGCAGTAATGATGTTACCTACTTTGGGTAATGAAATGTTTGCAAGAAAGCAACCAAGCTCAAAGAGCACCAAGGACCTTTCATTTCAATCCTGGGCTACAGATATTCTCCTTTATTGGTAAAAAGCTATCTAATTTTTATGATGTGGTCCAGGGGTGGGATTAAAATGTCTTAACAACCGTTTCTGTTGGTGTGGCCTAATTTGTGGGTGTGGCTTGGTGGTCATGTGATTGTGTGGGCGTAGCTTGCTGACTGGGCATGGCTAGGTGGTCATGTGACTGTCTGGGCATGGCTAGATGGTCATGTGACTGGGGTGGGCATAGCTAGATAGCCATGTGGCTAGGGTGGGCGTAGCTAGGTAGCCATGTGACTGGCAAACCAAATATAAGTAGTCCTTGCTTAATGGCCAGTAGTTTAGCAAGTGTTCTAATTTGCGACTGATCTCCCCAGAGCTACTTGACCTGTTTTTGGTGTTTTGACAGCCATACATACACATACATATACATTTATGACCAGTTACAACATCCCACACAATCTTGTGACTGAGGTTTTCTATGATTTTTTGCCAGTTTCCAACAATTCCTTCTGGTTTCCGATTAAAAATGTCCATTGGGGAAAATGGACTTGTTTAACAACCAGTGTTTGCTTAATGACCTTAACGACCATGGTGTTTGCCTAACCCAGGGGTCTGCAACCTTGAACACCCAAAGAGCCACTTTTCTATTTTCTTTTAAACAGGTGTCTCTGTCTTTCTTTCTTTCTTTCTCCCTCTCTTTTTCTCATCTCTCTCTCTCTCATTTCTTTTTCTTTCTTCCTCATCTCTCTTTCTCTTTCTTCCTCTCTCTGTTTCTCATTTCTCTTTCTCTCTCTCATCTATCACTGCTAAGATTGGAAGCTGTTTTTTATAATCCTATTTCTTTGCAGTTTTTTTCACACACATTTGTGCATATGTATCCAATACTTTTTCTTCCTTTTCGCTATGCATTCAAAACGGGCAATGATATGTGTGTGTGTGTAGCATGTGTATATGTGTGTTATGTATGTGTATGGATATGTATATATATTTCACTTTTAATGTGTGCCAGTGTACCTACAGTAAAAAAAATGACAATAAAAGTTATCTTATCTTCCTTTCCTTCCCAATCCTATTCCTCCCTACACCCTATTTTGTGTTGGCTTCCCAGCCAAGTACTTACCAGGTCTGATCTTGTGTTGCTTTCTAAAATCAGCCTACTGAAATAAATACCAAACTAAATTGCCCAATAATTTACCTATCATCCCTATCTTGCACCTGTTTTCAATGTAAACAGCCAATCTGTAGTATTACTAAATTTTGCTAGGCATCTGCTGCATGTTATTCTTTCTTCCTTGATAATCTAGTTCAGAGGTCCCCAGACTTGGCAACTTTAAGACTTGTGGACTTCAACTGCCAGAATTCTCCAGCCAGCAAATTTGGCTGAGGAATTCTGGGAATTGAAGTCCACAAGTCTTAAAGTTGTCAAGTTTGGGGAGCCCTGAACTAATCTTAGCTGGGCAAAACAGTCTGGAGTCACTGGCAAGAGCAGCTCAGCACAGGTAAAAGTTGTGTGTCTCCCCATATTTCTTTCTCTGCAAGCAGCCTCATCTCCTCCTCCTCATTTGTGAAGTGCGCTAAGTTTAAAGGTGCTGTGACAGGCTGCTTGTGGAGAGAGGAATATGGGGAAATGCGTGACTATACCAGGAGGGCTGCTCTCTCTCTCACCTCCACTCTTGGCACAGAAAAAAGTCAGTGGGAGCAGCAATTGCAATGGTCGGTCACCTGTCCCGGGGCTCATGCTCACCATACCTGCAGGGGCTGGGGGATGCAGCAGCAGCGAGATGGCAATGGTTATTCCAGTGGCATCAGGGCTTCTGAGGCCAGACTCCTCCGCCATCCATGCAGCCACACACATGGGGCATTGGGGCTTCCAGGATCTGCTCCCTGCAGCCGCTGTCAGCTGTCCCGGACTTGATCAAGGGGATCCTTGCTGACACAAGCCTCTCCACATGTTTTTTCCTACTGCTGTTTCTGGCAGAGCAAGAGTTTCCTAGCACAGTGGAAAGCTTCCAAATCCTCCTCCTCTCGGAAACAGCTCCTGGGCAAGCAAAGAGAAGCAGGATTCAACCTGGCTTGTTTCTCTGCTTGCCCGGGAGCCGTTTCTAATGGGAGGGGGGCTTGGAAGAAACTCTTCCAAGAAACTCTTGCTCTCCCAGCAACAGCAGCAGGTGAGAGAAGCAGCCGCTGACCTGGCCGGAGCCAATACGAGCCTCTCCACGTGTTCCCCGGCAGAAGGCAAGTGGTGGGGGGAAAGCAACAGGCAGCGGCAGCAAAAGGCAAGTGGGGGAAAGGCAACCGGGGCTTGCAGAGCTCACTCACCCAGGAAGATCAGTAAAGGCAGGGTCACAACAGAAGGCAGGAAGCAATGACTAGCCTGATGGGCATGCAAGAGCAGGCTGCAGGCTGCAGTGTTGCACATGTATGCAATGTCACACATGCATGATAAGGAATGACGGGCAGGCAGCAGAGAAGCGGGTGGAGATGGGTGGGGCCAGCCAAAGGCCTGATTTATCAGTTCTCCGAACTACAGAGAATCATAACAACCGGTTCTACCGATCCAGTCCAAACTGGTAGAATCCCACCCCTCATGTGGTCCTTGTCATGTAGTCCTTGCCCTTGGAAGTGGTGGGAACACCATCACTTGAGATTTTCAAGAAGAGATTGGACCGCCATTTGTCAGAAATGCTGTAGGATCTTCTGCTTGGGTGGGGGGTTGGACTAGATGACCTACAAGGTCCCTTCCAGCTCTGATTATCTGTTATTATCATCATATTTTTTTATTATTATTATTAACCTGCTCCTGGTCATCTGAGTTGGTAGATAAGCAGTATTGGAGATGTTATAGGTGTCAGAATATTCATGAACTGGCAGAGACATGGTAACAAGTCAGCCAATGAATAGGCATGGCGACTGAGTCAGCCAATGAGGGCTGTTTTGGAAACAGAAACTTAAGGAAGGAGTCTGGGCGTGGCTTAGCTCTGTGCTCAGCTCTCAAACAAAACTAGTCTGGTCTTGTCTGCTTGCTGAACTGAAACTAAGAACTTACTTACAATCTGTCCTCTCTACCGTGTTGGAAGAATCTGCTGTTGGTATTTTAAATTTACTCCACGTATTATTATGATATAAAAAAAGTTAACATTTTACTCAATCAATTAGACAAGATCTATGACAAACATGTCAACTTAGCCAGGGTTGACTGCGGCTAGGTTTTTTGATGACTGAACATTGTATATAAAGCTCAACCATTTATTGAGTTGAAGAAAATAGCTTAATCCAGTATCTGGGTTAAGCATGTTGTGTGAACAGTTATGAGCAGAGGAAGGAAATGTAAAGTTGTCTCATCTTCAATACCCACAGCAGCAAACTGAAACAAGCTACCACAACTGGCCATGTATCTGTCCTAAAACAAAAAAACAAAACCAAAATGTTATGAACAATTTGCTATACCCCTACCACCATGCTAGTCTTTGGAACATTTATTTTCCTATGTGACCTTTATTTATAGAAATTCCTATTCTTTTTATACTCTCATCCATCTTATTCATTATTCTGTTCCTTATTATGTATGGCTGTTAGTTATTTCTCACACTGATGTTGTCAATTGCATTGTCTCAACTTGGTTGCCTTTATCTTTCTCTCTTCCCCCACCCTGTGGCTCATATTTTTCTCTCATTTCACATTGATATTTGCCTCCCTGCTATGTTCAGTTAATTGCATGGTGTATCTGCATTTCTAATCTTTAATAAAGTTCATTCGCTGGAATGAATTGTTGTGTGGCTGTCAGCCAACATTTTTATTGTCTGTGCCTTGCGGTTATTTTGCATTTACCACCAGGTTGATAAGATTTAAAAGACAGGCTCATCACTAGATGCGGAATTTGTATGTATTTATTTGTTATTAAATGTATTTGCTGCTTATCTTGCCACAAGATGCTATGGTAGTCCTCCAGGTTTGCTAATGCACCAGAGAATTATTTCAAGGGACTTGGTCTTACCTATATTTTGTTCACAAACTCCAACTTGCCTCAAATGCCTCTTCTGCTTAAAATCGAAGATTAGCAGTACAGGTAGTCCTCAACAACCATTCATTTAACAACCTTTCAACCCAGAGGGCAAAGAGGCAGTGGAGCTTGGAAAGCCTGGTAGGCAGGAAGAGACAGCCTCTCCCTAGCAATTCACAGGGGATATTTATAGTTATGCAGATAGTTTGACAAGATTTCTTAGGTGAGGAACAATAAAGGAAACTGCTCAGAAGTAACTCCACGTGTCGTTCTTGGCTATTGGGGCCCACCATCAGGTCATCACCATTTGTGAACTGAATTCTGACAAGTAAACTCAATGGGGGAAGTTGGATTCACTTAAACGCTGCCTGATTCACTTAACAATTGAAGCAAAAAAAGGACATAAAATTTGGCATAACTCACTTAACACCTTACTTAGCAATGGAAATTCAGGTTCCAATTGTGGTTGTTAGGTTGAGGACTGAGACTGCTGAGACTGGATGAAGCATAACACTTCTTTGTCTATTACCAAGGATATAAGTATCTTAGACAACTCAAGATTTAGGGATAGTAATGATTTGACAAGGATATATTTTTGAACAATGGTGGCGCACTGATTAGAACATAGTATTTCAGACTGACCCTGCTCTCTGCCAGGAGTTTGATCCTGATTGGCTCAAGGTTGACTCAACCTTCCATCCTTCTGAGGTCAGTAAAATGAGGATCCAGATTGTTGGGGGCAGGGGTGGGATTCTACCGGTTCTATCTGGTTCTATAGAACCCCTTGTTAACTTTTTAAGCAGTTCAGAGAACCGGTAGTTAGAAGAAATCTCCTTTTGTTTTTTTCCACCCTTATTATATTCTTGGCAGACAGCCTAGACTTACTGTCTCTGGAGCTTTTGGGGTTTGGCTTTCTTAAAGGGGAACGGTTGTTTTAAGATTTCTACACTGCTGTTGGGAGGAAATACTTCCTTGGACAATCAGCACTTTGAAGAAATAATTGAATAATGAAGCAAAGCTTTTAGTGACAGGGAACCAAGATGAGTGACATTCAGCACGGCTTCTTGGCTAGCTAGAAAGATTGACATTCAAACGTGAGTTTACATACCCTTTCTGAGTTTTGGTCTAAAACTGGTTTTTGGTGAAGGTTAATTCTGTGCTTGGTGAAATTTAATCCTGTGTTTATTGATGGTATAATTTTCCCTATTCAGCTTCAACAAGCAACAGCTACTGTTGTGAATTAATTATTTATATTGTGTTTGAATTTTTTCTTGCCTCGTGGTTTCTTTTTCTATCTTGGGAGGGGGCCTTCCTGACTGCTTTAGTACTAACTGGCACTGTCCTTTTGGGATATACTTCCAAGAGGCAGGATGCAAGCTTGGCACTGATTTTTTTACTGCCTTTCTGGGGGGCATGTGATCTTTCCTTAAATCTGGAAGATTTCCTTAGGATATCTTGTGAGTTGAGTGAGACCAGCTGGTATCTTTAAGTGGTGCATTTCGATCTAAAGGTTGCTTTTCCTGGGTGTGCTTTTCCTGGAGAGCTTAAATGACCTGTCTGCTAAAGAGTTTCACTTTATGAGCAAGAGTTGGCTGCTTGATAGTTATCACTGCATTTTAATTATTTTCTCTGGCACCCTGTCTGATTTGTAACTCCAGATTGCAGGTATTTTTAATCTAATGATTGATACTTAAGGCAGCTTTTTGCAAGCAATGATTGATACTTAAGGCAGCTTTTTTTGTATTTTTGTACAGGTAATCCTTGACTTACAACAGTTTATTTAGCGACCATTCAAAGTTACAACGGCACTGAAAAAAGTGACTTATGACCATTTTTCACACTTATGACCATTGCAGCATCCCCACTGTCATGAGAGGCCAGGTGAGGAGAAGCACCCCTTGACATGAGAGATGTTGAGTTGGCCACGCCCACCCAGTCACATAACGACCAAGTCACACCAACTAAGCCACGCCCACAGAACCAGTTGTTTAAAAAACTGAATCCCACCCCTGGTTGGGGGCAATATTCTGACTCTGTAAACTGCTTAGAGTGGGCTGTAAAGCACTGTGAAGCAGTATATAAGTTTAAGTGCTACTGCTATTGTTATTTTTTACCAGTGGTAGTTTGTTCTAAAGCCATGATGGTGAACCTATGGCACGCATTCCACAGGTGGCATGCAGAGCCCTCTCTGCAAGCATTTGAGCCATTGGCCCAGCTGAGTTCCACTGTTCATGTGCACCTGCCAGCTGATTTTCAGGTCTGTAGGTCACACTGCCCTCCCCCATCCCATTTGCAAAAAACCCGGCCAAATTGTTTAACTTTTTGCCCCATTGGCTGATCCCACCTTATCATATCTGCCTCTCCCATCTTGAGTCATTGAGCCTAATGGTTCTTTGGCTGCTCTCTGGTTCCTGCTCCTTGCTTGTTGTTGTCGCTGCCGCTTGCTGACTTGCTTGCTTGCCCTGACTCCACTTGACAGCTGTAGCCTGCATAATTTTTGATAAGTTGCTGACTTTGTGCCTCCTCACTCGCTTGCTTGCCACGGCCCAAGCCCAGCTGCTCCCACTCTGGCCCGCTTGCTGTCGGTGCCATCAGTGCCCGCATGCAGCCCCAGGACATCTGCCCTCTTGCCTGCCAGAAGCGCTGCCACCAGGCATTGTTAAAAGCCACTGGGGGTATGAGGCAGGCAGGCAGGCACAGGGGAGCGACTGGCAGCAGTACTTCTGGCTGGCAAGGGGGCGGATGTCCTGGGACTGCATGCGGGCACTGACGGCACTGACAGCAAGCGGGCCAGGAATGGGAGCAGCTTGGCCTGGGATGCAGCAAGCAAGCGAGGGGAGCACAAAGTCAGCAACTTATCAAAAATTATGCAGGTTACAGCAGTCAAGGGGAGTCAGGGCAAGCAAGTAAGCAAGTAAGCAAGCAAGTGGCGACAATGACAACAAGCAAGGAGTGGGAACCAGAGAGCAGCCAAAGAACTATTTTAGGCAGCATGTGTGACTCTGGAGGCTTTAAAGGCAGATAGGGCAGAGCGGGGCCAGCCAGTGGGGCAAAAAGTTAAACAGTTTGGCCAGTTTTTTTTGCAAATGGAATGGGGGAGGGCAGTGTGACCTACAGACCTGAAAATCAGCTGGGAGATACACATGCGCAGTGAGCTGAGTTGGGCTGATGGCTCATGTGTCTGCAGAGAGGGCTCTGCATGCCACCTGTGGCACACGTGCCATAGGATCGCCATTACGGGTATATACTGTAGGAAGAAGAGAAGTGGAGAGAGCACACAGACCTGGGGGGCTCCTCTACTAATTGTACAGATGGTGATACTGCCTAGTTTCACTTGCTGCTTCCTGTCTGTTAGGAAGCTTATGACCCACTTACAAGTGTGTTCAGGTACCACAAGCTGGTTTAGTTTAGTTAGAAGAATGTCTGGAATGATGGTATTGAATGCTGAACTAAAGTCTACAAAGAGGACCCTAGTGTAGATCTTTGGAGATTCAAGATGTTGTAGGATGTAATGCAGAGCCATGTTAACAGCATCATCTGTCGATCTATTTGCTTGGTATGCAAACTGCATGGGATCTAACAGCGGATCCATGATGGTTTTCAGGTGGGACAACACTAGCCTTTCAAAGGTTTTCATAACTACATATGTTAGAGCAACTGGTCTGTAGTCATTCAGTTCCTTGATGGAGGGCTTCTTTGGCACTGCGATGATAGTAGAGCGTTTGAAGCAAGAAGGAACATAATACATTTCTAGTGATTTATTGAAGATTCGGGTGAAGATGGGGGTCAACTGGTCAGCACAGACTTTTAAGCAAGAAGGAGTTATCTTGTCTGGGCTTGGTGCTTTTCCTGGCTTTTGTCTGTGAAATAGATCTTGCACTTTTTCTGTGATCACCAGGGGTTGTGAACCCAATGGGTTGAGATCAGTTGTGGGAGATTTGGCTATTGTTGGTGTGTCTGAAATGGGGTCAGTTGTAGGAGGCTTGGCTGTTCTTGGTATGTCTGAGATGAAGGTTGGGGGGATAGGTGGCTGCAGTTTCCTTTTAAACCTGCAGTAAAACACATTCAGGTCATCTGCCAGAAAAATCTGCAAAATCCAGCAACATCTGCAGACAAATCTGATCCAGAAATATCAGTTTAAACAGTAATCCAAATATCATTTATGTGGAAATAAGCTTGATCTCTGCTATAGCTAGTCTTCATCATTTGTTTAATGAGCATTCAAAGGCACTGATCAATATGACTTATGATTGGTCCTCACACTTATTACCAGTGCCACATCTCCATGGTCACATGACCAAAATTTGAACACTTGGCATGTGTTTATGTTGCAGCATCCCAGGGCCAAATACACAACTGGCTTCTGAGAAGCAAAGTCACTGAATGAATCATGTGATCATTAAGTTTTGCTTAATGATCACATGATTCATTTAACAGTTGCAGTGATTTGCTTAATGACCATGGCAAAAAAGGTCATAAAATTGGGCATAACTCCCTTAACAACACCCTTGCTTAGCAAGGGAAATTCTGGGCTCAATTTTGATTGCAAGTTGAAGACTACTACCTGCATAATTCCTTCTAAAAAGGCAAAGCTACAATCGCACAGAGTGGGAATATTAAGGCATTCATCCCTCTAAAGCAAAGATTTCTGCATTATTAGTAGTAATTTTAGTATCTGATTTTCTGTCATTTTCCTCCCTTTCTGCACAATAAACTGCAATTTCAAATAATTTAAACTGCAATTTCAAATAATTCTAAATCATATATTTTCCCCTTCTTATTACATTATAAATCTTAGTATATTGTGTTGTTTCAATACATTGATATTGGTATAATATGTTTAAAAATTATTAACCTTCCATTATTTAGACAGAATGTTGAGAACAGAAAAGAGAAAATATATTCTATCAGTGTTAATTATAATTTAGAGTCTCAATATTACAGGCGTAATATCATTGGGCTTTTTCATCCAAAGTTAACTATAACGTTGAAAAGAGATTCTCTACAAATTTGGCTATACAATAGATCTGAATAGATGGGAGAAATTATGGAATAGAAATCATAAACTTACAATGTTAACAGCATACAAAGAAAACCTCTATAAAATGTTTTACAGATGGCATTACTCACCTGCAAGATTAGCGAACATGTATAAAAATAAATTGGTTAAATGTTGGAAATGCAATCACATACCAGGTTCATACTATTATATATGGTGGACATGCCCCAAAGCTAAAAAATACTGGAAGAAAATGCACACATAGCTGGAAAATATGATAAGACAACAAATAGACCTGAAACCTGAGACATTTTTGTTGGGCATAATTCCAGGAAATTACAATAAGGATAACACCAATTTGGTTCTACACTTCCTAACAGCAGCTAGGATTGCATATCTACTATGTTGAAAAAACCCAGAAACCCCTGCAAACGATATTATAATCAAAAAAATTCTGGAATGTGCAGAGATGGAGTTAACCCTATTAGGTGAAATAGGGTTTATAGGAGGAAGAAAAACAGATGAGTAAATATTTCTGACGGTTATATAATCGATACTATAATGGAAGATAATATATGTTATAATATGATTGATATTATCTTATTTGTTTATATATTGCTGCATATTTGTTATATATATAACACAACACACAAGCATGAAGCCGAAAGCACCAGCCTGAAGATGGCGAGTGGGACCTCATCAAAATGTTGCCAAGATACTCTCAATCTTACATGGGAAAAGACCCAAACATGCCAAGACCTGCATACCTGTACCCATGAAAATCTACAAAAACAAATATATATATATATATTTCTTTTCTGAGGTTTTCACAAGTATTTGTATGTGATTTTTGGTAATTCGGGTTTTCTCCCGCATAAAATTGGAAGTATCTAGGCGACGTTTCAATGAAATCTCATTCATCATCTTCAGGCTTGTGTCTTCGGCTTTGTGCTTCTCGGAGTAATGTGAGCTTGCAGCTGTTTCTTTGTTTTAACTGTCAGTGGGAGTGGCTTGATTGATTGGGGGGGTGGCTGTGTTCTGATTGGCTGGTGGTGTGTTCTGTTCAGGTGGGGGCTTAGTTGTGCTCAGGTTAGTCTTAGTTGCTGGGGGATTTGAGATGGTGAGCTGTGATCCTGCTGTTTGGCTTCGTGTTCGTGGTCTTGCCACATCTTCATCAGTTCCCTTCATGTATGGGTTGGGGGGTTTGAAGCAGGTAGTGATGCAGCTGTGGTACGGCTTCTGGTCCATGGTCGTGTTTCATCTTCTGTGTGGGTGTGAGTCTGCTTTCTACGTGGAAGTGTGGTGATAGCATCTTGTGTGGTCTTCGTGGGTGTGAGTCTGGTCATTCTTCATGTTAGGTACTCGTTTGTTAATGAGGGCGGATTTCCAAATGGTTGGTAGGCGAGAGGTATCATCTCGTTTACTCATGCTGTGTGGGCGTTTTTCTATCTCTATGGCTTCTCTGATTATTTTGTTGTTGAAGTGTTCGGTTTTGGCGATAGTTTTGGTATTTTTAAAGTCAATCTTATGTCCTGTGGTTTTGAGGTGTTGGACCAGGGAAGAGGTGGGTTCTTCTTTTTTGATTGAGTTCTTGTGTTCTTCAATGCATGCATTTATTCTTCGGTTAGTTTGTCCAATGTACGTGGTGGGGCAGGAAGTGCAAGGGATTTCGTATACTCCTTGGTTTTCTAACTCAATTTTGTCTTTAGGGTTTCTTAGGATGGTGGATATTTTTCTGTTTGTGCAGAATGCTGTTTTAATGTTGTGTTTTTGGAGGATCTTGCTAATTTTGTCTGTAGTGCCTTTTATATATGGGAGGAGGGCTTTGCCATTCTCTTGTTCTCTGTCTTGGATTTTAGTTGGGGTTTCTTTTTGGATTAGGTGAATAATCTTCTTTCTTTGGAATCCATTGGCTCTTAGTACGTTAGTGAGAGTATGTAGTTTGGTTTTTAGGTGTTCGTCGGCTAAGCATTTTGTTCTGGAGATGAGTGTCTTGGCTATGGAATTGATCTGTGCTGGGTGTTGGTGTGAGAGTGCATATAGATAGCGGTTTGTATGTGTTATCTTTTGGTAGATAGTGTGTCCTAGGGAGCCACTGGATTTTTTGTATACTAAGACATCTAGAAAGGGAAGTTGATTGTTAGCTTCGGTTTCCATTGTAAATTGCATTTTGGGGTGTATGCTGTTGAGGTGTGTGAGGAAGTTGTTCAGTTTTTCTTTCCCGTGTGGCCAGATTATGAAGGTGTCATCTACGTATCTGAGCCAGAGTTTGGGTTTGTGATCATATTTTTCTAGAGCTTGTGTTTCAAAATGTTCCATGTAGAGGTTTGTGATGACAGGTGAGAGGGGTGGTCCCATGGGTGCTCCTTCTATTTGTTTGTATTTTTGTCCATTGTAGGTGAAGTATGTATTGGATAGGCAGTGGTTGGTCAGATCTAGGATGTGCTTGGGGGGGTTGTATTTGTTTTGGATGGCTGTCAAGGCTTCTTTTATAGGCACTTAGGTGAAGAGGGATATGACATCGAAGCTCACTAGTAGGTCGCTGGGTTGTAAGTTTTGTTTCTTTATGATCTCGATGAACTGGAATGAGTTTCTTACATTTGAGTTGATGGATTCTGCATAGGGCTGTAGTTGTTTAGCGAGAAATTTGGCTAGGTTTTGTAGAGATGAGCCTATGGAGCTGACTATTGGTCTAAGTGGGGTTCCTTCTTTATGTATCTTGGGGAGACCATAAAGCTTAGGATATCTGGATGATTTCTCTCTGGATATGATTCTTTGCTGGATTTCTTCGCTGATGGGGGAGGCTTTTATTTTGGATCTGGTGGTTTTTTCTAGGTAGGTGGTGGGATCTGTGTTAAGGGGTTTGTATGTGGGGTCTTGGAGTAATTTGGTTAACTTGGTTTGGTAGTCAGATGTGTTCATAACCACTGTTGCGTTGCCCTTGTCTGCTGGTAGGATTATTATGCTGGTGTCTTCTTTCAGGTTAAGTAGTGCAGTTTGTTCTTCTTTGGATAAGTTGCTTTTGGGTGGTTTGCTAGTGCAGAGGATGTTGGTAATTTCGAGTCTGATTCTGTTAGGATCATCCGGGTTGGTTTTGGTCAGGCTGGTTTCAACTCCATATATGATGGTTTCTGTGGGGATGTGTTTGGGAGCGACAGCAAAGTTGAATCCTTTCGAAAGGACATTGGCTTCAGCTTCGCTGAGGATCTTGTCTGAGATGTTGTGCACTGTTTGTCTCATGTGTGTCTGTGAGGGGGGAGGAGTTTGTTTCTGGCATTGTTGTAGTTTTCTGAGTTTGTTGGTGTGTGTGTCTGTCTTGAGGGTGGTCTATGTTTCGGCTCTCCAGACAGCGAGTTGTTTGGATTTGTCCCAAAGTGCGGGGTGAATCTTGTTGCTGAGTCTGAGGTGAAGTGTGAGGAGATCTTTGTTGATTTGGTCTAGGAGGAATCTTTTCGTGTGAAGTTCATTTCTAATTAGGGCCAATTCTGTTCTTTTTAGGATGCGTTTGGTGGCTGCTGTGTTGGTATGGAATTTCAATTGGAAGCTTCTGGAGATTAAATTTTGATCTCAGCAGTTGCGTAGGAATGCGAGGTCACATAAAATGGAAGCTCTTTGGACTTCAAGTTTTTCATAAGTCCTGGTCAGATGGTGGGTTCCCTCCCCGTAGAGGTGCAATATTTGTTTTCTGAGGTTTTCGTTTTTTCATTTATATTTGTTTAATTATTTATCAGCTCAAAAACCTAATACACACACACACACACACACATATATATATTTGAATACCATACATACATACATACATACATACATACATACAAAACCATGATGATGTTTGCATGTTAACACCTTGGACACCTAGAGAGCAACATAGAAAGGAAATGTATGATATAAAACAATTAAAAAAAAATTAAAAAGAATTTTCTAATCTTTTTTTACTTTTTCTAAAAAAAATAAAACTTTTAAAAATAAAAGCATTTTTTATTTATCCCAAAAATAATAATAATTGTTGTTGTTTTATATTAGAAGTTTTGATCTTAATATATGTCTGTGTATGCATATATGTATCTATTATATGTATATTAATAAAAGGGGGGAAATTTTTAAAAAGCAAATTGAACCAGATTTTTTTAAAAAATGATAGAGGATTCTGTTGTTGTTTAATTCTTTATCATCTGCTCCAGGAAAGCAACCTTAACAAATGAGTTAACGATATAGCTCCTCTTCAGCAAAAGTAAAACCATTTATTTTGATCAACAACAAGAATATTCCTCTCTTCCTTCTCTTCTAGGAATTCTTCTAGCTGGGCAGCCCTTGAAGTACCAACTATAGATTTTTGTCTTTTTGACATTAACAAAAGCTCCAATTTAGGAGCTTTGAACAAAAGCTCCAATTTAGGATCTGCCCACTTAGGGATAAATGAACACTACCGTGAAGGCAATTGGACTGGCTAAGCAAACATGCTCAAGAATGCTTATGTGGAATAAAATTGTGTCTTTGGAAAGCACTTTGTGTTTTTGCAGTCATGGAAGTTGAACAGAATCTTTTTTTTTTTAATAGCTGTTAACAGAGGAAAGATAAGGAAAGCATTAAGGCATAAATAGAGCAGTAATCTTCAAGAAATTAAGGGAGGAAAAATCCTCAGTGTATTATCTGACAAGTGTTAATAACGCCTACACTCTGACTTTTGTGTAATGAGACAGGTAAAATAGGAGGCAATGGCAGAGAATAAGGACTAGAAAGAAGTCTGAAGTCCTTATCTACAGGCTCCCAAGAGAATGCAGTCAAGCTGGGGAGATTCTTGTAAAACAGGCAATCAACAATAAAGTAACTGCTGTAGCCAATTCAGAGTTACTCTGGATCCTTGTGCTGGAAAACAGTACTACAATAAGATCTGATGAGTTGGGAATTGAGGCATGCCAACTATCTTCTCTAAAGGGCTCAGAAGTTTTTGAAGGAAGCCTCTCTGAGTTATATCATGTCACAACCTCAAAATGGCATTTCTATTTTCCGTGGATACAGTTATACATTTATTATTATTTTATTATTATTTATTTTATTTGTCAATTGCTTACAAGATAATAGGTATAAGTAAAACATAGTTATGAATACATGGATATATATAACAAAAATTAAATATAAAAGAAATAATAGGACAGGGACAGTAGACACGTTGGTGCGCTTATGCACGCCCCCTACAGACCTCTTAGGAAAGAGGTGAGGTCAATAGTAGACAGTCTAAGGTTAAAGTTTTTGGGGTTTGGGGAAGAAACCACAGAGTCAGGTAGAGCATTCCAGACATTGACCACTCTGTGGCTGAAGTCGTATTTCCTGCAATCAAGTTTCGTGTGATTAACCTTGAGTTTGTAGCTATTGTTTGCTCTTGTATTGTTATGGTTGAAGCTGAAGTATTCATTGACAGATAGGGCATTGCAATGTATGATTTTATATACTATACTTAGATCGCACTGAAGGTGGCGTAGTTCTAGGTGTTCAAGGTCTAGAATTTTGAGTCTGGTGGCATAAGGTATTTTGCAACATGTTACTATGCAGATTACACTCTTTTCAAGGAGGTACATAGTAACTACATAGTATATAGGTAGACCAGGATGTGCAGAAGAGAACCGTTAAGCCATATTAACCTGGCTTCAAATGGTAAACAATTCATAATAATTTTAAACTCCAAATGAGCATGTAAAGATATTCCATAGTTGGAGAGTCTAATTTTATTAAAAACTGAAAAATGATACCTGCTAAGTACCTCAATCTTGCACATATTTATGGAGAGTCAAACTTTCTTTTAAAAAGAGTTTGCAGGTAGTCCTTGACTTACAACAGTACATTTAGTGACTATTCAAAGTTCCAATGACAAAGTGATTTATGACCATTTTTCATACTTACGGCCATTGCAGCATCTCCGTGATCACGTGATGAAAATTCAGACACAACTGAATCATATTTATGACAGTTGCAGAATTCTGAGCAGGGGTGGGATCTGACAGGGTTAACTACTGGTTCGGTGATTTTACAAGGTTCGATGATTTATGATGTGTTTCCCTGCACACTGCATGCTTGCGCCTGTAAATCATCATCAGCACGCTGCGTGCAGAGAAGCAGCCTTTGAAAAAGCCCTTTTTTCCTGATTTTTAAAATGCAGCTGTGCCTCGCGCAGCAGCTGAAATTGAAAAATCAGGAAATAAAGATCAGGTAAGAGCCCGGGTGGGCATGTAGGCAAAAACACCAGCAAACATAGAACCGGTTCTATGTCTGCTGCTCTTCAGAGCTACCGGTTCTACAGAGGTAGACAGAACCGGTAGAAACCCATCCCTGGTTCTGGGGTTACCTTTTGTAAGCAAAGTCAATGGGGAAAACGGATTTATTTAACAACGGTGTTACTAATTTAACAACTGCAGTGATTCACTTAACAAATGTGGCAGAAAAATAGTAAAATGAGAGAAAACTCACTTAACAAATTTATCACTTAGCAGCATACAGTTTGGGGGTCAACTGTGGTCATAAGTCAAAGACTAACTGTATCTTAAAATCTGTGTGTTATTTTTTTAATACAGGTGGTGATGTCAAAGATTTTAGCATGTTTTTCCCTTCTACCGCATTGCCTGAACTGCCACCCTAATCAATATTCTCTCTGTGCGTGAAAGTTTAATTTCATTCCAACTTGTCAAAAACAAAATCAAAAAAAGCATCTGACTTTCACTTCTTCACGTTTGATGTTTGGGAAATTTGATGAGGCCAGCATTCAATTTCTTACATTTTATTAGATTCAATATAATATACTTATATTCACTATAAAATACTTGTTGGTGGGGAAATCAGACAAGAAGAAGGAATTTAAAATATTCGGACGTGTCTTATGAAATGAAGACAGTGACAGGGATCTATATTTTTAAGCACCTTCTAAAGATATGAACCATCAGCCCCCACAATTCCCCAGCCAAATAAGGTCTTGCTGAGGATTCTGGGAATTGAATGCTACATCTCCTACTATCTTGTAAGCAATTGACAAAAATAAATAAATAAGAAATAAATAAAATCTCTAGAAGATTCCTCACTTTGGGGAGAAAAAAACATTTTTCTTGCTATTAATTTCCCAGAACATTTACTTTTAAATTAAGTTGCAGAGTGGGGTCTGGGTTATGTAAGAAAGGCAACATGCATTTTTTTTCTTTTTAGATTTTATCTACTTTTTTATAAACAGCTGAGCACACTTCCAAATACCTAGTCATTCAATACTGTAGGAAGTTGATATGGTTCAGTGTTGTAGGAAGTGAATATGCTGAGCCTCATAAATTTGGGAGGGAAATGCCTACCTTTCGAGATGAAAGAAAAAAGATGGGAATTTTCTAGGAAACTGAAAAGAGTAGCTAAGAGCTACTTTTCTTTCCCAATTTGGTGCTGCTCTTGAATGCAGTTTCCAAGCAGGCAGGTTGCCTAGAAATGCCCTGTTAGAGAAGCTTACCATTGGCAAATGCTGCATTTCTCAAGATATAACTGGACTTTCTTGAATTAATTGTAAATCTGTCTTAACCCAGGAATTGGACAATGACTCTGAATGGGAAGAAACTGCTCCAGCAGAACCAGTGGAATGTCATCGTCAGGAGACATAAAGCCAAGAATCAGCCGAGATTGACCAAGCATACAGTGGTGGAATTCAACTTTTTTTACTACTGGTTCTATGTAAAATCTCCAGTCAATAATTGCCAGTTTTCCGAACTATTCAAAATTTCCACTACCGGTTCTTCAGAATTGGTCAGAACCTGCTGAATACCACCTCTGTCAGGAACTACCTGAGCAGCTGGAGATGTCAGATGAGGATGAAACCAGGCGTCCCAGCCCCTACTCCCAGAATAGAGAGGAAAGCAGACCAGAGACTTCTATGAGATTCCTTGCCAAGCAACAGAAGAAATCTCTTGATTAGAGACAGTTGGCTGATGCCTGATTTAAGAGGTTATACTAATGAGCCTTGTTGGAAGCTGTCCAATCTTTGGCTTTTGTGAGACATTTGTGTGTAGATTCTACTTGTGAAATTCTGTCCTTTGGACTGGCTGATATCCCTGAACTGAATCTTGGAACTCTGACTGGATTTGGACTATTGTTCTGCACACTCCTATTAAAGAAAACCTATTCAGGTAAGCTTCTTTCAGTTCCTGTGTTTTTTGCATTCCTTACCTGTTGTTATTTCCTTGATCTTAAGTAAACTACTAATTGCCATAGCAAGTGAATGTGTTCATTACATTTGAAATCAGAAACAGTACAGAGTCATTGTTAAGTCCCCTAGCAATAACCAAGAAAGCTATGCTTTCATAGTCTTGTTATTCAGGTTTCTTATCAGGAAAAAGGTGCTTGATTATGGATTTTTGATAAATGGATGTGTGGTAAGCTACTCACTTATCAGCAAGTGTGCCAAGGCAGATCTTTACTGATTGATTGATTGCATTTCTATTTTTATATTATATATTATTATGGATAGTTGTATGGTCAGCCAGATATTTAGACTGGGTTTGGCATTTTTATCTACCTATGGAGTCCTTTCAAAGGACTTGGGATAGGCAGATATTTGACAGTGCTAAAGTTATTGTCACAGAATGTAAGCTGTTCTGAGTAAAGCTTGCCTTATGCAATTGACTGATGATTTTGTCAATGCCAATAGCATTGAAGTGATGCTCTAGTTGTTTTAGAATTGCACAAAAGGTGTTTATTATTATATTATGTTCATTGCTCAGTCAGCCAGATGTTTAGACAGGTTTGACCTTTTTATCAACCTACTGCATCTTTCTCAAGCATCTGAGAAAGGCAGATGTTGTTTGGGGATGTTTAAAGTTATCATAGCTGTTCCAAGTAAAGCTATCTTTTGCTATTGACTAGTGATTTTGTCAGTACTGATGGTATTTAGGAGGTGCTCCAATTGTTTTGGGATTCCCCCCCGCCAGGTGCTTACTACTATTGGCATTATCTTTGCTCTCTTTTGCTATGTTTGTTCTATTTCTATTAATATTGTGTTTGGTCACAGAATCAGTCAGATGTTTAGACTAGATTTGCTATTTATATCAGTCTATTGAATCATTCCCAATGACCTGGGATGATGATGGATCTATAGATTAAATTTCTGCCTATATCAAAGTTCGAGGTGATTCTGGGCTGTTTTATATAACTTAATTTATTTATTTATTTAATTTTTATACCGCCCTTCTCCCTGGGGACTCAGGGCGGTGTACAGCCAATCTAAAACCCCAGCAATAATACAAAAGTTAAAAAAGATTAAATTGGATATTTGGCCGAATAAAAAACCCACCCCACCCCCTTAAAACCCCCAAATTAAAATTACTGGAGACACATTAAAACCCTCTCTCAGCCCAGGCCGGCCTGCTCGAAAAGCCAGGTCTTCAACGCGCGCCTGAAGGACCTCAGGTCCATGCCGGTACGCAGTTCCGGTGGCAGAGTATTCCAGAGGGCAGGGGCCGCCACAGAGAAGGCCCTACCCCTTGGGACCGCCAGGCGACACATGGCAGCCGACGGAACCCAGAGAAGGCCCTCCCTGTGTGCACGCACTGGCCTGCTGGAGATCACCGGTAGGATGCGGTCCTGTAGGTAACCTGATCCAATGCCATGGATCGCCTTAAAGGTCAGAACCAGAACCTTAAAGCGAACCCGGAAAGCCACTGGCAGCCAATGCAGCTCGCGCAGGAGAGGCGTCACGTGGGCGCTACGTGACGCCCCCATAATCACCCGCGCGGCCGCATTCTGTACCAGTTGGAGTCTCCGGGTGCTCCCCGCAGGGAGCCCCATGTAGAGGGCATTACAATAGTCCAGGCGAGAGGTGACAAGGGCCTGAGTGACCGTGCGCAGGGCGTCCCGATCCAGAAAGGGCCGCAACCGGTAGATCCGACGGATCTGATGAAATGCCCCCCTGGAGACGGCCGCGACATGGTGTTCAAGCGACAGCCGCACATCCAGGAGGACTCCCAGATTGCGAGCCCTCTCTGTGGGGGGCAAAATTTCCCCCCCCAATAGCCAGCGACGGAGTCAACTGGCTATATCGGGGCGCCGGGAACCACAGCCACTCGGTCTTGGATGGGTTGAGCCGGAGCCCGTTCCCGCCCATCCAATCCCGCACGGCCTCCAGGCACCTGGACATAGCCCCCACAGCATCGTTGGGGTGGTCCGGGGTGGAGATGTATAACTGAGTGTCATCTGCATAGAGATGACACTTCACCCCAAGACCACGGATGATCTCGCCCAGCGGTTTCATATAGATGTTGAACAAAAGAGGGGAGAGAACCGACCCCTGAGGCACCCCACAAACCAGGGGCCTAGAGGTGGACCTCTCCCCTCCCGCCAACACAAATTGCGAACGGTTGGAGAGGAAGGAGGAGAACCATCGAAAGACGGTTCCCCCAATTCCTAACCCCTCCAACCGTCGCAACAGGATACTATGGTCGATAGTATCGAAAGCCGCCGAGAGATCTAATAGGACCAGGACAGAGGAGAACCCTCTGTCACGAGCCCTCCAGAGATCATCAACCAACGCGACCAATGCCGTCTCAGTGCTATGCCCAGGCCTGAAGCCCGATTGGAACGGATCGAGGTAAGTTGTTTCCTCCAGGTACTGAGGAAGCTGACGTGCCACCACACTCTCAACAACCTTCGCCACAAAGGGCAGGTTGGAGACTGGACGAAAGTTATTTAAAACAGCTGGATCCAGGGAAGGCTTCTTGAGGAGGGGCCGCACCACCGCCATCTTCAGGGCGGTCGGGAGCGACCCCTCTCTCAGAGAAGCGTTGATAATCCCCTGGAGCCAGCCTCGTGTCGTCTCCCTGGCGGCCGAAACCAGCCAGGAAGGGCACGGGTCCAATAAACAGGTGGTGGCATTCAGACTCCCCAGCAACCTGTCCACACCCTCGGCGGTCACAGGATCGAACTCTCCCCAAATAACATTCACAAGACCTGCCCCGGTCACCTCCCCCGGGACCATCCAATTGGAGTTAAGCCCCTCCCGGATCTGAGCGATTTTATCATGCAGGAATCGAGAAAACTCCTCTGCTCTACCCTGCAAGAGGTCATCCCGCGCTCTCGGTTCGAGCAGAGAGCGGGTCACTCTAAACAGGGCGGCAGGCCGATTTCCTGCCGACGCAATAATGAAGTAAAGATATTGCTTTCATTTGTTATTTTCTCTGTAAATAATAACCCTGTGAAGTAGATTGGGCTCCAACATCTAGGCATCTGTAATATTTTGCAAACATCACTTCTTGGTCCTGGACTGACAGAATTCCTTTAAAACTGCTCACTTTTAATTTCCCTGTTATGTCATTGTAATTCTGACATGAGAAATTGGAGTCTTCCTTGTTCTTTCCTGTTGAACAGGCATCTGATGGGACTACACAGTGTGTAAATGCAAACCATGTGGGACAACACAGTGTGCAATAACCCCTCTACCCTGAAATTTTAACTTTCCTGTGTCTCATGTCTAACAATTCATAACTACATAAATGGAAGACATCATCTTTCTACTTATGAAATTTCTCTTATCCTTTGAAAGCAAAATCTCATTCATTCAGTTCATGCAATTGAATGAGAACTGAAAGAAAAGCACAGGCAGGCAATTTTCTCTCCTTTAGCATTACTTTTAGGTTAAGCATCCATTTGCAGATTGTCTTCTGCAATCTAGGGTGCTTGTCTATTTACGTTAGCTGTTGCGTCCTTCTCCACTAAGAATCCCCTTGGCCTCAAGCAGTTGAGCCTGTTTAATATACCTTCCCTCAAACCTTGCCAGCCTCCAAAAAGCAGATCATTTAAATATTTATGGAGGATGAGGAAAACTAAGTATTAAAATCCACCCCATCCCCATATCTTGGTGGGAAAAGATCACACATAAAAGAGCAAGCCACTTTTTTAAGAGGAAGCAAGGGGATCCAAAGCTCATACATATTACAGAGAAGGTTAAATCTATTTTAAAAAGAAGACTGCTAGGATTGGCTCTATCTCTTTAAGTGGCAGCACAAAAGAATACAGTTTAATAAATAGTATGTGGAGTTATCTTGGAGCTATGGCCTTCTGATGCTGGTAAATCCACCACAAAGCTGTCAAAAGAAAGTCCCTCTTGGCAGCTCCCAGTACAAGGTTCAGACTCTGTTGCCAACCTCTCACTACAATTTGATAGAATGACACCTTCTCTTCAGAGCTGCTTTCTGGATTGATGCTGCATTTGTAAACAGTGGCTCGGGTGAAATACAAAAAATATATTGCTATTAGGACTCCATGACCAGCACCTTTTCAGAGAGGAAAGTAGGGCTTGTTTGATGTCTCTGGAGGTTTTCAGTCAGGTCAGAATTGTCCCCAAAATGCTTATTTTTAAAGGCAACTGGACTTTCTGGTGTTTCTTTAAGATTTTGCTTCTCATCCAATACGCTTCTTAGGTTCCAACTGGCTGGTGGGGATGGAAGGAATTTATACTTTCTGCAGGCAGCCAGTTATTAGCACTCTGAGGGCATGTTTGGAAAACTATTCCTATACTTTTTAGCTGACTTACATGGTGCTTCAGAGTTGATAGGGGAATGTACCTTGAGAAAACATGGAAGATGATAATAATACCTGTATGTGTGGGAGCTGGAATGCTTGAAAAGATACATTCAGAGGTGAAGATGGTAGCCACAATGATGCTGTCCAAGCTAAACCTGTGTTTTATGCGTTCCACAGCACATTAAAAAATGTATGGAGCTACAGTGTAACACGTCTCTAAAAGACTATTAAAGTGAACATTTCTGGAATACTACAAATATGGACTGAAGAACTGGAATCTGTCTACAAGATACAACCAACAATCAAGGAATGAGTCAAATAGCCCAGATCATATCCCAAATAAAGGAAAAACAGCGTTAGATAAAAAATCAAGGAAGAAACAAACCCTGATTAAGGAGCCATCAAGATTCCATATACCCCAAGACTGGCAGAAGAAAATATTATATATAGACAGCCAGCAAACTTTACTCCCCTGTGCACTGTCAGGTAACAAAAGATCTGATGGAAAACAAGGTGAGAGAACACCAAAAACCCAGTATTTCAACCTTGAATTGCATTTATTCTTGACTTTAAAACCAAATTGAATCTATTTAGTATTTTGACATCAGCCAAGATCTGATAGGTTAGCTGAATGTTGGATAAATAGTGGTTGGATAAATAGTGGTAGGAGAACCAGACCTTCCTTATTCAACTATATTGAATGAAGTCCTAAGCTTTGCACCATTATGTAGGTTAACTGTTTGGATACACTGGGTGAAAAAGATAGCCAGTGTCAGATCCGTGTATCTGCCATTCTTCAATGGAAGAAGAAGAGGGGGTGGGGTAGTTGGTACAAGTAATCCTTTTTGGTGTAACCTGAATATTTTAAGTCTTGTATTGAATCTGTATAACTTGCACATGATATACAACTGGGGACTGAAGTCCAGATGTCTAGAAACTTGTCATCTCTTGGAGAGATAGCAAGAGGAGAAGGGGCCATAAAAATTCCAGCTTCAAAAGAAACTTCCTAAAAAACTTTTCTAAGATACGTTCCCAGAAAAGGGGGGGGATTAACATGTTGTTTCTTTGTTTGACTAAATCAGAATAAGGGGAGGGGTTCTAACTCCCTTTATTTATCACTGTATGCCTGGAGGTATCTTAGATCCTGCTTTGGCTAGTACCTGGATCACTTCTTTTCAATAAAGAATTCCTTTTGAAGTACCTATCTTTCAGAAGTTCATTCTTCTCAGTTGAAGAGGAAAGAGTCTGGCCCTTAGAGCCAGTGTGTTTTATTAATGGGTGTTTAGGGCTTAATGTGTTGCATCAGTTCAGATAGTAGAGTTATGTTTCCCTTTGATGGATTTGAAATATCAAGACATTTCAAAATATAAGAATGTGCCACAAAATTGCAAACTGGGAACTTCCTTCTTATCACTCCTTGTAAGTTTTGTTGATCAACCATCTATCTTACTTGGGATGTTTTTTCTTTCTTTCCTGGATTGATAACACTTGCTTCATTGCTAAGGCAAATCCATGGGACCTATTTGGAACCTACAAAGCTCTTTCCTGTCATTCAGTTCTCATCTGGATTTTTGCATGCCAAATTTAGATCCATTATTGGAAACAAATTTAGTACTAGAACTTGTCCCTTGTTTTGCTGAGTGCTGGCTTCCCATTGTTACTGTTAATTAAACTAATGTATTTTAATTAAAATAATGTACTTTAACATTGTTTGATGTGCCTGTTAGGAGCTGCCCCAAGTGATCCTATTGTTGTCCTGCTCATGCAAGCAATAGTACAAGGCACCAATTATCTTTGTATCTCCATCTTGGGCTTGATACTGCATTTAGTTTTCATTTGCCTAAATTTCTTGACACTCACTTTGATAATGGAATAGAGATTTGGGGCAGGTTTATTAAAGTACATTTATTTAATCTAAGGGTGTCCAACCATGGCAACTTGTGGATTTCAACTCCCAATATGGCTGGCTGTGGAATTCTAGCAGCTGAAGTCCACAAGTCTTAAAATTGCCAAATTTGGACACCTCTGATTTAATCACTATGATATTTATTATTAAATGTAAAATGAAAATGCTAGTAGACAACAGGGGACAAATAACAGGAAGGGAATTGGGGAGTTGCAGTGGTTGGTGGGAGAGTGTGAGATTTGTGACTCAGTTTCCCATTCTGAAAAAAAACTTGTTGAGAGGGGCAGCCAAAGTGTCTTGCAGAACAATTTGCTGAGCAAGCTTCCTGTCTTGGCATTCTCTCATTAAAACAAGGGCATCAGGCTAAGTCCCTGCAATCGCTGTTGTCTTTTGCCAATAATTTGTTCAACTAATAGCCCAAACATTTTGAATGTCTCTTCAGCGTGCAGCACAGTAATTGAATTTCTAATTTATTCCATTCAGATATAATTAAAATAAGTATTATCTCAATTATTTATAGCTGGCCAAGTGGCCGTACGCTCAGAGTAAGGAAGATCAAGATATAGAATTTTTTCCCTTCCCTTCCCATCCACAGAGAAGCTTTGTGGGGTTTTCATGAGATGGGCAAAGGTGGGGGAAGAGAAGCAAAATGCAGGGTACTTTACTTAGCTTGGAATAGAATAAGAATGGGGTTTGTAGTACAATAGGTTTGGAAATTGACCAATAGAGAAAGGCTTTTCTTAAGCATCTGCAATGCATAAGGCGCTAACTTGCTTCTTAATTCCTACAAATGACCAATTTCTATACAGATAGTCCTCAACTTACAACACATCATTTAGTGACCATTCAAAGTTACAACAGCACTGAAAAAAGGGACTTATGACCATTTTTCACACTTACAAACATTCCTTGGTCATGTGATCAAAATTCATGTGCTTAGCAACTAGCTCATATTTTTTGACGTTTGCAATGTCCAGGGATCATATGATCACCTTTTGTGACCCTCAGTGGAAACCAGATTCACTTAACAATCATTTTACTAATTTAACAACTGCCATGATTCACTTAATGGTGGCAAGATAGGTCATAAAATGTGACAAAACTCACTTAACAAATGTTTCTATTAACAACATAAATTTTGGGCTCAATTGTAGTTATAAGTCAAGGACTACCTATAAAATGTAGCCGAGGGTGTTAGCCCTGTGAAGAATATTTGGCGGTTTGCAGAAAGGGAGTGTAGGAGAATGTTACCAGGAATACATTTGAACCATTGACGAGGACTTCATTATAATGAAGGACTCGTTATTTTGTTGGTACCTCTGAAGACAAACATAGGATGTAAGGGAAAGACCTTGAGCTGGGTCAAAGAAATTATGCCTAAGGAATGATCAGATAAGAGACAACATGGTCTCTACATAACAGATAGAGAAAGAAAAATCTCCCTAATTTTTCAGACTGTAAAAGAGACAGTGGGAGATATGTACTGTAGGATTTCCAAGATTCTGTTAATCTAGCCTTAGAATAAAATAGAATTGGCTCACCTGGTCATATTTCCTGCCTGGTCTGCCTGAGAAGGCTGATATCATCTGATTTGAAATAGCATTTTGCAATTTGATGTTTGGTTTGGATGAAAGAAAAATACTGAGAAATACAAAGGCTTTTGAAGTTAGAAGGACACAATCTGAAATTTGGGTGGCATGGGTATCTGTGGTACAACAAAGTCAGACTTAATATGGATTTCAGGAATCATTGTGTTAGATTTGCCTTACTGAAAATATGGAATAGATAAAAACCAAACCTGTATGATCTACCTGTAAGGCTGACATCGATCTTGCAATTCTGAATATACAATTCCCCTGCTGTCTCTTTACAGCCTGATAACTTAGGGTGGATCTCTTTTGAGCCTCTTGCTCTACTCATTATGCAGCTGCTGTCTATGCCCTTTCTTATCTACCTGTCCTTTAGGCAGCATTTCTTCTCCTTGTCTCCTTCCCCAAGGTCATTCCAACAACACTCTGTTAACAGGGCCAAAAAAAGGTGAGTGTTTTTAGTCCTTCTTTATAGTCTTATGTACATTTGAATATGAACATGTGATTGAATACAGTAGTAAACTATTTGATTGGGACTAAGGAGCAACAAATTGATTGGCTATTACACACCATGTATATCTTGTGAGGTAACAGGGATTTATTGAGTAATAGGGCAGATGAGAGCCAGTTTGGTGTAATGTTAAAGCATCAGTCTAGAAAGTGGGAGCTCTGAGCTCTAGTCCTGGTTAAGGCATGAAGCCAACTGGATGACCTTGGGCCAGATGCACCTTCTCAACCCTAGTAAAAAAGTAAGGCAAATTTTTGAAAATTCTGCTAAGAAAAATGCAGGAACTTATCTAGGGAATTATAAGGAATCAAGGTTGACTTGAAGTTAGAAAACACAAATGAAAAAAATGGATTAAGGACTTCTTAGCCTGACCTCCAAAATTCTCTTTTGTTAAAGATTGCAAGTGACTCAAAAGTTGAGATTTGCCCTTTGACTAAATAGTAGATAGCAACTAAAATAGCAACTAAGGTTGATTGAGATATACCCAAATTAGTGGGTGAGAAGTTCTTTCTATTGACATTTTACTTGTAAAGTATTATCTGATTTCACTGATAGCCAAACGGTTTTTGGAACTTCATAGATAAAATATAGGCCTGGTGATTCAATCACCTTCATTCCCAAAATTATTATACAGAGTTATAAATTGAAAAGATATATGAATTGGCCTTGATCCCATTCAGTTGGTCGTATCAGGCTCTTTGGCAGCTGCCTGAAACTGAAATGGATTCTTTTCCAAGGGCAATTAGCACAAACTTCTCTTTAACAAGATTTAATGAGAAGAAAAAATGTGGTTGCAAGAATTGCAGCAATTGAATGATTTCCCCTTTAGAACTAATTTATCCTGTGTACAGCAGGGCAAAGACTTCTTAATTGTCTTTTAACAACCTTTCAGTGATCTGATACAAATACAGATCTTTTTACTCTTTTTATTTTTATTTTACTTATTTTATTTGGTTTATCAATTGCTTACAAGATAATAGATATAAGTAAAAACATTGTTATGAATACATGGATACATATAAGAAAAATAAAAGAAACAATAGGACAGGGATGGCAGGCACGTTGGTGCGCTTATGCATGCCCCCTACAGATCTCTTAGGATAGGGGTGAGGTCAATAGTGGACAGTCTAAGGTTAAAGATTTTGGGGTTTGGGGAAGAAATCACAGAGTCAGGTAAAATATTCCAGACATTGACCACTCTGTTGCTGAAGTCGTATTTCCTGCAATCAAGTTTGGTGCAATTAACCTTGAGTTTGTAACTATTGTTTTCTCTTGTATTGTTATGGTTGAAGCTGAAGAATCTCCTAGAGAAGTTCGTAGTTGGTTGTTCACTTAAGAGTTTCCTGAATCTTATCATCAGTTTGGAAAACTATGGATCAATTTGATTCAGATTATCAGTCCAGTTTGAATTGTTGTTTCATTTCAGATTGTCAGTTCATTTGATTTGAATATTCAAGAATAATTAGACTGCATTCCCAAACCAGATTGATTCAATTCAGATTGGTTTATAGTATAAAAATTCATATAGTATCTCTTGAAGTTGTCAAACAATCTAAAGTGAATTTGATGAGTCCAATCCATTTGAATCAAATGGGCAATGCAATATGAAAAGCTGGCTCAAAATTTTTATTGAATATCTTTTAACTTAATCTCTAATGTAGACTTTCTAATGGACCATTCATGTTGAAATGGAAGTGTGGGCAATAGTTTGAAAGTAATGTGTGTATGTATGTATGTATGTATGTATGTATGTATGTATGTATGTATGTATATCTCACTTACTTTGGCCATGTCATGTGGGAGAATTCACTGCAGAAAGCAATTATATTTAAGAATTAGTGGTAAAAGGAAACCAGACCAAGCTGCTGAAGAACATGGTGGGTTGACACCATCAAAGCTGACAACAGTTAGCGTATAGAACAACTCCAAAAACAGTGCAAGATCAGGTGCAGAGATCTGGCCCATAGAATTATCAAGAGTTGGAAATGACTGAATGGATGAAATACACAGACATATATCCCAATTTTAGACTATCTATTTATATAGACCCAAATTCTACAAAAGCCGGCCATCCCCCAAAAGCCTCTCAGCTGCCATCTGTTTTCAGGTGGTTTCAACCTACAGACTGCTTCCCTTCTAGGGGCCAATAAAGTCTGTTGCCCTTGAAAAACATCATAACCCAGATGTTTCACCTCCTTTTGAGCAATCTGCGCCTTTTCAGCTGACACAAGTCCCCAGCCCATTTAACAAGTCCACAGTCCCCTGCACACATTGTTCTCTGATGCTTGCCCCCGGTAACAAATCATCCACATATTGCAACAGAGAATACTCTCTTACCCACTCATGCTTGACATCCTAACTACTGATCCCTGCAAATCACCTTCTCATACAATTCTTCCGGCAGTTTTTCCCCTAGCCTCCCCGCTTTTCCTATCTAAGAGCCTTGGTGAAAAAATTTGCATTTCTTCTTGCCCTTTGAAGTTAATTCCACAAGTTCAGAGATCACCTTTCCTGGGGGCCCTCTCTGCCTTCTGTAATTTGGCCCTAATGTCATCTGCAGACTGGCCAATGAAAATCATATTGACCATTCTCTGATTTTCCTCAACCTCAGGATCCAAGCCAGCACATTGCCCAAAGTCTTGACAAATGCGTTCCAGGAATTCCCCTGGATTTTCATCTCTTTTCTGCTGAACCTGACAGACACTCCCCAAGCTCCCAACCCTTGGGACCCCCCATTTGAGTCCCAACAAAACCAAGGTCTGACAGCTTTGCAGCCAAATGGACCGAGGCTCCCAATCTGGCTCCTGCAGTGGACATGTCCAGTCTGGATCTGTTGCATCTGCAAAGCCTTATCTATGGTTCCCCTCACCATCCTTCTTTCCTCTGGAGTTAACAAAATTTCCATCAGACTTTGTATGTCTGCCCAAGTAGACTGGTGAGTCTGGTTGATCCTGGGGAAGCCAAACCTGTTCCTTCAGGAATTTTTTTGGTCTCCTTCCTCTTGTCCCCACCTACTAGGACCATTTGTTCTTCCCAACTGGTATCTGATTCCTCCTTTTGTCTCCCTGGGTCTCCTACCCCTTCCCTGATCAGATGACTGTCCACTGACCCTTGTGGGGGCCAGAAATCACCTGGTCGTGACAATCTCTCATGGGGCCACACTGACATACAATAATTTGTCAGAGCAATTTTCATGCCAAATTCCCCCCCTCCTAATTCTCGGAAATTTGCTAAAATGCATCCTATGGAACTGTCTGTGGGCACTAAGAGCAGAGACCCACCTTTTACTGTTCCAGTTTTAAATTTGTTATCTGAGACTTTATTCTTTTTTTCCTCTTGCCTCCTGGAAGTGTGTTACCCGTCCTTGTGACTATTTCTCAGGGGTCTTCCTAAAAGTGTTGTCCTTCCACCCTGGACTTCACACCTTACAACATCTGGGGGCATCCCCCACAAGAGTCTCAGCTTATCCTGTAGATGATCAAGCTTGGCCACGCAACCTGAGGAAGCCTGGTTTTTGTTTCCAATATTTTCCTCCATGATGAAATTGTCCACACCTTGATTTTTCTGGGCTTCAACCTTTGAGTCCCACACTGTCCAGGGACTTATCTCAGGGCCAAGTCCAAAAGGAGGCAGCTTATGGTCATTCAGTCAACCTTTCTCTGAGCCAGAATGGCACGCATGTCCACTCCAGAAACCCTTGCTATTTAAGTTCCCTGGTCACAGCTAAGATGAGCTCACGAGGACTTAAGGGCGGCTGCCCCAGTTGAACGCACAGCCAAGGTATCTGGCCAGACATAATTCTTAGGAACCATTCACTCTCCTCTCAATTTAAATAACCTGGAGGCCTCCCCTTTGATTTGTCCCTCAGGAAGTGGTGGATCCAAGCGTGTCTGCCCACATTCTCCACCAAACGGTTGTCCCCAAAACTGAGCTCTTGCTTGGTGTAATATAGTATAAGGATCCTGACTCAAAAGCTAACCAAGGGCTCCGATGAGAATTTTACAGCAATTTTTATAGTCATTGCCCTTCCCCTAATAATGCATGCATAATAGATAACATTGATTGGTTACTTGGATCTCAGCCCCCTACATAGCTGAATGTCACATCACTTGTGTTTCACCCCAGGTCAAGGGTATCTTGCAAAGTGTCCTAGTTTCATGCGCCAGCTATGTAGTTTTTGGGTTTTTCTTATATTCTTGTTTCTAATAGCCTGGCTATTGGTTTAAGGTACTAAGTCCTGCCGTGCTAAGAATGTGCAGTTCCAACCTCTTTCCTATAGCAGAGCAGCTGAAAGCAGCACCCCCATTCCCCGCAAATCCCTCCTTCCACAGAGAAAAGTAAAAGCAGTTTTAAATCTTTGTCTGAGGCAGCACCCCCATCCCCATGACCCCCTTCCTTCTGTAGAGAGAGAGAGAAGACAGGAAGGAACAAGGCTGCTTAAGGCAAAGGAATAAAAACAAGAGAAAATGTTTTTATTAGAATTCATATTCCTTACTCTCATGTCCATTCCATCCACATCTGGGTCCTATCTCCACATATGACTCTTCCTCTGATCCCCAGGGCCTTATCTGTACACACATTCCATCATCTGATCCTTCAATGGTATATCAGAAACCATACTTTAAAAATCATATAGAACCAAAAATTAGCAGTCCATGTTAAATAATTTATGATTTCATTCCCATATGACTAATTCATGTTTTTTTTCAAATGTCTTCTTAATAAACTTTAGAACTTGATGATAACATTTGGAATAGCTTGGGAAGACATATCTAATCTCATATGGAGGTGGGTGGAAGCATAGCTTAGAGACCTCAAGTCTGTTTTAGGTCTAGACCAGTGGCGGCTAATCTTTTTGGGCTCTTGTGCCAATAATTGTGTGCACACTTGCACATGTGCTCTTGTGCCAGCACCTAGAAGGCAATGCACACAGGTCCCCCCCACCCCTTATGCATGCACATGCGACCTCTCCATGCGTGGCATGTCTCGTGTGCCCACCCCCCACTCCCCCACGCATGAGCGCTAGATACCCGACAATCATCTGTCAGGTGGGCGGCGCATGCACAGTAGACCTGCTCTGGGCGAGGATTCACATGTTGGCAGTAATGGCTTTGCATGCCACTTCCAGTACGCATGCCATAGGTTTCCCATCATGGGTCTAGACCTAGGAAAGAGGATCCAGGGCTCAGAGGCAATTAGAAACAGAAGGACAGCTGGGAGAAAGGACTAGAGATTAACTAGAATAAAAATCAAAAGAAGAAACAACCAGAACCCAAGCAGATTTTGCTACTCCAGAAAAGTTATTCTGAAAAAGGAAGCCCCATATATTCTTTCCTTCTGGAAGGAATCATTCTGGAAGTTTATTTACTGAAAATTTTGCTACTCACTGTGAACTATTTTAGCTATCAGCATTTTCCAGATTTTGAATATCAAATGCTGCATTCTCCAGCTTGGTGGTGACTCAGTGTTTTGGACTCCAATTACCATATTCCAGAGCCAGTTCATTTAGCCTGGCTCTGACCTTGATTAATATTTCCAAACAAGTTCAGACCTTAACAGCTCAGCTTTTGCTTTGTGGTATACCTCTCAACCTCCCCATTTGCATCCCTCTGCATTTCTGAGCTGGAGTTCACAGAATTTAGCTGGTATTGCTGTCTTCTTCAGTTTTAATCATTCTTAGACAGTTACACTCCATAATGTGTGAAATTATATGTGTGTTATCTAGCCATGGGTAAAGCTATAGAGCTGATAATGGTATTTCAGTAAATAAATGAGCTTTTAAATATTTGACCCAGGAAGCACCTTATATATAAATATATAAGACTTAAATATAAAAGTCAAATGAAACAACTGCAAAGAAGGAGGTAGAAGAAAATTCAGAAAAATAACCTGCTAAATTCAGTGTCGAGTCCAGACTTGTATAAAGAAAATCCATACTTCTCAGAGGTTAGATAAGATTGATTGAAAAGCTGGTTGCCTGTGGTTGCAAATTAAGAGAAAACACATATCACTCATCGTATGTATGTATATTTTTATGAAAGACTGGGATTAAGTAGAAGTCCTCTCAAACACTGTAAGAACATGCAAGAAGAGGGGAGGGGAAAGAGGGGAGAAGAGAGGGGAGAAGAGAAGAGATAAGAGACTAGAGGAGAAGAGAGGGAAGAAGAGAAAAGAGATGAGAGGATAGCTGAAATTTTGCTTCATTGCTCAATAAAACACTGAAATTTCAAGAGGAAAGGAAAGGGTAACATTATTAGTTGCATGAAGAGCAGCCACAATCTGATTTAAATTGTCTAATTCACATTAGGTAGCGGATTTACTCTGAATGAATGCTTCAAAATGATTTGGAAAATTGAGTCAATTTTATTTGATTTTCCTATCTGATTTTGAAAAAAAAGGTTCTGCATTCTGAGTCAGCAAATTGATTGAAACATACACAATTTTATCTGACATTTGAATTTAACTGAGGCAATTTGATTCAAATGTTCAAAAAATCAGTCATGAACTAAATCTCTGAATCCGGTCCTAAAAGTTAGGCGGCTAAATTTTAATTATTTTATTTTTCTTTAAATATTTATGAAACTTAGAATCTCTGCCACAATTGAGTGACTCTTGGCAGCATCCAAGGCATATAGTGAAATAACAATTAAAACATCTAAAACATCCATCATGTATGATAATGAAAGTGAAAAGTAATAAAAATAATAATGGTGCTACGTAGTAAATCAAGAATATACCCTCTGAAATAATTTAGTTTTTAGTAACATCTTGAATGCCAGAAAGGAGGTATAACAGCAAATCTCTAAGAGGTGGTTAATCATATCTGATGCTGTTTCAGTTAACTTTCATAATACAGTGGTACCTCAGTATTCATCTGTTTTGAAATTTGTTCAGTTTGGTATTCGGCACATTTTGATGAGAAAAATTTGTCCCAATACTCTTCATTTATTTAGTACTCAATACGCGAGTTAGAAGTTGGTGTTGGTTATCTCATGCCTCATGACTTGCTATTCCTTATGGAAAGAATTTGGTACTCATCATTTTTGATACTTGTCACAACACTTGGAACCAATTAACAAGAAGTACCAAGATACCACAGTACATCAATTGTGGTGTATGGCCCTCAACATCTTTGCTAAGCTTAAATCATACTTTTTGGTCTGTTAAAAAGGAAAAGAAGACAAAATATTTATTCTGAGGCTTCATGGGATTTTAAATGAAAGATATCACTAATCATGAATTGTGTTGCACACAAACCATTGTTGCCTTCCATTGTTTCCATCACTGTTCCACCACTAATGACCCTCACTGCTATTAATCTACTGGATAGTACAAGCATCACTATAATATGTCCTATGAGATCAGCAGATACATTATGAAATCTACCAAGCCAATTCATAATTGACCTCTTTCTAGATTTGACTTTCAGTTCCTTTGTTTATTATCATCATATTTGAACTGGGGCTCCCCTAAATATGTTATAGCTTTTTAAGCATGTTATTTATTTTCAAAATTGATATTGTACTTTTATCCAAATTGTAAAGAAAAGAAATGAACAGCACCTGAATTGATTATGCTAGATAAAGACCTCAAAGGCTAATTACAGAATCACAGTGCAAATCTTTTACACTTTCTTTGATAAAATGGAACCCAGACTGCATTTCATATTTGTGTTGGATTTCAGCTATAAAAAAAATGAATGCATCATTTTCAGTGAAGGCCTAACTATAATTTCCTATAGCAGGCAGGTTATGATGTCCTAAATAAATGTCACTTGGTCATTAGGATCACATTTGCTGAGCCTTAAACAGCTTGGCAAACTTGTTACTACATAAATATGAATTGCTAAGCAGCTGACAGTTAAATGGATTGTAATACAAGGAAAGTCTGTTATTTGCTGGTTAACAAAAGACTGACTCTGATTGTTATTATGACATCTATTTTCAAATATTGGAAAGCTAAGATGTCACATTGCTCTCTAATCTCCCCAAAAAAAGGAGGAAAGTATCGTTTTATAATGTACTAGTATGATCACACTTGGAACACTGCATCTAGTTTTGATCACCACAATATAAAAAAGGATTTTTGAGACTCTAGGAGGAAAAAAGCAACAAAGATGATTAGGGGACTGGAGGCTAAAACATAGATGAACAGTTGTGGGAAATGGGTATGTCTATTCTAATAAATACGTAACTTTTTCTCTGGTAATATTACACTAATAACTAGAGCATACAAAACATTTGCTAGACCAATACTCAAATACAACTCATCAGTCTGGAACCCACATTACATATCTGATATTAACACAGTTGAGAAAGTCCAGAAATATTTCACAAGAAGAGTTCTCCACTCCTCTGCTCATTGCAGAATACCTTATGCCACCAGACTCGAAATTCTAGACTTAGAAAACCTAGAACTACGCCGCCTTCGATCTGATCTAAGTATAGTATATAAAATCATACATTGCAATGTCCTACCTGTCAATGAATACTTCAGCTTCAACCATAACAACACAAGAGCAAACAAAACTCAAGGTTAATCGCACCAAACTTGATTGCAGGAAATACGACTTCAGCAACAGAGTGGTCAATGTCTGGAATACTCTACCTGACTCTGTGGTTTCTTCCCCAAACTCCAAAAACTTTAACCTTAGACTGACTACTATTGACCTCATCCCTTTCCTAAGAGGTCTGTAGGGGGCGTGCATAAGTGCACCAACGTGCCTACCGTCCCTGTCCTATTGTTTCTTTTCATTTTTTTCATTTTTTGTATGTATCCATGTATTCATAACTATGTTTTTACTTATACTTATTATCTTGTAAGCAATTGTCAAAAATAAATGAATGAATGAATGAATGAATGGCTGTAATTCGAGTACTTTCTGCATTTCAGAAGTAGTTATAGACAAAAGGGGGTTGACCTATTCTCTAAAGCAGCTGAGGGCAGGACAAGAAGTTAACATATGGAAGCTTATCAAGAAGAGATCCAATTTAGAACTAAGGAGAAATTTACAGTACTGACAGTGAGAGCAATTAATCAGTGGAATAGCTTGTCTCCAGAAGTTGTGGATGCTCCATCACTGGAGGTGTTTTAAGAAGAGACTGGACAACCATTTGCCTAGAATGGTGTAGGACTTCTGCTTTAGCAGAGGGATGGATTAGAAAACCTCCAAGATCCCTTCCAATTCTGTTATTTTTTGTTCTGAGAGAAGAAGAAAAAGATGCATTTCTTTGCAGGAATAGGGAAAGTAGAATCTAAGTGCAGACAGTCATTATATCAATTGGCCATTCATTGGTTCATTGCGTGTAATTGCCTCTGCAGGTAGATAGGATTTTATACCCAACTGGTTTATGGTTAAAGAAGAATGTCCTTATGTTATTAGATAGGGGCTATTTTCATAAAAACAATATAGCTCTCTGCAGGGTCATTTGTGGTAGAGAGGTAGGAAGAAAAAAATCAATATGAATCCTGATTGAATCCCTGAACACACACACACACACATACACACACACACACACCATGAAAAGAGAAAAGCTTTTACCTCATATTCACAGCCACCAACTTCATCTTTTTGATCTTTCCTGTTGATATTCATTGTGTCAAGCTTTTGCCCAGAAGGTTTGCAAAAAGTCTTTAACCAGATTTATGAAAAGGAAAAAATAACAGAATTTTTGACACCTAAATATTTTCACTTATAGGACTCAATTTATCTCTTGGTTTGCTAGAGTAAAGTTTTCATCATTTTTTTTGGTAATAATCCTTTGAGGAAATGGAAAGTTAGCTGGATATTTTCCACCTGCTGGAAGATCCTACAGACATTCTGACGTTGCAATCCTTTTGAAATTTCTGCCTTCTTTCCAGGCATTGAATAGACCATAAACCATGACAACACACCCCTACTAAGAAGCTGACTCACTTGCCATTCAACCTTTTATTAAGCTCATTTCTTTAACAGCTAATAGCTGGGTAAGCCATTGCTGGGTTGTGATCTATTGATCAGAATTGCTTCTTCTGGAGTAGTCCAATAAAATGGAAACAGTAGCAGGTGGACCTTCATTATTTTTCTGAGAAATGTTTAATTTCAAAAGGGATGAGCAAATTTTCCTTGTGTTTAGAGATGAATGAAGCAATTTTCATTTTAAAGATAATCTATGAAAAAATAAGGGAAGATCTTGATGATTTTATTTTTTGCACAACGAAAATCAAGAGAACAAAAAAATTTCCAGAGATCTTCAAAAGCACTTTGAATTTGCTTTTGCAATTTGAAAAATGGGTACTGAAAAAGATGCATGTAATCAACAGTATTCAAATTCATATGCAAAAGAGTAGCATTACAAAAGAAAGTTGGGTTTTTTTCTTGCTATTTCAGAAAACAGGAAATTGTGCAAACAGGAAATGTATGGAAATTAAAAACAGTTTGAGATGGATTAAAACCCAAAGCACTCCCTTACCTGTTTTCTAGCTTTGTCATAAATATGCAAAACTACAGAAAATTAGCCAATGTTAAGATGAATCAAGTTATTACTAAGAGTTATTTAGCATTCAGAAACAGAAATTCATTCTGTCTGCATTTTAATGCAAATGTACTGAATTGTGTTACTTTTGACCTAATACTTGAATTGATATACTGTTAGTTTTAAAATTTCACACTTCTCTGAATTTTGTTATGCAGTTCTCCACTTTTTTATTTTATGGAAAAACAACATTGCAAAAAATATCTTTGTTTTACTAATACACCCATGAAAGCACTATTCCAGAGAAATTGCTTATAAAAATGCAGCTTGCAAAAATAACTACATACCAAAATGAGCAAATCAGGCGAGCAATGTGGAAAAAGGTATTACAAGATGCGAACCCATCTTTACAATTCTTAGGCAGTTATAAAAGATGTGACAAAATAAACAGGGAATTGAATGAGATGATGAATGGGCTCTCTCTTCAGCTTCAAGACTTTACCAAGTTCCCTGAAAGACTTCAGACAGACCAACAGACAGTAAAGCCTCCAGTTTCAAATGGGAACAAAACAGAACAGAACAGAATAGACTTTTTATTGGCCAAGTGGACACACAAGTAATTTGTCTCCAGTGCAGAAGTTCTCACTGTACATACAAACAACAAAGTGATAGGTCATATATCATAAATTATGGTTACAATTATTAGGGCAACAAAAATAACATAAGGTTAAGAACGAGAGAGCTAAGCATATTTTGAGATAGTAAAATAGAAAACTAAAGGTTGGGGCAGCCTTATAAACATAGTCCAGAATTTCTTTTTGTATGTTAATGATATAAGAAATCACAATCAGCTTAGAATATAATATGGCGTTGAAATTCTTGGAAGAATTTTAATGAAAGAAATGCGCATGATTATGGCTTGTTACTTCTTTCTATTGATTTGGTTTCTAACTTCAATTAGATGAGTTGATTCAACTTGGTTATTGGAAATGTTTTAATCAATTATCCCCCCCTCCCCCCCCCCATTAGCTTGGTAACATACTTTTGAAAAGAAAAATCCTTAATGAAAGTTTGAATATAAAGTTGGAGGTTAAAGATAAAGTCTCCATGACATTTGATGACATCTGTCAAGCCCAAAATTGACATATGTGAAGCCATTTTAGTTAGGCTTTTTCTTACTTTCTCTTTGGCAGTCATGGGCGAAGGGTTTCGGTGATTCTTCTTCCCAGGGGAAAATGAGCTGTCCGTGCTCAGGCCCCTTGAGGTGGAGAATTATGACATCAAGCAACGTTGAATTACTTCATTGGAGAACGTGTCTTTTGGGAGTTGTTACTAACTTCTAATACTGTGGGGTAACTCCAGGTTGTATCAGATCCGGAATTATACATTGCCAATTTGTTGTTTTCCTAAATAAAAGAAATTGTCTTGGAAGATGGACCTTGCTCTTTTCTTTTAAAATGGATTTCGCCACTTGGAAACCTGACAACATCATTTTCTTGGCATTTCAGAAGTGATTTGTTATGTTCTTAGATATTGTTAAATACTCTCTCCAGCTTATAGCTGATGATTATTCAGTATTGCATACTAATATATAGCGCTACTTTCCAAATTAATAATGATTACAAGTTGTACTTTTTTGGTATCTTGCAGGAGATACATCAAAAGTGCAAAAGCAACAAGAAATACAACTAAAATTTTATGTTCAGTTACCCTTGGGTAGCATTTAGATCGTTAACTTCTAAGAAAACACTACTGACATCCATAGGACTATTACTCAAGTTGATAAATTTGTCTCATTTGTTATCTAACTCTGATTGCTCCCTATGAATAACTAGAAATAATTTGCTTAGAAAGTCAACATATTTATTACAAATCAGTATCTATTATAGATAATAAACCCATTGATTACAACCTACTCTGATAAACTGCTCTTCACATTGAAGAGCATGTAGGGATTATTGTTGTTGTTCAGTAATGTCTTACAATGTATTCCTCATTTCCTGACTTTTCAGCCTCACTTGCAGAGAAAAAGTCAGACTAATCAAATAGAAATACAGCCTGGGGCTTTGTTTGTTTGTTTATGTATTGTCCATTCATTTGGAAGGAAAAGAAATAGCTTTTCACTTTTACTTCAAGAAATAGTAGAATCTTTGTGACATTTCCCTGGGGAAATATCAAGGATGTTCAGGGGCAATAGAAAGGGGTCAAAAAATATCTAGATGTCCATAATCCTTTAATTGAAGCCGCAACCCTTTTAATTTTTTGTTAGGACAGGGCTTTGATCATCCCAGCCATAATCTTCACTTTACTGACCCCCTCTCTACCCCCTCTGGACAGGGGTGTGTAAATGTAATCCTTACGATGTGCAATCCTTTCTCCTTTAGTCTGCAGCTTCTTTGGTTTCCCATACTTCCATTCAAGAATGAACTTCATAACATAATGCCTTTCAAGATTTGAAAGTGAGGATCCCTAGGAATGTTCAGGGAGATGGAAAAACTTCACCAAAGTACCTTTCTCCATCTTCAGCAAGGACATTCTGGTCACACCATAGCAGTGGAGAGATTTGATTTTTTTACTACTGGTTCTGTGGGCGTGGCTGGTGGGCATGGCAAGGGAAGGATACTGTAAAATCTCCAGTCAGAGGTGTTATTTTCTGGTTCTCTGAACTACTCAAAATTTCTGCTACCGGTTCTCCAGAACTGGTCAGAACCTGCTGAATACCATCTCTGCACCATACATAAGAAAAATGTAGATAGAAGACATAGATAGATAGAGGGAGGGAGGGGAAGAGGGGGAGAGAGAGAGAGGAAGGGAGGAGGAGAGAGAGAGAGGGAGAGAGAGAGAGAGAAGACAATAAAAGTTAAGAAAGGGAAATATTCCAATATCCCCACTAGAGGTTGATAGGGCAATTAAAAGTATTATTTGAAATTTGCTCTCACAATTTATTATTACTGATTTCTGGTTTTTTTTTTTTAGATATTTACCTTTGGATTTTTTAAAATGTATCATTAATGACTAAAATAAACTTTGATTTAATTTAATGTACAAAGGTCTTGGAGGAAAATATAAACATGTTTTGGCAGAGTACTAATGACAACCAAATTCCCTGATCTAATGATATTGGTATTATGTCCTTGTGCTACCACCTTAAACACTAGTTATTCTTACAATACATTGGTTAATGTATTGGCATAATGGGATGGCTTTAACTTTAACATCGAATGTAAATTTCCTGATCAATGATTGAAATAACTGACCTTTCTGGGTTATAGTCCAGGGAAGCTTGCTATTTCATTCAGTTTGTAAAGTGTGGGGAGATGTTGAGGAAAGATAATCTTTGCTGGGACAATTTCAGCACTGCATGCAAAACATTTGCCAGTTAATTTACATCCTCCTGAATCAATCCCACTTTCAATTTATTTCACTTGCTCTTGCTGATATCATTAACTGATTTACATCAATCCATTCATTAAGTAGTCCCTACATGGATGGAATCTTCCATAAAAATTATTTATCTTCACTCTCAGTTGCCTTCATTTATTCTCAGTGATGTTATCACAAAAACAAATCTAAATAGGTAAGGAGATTTGTAATACTACCTTCTTTATGATGTAATCCCGGATTGCAGTGATAATTCATGTCCCTCCTCCAGGAAGATGAGAAAATAAGCATAAGTACCCTATTTATTTATTTATTTATTTATTTTATAGTATTTGTAGGCCATTCCTGACTGATTCTGAACAGTGCGAACAACTGAACAGCAGCTGATTTCAATCAATAACAATTCAATAACCCAAGGTCTCCAAACTTGGCAACTTTAAGGCTTGTGGACTTCACAAGTCTTAAAGTTGCCAGATTTGGAGACCCCTACAATAACCAATCATACATTATAAAATATAGATGCCCCCAGATATCCTAAAGTTCAAAGTCCTACTAAAACAGGGTGACTTTAAGAACTTGAGGATTAAGACCAATTGTATATTTGGGACAATGTTCTCCATACTCTGAAAGATAAAAATCCTACCTCCTGTCCCATTGCTTCTTGAATTGTTTATCTGATGCTCAGATTGGAATTGTGGTGGAACTGAAACATCTCTGGGCTGCTGAAACTATAAAATAAATCATGGAAGGAAGAGCCTCATGAAACAATTGCATGGAACTTCCACATGGCAGAAGATGATCACATGACCTCGGGACATTGTAGCCATTATAAATATGAACCAATTGCCAAGCATCTGGATTGTGATCAAGTGACCATGGGGATGCTGCAATGGGTTGTAAGTATGAAAAAGGTTGTAAGTAACTTTTTTTTTGAAAAAAACTTCAAATGGTCACTAAATGAATGGTTGTAAGTCGATGACTACCTGCATTGGAAAAGCAACTACAAAAAACAAAAAAATCCAAAAATGTTTTCACCCTAACACAGGCAGAGATAAATTGGTTCTCAATGGAAGATAGTGTGGTTGATGGCATTCTTGTAACCCAGCCCTTTTCTGCTCCATAAATCCTGCTCAGCAAGGGATCATTTTTTTTTTCTTTTAGACAGCAACCAACAAGCCTCATACAGGTCACCTCATCATGGCTTGCTGAGGATGCTGAAGGCAACTGGGAATGCTGGATAAGGTTCAGAGGAAAAGTGTAATGCATTTATTCCATGATACATTTGCTAAAATTAATGTGCTTTTCAGAAAATAGAATGTTTGGTTGAGCCCTTCACTTTATTCTGCCCGTTGAGGCTCCGCAGCTCAAATATGTAAAGTAATATTGGTTGTCATGGTGGACTTTCCCATGACCTAATGAAAGCAGAGAATCAACCGTGTTTCTTAATCAGGATTAAATATATTAGCTATAGGCTATGCCCCAACAGAAATAAGTGTGCTTACTAAATCACCCATTTTTATTCCTGCTTCAGTGTTTTGTCTGTGCACCATCTTGCCTCAATGTTCAAATGCCATTACGTATGCAGCGTGTAACCTGCTCCTTCATCTGGCAAACCGCATCTCTGGGGTCTTTTTCAAAAAACTAATCTTCAATTCTTTGAGTTGTGCTCTCCACAACATATCCAAAGCCCTCAGGGATACAAGGTACCTGCTTGTGAGCTCTTTTAAAGGTTAATTCCTTTGGCTGACCGCTCTCCAGACTAGCTGGGAGCAGAAAGGGGGAGGATTCCTTGAAAGCCCTTTGCAATTTCCAGACTTTGGGGCAGAGGAATTGAATGAGAAGCATCAGAGGCACTTTGCCATTTCAGGCTTCATTTCCCATTTTGTTTGATTTGGTTTTGAAGGGCAAGTACATTTGCTCTTGTGTAACTATTGCTTTTGTCAATATTCTACTCATTCAGAGGTTTTCATCAGGCGACAGTGGCATTCCTGGAGACTCCAGATAGTTAGAACAAACTTTCTCAACCTTGGTAACATTATGATGTGTGGACTTCAACTCCCAAAATTCTAGGAGTTGAAGCCCACACACCAGTGGTGGGATTCAAAATTTTTTACTATCAGTTCTATGGCCGTGGCTTAGTGGGCATGGTGTGGCTTGGTGGGTATGGTTTGGTGGGTGTAGTAGGGGAAGGATACTGTAAAATCCCCATTCCCTCCCCATCCCTCTAACTTGCTTTCCAGTTCCATTCTCCTGTGCAGGGCAACAAAAGAGGACTCGGAAGGCAGATAATAGATGGAGGTGGGGCCAGTCAGAAGTGGTATTTGCCAGTTCTTCAAACTATTCAAAATTTCCACTACCAGGGAGATTTCCGGTTGCTCTTCCATTATGTCGGAGTGGAATCCGCAATCCAATTGAGACTGGAACCACCCTAGAGGGGTGGTGAAGAAAGGGGGAATCACTTGAAGGATCAAGAGGAGCTGCATCTCCCCTCCCTGACAAGATAAACCTCCTCCAAAGTCAAGCTGAAGCAGTGGTCAAAAATAACCACCACAAAGACAGGAAACAGTGCAGGAAACTAAGACTGTGCTGGAGCAGTGAAGTTGAGAGTGGAGTGTGAATCAGGTGAAATACATGGACATTAAGGTACCCCAGAATTAAGAAACAAAGAACTATTTTGAATGAAAGTGTGTAGAAGCGGTGATCAGAGAGAGTGAAGAAAATTAGAACTTATAAAACTGGCTTTGAATATTGAAATAAATTAATTTGGAAGTGAAAATTCAGAGGAAAATATTTGATCACAAAAGGCTTGGAAACTAAATTGGATAATTGGACTTTTGGCACTAAATAGGTATAAGTAAATGCTGGAATTGAATGTGTTGAAAAGAAATAATAGCTAACTAGAATTAGCAAAATTAATAAAAGTTTTAGTTAAAAAGGAAAAAGTGAAAGAGAGGGTGGAATGTGGTAATAGAACTGAGAGCACCACCTAATGGTACAGGAAAAATTTCAGTGACTATTTGAAAAATGTTTGGTCTTTTTAAAATTGAAACTTCAAAGAAAATAAGAGGAACTCCATCATAATGAAATAAAAGCCCTGAAAAGTAAATACTAGAATATTACAAGGGAAAAGATATTTGCAAAAATTGCTTTGGAACTACCCAGTGACTTTGGAAAAAAATTGGAAAAGAAACTAATAGAAGGAACCTGGAAACAAAGACTTATGGACATAGATTGTTGAAATAAAATATAAAATACACTGGTTGAAACAACTTTCTGGACATTTGGATTGGATATAATTATCAGGGAGTGCGGGGGAAAGCATACCAAATGGAGAATTATTTGTGGGAATGAGACTGGATCTATAAGATATGAATGAAATGATGAAAGTAAGCTTGGAAATGTGCAGCAATATACTATAAAAACTAGAAATGGAGATTCAGACTGAAGAAGAACAAAGTGAACCAGAGAGGAAGGTGTTAAATAAAGAGGAAACCAGTCTTGAAGATCAAGTGGAACAATGACCATTTAAATGGGGGGGGGGGGAATTAAAGTCAAAAAGCTATGGTTTGATGTGATAATGAAAGGGGGAATGGTTCGGAAACTTAAACAAAGGAAAGGGAAAAAGCAGAAGAGGGAATTACAGAAGAAAGATCAAGAGAGGGAGGGGGATAAAATAAACAACTGGAATAAGAAATGGAGAGAAATAATAATGGGAAAAAGGAGAATTAAGAGAAAGGACCAGAAAATAAAGAGAAGCAGGACGCAAAAGAAAATGAAAAGAAATTACATAGTTAGGAGAATGAAAGACAATGGGTAAAAGAAGGATAGGAAAGGAGATTCTGCAAGGCAATGTGATATATAAGAATAAGAATTTGAAAATAGATAAGATTGGAACCAATGTTTTTTTAAGGATTATTGTTATACCAGATATAGAATTTATTGAAATAGATATGGAAATGGGAATTTATTCTAAGAATATTAATTGACAATTAGTAATATATAAAATTAAAATGAATTATGAGAATTGTAATGAAAAGATTAATATCAGTTTCTATAATTAATTGAATATATTAATATCTTTGCAATATATAGATGATTTATAAGGTGATTGACAAAAAGAATACCATGCAGAATTTAATTTAAAATATATGTATATGTGATATGTAATAGATAGGAGAATGTTGTTATTAATGTAGAATGAGGTAATTACAATGAATTAAAGGGAATAAATGGAGGGAAGTACAAAGTAAATAGGTGATAAGCTCAATTTGACAACTAAAGGGGAGAATTTCTTGAACTAAGAGAATAAGGATGAAATTATTGAATAATAAATGGAACAACAGTATGTGATAAAATTACAAATGTGACAGATAAAAGTAATACGTGTAATGAATATAGAAATGAAATAAGAATCTTAGATAATATTGTAAAGCAAGATATGAGAATATGAGAAAAATGAAATAAGTTAAGATATGAACTGAAATTGGATAAAATAAGTTTAATGAATTTAATATTTGAGAATGTTTAAAAGAAAATAGAATAAATAATAATGTGTTATGAAATTGAACATGAAAGATGAATATGTAACTATGGTCATGTTTCTATTGAAATATAAAAATCTGGAACCACACTGCTCGCCAAAGAGGTGTTTTCTTTTAAAAAAATATAAAAACAAAAGAAGAAATTTAATAATGATATTATCATGTATGTTTAAATAATATGGTGATTGGCATTAGAAGAATGTACTGGAATATTGAATAATTAAATAATGAAGGATTATAATTTAATACAAATATGTGTATTAACATTAGAATTATAAAGGTTTGATGAATGTAAGAGATATAATTAATGATGCTATTTTTGTTTGCACCAAAATGTATGATGCTTAGGTGCCACACTGTTTATGTATTGATGAGTATATGTAGAATAATAAAAAAAAAACTTGATTAAAAAATTCCACTACCAGTTCTCCAGAACTGGTCAGAACCAGCTGAATACCACCTCTGCCACACACGCTAGCTGAGGGATACAGGGAGTTGGTCCATACATCTTAAAGTTGCCAAGGTTGAGACACCAATGTAGAACATGGAGCAACTGCCATCAACATGGATAGAGAAACTTAGAATTTTATAGGAACGTGAAGTTTCCAACTGTACTCTTAATAATTTCATGAAATATCCATATAGGGAACAGCATGGCAATATTTTCTTTTGCTTTCCTGTCCTAGTGGGTTTCTGACTTCCCAGTCTAGCTTAATCCTTTCCAAGAATGAGCCATTTTTGGACCTGCTTAGCTTTTTGAATACAACCAAGACAACCAGCTGAACAAATTTTATGAGGTATTTGCAGTATCGATTTATTGACAAACTCTTCCTCATCATCTTAAAGAAATATCATGTCAGGCTCTAAAGACAGGCTGATGTTCTTTTAAGCAGTTTCCTTTATTATTCTTCACTCATAAATAGAAATCTTGTCAAACTAAACTATTTTCACCATTAAAGATATATACTCTCAGAATATCTAGAGAGGAGCTAATCTGACTTTTTGTCCCACTCAAGCTATCTAAATTTTGTTGTCTTTTGCTCAGTGGTGGGATTCAAATTTTTTTTACTACCAGTTCTCTGGGTATGGCTTGGTGGGCGTGGCAGGGGAAGGATACTGTAAAATCTCCAGTCAGAGGTGGAGTATTTGCTGGTTCTCTGAACTACTCAAAATTTCCACTTCCGGTTCTCCAGAACTGGTCAGAACCTGCTTGAATACCACCTCTGCTTTTGCTCCTCTGGAATGTATTTCTTCCTTCCTGGGAATCCTGACTACATCTTATGACTGGAGTTCTAATCAAGAGCCTAATAATTATGAAGACATCAAAATATTGTTGTTGCTGTTTTGTGTCTCAACAGTTCAAGACAGCATACATAATACTCCTTCATCCTATTTTCTCCCACAACAAAAACCTTTAGTGCTAGGTCATTCTGAGGCAGTTGCCAGCTCAAAGTCACCCATGAGCTTCTCTGACTGAAGGGTCAGTAAGGATCTTACTATTTCTAACCCCAAACTTTAAGCATTACACCACACTGTGATAGATGAGTAGCAAATATATCTGGAGGCCACTTCTATGTGTAGCAGCATCAGTCACTATAAAAGCAAGCAGCACAAATTTCTTGGAGTCCACAAAATTTCCTCACCTTAGCCAGCTGCAATATCCAGAAGCCATTCAGATAGCTCCATGTCAACAGATGAAGTGCTGCTCCATTTCCTCTTTCCTTTATTTATTTGTTTCATTTATTTATTTTGTCTAGCGATTATAAGATAACAGGTATAAGTATAAACATAGTTATGAGTACATGAAATGGATACATATTAGAAAAATAAAAAGAAACAATAGGACAGAGACAGTAGGCATGTTGGTGTGCTTATGCACGCCCCCTGCAGACTTCTTAGGAAAGGGGTGAGGTCAATAGTAGACAGTCTAAGGTTTCCTTTATATCCCATACCTAGTAACCATAAGGCTTAAGAATGTTGCTGAAACTAGGAGTTGCTAAAGTAGCTTTATGAAAGCAAGATTAGTTTCTCTCTAGCAAAAGGAGGAAAGAAAATGAAAACTAAACTTTTTTCTAAAATACAATAAGGCTAAGACACTGCAATGATCCATCATTTCAGCTGTTGTCCATCCATCTTAGGATCTTCTGTGCATTAATTCTGCTCAGAGGATCTAGTCCCTGGCTTTCTCTGAGGCAGCTCTGCAGTTTCACTGCAGATCTTGTGAATTAATAATATCATGGAGCTAAGTCACACTGAGACCAAATCTCTTTTTGCAACCTTTACATTTTCTGTAGTAATTCAGATCCACAATCCATCATATTATTTAAAGCGGTCCTATGACTAAATCTTTCATTTGTTGTCCCTTACTAATTCTCCCATTTGATATTTTTGTCTTCTGACTACAAACTAAATTAAAATGCAAGCACATACATACTCAACAGAAAGTCTTGTGTGGGGTCAGCAACCTTACCAAGGGAATTTTGGTGAGCCTGAAAGCTCATAAGATATCATAGGACCATGCCTCAACTTGGAAGAGCTTGCTCTCACATGATTTTGATATTCTATGAGCTTGCAAGGTTGGAGTTATTTTCAAAGTTATAACTGAACTATAATGTACTATGGTTTTAAATTAAATTGGGGAACATATTGTTAACCTATAGTAATCTATTGTTACTGTAAAGATGTGGGAGACTGTAAATAGAGTCTTGCAGACAAAATGCCAAGCTATCATATGGTCCAAGGCTTCCTGGTCATGTTTTCCTACCATCTCCATCTCATCAACCATAATGCAAGTGATTTCCACATGGTAGAATCAAAGTCTCATTGAAATCAGATATGAATCTTGGTGATTTCCTGGACATTTGCTAGAATTTTCCTAGCCATAAAATGGAAGTTGTTTCAGTGGCTTTCTTCCAGGATTTGTTTCTTTTTGTATTTTCTTCTGTTTTTGATTGAGTGGGGGGAGTTCCCAGTCTTGTCTTCAGCCTTGGATTCTGTCAGGGAATAGTGCAGCAGGCATCCAAAAAAGTAAGAGACACCAACCACAAACTTAGAATCCAGTACTGCAGACTACTTCTGCTGATCACTGGCTGCCAGTCATTTGGCAGTTCGGACCACACTGGATCGAGGTTGACTCAGCCTTCCATCCTTCTGAGGTGGGTAAAATGAAGACCCAGATTGTTGGGGGCAAAAGGCTGACTCTGTAAAGCACTTAGAGAGGGCTGTGAAGCACTGTGAAGCAGGGGTGGGATTCTACCAGTTCACACCTATTCGCTAGAACCAGTTGTTAACATTCTAAGCAGTTCAGTTGTTAGAAGAAATTACTGGCCTAATTCTGTAAGGAAGGCAGGAAGGAAACATTCTGGTGTTGTTTACAGAAACTGCCTCTCCGTTAACCCTTATTACATTTTTGGCAGGACTAGACTTCCTGTCTCAGGAACTTCTCTGGAGTTATTTTCCCCTCCTTTTCTGGTACTTTGCTTGTGTGGAGTGACCATTCAAAATTACAATGGCACTGAAAAAAGTGACTTATGACCATTTTTCACACTTACGACTGTTGCAGCATTGCCACAGTCATGAGTGGCCAAGCGAGGAGATGCATGCCTCGATGTGAGTGATATTGAGTTGACCACGCCCAGCCAATAACATGACCACCAAGCCACGCCCAGCAACTAAGCCATGCCCACAGAACCGGTTGTTTAAAAATTTGAATCCCACCTCTGCTGTGAAGCAGTATATTAGTCTATGTGCTACTGCTATTTATATTTACAGCAGACAAGATGGTCAGGAACACAGGAACATCTTGAGGTAAATCTAAAAAGCATACAGAGCACACAGAAGAAAAAGGCAGGGAAAAGGGAAACATCCATACTTATGGCAACCAGTTGTAACGTAGATTGCCTCACGCATGAATCAGCACTCTCTAACTAATCAATTACAACTGTGCGTTCTGGCCCATTGTAAACTTTATTGTTCCAACTACTAAATTTAATACCCTAACAGATTCCTAGAGATGAATATTCCTTAGGTATTCAGTGTCAATCAAGATTTTCTAGCTGTAATTAGCCATGTCATGGTACATAGAAACATGTTTTAAATTATCTGAAGAGCACCATCAAAGGAACACTTGTTGATATTCTACTGTCTTCCCTCCCTCCTTTCCTCCTTCCCAGTTTTAACCTTGGTACAGATTAAATAAAAAATTTCCCTGAAGTCCCAAGATATAAAAATTGTCAGCTATAAAAATGTATTCTGTCAAGCAACCAAGGCTTTGTAGTATTAATTACTTTACTCAGGAAGTTAAACAAATGTATGATATCAGAATCCAAAGGAGAGATGACTGCCTGTGAGTTTTATGGTGGGAAAAAAATGAAAAGGTTAGTCCTTTCAAGAGCATCCAAACTGGAATGACTAATGAGAAGCAAAAGAGTTTTAATCTGCTCCAATAGATTAAAATTACTATATCAAACATGGCAATTAATATTTTTATAAAATATTGTTGGTTACCAAATTCTTTGTAAAAGGAAAGGACAAGCTCCCCACAACTGCCCCCACATTGCATCTGAAAAATATTCAGAATTAATTTAATGTGGATACTCTGTAAAAGTAGAAATATGGATTGCATGAAACTTAACCAGTCCATATGGAAAAATAAATGCTTACGAAACTTTGAATCTGAAAAACAGAGTGGCATTTTTCTTCTTATTCTGAAGGGCACATTTTCCCTCATACAGGTAGTCCTCAATTTAAGACGCAACGGAGCCCAAAATTTCTGTTGCTAAGGGAGAAATTTGTTAAGAGAGTTTTGCCCCATTTTACAACCTTCCTTGCCACATTTGCTGAATGAATTACTGCAGTTCTAAAGTTAGTAACATGGTTGTTAAGTGAAATTGGCTTCCCCGTTGGTTTTGCTTGTCAGAATGTCACAAAAGGGAATTTCATGACATTGGGACACAGCAACAGTCATATGTATGAGTTGGTTGCCAAGCATCTGAATTTTGATCACATGACCCTGGGGATGCTACAACGGTCATAAGGGCGAAAAATGCTCATAAGTCACTTTCTTCAGGTTGTAACTTTGAGCTGTCACTAAATGAACAGTTGTAAGTCAAGGACTACCTGTACTGGGCTCATAACCTGAGTGTTCTCTCAAACCAAGAGGATTTTTGGAATGACACACAGCCACCAGGGTTACCCATAATGCTGTATCAAAATCTACTTTGCAGTATCTTAGAACTTTCCATCCCTTGCAGGTATCTTCTTGTTTTTAGGGTCCTTTACAATTTATGAATTGTTTATTTTATGAACTTCTATCAATTTCATAAAAGTTTATTGAAATTCTATTAATTTGTCCCTGAGTCAATGCTGGTTTGTGAGTTGTGATGAAGGTCGGTAAAATGAGGACTCAGGTTGTTTGGGGCAATATGCTGACTCTGTAAACTGTTAAAGAGGGCTGTAAAAGCACTGTGAAGCAGTATATAAGTCTGAGTGCTATTGCTATTCCTCTACCATCAGTATGAAACCTCTCTGGCACACTTTCCAGCCTAAAAAAGTCCCAAGAAAGGGGATCCTTTCTTCCATAATTAAGTGCATGTTTGGTTAACAAATCACAACCTATCCATGGTAATTTCTGGTTTTCTATCTTATGGATTTGTTCTTCAGGGAAGATTGAAAACTTCAAGTAAGTCTAGAATATAGTGCAGGAAGAGTTCTGGTTTTAAAAAAAATATTCCAATTGTAAAAATACATACTGTATGTTTCAAAAGGGTTTGATTGTTCTATCTCTTTTATATCCTCTGAGAGTTAAGTGCATGAATGGATACCCACCTTAAAGACATGCAGAGAAAAAATAAGCTGAGTAATAGTTTGAGAATGGAATCCTTGAGAATCTTAGAATCTTAGGGATAATTTGATCCACCAGTTTTGGAAGAAAGATTTAATCCATCTATTACACCTTTAAATAAGACATTGAAACCATGTTCCTTTTTTTATATAAGGCAAGATTTAATATTTTTCATTCATCACCTATCCCTATAAGTCCTTGACCATAAGTCCTTGACTTATGACCATAATAGGAAACTGAATTTCCATTGCTAAGCAAGACAGTCATTAAAGGAGTCACATCCATTATAATAACTTTTTTGGCTACTGCTGTTAGGTGAATCACTGCAGTTGTTAAGTGAATGATGTGGTAGTTAAGCAAATCTAGTTTCCTCTTCAATTTGGGAAGGTTGCAAATGATAATCATATGACAAACCATCATAATACATACCAACTGCCAAGTGCCTGAATTTTGATCATGTGATCATGTGATCATGGGCATGACGTGACAGTCCTAAGTGCAAGGATTGCTTGTGACTTTTTTCCCAGTGTTGTACTTTTGAATGATCACTAAAAGAATGGTTGTAAGTTAAGGATTATCTGTAGCAAAGAACTACCTGCTTGTTGTGGTCAGATCTGGAAAGATATTTTATTGTATTATTCAAGAAAAGTTCTAGAATTAGTAGACAGTTTAGATTAGTATTACATATAATTAGAAGTAATGTAGGGTTTTAAAACTGATGCAGTCATAATACCTAAAACACTTTTAAAATTAGAAAACTATTGTATGTTATCTTATCTCTTGATTAGTATATTAAAAAAAAATAAAAATAAAAATACTCACACATCACCCGGTGCTTCACTCTAAGCAACTGAATGTGTATGCTTCTGTTATGATACAACGTCCAACATCCTGTGAGTTTTTGTTAATCTCCCATGAGATTTCTTAAAGTCTCAGACATCACTTGGAGAATGTTCAAAGAGAATGCAGCAATTCTTTGAAATAGACCTCTCATGTCAATGAAATCCTACTGTTCTTGCAATATATTTTAGTAATTTTCTTCCAGGTCATATTTCAATTTCAAAAAGTTTGACAAAACAAAACAAGACAGCACCATCCCTCCCTCCAAAAACAACATCCAGGTGATTGGAGTGCATCTTGTTAGAAAAGGAAACCAATCTGTGAAATAAGTTTTATCATTCCAAATTGGAAGAAGCTGATTCTTTCAAGACTGTGATTCCTTCAGTTTCATGTTCATCACCATGACTTAAACCATGATGACTTATGTGTTATCAATGAACACAATGATTAAGAGAGGAAATGGGAAATTAATATCAAATAATCTTTTTGCTGTTTCCCTAACATAGTGGTGGCTGCATCTAATTTATTGGGATAAATGTTTTGCATATCTTGCCTGATTGCTACATTACAATATAATTGATTGATAGAAATGAATTCTTCTGTACACCACATGCTTCTTGAGCTCCTTTATTAAGACCAATTCTGCACTGTTTAAATAACTATTAGCTTGGGATAAATCTTTAAGATACTGATTCCCAGGGCTTATTAAGTCTAATATAGAGCTTTCAAGATATTTTCATTAGAAAAGTTTGGTTAATAAAGGTCCTTATTAATAAGACCTATTATGAAAACCATTACTGAAAAAGAGCAAAGGGTTACTATGCTATGCAGAAGGAAAACAGAGAGGAGGGAAGTAAAAGCAAAATAATATTTCTGCTTGGAAAGAAAGCATTTTGCTTTTCCAGGATTGGGCTGAATTGAGAAAAAAGAAAGAATATATATTACAAAATACACAATATAATATTGGGTTAGGTGGCGCTAACCTTTTTGGGCTGGTAAGCATGTTGGGAATATTGTGGATATTGTGGTGTTCTTATAAATGAAGGGTATGGGACTTCTCAGTTCATAAAATGGTTGCTATTATGGCTGTGTGGATTCCATTTATCAAAAGACACTGTGGTAGGAGTCCTCACAGTCACATAGGCTAACCCTTCACACATGTTTTCTATGGCCTTCAGGGCTGATCGTGTTGTGGTTTTGGTTTAGTTAGTGATCCTAGCCACCAAGGTCCACAATATAACCTAATACATTGCATGAAGTACGTCAGTACTGATTTATTGAATAACATATAGTTAAAACAACCTGCCATGACAAAAAAAAATATGGCACGGTTCCAGCTTTGCTTAGAACCTTAGCTACCTTTGAAATACTAATTCATCCTAATCAAGGTACAGCAATGGAGATAGAACCTAAGAATGGAGAAGTGTTATGCTTCCTAAGGACATCAAAGTTGAAGATGCAAAGCAATTGAGGTAAGGATACGAAGATGAGATTATGCTCTCATGGAATAATAATTTATTATTGCAGGAACACTCCCAGGTCTATCTGACAGATGTCACAAAACTAGAGCTGCAAAGAGACTTTGACTCTGCTAGCTTATAAAAGAATTGTTTTTTGAAGGAATGTTTGCCCATTACTCAAAATTATTGCATGAGGTCCTGAGCTGCTACCATCCAGCTGATCATTTATCTCCACGAATGCTGACACCATCTCTTTGGAGGTGCTCTGCAGCTTAAAAGAATAGTTGTTAAGGAAACTAATGTTTGACATAAAATCTAGGTGACGCTGACTCTGGCCACTTACTCAGGCAGAAAAGGGGATCATAGCAAATGCTGACTCAAAACAAAAACAGAGATAACTAACTAGTGGTCCTAACAGAGTCAGGAGAATTTTTTAGTGTTGAACCTATTCTGAATCTTCTACTTCCAATGTGCTCTTTCTGTGGCCCACCAGTTAAAGATTTCAATTCTCTCTGCAGGTTCTTAGCTATTTCTTTCTTATGCAAGTTAGCTAGCCATACTCAGTGGTCTTAAACTCTTAGGCAAAGACATTCCCATCCTCTTTAAATTGTTACTAGAGAAGACATGTCCCATTTGATCTTCAAATCAAAAATATTTTCTCATCTCAACTGAGAACCAAAAGTAGGCAAAAAAGCAGTGAGAGCAGGAAGAACTTCTGACTCTCTGCATGTTTCCCCATTGAGTTTCCTTGTGGGAAGTTGCAGAGAGCATCAAAAATCTTCCTTCCCTTTTCCCTCCATAATGGCCCTCAAATATTGGAACATTGCTATTGTGTTACCCCTTGTCCCTTTTTCATTAAACCAAACATACCCAATTCCTGTGATTGTTCTTCATATATTTTAGCCTCCAGTCCCCGAATCATCCCTGTTGCTGTTCTCCACACTCTAGAATCTCAACATCTTTTTTATATCATGATGACCAAAACTAGATACAGCATTCCAAATGTGGTCCTTCCTTCCTTCCTTCCTTCCTTCCTTCCTTCCTTCCTTCCTTCCTTCCTTCCTTCCTTCCTTCCTTCCTACCTACCTACCTACCTACCTACCTACCTACCTACCTACCTACCTTCCTCTCAGTCATTCTGTTATTTCCTTCCTTCTTTCTTCTCTCCCTTCTTCAAACTTCTGTGGGAAACATTTATTTTGTTTATGGGAAGCTTCCAGGGGAAAAATCAGTGTAGAAGCCAGTAGAAAGTTGCACAATTTAATCATGTTTTTCTTCAAACCTGGCATTTATTTATTTTTTTGGTCATGTTGCTTCACTTTGTGTTGCTCTTCTGGCTTGTTCAACTACAGGGAGTATTCAAGAAGCAGAATGACCCCAAGCACATGTGTGGAGAGAACACTGGATCTTTTGTGGCACTAAGTGCCACATTGATGAAAATTGTAGCCGTGTTCCACTGCCAAAGCAAGCTGTTGAAGTAAAAAATCTTAACAATTCTGTCCAAGAAGGAGTTCTAGTTAATTAGTACAAAAACTTTATTTTTGCTCATCAGTGTATTTTTTAGAAAGATCTACAAATGAAATATAAGTATTCCATGTGCTTTTATCGAGAAGAATACTTTTTATAGTATAGCTCATGGAGTGCAAACTCAATTCTTATTATCATTATAACTGTCTTAATTTGCAAATGTTATCTATTATTTGTCTAAAAATTTCCTAGTACAGTTTCATTGCTGAAAATATTTGCACCAAACCCCCCCTCCTTGATTTTCTTTTCTTTGTCCATTTCTGCTGGTACTTAATGGACTTCAACTAAAGTGCTGACTAAATTGAAAGATATTGATAATTAAATACTATCCATTTTAAATATATCTGTCAGACTGTATGTTCCTACTGTATAGGCTTTTTAACAAATCGCTCACTGGAGCAACATATGGTTATATTTTCCTTGGGGAGAAAGGGATAAAATAATATTTTTCATTCAAGCCATTAAGAAACACTATCTTAATAAAAAAGAAAATACCAGCACCCTTCTCTGTGTAAAAGTATAGTATTCAGATCAGGTCTACCTAGGCTAGTAATGACTTTCTGTTCAGTTACCCATTTCATTTTGCTAAAATTACAGGGAAGTGCAGTGAAAGTTTGTGTTAATGGCACATTCTTCTTCTCATTTAGAGCTTCCCTTTTATGTTCCAATAATAACCTTTAATTGTCAGGCGCAAATACTGTAAGACATAAACAGCCTCTTCTGAATTATACTTGTAACAGCTTGATTGATAGTTTATCTTAAATATGAGGTGCATACATTACAGCATCTGAGATGATGTGCTATAATGCTTACATTTCTATTGGCATACTAACTCCAATGATGTTTTCCTCCATTCCACATTATTGAAGGTATTTTTATGACATATTTGGTTTGATGTTCAAAGATAGATCAAAGGTATCTCACAATATATTAGTCTTTGTTAGCCTTTCATTCTGACATCGGTATCTACAAAGGAGGCAAGGGAGGGCAAATGACAAATCAGATACCACAACATTGTAATGCAAGCTCAACCATTTTTGTGTATGTGTTGTGATGTTATACACATTTATATAAGAGATGGAACTTGGGCTTAGTTTTTGAAGAGGAAAATAAGGGGAAAAATTCTGTCTCTGCCTACCAGCACCCATCGGTATTCATCTGGCTAGCATCCTGTCAATGTGTGAGAGAGTTGAGGGCTGTTTGGAAACTGAAACTGTATTTGCTGTGTGAGCAAGAAGGAGACAGCAAGGAGCCTGGGTGTGGTTTAGCTTAGCTTACTAAAGCTGCTTGGTGCTGTGAAACTAAAACTGAAACTGCTCTCCTTGTGTTTTGCATTTGGAACAGATTTCTTTTCAGATGGGGAGGGGGAGTAGAACTCCTTAGCATCAGAGCGTTTTAATAATAATATATGAACGAATGACCGCTCTGATGGTCATTTCTAAATATCCTTTCTTAGTGAGCATCCAGAAGCCAAGAGGAACATACCTGTGATGACCGGGGGCATGGCACAAAGGCAACACAGTCAGATAATCAATAAGAATCCCTTTATTATCTCCAACTTTGCCCCCAATGTCCAGGTTACTTTCTGGCTGGAGAAAAACTTTCCCCAGATCAGCCTTTGACTGCAGAAAATTAAGTCCAAAACATGGTTAACACGAACTGTAACTTAAAGTCCAAACAAGCCAAACTAAAGTAATTCGTTTGGCAGGGCAGGAGCAAGAATTTCAGACTTGAAAGCACAGCAAAACTTACATGGTTGGGAAGATGCCAGGAACACAGGAAAGCCATGACAACACAGGATAAAGTCATATTTGGTCCCAGCAGCCTGCCTTTCTTATCAACTGTCTTCCCAGCTGTGGCTAATGAAGGGAATCAGGGCCCTTTCCTCCCCCGTAAGCCACACAACCCACATTGCTCTTTTCTCCATTCCTCCCTATGTGCCCTAAGATAAAGAGGGGTGGGCCTGGTTCTTCCTCTGAACTCCCTCTCCCTTGTTCTATCTCTTCCCTGCTCTGCCCAGCCAGACTTTGCCTTTCCCCAGCCCCCTCCACAGCCAATGGAGCCATATTCCCATTCCCTGTCAGCTGTCCAGTTTCCTCCTCAGATTGAGATTCTGGCAGGGGCATGACAATACCAAATGTCAAGTTTGTAGGCCTTATGGTTCTGAATATTTTGTGATGATGCGTAAGTGGTATTTCGCATACACACACACACACACACACATACACACACACACTTTTAGGTATACAATTTGGGATGAATATCCTTTGAATGGTGTGGGGGTAGAGCCAAATCAAAACAGGCTTCATTTGAAATGACCAACCTGCTCCCTTCTGGATGCTAAAACAGTCTCAAGGTTGTTTTACATAGAACTAACAAAGCATATGTTTTCATTCAGAAAGTTTCAGGTTGATGGGTTGGACAAGGGCCCTCTCTGGAAACACATGGACATATTGCCAGTCAGCACAGATTAAGCTAACATAACATGATAAGCCAGAATGTAGATTTACACTAACCAAGACCAAACCTAATCAAGTGTAGTGAATTGTACCAGTACAGCCAATGGGGCTTTATTTGCCTTAGTTAAGTGAGTTGTATAAAGCAACCCACTGAGTTTTTCACAATTACATCACAATGTCCTTTTTCTCAATAGCATCAGAAGATCCTTTCTCCTGTGGTCATATGCCAAGAATAAAATTGTCCTTGTCATCTTGATTTATAAGAGAAAATTGATTCATGACAGGGGCGCAATAATTTGTGTTTTAAGGAAATAATTTGTGGAAGAAGGCTCTTTGTCATTCTAAGACATACACAAGGTTTCTATATAGTTTTTTCCACATAAAAGTGGAAAGAAATCATACTATTGAGTTTTCATAATTATTACACTAACATTTAATTCAATTGCTGGTTCTGGGAACTGCAAAAACGAATGCAAAAATGGCTACAGGTAATGTTTGACTTACAATGTAATTCAACTTGGAATTATGCTTGTAAATTATGCTGGTCATTAAGCAGATCACCATCTAACCCTGCCTGATTTTATGACCTTTTTTGCAGTGGTTGCTAAGTGAACTCATTGTACCCAATGAATCACTTTTGTCAGAAACTGGAAATAAGTACCAGTTTTTAGCAAAATGTTTTATTTAAACCATTATCATGTTAGCACAAGATGCTGGAAATGGCCATACACATGGTCTGGTTGCCAAGCACCAACAAAATGTGGTAGGTACCCACAGGAGGGATGTCAGCCATTGGAAAATTGAAACTGGGCCATAAGTAGCTGTGGGGAGGTCTCTCATAACTTCAACAGTTGTTAAGTGATAATCCTAAGTCAAGGACTACCTGTACACTAAATAAAATAGATACTGAAATACCTTATATGGCTTTTTTCCACCACCATCACTCCTTTTCCTCACTTTTTTTAGAAAATTGATTTGCTGAATGGAATTACTTGTGAGTAGTCCTGCCACAGAGATAAATCTGGATTGGCATTAAACTGCTATTCATTAACTTTGGAAGTGCTTCCTTGTTTGTTTGTTTATGGACTGGGTTTCATCAAGATGCATTTGGAGACATGAAACGACAAGACATGAATAAAATTAATCATGCTGAAATAACTATAACAATGATTAGAGCAAACTAGAGGAACATAAGCCTATTAATCTATACAGAAGGCAGGAGAAGGTAAGTAATGATGTTGGAGAAATCAATCATAGATTTCTTTTCAGCTGAAAATGAAGTGATCCAGTATAGAAAAATCAGATATATTTTTCATAGAATCACCTGTGCCTACATATAATCCTCTCAAGCACCAAATTACATGTAAAACAGTATACTCTGAGGTAAAACTGTACTCTAAGACTTAATCTTTATATGTGGGAAAGTTGTATAAGAGAACAAATGAAGATTTTCTTTTGTTTTGATGGAATTAGCTAATTGAATATGTGCAATACAGGTAGTCCTTGACTTACAACTATAATAGAGCCTGTCTATTATGGTTGTAAGTCATGGCAGTCATAAAGTGGGTTATCACATGACCAATCTGATTTTATGACTTTTTTGTGATGGTTATTAGGCAAATGCTGTGGTCATTAAGCAAACCAAGGGTTTTCTATGAGCCGATTGTCAGCTTTGGAAGCCATATTGAGACCAGATGCTCCCACACTGACACATTTTGAGCCTGGGAATTGATGTAATGATGGGTGCAGGGGATGGATTTGTAGTTTTTACTTATTGCAAGGAAGCCTGGAATTTTCGGGATTCCCCAGTTGTGCCAGTTACTATCCAAAAATAAAGGAATTTTTGAGAAGATGTCTGTCTCAGAGTTATGTGTTGGAATGGAGGTTTGCTGGAATCTGACATCCTGAATTTCTAAATAGCTACCAGCACCTCAAAAGGGGGCTGTCCGGGGTGCTGAGCCCCAGCACTGATCAAAGCTGCAGAAGTGCAAAGACTCAGTGAAGATGGAAGAAAAGGAGGAATCTACAGAAGGAGTGGTGGGAACGGATACCAGAGGACTGATTGAGACCCCATGTCCTCTTTCTGAAGAATTTGTGCAAGCAATTGAAGGTGCAGAGGAAAGATTTTAATTTTAAATTAAATATTTATATTTAATTTAAAATATTATACTTATAATAAAATATTATATACTTATCTCCTCTTATGGCACTCAGCCCAAGGAAATGGATTTCTGGAAAAGCTGCCAGACTGAGCTGAATCCAGAGATGAGACCGGAGAAGAAGCTGACTGACCTTTCCTACTGCAGCCCTGTGAGATTGGGCCATGAGTCAGAGTGGAGAGGCATGGGGGATTTTGAACCAGACAACTCCCGAGACTGGAACCTGTTGCCTCTATCCCACAGCCAATCATTGGCAGAGCTCCCAGAGTTATTTCAATGACTTAAAGTGGGAAGTTATGTCTCACGGCCACAACATCTCCAGCCGAGCTGGGCCTTAACTCAGCCCACGTTCACCTTCCCTAGTCCAAAACTTGATAGTGGAACAAGTGTGGCATCAGCTAGAGATGGCCAAAGAATCAGCTCAGAATGGCAGGGCCAAGCAGCAAGGGAGGGACAGCAGTTACAGCCAACAATTGATATGTTACAACCCCCAATTCCTTCCCCTCCACAGCCAGTGGTGAAGTTACCTCCTGTGGAGAGTATTCCCCCAGGATTCTATCCTGGTCAGGGGTGGGTCCAATGCCAGTGAATGCCAGCACCAGTTGCACCATCTGGTTCAGGACCACCATGGCCCCAAGTAGCAGCAACAATCCCAGAGCAGCAATGGGGTCAGCAGGCTGCAGCCACCCTCCCCTTTCCCAGTGTGGTGAAGAGTTCAGCAGGTGGCCCCTATTCAACAGATTCCAATTCAGTTGCCCCTCAGAGAACCACTGCAGGGCCCCCTCCTGCAGCCTATGCCGGCACAACAATTTTCAGCTCAGCCAGTGATTGCCATGGTGATTCCCCTCCCCAGGCCAGACCCACCAAGATTCCAAGCAATTTTTGATGGAAAACCTGAAAAACTTGCTTACTTTCTCAGCTGAATCTGGTTACATATAGATCAATTTGGAAACCAATACACAACAATTCGCGACCTAGTTTCCACAATTACAGATGGGATGAATGAGGGAGACGATTCCACTTGGTTGGCCCAGCTACACTATGAGGATGCGCGTGAATTAAATGATGCCAACACATTTGTTGAGCTAGTCAGGGCTAGATTTGAAAACCCTGACAGAATAGGTGAGAGTAAAGACAAAATAATGGAAATGAAGCAAGGTAATTGACCCTTAAAAGACTTTGTATGGGACTTTAGGATCGCAAGCAACCTCGTTAATTGGCCTGACAGAATACTTCTGCACTATTTTAAAGAAGCGATTGATCCAGAAGTCAGAAAAGCCTGCAGCATCAGAGGAATACCAGAGCAACTACAAGACTGGTATGCCATGTCTGTTACGCTGGATAGAGAAATCCACCCATACCGAAAACCTCCCTCTGAGGGCCCTCCTAGGAGAACTTTGGCCAGATGCCCTCTGACTAAACCTGCTGAAGCTGCTCCTACCCAATCTACAAGGATTATAAAGTGCTATCGATGTGGCCAGGCTGGTCATCGGGCAGCCAAATATCTGGCTCCTGCACCAGTTCCACAATCAAGGCTCATTATAGCTGCCAGAGGCAGAAGAGCTCCATGGAAGCTCCAGACACCAACCAGTTTGCCAGACATGCTGTAGAGATTCCCCTCCCCACAAAAGAGAACGAGGAACCTTCGGCCAAAGAAACCCTTCCTGAAAAGGCAAATGAGGAAGAGGACCCCATGGTGAGTGCTGCCATTCCCCCTTTTACAGTTAAAGTTGGTGGTGCCTGAGACTAGGGAAGCTGGGGACTTAGAAGCAGTAATAATACAGGGTGTTCTTGATGCCTTATTGGGCTCCCTATATCATTGAGCAATTAGGGATAAAAACTGAAGCTCTAAACCACCCAATCAAGTTTGAACAGGTAAATGGAATGTTAATTGGAGGAGTCCCAGCCACCCAAATTACAGAACTGATCAGATTAGAAATGGGCAGGCATCGTGAACTTCTACGATTTGTAGTGGCTCCAAAAATGTCAGAATCTATCATATTGGAACTTGCTTGGCTTGATAAATGGGCCCCTATCATCAAATGGGAAGATGGATAGTGGAAGATCATAACTGCTGTTGGCCCGCTGCCCCTGGTATCTCCTAAAAAGAGACTGCCACGCAATAGGGTCCACTATCAGAAGCAGAAACCACCACTTCAGGTGAGCCCCAGATTCCTAAAGAATACAGAGACTTGGCTGAGGCTTTTAATGAAGAGGTATGCAACATTTTACCCCTTCATCGAGCCACTGATTATGCCATTGAATTAGAACCTGAGGCAAAACTGCCCAAACCAAAGATGTATTCCATGACACCAGCCGAGTTGAGGAAATGCATTGATACCAATTTAGCCAGAGGCTTCATTGAACCAGCAAAATCTAGGTTGGCAGCCCCAGTACTGTTTAAAGAAAAGAAAGATGGTGGCTTGAGTATGTGTGGACTTTAGAGGCATCAACAGGGCATGCATAAAAAATATGTACCCCTTCCCCCTAATGAAGGACTTACTAAATCACCTGTCTAAAGGCAAAATCTTTACCAAGCTAGATCTGAGAGACCCCTGCTTGGAGAGTATTCCCCCAGGAATAGGGATGAAAATAGGGATGACCGTTGCTAAAGACCATAGGTTTGGTAAGGAGCTGGTTCTGAATGATAACTCATATATTATGCTTAGTGGTTCTGCTATGGTATTGGAGAGCTTTTTTAAGAAGAATACACATAAACCATCAGGGCCAACAGATAAAGATTATCTTCAGTAAAGTCAATTTGTAGATCGTTGAAGTTTGTTGTCGTACAATTAGGAAATGTGGGGCATACACCATTACTGTTAACAAAGACCGAACTGAAGAACGTGTTGAAGAGGTTTGCCTTAACGGCTTCATCGCTATAGTCTTTCCCATTAGGACCTTTTAGGGGTGGGATGGTTTTTGAGTCTTTAGGTTTGGTGTTTACAAAGTTATAGAAGGCACAGGTGGATTTTGTGCATAGAAGATTTTCCTCTTGTTTGCAGTGGTAATAGGTACATTCTGCCTTTATCTGTCAGCATAAGGTTTTGTAACAGTTTTTAAAGTTAGGTACATATTTAGTTTTGTTTTTATGCCATAACATAAGTAACTATAGCAGAATTGAAACAGGCAATTAGGAACCAGAAAAACAACAAAACACCCGGACCTGATGGTCTTCCAGGAGAATTTTACAAATAATGAAAGAACAAGTAGGACTACTAATGGTAGACTTATATAATGAAGTTCTGATAGAAGCTAGGATGCCGGATTCATGGAGGGACACATTTATTTCGCTGAATTCAAAGGAAGATACAGATGCCAGACTAATTCAAAACTACAAACCAATTTCTTTATTGAATGCCGATTATAAAATATTTACCAATATTATAGCAAACAGGTTGAAGAGAGTTCTCAATGAATATATCCATTCAGACCAAAATGGATTTCTGCCAGGCAGACAAATTAGAAACAATTTAAGGATAGTAATAGACACTTTGTAGTACTATGAAGCCCACCCAGAGAAACAAGTAGCCCTTGTCTTTTTGGATGCCCAGAAAGCATTTGATAACCTTCATTGGTAATTCATGATACAACAAATTTACAGTATGAACCTAGGCACTAAATTTGAGAATATAATAACAACAATATATTTCACACAAAAGGCTAATATTATAGTTAATGGGGAAAATACCCAGAGGTTAAAAATAGAGAAAGGAGTTAGACAAGGCTGCTTTTTATACTATCACTTGAAATTTTATTAAGATGAATTAGGCAAAACCCATTAATAAAGGGATTGAAAGTTAGAAAAGAAGAATACAAATTGCAAGCCTTTGTGGATGACATGGGTTTTTTTTTTTTTGTAGAAGACCTGATAGACAGAGGGAAAGAGTTAATTAGTGAATTAGAAAGATATGGGGAAGTGGCAGGTTTGAAAATTAATAGACAGAAAACAAAACTCCAACCAAAAATTAATAGAATTACAAAAAATAGAATTAGAAAGGGTAATGGGACTGCAAACAACAAAGAAAATTAAATATTTAGGTATATGGCTGATGGCACACTGCAAAACAATAAAGGAGAATAATTATGATAAACTATTACAACAAACAAAGATTTAGAATTATGGGCCAAATTACAATTATCACTACTGGGAAGGATAGCAGCCATAAAAATGTCTACCTGACCTAAATTCTTATATCTATTCCAAATGATCCATGTTAGATTAAAGAACGTATTTTTTATGAACTTAATAAAATTATGATAAAATTCATTTGGTTAGGCAAAAAAACTAGAATAAAGATAAAATCTCTACAAGATATAAAAAGCAGAAGAGGATTTAGGCTACCAAATTGGGAGTTATATTATAGTGCAGCAGCACTAATCTGGACGAAAGAGTGGATCAATTTAAGTAATAAGAGAATATTAATTTTAGAGGGTCATGACCTACAAAGTGGATGGCATGCGTTTTTGTGAGAAACAGGGACCAGAAAACAACAATATTTTCATAGATATTTAATTAGGGATTCTTTATTACAAAATTGGATTAAAATTAAAAAAGACATTATAAAAAAATCCCAATTTGGCTATCTATAATGGAAGCAATGATTCACCCAAATAATTTAGATTTGAGTAAGATGATAAAATATAAAGATATATTAGATACATAAGGAAATTTGAAATTGATGCAGGATTATCAAAAACAAGGGATACAGCTTGATTGGTAGACATTTCTTCAACTACAGAACAGGTACAAACAAGACATAAAAGATTTTCAAATATATCTGAAACCACAACAACTGGATAAAATTTTACTAGGCCCAGATTAAAAAAAATTACAAAAATCTATAAATATCTGTTGGAAGTAGACTTAGAAGAAGAGATTGTTAAAGGATGCATGATAGCTTGGGCCCAAAATATCAGACACAAGATACATTTGACAGAATGGGAAAATATGTGGAATAGAAATTATAAATTAACAAAATTGGCAGCATATAAATATAAATGCCTATAAGATGTTTTACAGATGGTATTTGCCTCCTTCGAGATTAGCGAAAATGTATCCCAATATGAATCCAATATGCTGGAAGTACAAAAAGAAAGAGGGTACATTTTATCATATGTGGTGGTCCTGCTCGGAGGCCCAAAAATATTGGTTAAAAATTCAACACTGGTTACAGGAGATTACCAATGAGCAAATAGAATTAGAACTGGAATTATTTTTATTGGGAATATTCAGAAAGAAATATAGGAGAAATATAAAATATTTAATATTGCACATTTTAACTGCAGCCAGGATTGCCTATGCCCAATGTTGGAAACACACATGTATACCAACAGAGGAATTGATCATTCAAACAATAATGAGCTGTGCCGAGATGGACAAATCAACTTTGAGTTTACAAGAGAAAGAGGAACCTGATTATTACAAGATGTGGGGGAAATGGTATGATTGGATTGAGCAAAGATAGATTGTTGGATAAATAAATAGGGCTAAATAGGGATAAGCACTAGATAAGTTAATGATTTATATCCGCACAAATTCTATATATTTGTAAATAACGCACAAAATATTAGTATAAGATGAATGTCACAAACTGTTGATGTTATAAGATTTATATTTTTGCTGTTTGTCTTTTTAAAATTGTAAAAGATTAAATAAAGTTTATTTTAAAAAAAGATATTAAAAAGCAATTTCAGTTTCACTTTCCCAGGTTCAAGTTTCTTTGCTTAACATATATGATATGTTAACATATTTATACCCCTCTATGTTTTTAAGCACTAGGAATTCTCTATTTAACTAGGTTTAAGAAAAGCACTTATGTTAAGTTAGTGGCAATTTTCTATATCTCACAGGCAATGAATTAGTGTAGAACTACTTTATAACCATCAGACATAAACTTTTGGTCTTTTTTTTTATTCCATCTGTCTTCTGACATATCCCGATTCTTAGATTCCAAAGTGGTTTTCCTTTTCAGAAATTCTCCTGTGAGTTTCACCCTCAAATACTTTGTGGACTTCATCTATTCAGACACAGATGAGCCTTTAATAGTTACAAAAAACTACCCAAATCATTTTAGGCTATCTAATCACTCTTTTCTGGATTATATTCAATAGCCGTCAGAATCAAATCTATTCCAACCAATATAGTACCTTTGGTACCACCATCATCTCTATAACCATACATCTGCTTTCCAGTATTTTATCATATTTCATCTTGTATTGATAAAGACTGTCTTCTTATTACCAAAGCAGAAGACGATATCTAGTACAGAAAGTGTTTAAATTATTCAGGGATGCAGGGATACATGAAGAGCTAATGAAACAGAGCAAGGTTATCCCAAACCTGTTTTATATTTTGAACAAGTGAATCCCATAAAGGGAAGGTATCTTTAGGGCATCTCCTGATCTTAGCCTTCAGACTGGCTCATACTGAGATAGTTCTTTAGACAGCTTTGAAATCATTTAAAGTTTAACATCTTAAATTGTTTTTGACAATCACTGTAATATGTATAGCACATTTACAGCAATTTAACTGCTGTATTTTAGTTAAATTTCTGGAGATTCAAATGCAGCACTGCATATAATACATTGTATTTTCAGTCAATATGTAATTAAGGAATAGGTGACTCCTGCTAAATCTTCTAGCTTAAAAGTAGCTGCCATTAGGTGTAACTGTGCAGTTGCATTCTGTTCCAGCACTGTCACTTGAGAAACCAAACATTATAGAAAAGTAAGAAGTATTTCCAGATCAGTCAAAGGGATTATATAATATATATTCACCTAGAATAGAGAATATCCCAATCCCTGATCATCATACTTATTGATCAGTTCACTTCTGCTTCAGCATTTTTTTCATTGAAATCAGGATTAGCTAAGTCAGGGGTCTCCAACCTTGGCAACTTTAAGACTTGAGCTTTGCTGGCTGGAGAATTCTGGGAGTTGAAATCCACAAGTCTTAAAGTTGCCAAGTTTGGGGACCCCTGTTGTAAATGATCTTCCAGCTCAAAGAGAGAGAGAGAAAAAAAGGAAACTTCCACTTGTAAATCAACTCTCCTAAGCCTGAGGACTATTTCTTCACCCCTTTAAGGGGCTAAACAATTACTGTGTCCCGCACCTTTCAGTGGACAGCCTTTTGAAAACACCCAGCACCCGAGGTCGCTGCCCATCCTACCTGGCATACGGACGAAGCAAGCAGGTTCAGTGTCCCTCCCTGCTTGCCTGCTAACCATCCAAGCAACCCTGGGCAGCTTAATGAGACATAAGAGAGCACTCCCACACATGTGCAGAGAACTGCAGGGTGACGCCCAGGCTCCGAAAGAGATATCAGAATTGCTTCTGTTGCAGCCGTCTTGGGCAAGGCAAGTTAATTGGTTGTGATCGAATGAAACGTCTTCCAGCTCTTCAAGATTGAGTTTAAGAGCACCTCATGGAAGAAGCCAAGAGCAATGTGGAGGGGGTGTCCCTCCACAAGGAGTGTGAAGGGAGACAGACAATGCACCTCTGAGGAAAAGAGGAGGCGAAGCCCTTTCTATCACCTGGGAAGGGACCACGGAGGGACACATCACATGCCCCTGTTCCCCTTGCAGTTACTACTTTTGCTCTCAGCTTCTTCCATGGGGCACTCTTAAACTCAATCTTGAAAAGCTTGCAAGGGGACTCCCGGGTGGCAGAGAGAAACAGAATTCAACCGGGCATCTTCTCTGCCATCCGGAAGCCATTTCCGATGAGAGGGGGACTTGCAAGCTTCTCGTCTGCCAAGAGAGAGGCGCTCTCGCTCTCACATCTGAAAGGAACAGTGGAGAAGTTTGTGTCAGCTTCTTTTACTTGCCCTTGCTGGGAGAGTGAAAGCGCGTCTCCCCCGGCAGAGCGAGCAGTTTGCAAGTCCCCCTCTTATCAGAAATGGCTCTTGGGTGACAGAGAGAAGCAGGATTCAACTGGGCAGCTTCTCTGCCACCCGGGAGCCATTTCTGATGAGAGGGGGACTTGCAAGCTTCCCGCTCTGTCAGGAGAGAGGTGCTCTTGCTCTCCCAGCTGGAGCAGCAGGTGAGAGAAGCAGAGCCAATAGAAACCTCTCCATATGTTCCGCAGCAGAAGGCAAGTGGTGGTGGTGGGGGAAAGGCGACTGGCAGCAGCGGCAATACTCAAGGAGCGGGGAAAGGGCAGAACAAAAGGCAAGTGGTGGTGGTGAGGCAAAGGCGACCGGGGCTTGCACTCACCCAGGGAGATCATCAGATCAGGCAGGGCCACAGCAAAAGGCAGGCAGCAATGACTGGCCTGATGGGCGGGCAAAAACAGGCTGCAGGCATGTCACGCATTCACACAATGTTGTGCATGTGCAATAGGGACTGACTGGGCAGGGAGCAGAGAAGCGAGCAGAGAGGGGCGGGGCCAGCCAGAGGCCCGATTTACCGGTTCTTATGGAAAATCATAACAACTAGTTCTACCGAACTGGTCCGACCGGTAGAATCCCACCCCTGGGTAATTTCCAGTTCTGAGTCATGCCTTTTGGACTCCAAGAGCTCCCCACTGTATTTATGCAACAAATCAATGAACTGTTACATACACATCTGTACAAGGGGGTTCTTTTCTACATGAATGACATTCTTATATTCAGCAAAACCATAGAAGAACCTGTCAAATTAGTCAGGCAAGTACTGAAAAAACTTTTAGACATCACATTATATGCAAAGCTGTCAAAATGTGCATTCCATAAAGAGTCTTTGGATTACCTGGGCTACCAAGTGTCTAATCAGGGGATCGAAATGGACCCTGGAAAGGTGAAGGCAGTGCTAGACTGGCAATCATCAAAAACACACAAACAACTTCTTGGGTTTTGCAAATTTTCATAGACAATTTATCCCTTCATTTGCCGAGGTCACACTCTCTTTAACAGAGTTACTAAAAACTGGGCCTTCTCCAACCAAACCAAAACCCAATCAACCTCTTATTTGGACAATGAACTGTCAGAAATCTTTTGAGACATTAAAATGCCTTTTTGCCTCAGAGCCTATCCTCCAACATCTAGACCCGACCAAACCTTTTGTAGTCCAAGCTGATGCCAGTGATGTGGCTGTCACTACGATTCTAGTTCAGAAGAACTCTCATGACCAGCTGATGCCTTGTGCTTATGTGACCAAAACGTTGACAGACACAGAGCATAGGTGGGCAGTTTGGGAAAAAGAGGCATTTTTCATTGTGGCACAAATTGAACAGCAGCACAAATTGAAAGAGGATAGACTTTACTATCTTGGAGGCATTTCCTGGAAAGAGTGAAGGATCCTTTCGAGGTGTGGACTGATCATAAAAACCTCAAGTCTCTGAAGACACCTTGGAAGCTTTCTCCTAAACAAGTCTGCTGGGCTCAATTCTTCAAGAGATTCAACTTTAACATGAAATATATCCCAGGAGGAAAAAACATATCGGCAGATGCCTTGTCGAGAAAACCCAAATTTGACAGGAGGAAGTAGTGCAAACTATGATATCAGAAGCTCAACCCGCAGGCCAAGCAACCACCAGAAGCCAAGCCAAATGCAGCCCTAGACTCCTAGAGGACAAACTGACAACCGATTTGAAAGCAGCAATTTTAATCGATTCATGGTTTGCTGAAAATCAAACCAATTTGACAATGAACAAAAGATTAGCTTGGAAAGGAACCAAGATTTATGTACCCAATACTCTAAGATTGATGGTACTAAAATGTAGCCATGACTCATGGTTGGGGGGACACTTCAGGTTCCCCAAATCCTTATATTTAGTCAGAAGACAGTTCTGGTGGCCAAAAATGAAAAATGATGTCAAAGACTATGTAAAAAGCTGTTCAATTTGTGCCACAATGAAACTCCCTGGCTCCTCCAACAGAACTGGGAAACCCCCTCGTCTCCTCCAACAAGTAGCTAAACTAATGAAGCCATGGGAAGAAATCACAATGGACTTTGTTGTGGAGTTATTGGAGAGTGGAGGAAGTACCGTGATTTGGACTGTTATTGATTTATCCTCTAAGCAAACCCACTTTACAGTGTGTAATGGACTACCTTCAGCTAAGAAACTGGTGAAACTGTTCATGAAGCATATTTATCAGCTCCATGGAGTGCCTTGTAGACTAATCTCAGATCGAGGTGTACAGTTTACTGCCAAGTTCTGGAGGGAGTTTTTGAAGTCCATTGGGTCATCCCAAGGGCTTTCTCGGTGTTCCATCTGGCGTGTAACGGCTCTGCTTAAAAGGCGAATGCTATGGTGGAACAGTACATTAGACGTTATGTAAATTATCAACGGGAGAACTGGGCGGATCTGTTGCCATTTGCAGAAGTTGCTTACAATAATGCAGTACACAGTAGCATGGGCTTGACTCCTTTCCAAATCACTACCGGCATGGATTTTGTCCCTGTGCCAGAGTTCCCTAGGAAACTGCCAACATCCATGTCCTTAACGGATTTGATGGAATCATTAAAAAAAAGTTGGGAGGATACAAAAAAAGCTCTAGCAGAAGCCTCTGAGGAATATAAAAAACAGGCAGACAAACATAGATCTCTCCAACCACTGCTAAAAATGTTTTTGTCAACTAAATATCTTAAGTTGAAACTTCCTAGTAGAAAGTTGGGACCAAAATTCCTGGGTCCATTCCCTATATCGAAGGTAATCAATCCAGTGACTGTCCAACTTAGTGTCCCTTGGCTGTTGGGGGAAATACACCCAGTATTCCATAGTAGCTTGGTTCTAATCTACGGCTGGTACCAGCAACTCCCCCCAAACCTCTGGTAGTACAGGGTGAAACACATTATGAGACAAAGAAAATCCTCGATTCTAGATTACACCGAGGATGATTACAATATTTAGTGCTATGGAAAGGCTACCCTTTGTCAGAAGCTACTTGGGTGAAAAGTTGGGATATACATGCAGATAGATTGGTTAAACAATTTCAGTAACAATTCCCTGACAAGCCAAAGGGTCCCCTGGGAGGGGTGAGAGGGAGTTAAGGGGGCAATGCTGATTGTGTTTTGTTTATTATATTTTTCAGGATGTGATTTTTTTTCAAGGGGGGACGCCTGTCAGCTTTGGAAGCCATAGTGAGACCAGATGCTCCCACACTGCCACATTTTGAGCCTGGGAAAGTGGGAGGGGGGATTTCTTGAAGTGTATGTAGTTAGACCTAATAACATTCTTTTTCTAATGCCAGGTCATGTTATTTTGTGCATAAATGAGGGGAAGTCTTAAGTTGAGACGGACGGTGATTGGGGCATGTGATGTGATGATGGGTGCAGGTGATGGATTTGTAGTTTTTATTTATTGCAAGGAAGCCCGGAACTTTCAGATTCAGGATTCCCCAATTGTGCCAGTTACTATCCAAACATAAAGGAACTTTTGAGATGTCTGTCTTGGAATTATTGGTTGGAGTGGAGGTTGGCTGGAACGCTGACACTGATTTTGCTGAAAATTAGAAGTAAATGCCTATTTTTCACAAAAATGTCATAAAACCAGATCATGTGACCATAGGAACATTATAAATTCCCAAAAAAGTTGGGAGCACTTAAAATGTGGTGACATGACCTTGGAAGGGCAAGCCATGGGTATTTTGGAACCAGGTAATAGGTAATCCTGGAGAGATCTTTCATAACTTTGAACAGTCACTAAGCAACCAGTTGTAAGTTGAAGATTACTTAGACAAACATGAAATGTATGTAAAATGAACTCTATGACCTTGAAGCAACATTGCCAGTACAAAAGCTTTACCATCATTTTTTCAAAAGGAAGTCTATGGCTAGTGTTGAAAAGAAGTTCCTCACAGGGCTGGATTACATATTTCAGCAGGATGTTCTGACATTTGATACCTTCAAAAGAAATACTTTCAGTTAATGATATGCTTCTCTAAAGCAGGTTCTCAAAGACCCTTCAACAGAAGAAAGGTGAGTTCAGGCTGTAGAAAGAGTCAGTTTGATCCCAAACCATTTAGGAACTTGATCTGGGGTTAGAGACAATTGATACAGTAGTATGAACAATATTTGATGGTGTCCACTAGAATTTTCCAATATCAAGGCATCTTCAAGGACAGCCTCAACAAATAATGTATTGTAGCAATCCCAGTCCACAGTCAGCCTATACCACAGTCAGTCTATGACTCTAGTTGTTGGGGGTAGGGAGCCAAGGCTGAAGGAAAGTACTTTATGTCACTGGTTCTTCTAAACTGGATCAAAGAATATATCCAAAGTCTGAAATTGTTTGAGTGCTATTCTGTCTGGACTCTCATTTCCAGAACATTCCTTCTGTCTTATCAGTTAATTGAATCTTCTACCATAGGAGCACCAAATCTGAGCTGCAGAAACCCAGTAATTCCAAGATGGAGAACATATTCAATAAACCTTCCTCCTTCTATTTTCCCCCAACAACAACCCTGTCAGGTGAATTGGGCGGAGAGAGAGTCATTGGCCCAAGGTCACCCAGGTAACTTGAATTCAGAGTCTCCTGATGATTGGCCCAAAGTCAGTCAGCTTGAACTCACAATATCCCATTTTCTAGCCTGATGTCTTAATCACTAAACCAAATTGACTCTGTTGGTATCATTCTTCTTTCTTCTCTGAATAAGCTACTGTATATAGTCTTGAATCTTGCTTTAGAAAGTGGCAAAAGCTGAGGATCCAAAGAAACTAAAAGAAAATGTCATTTTTGTGTTGCAAAGTCCATCTCTCTCTCTCACACACACACACACACACACACACCTATGGACAACCTTGTTTTTTCTCCTTTTCTCTTTGTTCAATATCGTTTAAAATAAATTGAGCCCACACAATACCTTTGTAATAACTTTCCACACATGGGGTTAGTTAATTATTCTATTATTTATTTATTTTATTTATATAGCCACCTATTTGACCATGGCGACTCAAGGCAATTTACACAATGTAAAACCATATTTAAAAATAAAAATAAAAAAACAGTAAAAACTAACAAACAGAATCAAATAAATTAATAAAGTACAATAAAACAAAATTTGGAAAAAAATTAAAAAATCACCCCCAGCTCCCACCTCCTGCCCTGACGATAGCAGATAACACTAGCCATTTGATGGGATCCATCCCTCTCTGGATTCCCCAGGCCCACTGGCAGAACCAGGTCTTCAGTGCCTTCCAGAAGAGTGCTAGAGTAGGGGCCATTCTAATCTCTGGGGGGAGGATATTCCAGAGAGAGGGAGCCACCACAAAGAAGGTCCTTCTTCTAGGTCCCACCAGGTGTATCTCCCTCAGGGATAGGACCCGCAACATTTCCTGCCTCCTCGTCTCTAATGGGTTGGATAGATGTCACTGGCAAGAAATGTTTCCTCAGATAACCTGGACCCAAGCCATGAAGGGGTTTAAAGGTGACAACCAGCACCTTGAATTGCACCTGGAAGCAAATTGGCAGCCAATGCAACTCCTGCAGGAGAGGTGATACATGTGAACACTGGGGTCTGCACAAAACCATGCAGGCTGCTGCATTTTGCACCAACTTGAACTTCTGGATGTTCTTCAAGGGCAGCCCCATGTAGAGCACATTGCAATAATCAAGATGGAAAGTGACTAGGGCATGAGTGACTGTGAATAGGGACTGCTGATCCAGGAAAGGGCATAACTGGTGCACAACTTACAGTTGTGCAAAGGCCCTCCTGGCCATGACCACTACCCATTCTTCAAACAGGAGTCATGAGTCTAGGGAAACCCTTAGATTACACACAGGGTTTGTTTGAAGTAGTGCCACCCATCCAAGATCAAAGGTGGCAATTCTCCCTAAGCCAACAAACCCCAAACCCAGAGCCACTCGGTCTTGCAAGGGTTTAATTTCAACCCATTGCTCCCCATCCAGCCTCTAACAGCCTCCAGGCAGTGAGAGAGGGAGGACACAGCAACACTTAACTCACCACGGGCCGAGATATACAGCTGAGTATCTCAGCATATTGGTGATACCTCAGTCCATGGTGATGGATGATCTCACCCAGTGGCTTTATATAAATGTTGAACAGGAACGCAGAGAGTACTGAGCCCTATGGAACTCTGTAAAGCAGTGGATGAGGGCTGGAACTCTCCCCTCCTATCAACACTGACTGAGAGCAGCCGCAGAGGAAGGAAGGGAACCAAGACAGCACAAGACCAACCACTCCCATCCCCCGAAGCTGCCCCAGGAGAATCCCATGGTCAATGGTAACAAAAGCCGCCTAGAGGTCAAGTAGAGCAAGGATGGATGCACTACCCCATCCCACTCCCATTAATTGCTGTTAATATCATTCATAATAATAATTGGAATAGCCAACATGCAATTCTAATTATTAAAGTGTTACTTAATAATTCTTGCAGCCACAATGCACTGAACTCATTTAGAGAGGAAAAAGAATCATCACATCATCAGAGAAATAATCCAAATTCATGATTATTGTCCAGCCCTCTGTGAAAGTAGGCTGATGCTGCCTGGAAAAAAGATGAAGCAGGCATGCAAGCAGAATAGAAGGAAAGAAAGTAAGAGAATACCCAGCAACAAAGTATAAATGGATTCATTTACAATTGCATGGGTAGTCCACTGAAAGACTTGAAGAGATAAGTTGGTTAGGACAGATCATTCTAGAGAAACTTTATCTATGTTCTTGCTAAGATTCAGCATCTAATTGAATGGCTGTCAGGCTACAGAACTTTTTCCCATTCAATTAGCAAGAATGAACTTCTGAGAACCAAACGTATCAAAAGGAATCCTTTATTGAGATAAGACAATTCATGTAGGAGTTCAAAGCAGTGTCTGAGGTCCCTCCGGCATACAGGGATAGGTAAGGGAGTTTAGAACCCCTCCCCTTATCTTGATATATATTTAGTGAAACAAAAGCCAGTATGTTAATTCCCCTCCCACCCCTTCTGTAGGAACAATCTTTCTCACAGTTTCCCAGGACATACCTAATTTCCCCCCACCCCCTTTTTAGAACGAACTTTTCCCAGAGATTCCCGGACACATCTCACTGTGAATTTTTATGATCTTCTCATCTCCTGTCTGTGCCTCTCGGAGATGATAGGTTCTGGCCATCTGGCTTTTCTCCCTCCATTGTATCATGTGTAGGTTATACAAATTCGATATAAGGTTAAATTTATTTAGGTTACATCAAGAAATGATTTCTTTATCATTCTTCCCCCCCACCCTTTCTTCTTCCACTGAAGAAATGATAAATACATGGATCTGACAATATGTTTGTTTATGTTTATTAGATTTCTATACCGCCCCCTCTCCCAAAAAAGGGATTATAGCATGTACTCAACCAGTCAATCAACCAAAAATGAATTAGGAACTATACCATCTTTCCAAGAAAAGCATATCAGTGCAGTAAATTCAAGCAAAGATACCACATTTCATCAAAATCTTGTCAAAGCAATTTGCATAGCCAAATGTTCATGGCCTCTTCATTGTGTTTCCTTGGGTCTAACTATAGGGCAATCTTTGTCTCTTCCAGGATCTTCCAGGTCCACATGTGTGTGTAGTAAAGCACAAATTGATTTGATTATCAATTACTGTAGATGATATGGATTTTAATCTGGAATCTTAAACAATGGAAGGAAGGAAGGAAGGAAGGAAGGAAGGAAGGAAGGAAGGAAGGAAGGAAGGAAGGAAGGAAGGAAGGAAGGAAGGAAGGAAGGAAAGAAGGAAAACACTTGGAATACTGTATCCAGTTTTGGTTGCCATGATATTAAAAAAAAGGATGTTGAGATTCTAGAAAGAGTGTGGAGAAGAGCAACAGGGATGATTAGGAGGATGGAGGCTACAACAGGGGTGGGATTCTACTGGTTCGGACCGGTTCTATAGAACCGGTTGTTATGAGTCTGTGCAGTTCGGAGAACCGGTAAATCATGCCACTGGCTGGCCCCGCCCCTTCCTGCCCTGCCCACTTGCCCATCCAGTCATTCCTCATCTTGCCCGCCATTGCTGCCTGCCTTCCACTGTGGCCCTGATCTCCCTGGGTGAGTGAGCCTACAAGCAAACCCCGGTCGAGTCAACTCCCAGGCCGGCCTAGGCCATTGCACTGTCTCCCCACCCCACCTTCCCCAGGCTTACCTGGCTTGCTTCACCATAACCTAGCTAGCTAGCTGCCCCCCCCCACCACCACATGGCCGTGTCTGTGCTGGCTGAGGAAGAAGGGAATGTTTCCCCTGGCCAGGAAGAAGCCGCGCGGCCATTTTCATGCTGGCTGGGGAGGAGGAAATGGTCTCCTCTTTCCCCTGGCCAGGAAGAAACAGCATTGCCGAAGGAAATTCCCCACCGCCAGCGCAGTTCCAGGATGCACTGCCACCCCCGCCGCTCGCCTTGCCCTCCCCCTGCTTGCCTTTTGCCACTGCAGCTGCTGCTACTGAAGCTGCCCAAGAAAACTCCCCACTGCTGGGATGTTCTGGGACATGCCACCATGCTTGCCTTCTTGGCAAGAGCCTTCCCATCAGCGAGAGAAGCTCTGCAGCCCCTCTCGCCGATGAAATCAACTGGAGCATGCCACCGCCACCCCCACCACAAACATCCAGATATGGAGAGCCCCAGATCGGGACTCTGCACACAGGGCATTGCTGGAGATGAGGCCTTCCCCTCTGCCACCAGCTGCAGGAGGAGGAAGGTTGTGCAAGGTAAAGCCAAATCGCTGCCTAAGCAAGAGCTGCCAGTGGGGATGGGCGAGGCTGCAGGGCAAACCTGGCTTGAAGTTATTTGTAAATCTTCCCAAAAGAGGGAGGGGAGGAAGCTCCACAGCTGTCCAGGATGATTTTATAATAACAGAAGACCTGGGTACATTTTTATTAGACAGCCTTTCCTAAAAACACTGATTTTTGCTTGTTTGCACTGTTGGTCTCAATAAGCAATTCATCTGTCTTTTGATGCTATGCAGTTAATCATGCATTGTTTAAATAGTTTGTTAAGTCCCCATCTTTTCTGAGAGCAAGATTAAGTTTATGAATTGCTAATATCACTCTCCCAAGTAATTCCCTTCGGAGCACTTTCCATTTTGACAACTTAGGAAATAAGTATTGTCTTTTGGGTTTACCTGAATTAAATGCAGGTGTAGGCATCAGGGGAAAGATAATTTGAAAAGAGCAGTAAAAGAGAAGCATGTTTCTGTACATAACAGAAAGGAAAACATTGAGAAGTGTTGAGGAGCTGAGGTGTGTGAGTGTGAGTCAAGGAATTACAGACCAGAAATATTGCTTTGTATTCCAGTTAAATTAGAAATGGTTCTTTGTGAAGGATCTGTGAAAATTTTGGAATATTGAAATAAGGCCAAAGGAAAAAATATATAAAGCAGAAAGATTTAATTAAAGGAGAAGAGAAAAAATGGTAAGACATCCACTAACTGACTGCTTTGAAAATACCTTTCAAATGTGTTTTCAATTGTAGGATTGGAAATATTTGCTTGACTGTTTAATGTTTTGCTTTAATGTTCAAAAAGATCTTTGTCAGTATAAGCAGAGATGTATTCTTCAAGCTTTAATGCATTTTGCAAAAATCATTGTAGTAAACTGAATACCACTGTAGAACAATTTAATGGAGAGTAAAGTAAGATTTTACACAGGCAAGAAAAACGTATAGAATATATGGTGCCTGGCTCAACTGGAAGTAACTGTGAGATGGAAACTTATCAAACAGATCCAACCTAGAAATAAGAAGAAATTTCCTGATAGTGAGAACATTTAATCAGAGAAATGGGATGCCTTCAGAAATTGTGGGTATGCCATCACTGGAGGTTTTTAAAAAGAAATTTGTCCATAATAGTATAGGGTCTCATGCTTCAGCAGGGGTTGGACTGGAAAACCACCCAGGTCTCTTCCAACTCTGTTATTCTTTATAAATCTCTCCACTCAGTCTTTGCAAGAGAATGGTGATAAACAATATTTGGAAATGTCCATCAGGTCTTCTGATAGCAAAATCTCATCTTATTGGCTAGTATCAAGGGGAAGATGACTTTGAAAAAGCTTCCTGTCTCACCATAACATGAACGACGAAGTGAGGACTGGCTGGGAAGGGAGGGATGAGGAGAAGCCAGGCGAGACGCCCCTCCATGTGAGTGACATCGAGTTGGCCATAACCACTAAGCCATGCCCAACCGGTCACGTGACTACCACCACATGATCACTAAGCCACACCCACAAATTAGACCATGCCCACAGAACTGGTTGTTAAGAAATTTGAATCCCACCCCTGGGCTACAACGTATGAAGAATAGTTGCAAGAATTGGGTATATCTAGTTTCATGAAAAGAAGGATTAGTGTGACACAATAGCAATGTTCCAATATTTGAGGCCTGCCACAAGGAAGAGGTGGGTCAATCTTTTCTCCAAAGTACCAGAAGGCAGAACAAGAAGCAATGGATGGAAATTAACCAAGGAGAGAACCAACCCAGAACTAAGGAGAAATGTCGTGACTATTAGAACAATTAACCAATGGAATGATTTGCCTCCAGAGTTGTGGGTGCTCCAACACTGGAGGTTTTTAAAAAGATATTTGTCTGAAATAGTATAGGATTTCTATTTGAGCAGGGGGTTGGACTAGAAGACCTCCAAGGCATCTTCCAACTTTAGTTATTCTGTTCTGTTCCATATGAAATGCCAATTTGTGGTCTGTTTTATCATAATAGTCCTCTTCAGCAAAAATGGGCTCATTATCATATAAAGGAATCAATATGAAGGCTGTTCTTTGTCTTACTAATTGACTGAAATACTCTAACACATTGACAAAATTTTGCATGAGTAGGTAATACAATCAACTGATAATTATTTTGCAAACTTTTAACACAGTGTGAATGAGCTGACGGAATTGAAAAATGGAGGCGAACTAAACATGCTACAGAATCAGAATTAATGTTGGCAATTCTACAGAAACTGAAATTAAACACAACTCCTTTCCTTACAAGCCCAATTGTAGGGATGAACTACTGACAATATTTTGGATGGATTCTGTCACTCCTTTCAATCAAACTTCCTACTGTGGCTCCCAAGCTCATTGGCTCAGATTTTTAAAATAAATGTATAGGTATTAACAAATTGCTACCTCTCACTTTTAGAAAAGCAGGGAATAATCCCTCCGTGGGTTTCATATTGATGCTTATTGTATTGCTTCTTATACATTTTCTGCTAGCTACTTCGTGAAGCTACTTTGTGAAATCATTTTCATTCCAAGGAGGATATTAATGCATCTTAAGATGATCAAGGCTTCACTGCCTCTCCAATTCAGTGTGTATTGATTATTCAATTGGAGGCAAGTTTCACACTGACAAATTTATATCACTTAACTTGCTTCAGCCACTTTAGCTAATCAGTGTAGTTGTTAATATGATCTTTCCCTACATGGAAAGAGGTCATGCTAAGACTGTCCTCTGGTTTTTAATGAATTATTTCTTCTCCCAAACATTAAATAGACCATTTTTAGACTGATTTTTTAAAATCAGTTTAGTTCTTGGCAATCGGTGTCCATAATTTTTACCACCAGACTATTTCTCCCTAGAGCAGTTTATAAAAATTTCTCCTTTCATTCAAGTTCCACCCTCAACACTCCATGGATGTTGGAATGCCATACTCCACAGCAGAGATTCTGCATTAATTTTTTCCCATTATTGACATGTGTCTAGGCCAAATACTTTGGGTCACAATTCCTTTCTTTTTTTTCATGGATGTTCTATTGCAATGCTTCTCCATCTTGGCAACTTTAAGAAATGTGGATTTCAACTCCCATAATTTCTCAGCCAGCATGCTGACTGGGTAATTCTGGAAGCTGAAGTCCATACATCTTAAAATGGCTAAAGTGGAAAAAACAGTTCTATCAGATCTAGCTTCTTTCAAACTTTGGCAGGTGAGGAGGGGAGGAAGCTTGAATAACTATGCACTAGTATTAAAAATAAAAGACCAGTTTATGTGAATGTATTTATTCTCCTAAACATTTCAAATCTTTTCTATATTAAGCAGAATTACAAACAAGTTTCATGTTATAAAATACACTTACATTCTTAGCAGTTTAGTGATTTCACTCATTGTTTTAAACTTTGATATAGAGAACTAATTTTAGCATTTTATTTATAATTTCATATAACATTATACCTTTTACTTAGATTTATATTGTTGCATTCACAGTTGATTTTGAAATTAAAATCCTAAACATATGTATAATTTTAATCTCTATCTATCTATCTATCTATCTATCTATCTATCTATCTATCTATCTATCTATCTATCTATCTATCTATCTATCTGCTACCCTTCAAAAAGACCTTGACTATGTATCACATTGGTCAAACAAATGGCAACTTCAAATCTCAACAAATAAATGCTCTGTCCTACATATTGGCAAAAAAAAAATCAGAAAATAAAATACAGGCTGAATAGTCAAGTCCTTGTTGATGATCCAAACTCTGTCAAGGATCTTGGAGTACTCATTTCAAATGACTTAAGTGCTAGAGCCCACTGTAACTACATAGCCAAAAGGGCTTCAAAGTTGTTAACCTAATCTTACATAGCTTTTTCTCTGGTAATATTATACTAATAACAGAGCATACAAAACAGTTGCTAGACCAATACTCGAATACAGCTCATCAGTCTGGAACCCACATTACGTACTTGATATTAACACAGTTGAGAAAGTCCAGAAATATTTTACAAGAAGCATTCTTCACTCCTCTACTCATTGCAGAATACCTTATGCCACCAGACTCAAAATTCTAGACCTTGAAAATCTAGAACTACGCCGCCTTCGGTCCGATCTAAGTATAGTATATAAAATCATACATTGCAATGTATGAGGTTAATCGCACCAAACCTGATTGCAGGAAATACGACTTCAGCAACAGAGTAGTCAATGTCTGGAATACTCTACCTGACTCTGTGGTTTCTTCCCCAAACCCCAAAAACTTTAACCTTAGACTGTCTACTAATGACCTCACCCCTTTGCTAAGAGGCATGTAGGGGGCGTGCATAAGCGCACCCACGTGCCTACCATCCCTGTCCTATTGTTTCTTTTATTTTTCTTATATGTATCCATGTATTCATAACTATGTTTTATTTATACCTATTATCTTGTAAGCAATTGACAAATAAATAATAATAATAATATTCCAAGCATAATCATTGGTATTATGTTTTTACATTTGTTCTAGTATCTTGAATCCTAGTTATTATTAGCATATGTAGGACAAACTACCATTATATTGTTTATAAAATTATAAACTAATGTTATAATTTTAGTAGTGAATGGAAATCTTCCTGGTCAATCATCAAACCAAATGAAATAAAGAACTTTAGTAACCCTTTGCAAAGATCAAAATTAAGTACCTCATGTAATCTTCTCTACAATTAACATTACCCCCATGTTTCTAAAACAGTTAAACGTTATTTAATATTAAAAGTCCATATTTTATCTTTATAATGTAAACTGCTGAACAAAAGTCTTTTTGCATGATCAATCATTCAATGTTTCACAGATTTTCTTTGATCTAAGGAGTGTAAGATTCCTGAAAATATTATTTAGCTAGTTATTAGCAGGGGTTGGCTGCTGGGGTCCGCAGGGGTTTGGGAGAGCCTCTAGCTAAGATTCTGCACAGTTCGGAGAGCCCCCAAATCCCACTCCTGGCCAGCCCCGCCCCTCCCGCCCCTCCCAGGAGTCCCCACATGGCCCGTTTTGGATGCAAATAAGTGCAGGGTGTGTGCAGAGGCTTGGGGAGAGAGAAAAACGGGCCTCCCTGAAGTTCAGGAAGGCTGGAAATGGGCCCGTTTCTGGCTTCCAGAGAGCCTCTGGAGCCCATGGAAGGCAAAAATGCCCCCCCACACCATGGTGCAGGAGGCCAACCAGGCCATGCCCACCATGGCCACACCCACCCAGCAAGCAGGAAGAACCTGTTGCTAAAATTTTTGAAGTCCACCCCTGATTATTAGCCATTTCTTTAAAAGGTAAAGGATCATTTTTATATATTGTAATGGGCTTCTCAGAGCCTGGCAGTGGACAGAGCTTTTGCAAATTATTACAGGTAGAAAAAAAAATGTTCTCTATTCAGGAAAAGAGAAGCCACCTCTGCAATCCATCAGTAGGTGGCTAGCAAGCTGACAAAGAAATCACGGCACAAAGGCAGAAGAATTGGGTAGTAAAATAGCTCATTCAATAGCCAAGAATTCTGTAGCTTATTTTCTTTTCCTTTTCAAGAAATCTATTTAAAGAGGTCTATGTGAGAAGATGGATCTTTTGCTTGTAAATGGATACCTACATGTAAGTCATGTAAGTTTTAGCTTTGCAAAGGACTGCTCATGTAGTAAGTGAAGTAGCAATATTTTAACAGTTTAATAGAGTTGGAAGGGTCCTTGTAGGTCATCTAGTCCAACCCGCCCCCACCCAAGCAGGAGACCCTATACCAGTGCTTCCCAAACCTTTTCAGTCCACCCCCTCCCCTTGGTGCTACAAACTCATCCTTGGTGCCCCCCATCCAGGGATGGGATTCAAATTTCTGTGGGTGTGGCCTAATTTGAGGGTGTGGCTTGGTGGTCACATGACCAGGTAGGTGTGGTTTGGTGGTCGTGTGACTGGGTGGGCATGGCCAGGTGACTGGCAAACCAAATACAAGTGGTCCTCACTTAATGGCCGGTTGTTTAGCAAGTGTTCTAATTTATGTCTGGCCTCCCCAGAGCTACTTGACCTGTTTTTGGAGTTTTGACCACCATGCACACACATGTACACACACTCCCTTCTAACCCTGCTGGAGCAGGTCATTGGACTAGAATCGGCAAAGCATCTCTGATTAGATTCTAGTAGTGAATAAAATCTAATCAGAGATGCTTTGTTGATTCTTGTTGATTTGTTTTATTTATATTTCTTTATTTTATGTTGCTGAATTGCATTGACATGTGTGTCCCTTCTTGTGCACAACCCAGAGGCTTTTGTGATTCTTTGCAGCAAAAATTACTGACCTCTGGCTTTGCTCCACTTTTCAAATGTGCTGCCACTGCCACATTCTAGGTGCCGGCCCCGCAGGTCCACCCTATTGAGCCCGCTGCACTGGAGGAACCTCCCCAAGCAAGTTGGAGCGGAGTGGTGCACCAAGTCAATGGGGTGAGCCTGAAAGAGGTAAAGAGAGAGAGAGAAAAGAAAGAGAGAGAGAAAGAGAGAAGGAAGAAAAGAAAAAGGAAAAAAAGAAAAAGGGACAAAGAAAGAAGGGACAGAAAGAAAAGGATATAAAGAAGGAGGGAGGGAGGGAGGAGAAAGATAATGAGATATGTTTTCTAGTCCAATCACCTGCTCCAGTAGGGTTAGAAGGGAGTGTGTGTGTAGGTGTGCTGCTTTCGATGTTTCCCGACATGGCTGCAGGGGCGGCCCCTCGAATGCAGGCAGCAGCACAACTTTGCTCAACTTTCCAACATGCCGCCATTGCTTGCCCTGGGCTTCCTCAACCCTGCCTGTACTGGCTCCAGGAAGGAGAGAACAGCACCACCCTCTATGATGTGAGTGCTCCGGGAGGTGGGGGCAGCTTGGAAGGCTGATCCCTGGTGGGAGGGGAAGCTTATGAATTTGCTGTCAGGCACGGCAACTACAAAGATGGGCAGGCTTGGCTGAGTAGGATCCTGGATATTGGGCATGTGGTCAAAGCCCTTCTTCTTCTGCCTCCCCCTAGGTGATCCATGGATGCCATTGACTGTTGCACCGAAGAGGTGCAAGGAGCTCAATGGGGTGAGCCTGCAGAGCCAGCGCCTCAAATGCCCCCCTGCTGCCTCTTAGCACCCCCTGCCAGCCCCCTTGCCTCTTAGTGCCCCCCTAAGGCATCCCCCCCCAACGGACGGTACTGCCCACTTTGGGAACCACTGCCTTACACCATTTCTGACAAACGGCAGTCCAATCTCTTCAAGTCTCAAGTGATGAAGCTCCCAGAGTTTCTAAAGGCAAGCTGTTCCATTAGTTGATTGTTCTCACTGTCAGAAAATTTCTTCTTATTTCCAGGTTAAATCCCTCCTTGTTCAGTTTCCATCCATTATTTCTTGTCTGGCCTATGGGCGCTTTAGAAAATAGCTTAACCCCTTCCTCTCTATGATAACCTAGCCTCTCAAATATTGGAACACTTCTATCATGTCTCCCCTGGTCCTTCTGTTCACTAGACTAGCCAAGCCCAGTTCTTGTAACCATTCTTGGTTCTCCACAGTCCCCAGATGATTATCCTGATTGCTCTTCTCTGCACTTTTTCTAGAGTCTCAACATACTTTTTATAGTGTGGTGACCAAAACTGGATGTAGTACTCTAGGTGTGGTCTTACTAAGGCTTTATAGAGTGGTATTAGTACCTCACTTGATCTTGATTGTATCCCTCTGTTAATGCAATTTAGGATTGCATTGGCTTTTTTGGCTGCCACTGCATACGGCTGGCTCATATTTAGCTGGTTGTCTACTAAGACTCCAAGATCCCTCTCATAGTTACTGCTATTAAGCCTGGTTTCCCCCAATCTATATGTGTGTTTTTGGTTTTTCTTGCCTAAGTGTAGGACTTTACTTTTCTATACATTGAATTTCATTTTGTTAGATAAGGCCCAGTGTTCAGATCTATCAAGATCCATCTGGACAGTACATAGCTTATATCCTACGCCTTTTTTCCTTCTCTCGAAAGAACAGTGGTAAAACTCAGCAATAATGATTATCTGATCTTCTATACAATAGAAAATATCTGTATTTCTCTGGAATTGCATGCGTCCAAAGACCCAAAGTGTTCAGCTGCTACCACCTGTGTTTCAACAGCCCCTTATTTTGCAGAACTAAGCTTGAGAAATTTGAAATGACATGGAACCTTCATATCCACATCTTCTGGATATTATTAGAAATAATGTCCTAATGATCTGGACTAATGCTTTGTATAATTTCCAGGTTAAACCTTCTAACAGAAATTGTCTCCTATCGAACCTTCAGATATGAGAATTGAGAGGGGAAGAGGAGGAGGACAAGGAGGAGGCAAATAACAGGAATAAGCAATGGGGACTTGGCAAACTTCTAAGAAGACTGAGGTAGCCCAGACAAGAAACACTAATCATGAGTACTAACATCATCTTCATTGTTACAGTAACATAATTTTGCAGGTCTGAAAGTACACATCTCCCTTTTCACTTTTAGAGTCCAAGAAACTTGGGAAAGTGCCTTCTCAGATTTTTTGCCATCTTTGGCCATTAATTCTACGGGCTAAGCGGTCTCTTATCTGACCACACCCAACTTTATGGCTGCTCCTTCTCTTGTCTCTCGAGGATATGTAAAACAGGGTTCCATTGATAATTGATTGAATACCATAAGTAGCTATTATAGTTCCTTCTCCCATAATTCATGATAAAATCCTATGAAAATAGGAGGATGAAGATGGATATTTTTTGCCCCTTGAGTTATTTGTAAATATAATGTAAGTGGAACACAACTAAGTAAAAATAAATTACCTTCCTCTAAAAGTTTGTCTTAAACCTATTTTGATAAATCTCCAAAAAGTCAAAGCAATAAAATGCTAAAGGAAGAAGATTTTTTTAAAAAAACACCAACCACCGACAAAATTGTGGAGGTGTTTTCTTTCCCATGGAAGAGCTTCAATAATTCTCCATCACATCTTCAACCTCATGGTGAAAAATGTCTACCTCTAACAGTGAAATATGTCCTGTGCTTACTGCATTATCCAAGCTTTCCCATGAATATCTCTCACAAACAGAACTAATAAAAACTCTAAAGAGAATGCTGGGTCCCACTGACAAATAGGTTAAGGTGGATTGCATGCATACATGAAGGGCTTATTTCTAACTATCTGGGAGATTGCACAAGAATAGATGGGAAATCAGCTGACTTCTTGAGATTTTTTTTTTTTTTTGAGAAGCCAATGATAAATACTTTTTCCCACTGCATTCTAGGACCACGGAAGACATGCCCTGCACAGCAATAGTATAGAATATTGACCTTGTGAGAAGACTGCTAACCATCTGCACTCTTAGTTCTTCCTTCCTAAATCTCAAATTTTGCCTACTCAACATTTCTACAATAGTCAAGGGCAGATTGCTCTATACTTTACTATGACTATAAGTAAATTCAAATTATGGATTTTATAGTCATAGAAAAAGAAAGTGGAGAAAATGCAACCAACAATAATAACCATATTATAGACATGGACTATATAAAACTACCTTGGGAAGTATCATGAATTTATATGAATAAAGTAATACCATAAAGAATTTGGGTGGAGAAAAAAGGGGAGGCTTACCTTTTTAGCTGTTTTTTTTTAAAACAAAAGTGAGGACAATGTACATTTGTGTATCGCATGATGGTTAATATCGTAATCTGATTATTTTGAAAAACAAGATTAAGAATAAGCATCAAAAATTTCTATGTGCACTTGGATCACTGCTGATTCTTTTATCATACAAATACACTTAGAAAATGGGAAGAAGATAAATTAATTTTCCTTTCCTTGGAGCTTAGATTTCAACTGGAATTCAAATCCAACCCCAGAAAAGACAATGTCTGCTAAAATTTGCATCATTATATGATGAATAGGAACAATATTCTATCCAACTGCATAAAATTCATATTTTTAATAACCACAACCAAGTTTGCTCATTCCTGTATGTCCAATTTTTCTTAATAGTTGAAAAAATCAGTCATTGGGCCAATGTAAGCTCTTGTTGGACATTCAGACACAATGTGATGAATATTTTTTTTAAAAAAAACAAACTATTGATTATACAACTAAAATAAGAAATAAGCACATACACAACACAAAAAAGGAGAAGGAAAAAAGAAAGAAAATGAATAAAAGCAAACAATTCCATTATCAACAGTCTGTGGTTCCTTATTTGTTATCACTATTGGTATCATATTTTCAAATACATCTTATTGCGAATATGTAATTACTACCACTTTTTCAATTCAACAATATTTACTAATATATTTTTTATTTTTGATCTATCCAGTCATACCAGCATTCCCAGCTCTGATAATATTCTGATGATTCTTTATCCTTGAGTGCTAACGTTAATTTATCCACCTCTGCACAGGCTGCTATTTTCTAAATGATCATTTCCTCTGTTGGAATATCAGCTTGTTTCCAACACTGTGCAAAGATTACTCTAGCTGCAGTAAGAATATGTAATATTATATATTTGGCTTTTTAAGAAAATTGTCTGTTAAAAATTCTTAATAAAAAGAATTCTGGTTTTAATTCAATTTGCTCCGTCATTATTTCCTCTAACCATTTTTTTTTTAATTCTGTGCCAATATGTTTGGGCTTCAGTGCAGGACCACCACATGTGAAAGAATGTTCCGTGTTTCTTTTTACATTTCCAGCAGTTCGGATTCATGTTAGGAGACATCTTCGCTATTCTCGAAGGGGAGAGATGCCATTTATAAAACATTTTATAGGCATTTTCTTTATATGTTGCTGATTTTGTGATTTTTATTATTCCTAATCCAGACCTTTCCCCATTCTCATAATGTAATGCTACACCCTATATTTCTACTCCAAGCTATCATGTTACCTTTGACTACTTCCTCTTCTAATTCTATCTCTAATAGATACTTATAAAATTTGTTTATATTTTTTTTATCTGAACCTAATAGGATTTTATCTAGTTGTTGTAACTTACTGTAAAATGATGAATATTTTTTCGAGGAGCACCACAGTCACACTGAGGGGTAGAGACAAGACCCCACTTAAACAATGAGTCCTGGCAGATACCATGTTGGGTACAGATCCTGTTCAGAGTTGATCAATGCTGGCGAGGAAGGTCAAAACCTGGGACCTTTTGTGTAGAGTTGACCACCCTGTCCTTAAATGGCTGGGTGGACTGGACATTAATATTTAAACCACTATAAGTCCATATATTTGCCGTATGCTAAATAAATAAATAAATTCTTAATAGTGACAACTTTGTACATATTTTTCTTTAATTTCTCTTTAATTGAGCCAGAAACTGTTTCACAAGATTTGGCGACCACAGAATCCAAAGGGTAACTATTCTTTACAAATTAAACATTCAGAAATTTAGGCTAAACTCTATTCAATGATTTTCCTAGACTTGATCATTGCTGATTCTTTTCTTCATACAAATACATAGTAGTGAAATAAAGGCTATGAACCATACCTTTCTTTTTTCATCCGTGTAATCCTTGACCATCAGGTATGAAGAATCAGGACCACACTGTAAAATGTCAGTCAAGCTAATTTATTGCTCATGCCTATACACAAGAATCTAGTCAACTAATGGTCAGCAATAAATTGGTGTTCGATAAGAATTAACAGAATTCAAGAAGGATTGGAGTTAGACCACTTGTGGGAACATAATGACTCCAATCTGATTCCTCTCTTGACTCCACAATCAGTTAAGGAGGGTGTTTAGTGTCTATGGTAGAAATATGCAAGCCACTCTTGTACCAATGCATGCAAAGGGAGTATACATTGATTCATTTTACATATGTTACCCAGTTTTACCCTTTCTGGATTTTTCTCATGCTTGTGTATTTAAGGAGATTAATTTAGTTTTAGTAGTATCTGGAGGCACCATAGAACTCTGGGTCCCCAGTAGCAGCTGCATACTGTGTCTGCACAAATCACTGGAAGCCAAGAAATAGTGATATTTAGTCAATGGAATAGAAGACCCCAAATTCCCAATAAAAATTTGATAACCAATTAATAAAAGCCTAAATTTTAGAGTAAGATTTAGCATGCTTAGCTTGCTAAACTGTAAGTCCAAGTGTTTTGTGGGAGAGGGCAAAAGGCACAAAACAGGAAAGATTTGCAAATATTATACCAAAATATGGGTTCTAAAAGGCAAGTTTCTTTTTAAAAAATCATAGTATTGAACATGTAATGTTGATTTATCTATGTATCTGATAGAAACAACGTTGCTAAGTGTCGTATTATATATATATGTGCAAATGCTATGAAAATACAGGAATTGCTGTAAATGGACATGGATAAATACCTTGTAATCCTATGTTGTTAACATGCTGTCACTTGTGGGAAATACTGTATAAAAATCACAGTAGACATTGGGAGCTTAAACAGGCTTTGAAATTCTCCTCTGGAATAAAAATTCTTTACAATCTTCATATCAGTGTGTTCAGCTTGGGTATGAGCAACGAACCCTGTTTTGGGCTGGGACAATATCCATATTGAAGTCACATCTCTCATCATAATATATACTAAATATGAGAGAGTTAGGAATAAAGCAAACATAACTTATTGAAAAAACACTTTTGCAATGAGAAGTATGATTGCAAGTCCTAAAATCTTAACAGCTTCTAGTCATGGACTATAGAGAATTTTCCCGTAGTTCCAGAAGCAGACACAGAGCCAGTCCTCAATAAATTAAGATAATCTTTGTCTTAATTGTCTTCTCTGGAGATTTCTGGTCCATCAAATGGCATAGGCAGATTATATTCCTCCCTCTAAATCCATTTGGATTTGCAACAGAAGCTTCAGCAGAGCTTCATAAGCTTACAAGGAGCCTGGGATGTGTTTGATAGAAGTTGTTGCCTTCCACTTGTGACCCCCTCCTAGTTTAATAACCTTTCTCTAGCAGAAGAGACTGTTCTTAAGAAAATCCTTTCTGGGGAATCATAACAGTTGCGTTTTGATTTATCATTGTATACAGAGAAAAAGAATGATTGGATTCCACCCTTGAACACTCTTCATTTATTTTATGAATGACTCAGTGCTGTGTTTAAAATTCTCCAACAGCATATGAAAGAGAGAGTGAGAGCGAGAGAGAGAGAGAGAGAGAGAGAGAGAGAGAGAGGAGAAGATCATTGAATGAGAGAGAGAAAAGGGGTTTTCATCAAAATGGAGGAACCCTGTTTCTCCCCCTTGCCCTCCTAAATAATGCACAACTCTATTTGACAGATCAATCTCCCATTTGTACAAAAACAGTTCTCTCCCCTCCCAAATCAGCTCAGAGAATCCAATTGAATCACAAGTGTCTTCCAAATCAATTTAAATCAGCAGTTTAAATTGCATCAAAGAATCAAATTGGATTGCAAGCCTACTCATGCATACCAGAAATAGGTTGCATGGGGGATGTTCTCAAGTGTGACAGCCATACACTTCATTTTCATATGGAGAGAAGACATGGAGTGACAAGCTTATAGAAGTACTTAACTGTTGCATTCTTCCAGGATGCTTTTTCAACTAAATTACAGCCCTGAGTTTTCCTGATGATTTCTACCAAAAAACGTATTGGATGTGACCCTAGTTTGGTTTTTGAGATGAAGGTCAATCAAGTTGCTGCTATGAATAAACATTCATTCATTCATTCATTCATTCATTCATTCATTCATTCATTCATTCATATATGAGTATGAATAAATACTCATTTAGCAGTAAGGATTATAGTCTTAAATGTGCATCTGGTTCGCCGAACCAGTATTTGAACTGACTGGGTGGCTGGCCCCACCCACCTCACCCCACCCCTCCCAAAAGTCTCCATGCGGCCCATTTTCTATGCAGGTTAAGTGCAGAGTCTGTGCAGAGGCTCTTGAGAAAGTGAAAAACGGCCCTCCCAGAAGTTATGAAACAGGCTTGTTTCTGGTTTCCGGATGGCCTCCAGAGCCCGGGGGAGGCTGTTTTCATGCTCCTAGAGGTCCGAGGGAAGCCTCTGGACCCTTGGGAAGGCAAAAATGGCCTTCCCAGAAGTTCCAATAGGCCACGCCCACCATGGCCGTGGCCACCCAGTAACTGGGCAACAAACCAGTTGCTAGGATTTTTGAATCTCACCCCTGAATAAGGAAGACTCTTAAGTAAAGTAAAGTGAGTTTTGATTTTCGGAACCTGCCTGGACTACTTAAATGGAATTGATTAATAATCCTGAGATGTAAAGACCTATGATTATTGAACTTTCTGAGGAGTAACATTGGATTGGAATATATTGTTTTTGGACTTGAGTAAGAGCAGGATTTATTAAATTAAGATAAGATGCTCCATCAGGGGGAAATGAGTGAGATTTCAAGAGAAATGGTGTTGATGTTCCAAGGCATTAGGGGCACTATAGAAAAGAATCATAGAGAGATACTGTAAATAACCTAACGCAAGGCATAAATGGCAAAATAGAAAATATGCTGATAATGAATGAAGATTAAAGAATCCAGGAAAGAGAGGAGACAGCAGAAAGAACAGAAGAAAAGACAGAATGGACAAACCAGCAAACAAAGCAAGAAGATGAGAAGGAGAAGACAATAAAACAATAACGACTGATGAAATAAACCAAGGGAAAAGTACTTTAAGATATTTAAAAATGAAATTGGATAACCTGGAAGATTTTTAAAAAAAAACCTGAAGGTTTCATCAGAATTCCACAATATGGAAACAGACATTTTCAAGAAAACTAGTTAGGTTTTCATAGTAAGCTCATCCTTAAACCTGGATTAACAAAGCTTTATTTCAGGATTTGCCCAAGTAAATAAATCATACAGTAGCCTGGTCATCTAAAATTCTATGATAATGTCTAGTTTTCTAAAAGACACTCAAGCACATATTACTCAACTCAATTTCAACTTCTGCAGCATTTTGCATGAAACCAGTTTCCTAATTCTCAAGCAAGCTCAGAAGCCAAGGAACTGGACTGTCCACTAGCAAAACAATGCACAAATATTAGCTGTACTTGCCACCAGGGGTGGGATTCTACTGGTTCTGACCGGCTCTATAGAACCCCTTGTTAACTTTCTAAGCAGTTAAGAGAACCGGTAGTTAGAAGAAATCTCCTTTTGTTTTTTTCCACCCAGTATGCCTAGATGTACTGTCTCCAAAGGAGGTTTTATTTATTTATTTATTTATTTATTTATTTATTAGATTTTTATACCACCCCCTCTCCCAAAAAAGGGATTTGGGGCAGTGTACAGTCATATAAAAATAGAAACAAGATATAAAAATTGTACAGTTAAAAACAATTTAAAATGAATTAAATTAATGGCCGAATTATAAAATTATCAAAATGTATAAAAACAGATAAAAGTTTAAAATACCAAATTTAAAACCCAACGATTATTACTGGGCCAGGCCAGCCTGTTGAAAAAAGTGGGTCTTTACTGCGCACCGGAAGGTCTGAATGTTGGTGATGGCCCGTATCTCCGGGGGCAAGTCGTTCCAAAGGGAGGGAGCCCCTGCAGAGAAGGCCCGCACTCTCGGGGCCACCAACCAGCATTGCCCAGCCGACGGAACCCCGAGGAGGCCGACCCTGTGGAAGCGCACTGGGCGGCAGGAGGCCGTTGGTGGTAGCAGGCGGTCCCGTAAGTACCCAGGTCCCGAGTCATGGAGCGCTTTAAAGATGATCACGACCACCTTGAATCGGATTCGGAAGGCCACAGGGAGCCAATGCAGCTCGTGCAGGAGCGGTGTAACATGGGAGCTCCTTGGAGCTCCCAAGATCACCCGCGCGGCTGCATTCTGGACCAACTGTAGCCTCCGGATACTCTTCAAGGGGAGCCTCATGTAGAGACCATTGCAGTAATCCAAGCGGGAGATGACGAGGGTGGACGTTTCCATGCGAAGTGCGCCCAGATCCTGAAAGGGCCGCAACTGGTAGATCAGACGAATCTGACAGAAGGCCCCCCTGGCGATGGCCGTAATGTGATCTTCTAAAGACAGCCGTACATCCAGGAGGACACCCAGATTGCGAGCCCTTTCCATGGGGGGCAAAATTTCTCCCCCCACGGCCAGCGACGGAATAAGCTGGCTGTATCTGGATGCAGGAAACCACAGCCACTCGGTTTTGATCAAGTTGAGACAAAGCCTGTTAAGACCCATCCAACTCCGCATGGCCTCCAGGCACTGGGTCATCACTTCGACAGCTTCGTTGGGGTGGCCCGGGGTAGAGATGTACAGCTGAGTATCATCAGCTTACTGATGGAACTCTACCCCAAACCCACGGATGATCTCACCCAGCGGCTTCACATAAATGTTGAACAGCAGGGGCAAGAGCACAGACCCCTGGGGCACCCCGCAAAATAGGGGCCTCGGGGTCGACCTCTGCCCCCCTGTCAACACAAATTGCGAGCGGTCAGAGAGGAAGGAGGAGAACCACCATAATATGGTGCCTCCCACTCCTAACCCCCCCAACCGCTGCAATAAGATACTGTGGTCGACAGTATCAAAAGCCACTGAGAGATCTAACAGGACCAAGACAGAGGAACAACCCCTGTCTCAGGCCTTCCAGAGATCATTCACCAACGCGACCAACGCCGTCTCCATGCTGTGCCCAGGCCTGAAACCCAATTGGAGGGGGTCTAGATATACCATTTCATCCAGGTACTGAGGGAGCTGACGTGCCACCACACTCTCAACAACCTTCGCCACAAAGCGGAGGTTGGAGACCGGACAATAGTTCGACAATAATGCTGGATCCAGGGACAGTTTCTTGAAGAGGGGCCTTGTTTTCTTTCCTGGTATTTTCTTAAAGGGGAAGGGTTGTTCTAAATTTTTTACACTGGTGTTGGGAGGAAATACTCCCCTGGAAATACTTCAGCACTTTGAAGAAATAATTGAATAATGAAGCAGAGCTGCTGGAAAGGAGCTTTTAATGACAAGGAACCAAGATGAATGACAATCAGCAAGGCTTCTTGGTTAGCTAGAAAGATTGACATTCAAATGTGTACATAGTCTTTCTGAGTTTTGGTCTAAAACTGGTTTTTGGTGAAGTTTAATTCTGTCCTTGGTGACATTTAATCCTGTGTTTATTGATGGGGTAATTTTCCCTATTCAGCTTTGTTTAGAAGAAAAAGGTTAATCTCTGTTCTGAAGAGAAACTGGGTTGAGAAATCTGGCTAGTTCCTGTGTCTATTTGTTCTGGTAATTGGTTTAACAAGCAACAGCTACTGTTGTGATTTAATTATTTGTATTGTGTTTAAATTTTTTCCTGCCTCATGGTTTCTTTTTCTATCTGGGCAGGGAGTCTTCCTTCACTGTTTAGTAGTATCTGGCACTGTCCTTTTGGGGTGTACTTCCAAGAGGCAGGATGTAAACTTGGCACATATTTTTTTACTGCCTTTCTGGGGGGGCATGTGACCTTTCCTTAAATCTGGATGATTTCCTTAGGATATCTTGTGAGGTGAATGAGACCAGCTGGTATCTTTAAGTGGTGCAAATGGATCTAAGGATTGCTTTTCCTAGGTGTGCTCTTTCTGGAGAGCTTAAATGATCTCTCTGCTAAAGGGTTTCACTTTATGAGCAAGAGTTGGCTGCTTGATAGTTATCACTGCATTTTAAGTATTTTCATTCCTCAAGGTGCTCTGGCACCCTGCCTGATTTGTAACTCCAGCTTGCAGGTATTTTTAATCTAATAATTGGTATTTAGGGCAGCTTTTTGCAAGCAAAGAAGATTTTTGTATTTTTGTACAGGTAATCCTTGATTTACAACAGTTCATTTAGTGACCATTCAAAGTTACAATGGCACTGAAAAAATTGATTTATAACCATTTTTCACACTTACGACCATTGCAGCATCCCCACTGTCATGACAGGCCAGGTGAGGAGAAGCGCCCCTTGATATGAGTGATGTCAAGTTGGCCACACCCACCCAGTCACATGACCACACCCACCCAGTCACATGACCACCCAGCCACACCCACTGTCAGCCTTCAAGATTTCTTCCTTTATTTCCTTTCTTATGCTTGCATCTTTCGGCTGCCATAAGTAACGGGAGGGGCAGTGGGCCATGATATATTTGGGAAGCGTGCTGGAGTGAGTAGGAAACGAAACTGTATATCTAGGGGAGGGGGAGTCTTGCTTAAGTTTCTATTCCTTGCTATTCTATTCCTTGCTATGCGCAACCGCGACTCTTTATCAAACTATGCCAAGGTCGACAGGACAGAGGCCTCATCACCACCTGAAGATGCCCACATGATGTTATGCACCATTTCCCATTGGAGGAGCAATGTGGACTGTTGGGGGTGGGAACGTTGCCATCACTTTGTATATGTGTTTTTCGTGCTCATTTCCTCAGATTCAGAATTCTTTTGTTGCTACCACTTTGATTTCCAGTAAAAGATATCTTTACTCTAACAATTGGAGTTTAAGTGTTTCTTTCTTGGACTTTGAAGGGAGCACCTGCTGACATTATTCTGAATCTCCCTTTTACCAGCCCACCCGGAGAAAACCCAAATTTTCTTCCAAGGGGGTTTGCAAACAAACAATGTCTAGTCCAGGCAGCGACCAAGAAGACCAGGGAGCGACTGGAGGACCAGAATCCCTGTTGATGGAGGGAGCAGAAGAGGCCGACTTCTTAGCAGAGCTAAGTCTTGGCGAAACCCCAGCTGTGAAGCCTAAATGGTCCCTGGGAGTCGGTTGGAAGGATCCTGAGGAAAGGCCCCCTCCAGGAGTGACCACGACCCGTCGTCGGGGGAAGGATGAGTCATGGCAGGAGAAGGAACGGAGAGGTTTCTTACTAACGCAAGCCATGCAACTTTTACATGAAGCTGCCGGAGAGGCTCAAGCTGATCAAAGGTATGAGGGGGAAGAGGGGGAGGTAGCCCCAGGCAGAAGAACCAGAGCAGCCACCCCCATAAATCAACCTGGGCCGGCGCAACAGGCAAGCAGCAGCAGCACAGGGCCCCCCGGCTGGGGGGATAATTGCCAGAAGGTGTAGAGCTCCAAAAGTGCCTCCGTTGGAAGTAAAATATGGAGGGGACCCCCAGGAATTAGGATTTTTCCTAGCACAAGTTTGGAGCCATATGGAGGAGTATGGGCAGGATTTTTCCTCAGAAGCGGCCAAAGTCAGGTGTGTAACCAGGGCTCTGGAGGGAACGGCTGCAAAGTGGATGGTGACTTTGCATAATGATAATGCCCCTCAGCTGTTGAATTATGACCAGTTCATGACAGCATTGCGCACTAGATTTGAAGATCCTCTAGCTGAACGCAAGGCTAGAATCAGGATGGAAACCATAAATCAGGGGCGAAGGTCAGTAGCTGATTACACCCAGGAATTTAGAGAGCTGGCGTGCCATATCCGCGGCTGGTCCCAGGGGGCCCTGATAGAAGCTTTTAAAGATGGGCTAAATGAAGATGTTTATCAATGCCGTGTGGCCAGAAGAGACCCTGGTGAGCTGCAGCAGTGGTACGTGCTGGCAGCAGAGGTGGAGATTGACCTGACCCGAAACAGATGCCGGGGGATTTTGTTTTGAAGAATTCCCCTCTCACCAGGCCTCAAGAAGCCTTAAAACCTCTAAAGGGAAGACCAGCAGCAAAACCCAGGACCAGAGCATGTTTCCGATGTGGGAAAGAGGGCCACTGGGCTGCAGACTGCCGTGCCAAGCTGGAACCAAAAGGGGCGCCAGGAGGAAGGAGAAGGTCTGAGAGGCCTCCAGCCACGCCTCGTGGATTGGCGCTAAAAGCGGAGGAGGTTGTAGAGGTCACCTCTCAAAAAGGAGGGGGGTTGGGAACTCCAACCTCTTCTGAAGGGAGTGAATCCGAATTGGAAGACGACGCACTGGTAAGTCCGAACCAGGGCCCTATGACCATTCCAGTGAGATTAAGGGTACCCACGTCAGGGGCTGAAGGGGACATGTTGGCTTTGTTAGACTCTGGGTGCACAAGGTGCGTAATCAATTCAAAGGTGGTAGAGAAGCTGGGCTTAAGGCTAAAGACTCTGAAGACGCCCATAGCTTTTTGCCAATTGGATGGATCGGTAGCTGGGGGTGGCCCTGCTCATTTTATAACGGAACCAGTGGAGATGACAATGGGGAACCATAAAGAGACTCTGTGTTTTATTGTGGCCCCTGGGATGGAGCGCCCCTTAATACTGGGTTTGCCTTGGCTCCGGAAATGGAACCCCCATGTTAATTGGAGGAGGGGATCACTACGCATACATACAGACCAACCCCCAGAAGGGGAGGGGCAATCCAAATTGAGACCCAAAAATCCCACAGAATTGGCTTCTACTGGCACTGAGATCCTGAAAGGGGAGGAGAAAATTCCAGAGGAATACTGGGACCTAAAGGAGGTGTTCAGTGAGAAGGCCTCGGATGAGCTCCCCCCTCATCGCTCAACGGATTGCAGTATCGAATTCTTGCCCGGAGTAAAACTCCCAAAACCGAAACTGTATTCAATGACCCCACGGGAATTAGGAGAATTGCGGTTATTCATTGAAAAAAATTTAGAACGTGGTTTCATCCAACCTGCTAGGCCCCGGGTGGCGGCTCCAGTGTTGTTTCAGGAGAAGAAAGATGGCTCCTTACGCTTGGTGGTCGACTACCGTAACCTAAACGCCATCTCGGTGGAGAACGTGTACCCCCTCCCCCTGATGAAGGACATGCTGGCCCACCTCGCTAAAGGAAGGATTTTTTCGAAACTCGACCTGAGAGAAGCATACTACCGAATCCGAATCAAAGAAGGGGATGAGTGGAAGACTGCTTTCAACTGCCCGATGGGTTGTTTTCAATTCAACGTCCTGCCATTTGGCCTACAGGGGGCGCCTGCAGTATTCATGCAAATGATAAATCAAGTATTGCAAGAGCATTTGTACAAAGGAGTGTTAATTTATCTTGATGATATTCTTATCTACACAGAGACTCGTGATGAGCATGTAAAACTAGTGCGGTCAGTCCTGGAGAAACTTCGAGCAGCTCAGTTGTATGCCAAGTTGTCAAAGTGTGAATTTCACCAAGAGAAAATTGACTATTTGGGCTATCGCTTATCGCACGATGGCATAGAAATGGACCCGGGGAAGGTGCAGGCAGTTTTGGAATGGGCCCCTCCCCGTACCAGGAAACAACTGCAAAGTTTCTTGGGATTTGCAAATTTTTACCGTCAATTTATTCCTGCTTTTGCGAAGATCGCGATGCCTATCACGAATCTCCTTAAAACCAGAGGGGAGGTGAAACCGAAGCCCAGTACACCACTGGAGTGGTCCGTGGAGTGTCAAGCTGCTTTTGAGAAACTGAAACGTCTGTTTGCTGCTGAACCCGTACTTAAGCACCCAGACATGGACGTTCTGTTTGTAATCCAAGCTGATGCGAGTGACGTAGCCGTTGGGGCGGTGCTACTTCAAGTAAATGAAAAAGGTACCTGCAACCATGCGCTTATACCTCCCGTAAACTAACTGAAACCGAGAGAAGGTGGGCCATCTGGGAAAAAGAAGCTTTTGCAGTTCGATGGGCTTTGTTAACTTGGAGGCATTTTCTAGAAGGAGCCAAACACCCTTTTGAGGTCTGGACAGATCACAAAAATCTGGAGGCTCTGAAAACGCCTCAGAAACTGTCTCCCAAGCAAGTTCGCTGGGCGCAACATTTCAAGCGGTTCAATTTTTCTTTGAAGTACATTCCTGGTGGAAGGAACTTCATGGCAGATGCTTTGTCCAGATTACCTCAGTATAATAGTGCTCGCCAAGAAGTGGTAAGACCTATCATCCCAACCGAACAGTTGGCAGCTCCAATGGTCACCAGAGCTCAGAAGAAAAAAGAGATTGATTTGTCAACCGATTTATTGGCACAATTGAAAGAAGCTCTAAAACTTGATGATTGGTTCCTAACCCACTCGAATGACTGTACCATTAGAGATGGATTGGCCTGGGTGGGGGCCAAATTATATGTACCGGGAAAACTAAGACCCGAAATTTTACATCAAGCTCATGATTCTAAACCTGCTGGACATTTTGGGTTCGTGAAGACCCTACACTTGGTCAAAAGGCAATTCTGGTGGCCCACGTTGAAAAAGGACATTGAGACTTATGTCGCTAGCTGCCCTATTTGTGCTTCGGCTAAGCAGCCGCCTGGTAAACCAGCAGGCTTATTGCAGAATGTGGCTAGACCAATGGCCCCATGGAAGGAAATCTCCATGGATTTTATAGTAGAATTACCTGACAGTGGAGGAAATACAGTCATTTGGGTAGTGACAGATCTGTTTTCCAAGCAGGTACACTTTATACCCTGCGCGAAGATCCCGTCAGCGAAGACGTTAGCTAAGTTGTTTATTCTGCATATCTACAGGTTACATGGAGTTCCTGAACGCATAATCTCTGATAGAGGCGTCCAATTCACTTCAAATTTCTGGAAAGAGTTCCTAAAGTTACTAGGCTCCGCCCAGGGGTTAAGCTCCGCCCATCATCCACAAACCAATGGGGCCTGCGAGAGAACTAACTCGGTACTGGAACAGTATCTGAGATGTTACATTAATTATCAGCAGGATGATTGGACTGACTTACTGCCTTTTGCTGAGGTGGCATACAATAATTCGGTACATAGTAGCACCGGATTCACTCCATTTAAAGTGGCCTCGGGACAAGACTTTGTACCCATACCCGAGCTTCCGCAAGAGAAATCTAACATTCCCTCATTGGATGAGTGGATAAGGCATCTCCAGATAACTTGGCCAGCTGCCCGCAAGGCTTTGGATGATGCTCATCAAGCTCATAAAAAAATTGCAGATAAAAAGAGACGTCCACAAAAACCATATCAAGTTGGTGATAAGGTGTTTTTATCAACCAAATTTTTGCAGACCACACAGAAATCGAAAAAGCTTGGATCTAAGTATGTGGGACCTTTTCCGGTTGAACGAGTTGTGAATCCTGTGGCAGTTCAATTGACACTGCCAAAAACCCTCCGTCGGATCCATCCTGTTTTCCATGTTAGTTTGTTAAAGCCTGAACGTACATCTGATCTGCGGCCTACTCAAGTAGCCCCCCTGTACCATTGCTCATTGAGGGTGAACAACATTTCGAAGTTAAAGAAATTTTGGATTCTAGGAAGAAGAGGGGTCGAGTCCAATATTTGGTTGTGTGGAAGCATTTTCCTTCTTCCCAGTCTGAATGGGTAGACGAGAGAGATGTTAGAGCTCCCCGGCTGGTGCAGGCGTTTCGCACCATGTATCCTGATAAACCCTGAACATTAATGCTGTTGTTATTTGTTTGTAACATCTTATCTTTTATTCTTATATTTTTTAGGACTAACGTTTTTTTGCAGGAGGGCCGAATGTCAGCCTTCAAGATTTCTTCCTTTATTTCCTTTCTTATGCTTGCATCTTTTGGCTGCCATAAGTAACGGGAGGGGCAGTGGGCCATGATATATTTGGGAAGCGTGCTGGAGTGAGTAGGAAACGAAACTGTATATCTAGGGGAGGGAGAGTCTTGCTTAAGTTTCTATTCCTTGCTTTTCTATTCCTTGCTATGCGCAACTGCGACTCTTTATCAAACTATGCCAAGGTCGACGGACAGAGGCCTCATCACCACCTGAAGATGCCCACATGATGTTATGCACCATTTCCCATTGGAGGAGCAATGTGGACTGTTGGGGGTGGGAACATTGCCATCACTTTGTATATGTGTTTTTCGCGCTCATTTCCTCAGATTCAGAATTCTTTTGTTGCTACCACTTTGATTTCCAGTAAAAGATATCTTTACTCTAACAATTGGAGTTTAAGTGTTTCTTTCTTGGACTTTGAAGGGAGCACCTGCTGACACCCACCAACCATGCCCACAGAACAGTTGTTAAAAAATTTGAATCCCACCCCTGCTTGCCACCCAAAGCAAGAGGCTCAGCTTGCTATGTCACCTATGAACCTTCCTTCTGCTAAATTTATGGCATGCATGTTACATTTTTCAATTTGTAGATTTCTTTAACAGCTTTTCTAGTATCTGTAACATAAATAGCATTTCAACAACTGCCTCCTTGAACTTCTGTTTGAAAGACTTCTGGTTCCAATATTGGCCTGACAGATCCATTGTGATTAAATAGGCTTCTTCCTGATCCTTCGAAACATATCACGTCTTTATTTATCCATATCTTTCCAGACACAATGAGCCACTTTGGGCTTCAAGTGGTGACTGGTGTTATAAAAGTCTCCAAGAAATCTAAATCATCCATTTCTGCCATGGCAGGAAACTGAGAGTGGCATCTTCCTTCTACTGCTTACAAATAGATTAAGTAACACAGGTGGAGCTTTAAGGTATTATCCAAAAGCTGCCCAGCTCACACTAATGAAAAAGCTATTTGCCTTCACCATCACTGCCATCTGCCATCTCTTTAGTTTAACTTATTGTTCCTTTCTATTGCTGTGTCCTCTGTGTCAACAGTGATCAATACTTTTCTGAAGTGGGAGTCAGTAAAAAGCCAGCCAAATTAATCACTGTAAGGAAGAAGCAAGGTACAGCTATCATACAAGTTTGATACCGTAGCATAAGGTCATTTGTTGACAGTAGTCCAAGAGCTCAGACATCTTGGAAAAAGGAACAGTATCCTCCACCTGGTGCTGAGGGACTGGGATCAGAGTTGTCAGAAGCAAAGCATTTGTAGAATACAGGGCAGGGCAGGACCACATGTGTACTTCAAATAGACATCTTCTGATTTTCTGAAGTCCCTTCCAATAATGCATAACTAAAGAAAAAACCTATTAGGGTATTTATTTCAAAGAGAGATCTCTACCATGTTTTGTTTCTTTTTCCTTATGACAAAAATCCCGTAAAGTAAGTTGGACTGAAAGGAAATATGAGAATGAGTATCCAGAATTATCTCATGAGCTTCAGGGTCAGGACTGGGATCGTGAAGAAGGTGTTATAGATACAACATCCCAAGAGGTGAAAAATAACCAGCAGTGCCATGCTTTGCCACACCAGCCAAATATTTTCTGACAAATGAAACCCACACCTTTAGTGGTGAAATCCAATATCACCATGGATGGATCCAAAACAAGTCAACTCAGGTCAATCAAGGAGCAAAACTGGTGTTTCAAGAAGAGAAGTTGAATTGAAAATATGGCCCATATGGCAACCAATTGTATTTTTCTATGACTGTCCCTACCTTATGGAACACCTTTCCCCCAATGATGTGGAAGTCCTACAACCTTTAGCTTTTTATTCGTACAATACAATACCTGGAGTTGGTTGTACGAAATCCCAAGGGGATAATTGAGGCATTCAATTGTTTTGGCTTTATGATTTTTATGGTTCTGGGTTTTGTGGTTGCTGTGAGCCAACCAACTGTACTTTAAGATGGGTGGCTATACATATCTTTTAAATTTTTAAAAAGTGCCATCTTTTTCTGTCTGGTTCTTTTGTTTTGGTACCTAAACTAACAGTGATACACATACAGAAAAAAAAAAACACCCTAGTCATCTTCTTAGGTCTTTGATGATGCTATCTATTCAGTCGTGTCCAACTCTTGGAGATTCTATAGACCAGGTCTCTCAGATTCTTCCAATCTTGCATTACTTTTTTGAGTTTTTTTTTAATGTTTTTTTTAATTAAAGCTGGGATCAGCTTTGATGGTGTCCAGCCACCATGTTCTTTGGTGGCCTGGTTACTGTCATTTGACTCCAACAAATCCACCACCATTCAAATCATAGCCGCATCTCTCAGAGAAAAGAAAATTGATTTATTAGAAGTTGTTGGCGTTGGCAGGATGCAGCTGATACTAAAAGACATCATTCATTTCCCCCTTGACCCTGGTCTTCCCCCCACCCCCTGGATGTATATTCTCCAATGGGACCCATCCATAGCCAAGAGTCATCAATCATGCTCTCCAGTAATATTCTTGTGCTCCGACAACTTTGGCCTGTCAGGGCGATTATCTAGGCACTTGAGGAATGCACTGTTTTCCCCCACTCCCTTTCTGCTGGCAGCTAAAAAGACCAAAGGAGTATCTTTTTAGTTGATGGTTACTTTAATGGCTAATTCTTTCAAAGATGGCTCAAATCTCAGTGCTATAAAAGCTGGCAGTTCCCAATACAATTCTCTTGCCTTGTGGCTGGCACCTGACTTGAGAAATTTGATTTTCCACTACTTTGCTCCTTCAAGCAAAGCTGGCATTCAGGATGCATGAATTAAGAGGATAGTTAAATTGTTCAATTGTTAGTAAGTTAAGTCTGGTAGGAGTATAAGTAGGAAACAAAATGTAATAATCAAGCAAGCTACTGCGCCCAGCTGGCAAGAAATCATAGAAAAGAAAAAGCTAGCCTGCAGAGGGCATTCGGGATTCATTTAGCTGTAAAGTCAGATATTTGTTTGGATGACAAGCTGCATAAATTCAGCAGCAGCTAATGCCCCACTAATCAGAAATAATCCCCAACCTCCAAAGCATCTGTAAAAGAATGGTGAAGTGAAACATACAATTCTGACTGATATTGAATCAGCATATTAGTACCTCTAACTCAGCACTGTCTGCTTGAGAAATGGATGAGAAATTCATTTGTTCATTTAAAACTTTAGGTTACTCTAGTGCAGCATTCCTCAACCTGGACAATTTTAAGATGTCTGGACTTCAACTACCAGACTTTTCCAGCCAGTGTGCTCTGTCTATGGAGATTTTCAATCATCCAGGTAATTTCATCCAGGTGCTTTTTCAAGAGGCAACTGGACTTTCTGGTTTTTCTTTGAAGTTGTTACACTTCTCAACCAAGAAGTTTCTTTAGCTCTGACTGGATGGTGAAGGATTTATGTTCTTTGCAGACAGTTGGTCATTTGCATTCTTCTAGCGAGTCATTGAGGTCACATTGAGGTGGCCTCAATGACTCGCTAAAAGTCTGTTTTGTCAGTATCACCTGAGTGGTGCAAATGGCTGTGGAGCCTTCCTGGAACTGCTGAAATGACTGTATTGTAGACTGAAGGTAGATGATGTTGAGAGAGGGCTGTTTAATTTTGACATAGATGATCTCTTTGACCCCTCCATTCCCCACCACCCAGTCAGAGCTGAAGAAGTTGGGATTGCTGAGCAAAATGGGTGAACAAACAGGAGAAAGGAAATTTTGTTTGCATGTATGCATGGACTAGAGTGTGGGATAAACATCTTAACAAAGGTGGTGGGTGGCTCACAAAGGCTTGAATATAAGGGTAAGAGAAGGGAAGAGAGATAGATGCCACAAACGAGAGAACTACCAGGACTGAAATGAATAGATGCCTCTTTGGGAGTGCCTGTTTTTAGCAAACTGATGACGTTTTAGCGTCTCCAAGCTGCTGCTTTCAGACTGGACACCACAGCAGCCGTCAATAGCCCTCAAAAGTTGAAGAAACCCTTGCTGCCTTTGCAACACTTTACAAGAAATATATTCAAGAGCTTTGAAACTCTTCTTGAATAAAAGTGAGGGATGAAAATGGAGGTCAAAAAAACAACAACCCAGTACTGTGTGAAGAGGAGCAGTGAAGTCTATTAGCATGTTGTTCAGGTGTCACCAATTCTTAACAAAGCAAGTATTAGCGATGCTGCTCATGTAGATCTCTCCCACTTCTCCATCCCTGATTGCAATTTCATTAATGGCACTGCAAGAATAAACTATCCAACTCCACTGGGTCCATTCTCATTATTGCTCATGCACTTGATGTGCAAGATTATTAGACAACTGAAATCTGCCTTCCAACAGTTAAAGAAAAATCTATTTCTTCCAGATAGTCAGTGATCATGTTGCTTTCTTGGGGTCAGTGATGCTACAGCTTAACAAGGGTCATGAAGGGGATTTGGCCCATTATCCAATATGATGAAAGACAAATTCTTATATAAATAAGGAGAGAAGTAACTCTGGCATGGCACATTTGGCGAAAGTAGTCAATTGAGCATGCTCAGATCTTATTTCTCTCTCCAACCTTCTCTGCAAGACCTGATGCTTTTCAGGAACAGGGCCTTGATCATGTAGAACTAATCTAATGTTTCTGGAAAAGTGATCTTACTAATAAGAAAACAAAATAGTAACTAAGACAGTATCTTTCTTAGGCCAGCTAAATATTCAGAAAAGCTAAAAGCTTACTCATTTTTGAAACATGAAGTAAGTCTCAGATAATACCTACCTATGCATTATTTAAACAGTGGCAAAAGATTATATCTTAATTTGTGTAGCAAAAGAAAGAGTTAAATGTAAGGTGTTACAAGATGCAAAGGAAAGAGGAGGGTTGGAGTTACCTGATTTTAAATTGTATTTTGCAACTTGCTATTTGGTTTGGATCAGAGGTGGCATTCAACCAGTTTATACTGGTTCGGGTGAACCAGTAGTGGTGATGTGGTGTGGGTTGTTGAACCAGTGGTGACCCCTAGCTGGCCACGCTCCTGACCTGGTCGCATGGTTCCCCACTTGACCCGGTTGCTCTCCTAGCTTTCCCTACCATGTGGCAGCTGTGGCACAGCTTGGGCAGATGTCCCCAGACTGCTGCACATGCACACTGCATGTGCAGCCACTACACATGCAGCGCGCATGTGGAGCAACCCTGGAACATCCGGCCGCCTGTCTGCTTCCCGGAGCACATTTTCTTCCTTCTCCTGGCAGACGTGCCTCTTCCAGCCCGACCCAGCCTGGCCGGCCAGCAGATGGGTGGGCAGATGTCCCAGGGCTTCTCACCCCCCTTGTCGCAAGATGCCTGCAGCTGCTGCATGCTTTTTTTTGGTGCAGCTGCAGTCCAGCAGCTGCACCAAAAAAAGCATGCCCTGTTCTATGTGCCGGGCCTGGCAAGTCTGAGTAGCCAGCACATAGAACAGGGTGGCATCAGACCGTTGGAGAAGCAGAGCAAAGCTGGAGATCAGTAGCTGCCTCTTTCGCAGCGGAAGAAGCCTCCCCGAATCAGCCGGTTGGTCTCCTCCTTCTCTGCCTATTTGTTCTGTATGGCCAAGGAGGAGGAGACCAGATGGCCAATTTGGGGAGGATTTCTGCCTGAAAGAGATGGCTGGAGACTGAAAAAGAGTCGCCTCCAGCAGCCGCCCCTTTGGCCAGCTGATCTCCCCCCCCCCCCCCAGCTATACAAAACAAACAGGTGGAGAAAGAGAAGACCAGCCGGCCAATTCGGGAAAGATTTCTGTGCTGCGAAAGACACAGCTACTGATCTCCGGCTTCACTCCGCTTCTCCAATGATCTAGCGCAGCCCTACTCTATGAGCTGGCTGCTCAGACTCGCCGAGCCTGACATATAGAGCAGAGCATGCTTTTTTTGATGTGGCTGTTAGACTGCAGCCACTGAAGGTGTCTTGTGACAAGAGGGGAAAGAAGCCCCAGGACATGTGGCCACTTGCTGGCTGGCTGGGCTGGACTGGAAGAGACACATCCACCAGGGGAAGGAAGAAAGCGTGCTCCAGGTGGGTGGGCACCGGGACAGGTGGGTGGATGTCCCGGGACCACTTAAAGTTTGACTTTAAGAGCACCACCATGGAAGAAGCCAAGAACCAAGAACAAAAGTAGTGACGGCGGGGGTGACGGGTGTGTGTGTCCCTCCACAAGGAGTGTAAAGGGAGGCAGACACTGTGCCTCTGAGGAAAAGAGGAGGTGCCGAAGGCCTGGCTGTCATTCGGGAGGAGACCGCAGAGGGACCCATCACACCCTTGTCGCCCCTGCCGCCACTACTTTTGCTCTTCTTCTCAGCTTCTTCCGTGGGGGCACTCTTAAAGTTGATCTTTAAGCGCTGGAAGACATTTTGTTAGATTGCCACCAACTCATCATTGGGAGAGGTGTAGCCCCTGAATTCATGAGAAGTCTTCCTTCACGCTCCCTGTGCATGCTGAGAGTGCCTAACCAGAGCAAGAGAGAGTGAAGTTGACCGCTTTGAGGTGAACGCCTTGACTTCCCCTCTTGCTCCTCACAGTCGCCCTGAGCTGATGCGGTTCTTTACTTGGGCAGTCAGGTGGCCGCAGCAGCACCCACAGCAGCAACAGGGAGCACCGCAACAATGAGGTATAGTAAGATTTGGTGGTGCAAATTTATCTCCGAGGGGTTTCTGGCAAAAAAAAAAAAAAAAACCCATTTGGCAGGCAGACTCAGCAGGCAGTCGTGAACTTTAGTTGGGCTTTTTTTTGTCAGCCCAAAGCCAGAGGAGGAAGGGGGAAGGTACGTAGGAAATCACCCTGTCTCTGCAGCATCAGTCATGTGACTGAGTGGGCGTGGCCAACTCGATGTCACTCACAGCAAGGTGCCGCACCATCTTGCCCAGTTGGCCATGCCCACCCAGTCAAATGACCACCAAGCCACACCCACCAAACAAGCCACACCCACAGAACCGATAGTAAAAAAAATTGAATCCCACCACTGGTTTGGATGAACAAATTAAGTGCTACTGAGAAAAGAAGCTTTTTTGGCATACATCAGCAGAGAAATAGTTTAGAATATATATAAAGGTTATAACATATAAGTTCACATTTATATTGGAATTTATGTGAACAATAAGGGACGATCATTCTATCATGCTTGGTGGATGCATGAAAAATCTAGAAAATTTTGGATTCAAATAGATACATTGATTCAAACGATTTTTAAAATTAATATACAACTGCAACCAAAAGGCTACCTTCTTCACACAGATAGAGAAACAGTTGAGAAAAAAGTCATGGGACTTTGTTTTTCTATATGACAACCAGAGCAAGATTATTGTATGTACAAAGGTGGCAAGATTTTGCAATACTTACAATGAAGGAGTGAGTGGTAAAGATGATAGAACTTATATTTTATAATATTAAAATAACTTTGCAGCCTCCCTGCAGGTCCTTCCTTTAAGTACACAATAAGCCATAACAGGGGACAGGGAACAGATTCTACAAGAAATACTGGATTTCTACTTTATTGATATAGACTATAATATGTGAGCTCTCTCTTACTTCATGACATCAGACTTGGGTGACAACTCAATTGATCAATTTCTGTTACAACCAATGGCTTGGCAATTGATTGGATCCTGTACTTGCAGAAAATTGTAGGAACAAAGTAAGGAGAATCTTGAAACCTGTGGCAACATTTCTACTTCCCTCCCTTGTATATCAAAGAAAATCAAGATAAGCAATTTGAATTTCTTTTTCATGTTTTCCTGGCTTCCAGGGCTAAGCTCATGTTTTCCTAAATATATGGATAGCATCTAAGGAGGTGGCAATAATCAACAATGTTATAAGCAATCAAAAATGAAAACAACAGACTTTTGATAATCTGAGTTATAGGATGCTTTATTAGGGAAAATACTGCAGTATTGGACTCAGTTCACTCTAGAAAAGAAAAATTTCTAAGAGGAAGGAGACGCTCTCCTTTCAGTGAATACAGCTTATATCAAATCACATAGTTACATAATACTTCCTTTTTCCATATATAGGACGTTATGCCAAAGACAAACTTCGCAATCCAACATATTTGTTTCACAAAAACATATTTCTCAACTTTTCTGTCCTTTTAAAAGGTCAGGCTATGGACACAAAATGGCTACAGTTTGGTTCTGTAGTTTCTCAAGTATAATATCCAAATTTTACTTATAACAAACAACAATCAGATTCCAGGACAGCTGAATAAAAGATGGAGAAATATTGCAATAGCACTAGCACTGACAAGTTCAGATCTAAGAAATTGCATAGATCTCCCAAAAGTTTCTCCATAATGTCATAGGAATAGCACTTAAAGTTATATCCTGCTTCATGGTGCTTTACAGTCCTCTCTAGATGGTTTACAGAGTCAACATATTGCCCCCAACAATCTGGGTCCTCATTTTACAAGTCTCAGAAGGATGGAAGGATGGGATAACCTTGAGTTACTCAGAAATGAATTGCTGGCAAGTTGGCAGAATTAGCCTGCAATATTGCATTCTACTGCACTACCATGGCTCTCAATAGCTTGAGACAAGCAGAGAAACAGCATTGCTGCAAATTACATAGGAATAAATAAAGTAAAAGACTAATCAATGGACAACCCATCATAGGACAGAATTCAATCCAACAGACAAGGTATAGTTGAGTACCAAACACAAGTTTCAGCAAACAGGTGAAGGGGGAAACAGTTGACTTGGGAAAGTGGAAATGTAGTTGAAAAAGACTGCAGTAAAATATGGAGTAGGCTGGGAAAGACTGAAAGGTTACAGTCAACGAATTTTAGATCTCCTGGAAATCAATAATCACACACCAGAGAGCCAATTTCATTGGCATTTATGAGAGTGATATGGACAAGACATTGTCTTCTTTGAAAAAAAAGTGTACAGTGACTTTATTTTGAGACTTCCCCTGATGTGAGACCAGGAAACATTCTTTACTTCAGATTTATTAAGAGAAATATTTCTCTGTCACTCATTTATGCAGTGACAGCAATAAATCTGCAGAGGTTGAAAGGTTCATAAAAGAAGGAAAGGAGCTGCATTTTTACTACCTCACTTGAAACATTGTGTGCTTCTAATCTCCAGTTGCAGCTGATGCTACGTGTTTCTTAAACTTTCAGATCTTAGTAATATCCCACATGGAATGGCTAAGTGACTCACATGATCTGCAACTTCTATTCTTCAGATCTTGAATACAATCTTGTAACGTTCAGTTTAAAAACAAACAATATGAAAAAACCACCCTTTGGTTACACAAACCTTTATGTAACTATTCAAAAATAAATTCCCATATAGTCCAAGTGGATTCAATGTGCAGAGTTGGAGCACTCCCAAAATATGAAGAAAATGGCACAATGCCCAGTGACTAGCTGATATCACAATATTAATACCATGTACTGAAACACCATGTCCTCATTAATGTACTGTAGTTCAAGAAAGACACCCAGATTCCTAGTCTGCTTTAACTCTGACATGGTGGCCAATCTCAGGTAGCCTGAGCCCTTTTTCTAGAATTATAAAGTCACATGGTGTTGCTGAGGGATTGAAGGCATGAGCCAAAGGATCTCATTCCAGGTGCATCCAGGTGATTTGGAGATAGTTACTAGATGCCTCATAATTTGGACAGAACCTGGAAGCCAATTTAGAAATCATGGGCAAGCCAGCCAGAAATCTACCTTGCAGGGTCTTCTACTTCCTTTTAAGAATCATGAGAACTCTGCTTCCCTTCATACTTTGTTATCCCCTCCCCCAAACTGGTTGCCATTCCTTCTGTCAGACACACCAGATGGTATTTTCTATTAAAGGGTCCCCCCACCCCAGTTTAAACAGCTTTTGAAAATTCTCAATCACAAACTGTGGACAAAGAGCTTGGGTTATCAGGTGTCCATGTGTGAAAGTTCAATTAAGCTGATTTATTACTAAAAACCTATACGCGTGAATCCTCTCAACTAATAGTCAGCACCTGGTTAGAGTTAGATTAGGATCAATGGCACTCAAGGAGGATAGGATTTAGTTCATTTGTATCTATATAGGAAACCTAGGCTGATCCTTCTCTTCACTCTGTCCCCAGGTTTGCCTAAGCAGACCAAGGCCTTCAGGGAATAGTGATGTTCTCCAACAATTTTGTAATGACAGGAATTCTTTTTAAATGAGCAGTAGGACAACTTCTGATTTTAAAAAACCCACAAATCATAAGCCATGTTCTTTAAGAATATCTTTCCCTGGGGTTTTATTGGAATGTAAGAGACTAGAAAACTATAGATGGCTGAAGAGTATAATGTAGAGTGCACAAATAAGCAGGGATTAATACTGAGATTAATACTAGATCAACAATCAAACAATAAGTGGTATCTCAGTCAAAAAATTGCCAACTTCGACAAATAATAAACAACAATCCAATCAAGGAACCACCAAGAAGAAAACAACATTCCCAAACCAACATTACAGGGCAAGCCATTGTATATAAACAGAGAGAAAAACCCTTCCAGCACTGATGATGTTATCTAGTTGGATAATGCAAAGTCTGCAAGAAAACAACCAAGCTCAGAGAGCAATGAGAACTCCACAAATGAAGAATGTTCTGCAGCAGATATAATGCACCATTTAATCTCAGACACACAGATGCACCACTTGATCTTAGCCAAAAAAACAAGCTGCAATGTCCAAAGTTCAAGAAGAAAAAAGTAAGCTATTATAACTTCAGATTTTCTGAACTTCTTATCTGAAGTCACCAAGACAGAATTACAATAGCATTTATGAATTATTTCGGCTTTAAAATAGCACAGGTTGGTTTGTGAAACTAGGTTAATGATTAAAATCAATGTCTAGATGTCATGGATTTTTTTAATCCATGCAAGACTAATAGAAAGATGATATATTTCAGGAATATATCTGGCTACAGGTGAGGCTTTAGGGGAAATATTGTTTTTTAAGAACAATTTAGAAGTTATGCAAAGATTCTAACTTTATGGCTCAAGCTCACACCAAATCAAGTCATTTTAATCTTGAAACTGAATTTTAGTGCAAATCCTAATTTTAACATTCTCTGTAATAAGCACTGGTAATCTTTCTGGGTCAGTCAAAGATTGTCACAAACTGTAATCTCAAATAATATATACTAGAATATGGACTACCTTAGCTGAAAATAGGATTGTGAATACAGACAAGAATATTCAAGCCAGAATCACTTATGGACTTAGATTGGATAGTGGTATTACCACTTAGATAGAAGAAATCTCTCCAATATTTCATCTCCATTCCAATCTCCCATTGGAAATACTGGCTTTTCTTATGGGATCACATTTATATGTGGGAGCTAAAGAAGAGTGAATGATGTTCCAAAGCAAAGTGCAGAGAAAAAAAGGAAAATAATAATAAAGCAGTAGATTTGTAAATTATGAAACTTCACATTACAATCACATGGACCCTCTTGCTATTAGTATCTTTTACCTAACCAAATTTGTCTTTTGCTTTTCCTGGAAGTTGTGATTATGCCATATCTGCTAGATACCAACACTAAAGGAAATGGCTATTAATACCACCCAAGCAATTTGAAATTCATCCAACATTAAAAGACAGAGCATTTCACACAAGAATTATACGGAGAGAAACACAGCTAAATACATCGAATCTTTCTGATTAACTGAAATAACCTTAGGAAGCATCCAAGTAGCAATATGAAAAAGAAAAAAGAATTGATATCATCTCTAATTTTCCCAAGAGGAATGTATTCATTTATAGTGTGCGCAGGAAGAAATATTTTAGTCACATATTTCAATATATATATATTTTGGTGGAGAGTCAAGTGGTCTTTTGACAGTTCTAAACATTTATATTTTATAATGAGTGGGGACATAAAATGCACTAACTCGTAATAATAATCAGATTTTAAAAGCCCTATTCTCATTGCTGGATACTTAGTTCTTGCTATTCTTGGCCATAGACTTCTTCCTGAGAATTGCTTCATGATGATGGTTTGATTATTGGTCATTCATATTAATTACAGCTTCATTCTGTTTGAGTTGAGGGAGGAGGTGTCAGGCACCATCTGGGTAGTTGGAGATCTACAGTACAACAGGAGATTAGGGCCAACACAGTATTCCAAGATAACTGTTTTGCAGCAGTGCAACCCACTGTACAACGAAGCTACAATGCAAATCAAAATTATTTCCTTGATAAGAACTCAGATCCAAAAACTATCCTTTTGATGAAAATTGAGAAATTGAAGTCCAAAGAACTTAGTTTCTGAAGGCCATCTTCATCCACAAGAAGCTTCCTTGTATTGAACATCTTTTAAGATCTTTTTCTGGATGCCGCTACCTTATGAGCTCAGTTAGGTGGCTTCTAGAGGTAAGGCAGTTTTTGCTAGTTTGTTGTTAAGGGCACTAAGTGAGCCTTTCCTGCTATCTCCCTTTTGTGAAATGTTCTCCATATTTGAAGAAGCAGCATAAAAGGAGCATTGATGCTTTTGAACTTTGGTGTTAGAGAAGACTCCTACAAATATCATGGATAAAACATTGATCCTAGAACAAATCAATCCAGATTTCTCACAAATGACAAATGACCAAACTCAAATGATAATATTTTTGGACACATTATACAAAGACCTAGAATCTATAATACTGGGGAAGCTGGAAGGAAAGAGATCAGCTGCAAGATGGGTGAATATTATAATGGCAAGCATTGGGAGATCTGAAAGGCCAGGCGGGAGACAAATAATCCTGGAGAAGGTTTATGTGGAATGACTAAGAGTTGACATCATGAAATTAATGTTCATTCACAATGATACTTAGCTACACTTCTAACTAGATATTTCTGTTATGCAAATCAATGGTCCTTGGATGACTCATAATAATAGACCTGTGCTCTATAGTCTGAGCATATTCTTTTGCACATCAACACTTTCATTCAAATTGGGACAATATCTTCAGGTATACACCCACCTTTCATTTAGAGCATCACAAAAGGAGTCTGTACCTCCAGAGAAAGTGTGTAGTTCTCTGAAATGAAGGTGTTCATTTCAATCTCCAGCTATTTCAAGTAGGATTGGAAAGATGCCTGCTTTACCAATCAGTTGAGACCAGGGATAGTAAGATAGACAAAATTATTGACCCAGCAGTGTCCTTTGTCTGGAACATGGGAGGTCAGGTCAGTAGAACTACACCAGATTGTAAGTTGTGGATTCAGCCAGGATCGTGCCTTTTATATTCTACCACTAATCACTCAAAAGCAAGTATACAATTTCCCACTATTTTCTGTGGAGAACCAAAGAAAGAAGATCCATTTGAGGGAGGCTAGTTGAATTCTTCCATAATCATTCAAGTCATCCCTGGTCACTTGGCTGACTTTGGGACATCATTGTCTCATTCTTCCTATGGCTCTATTCACTCAACATTTTTGTCTGACTCTAGTGTACATATTATCATTACCAATTAGTAGTCTAATTCTATATAAGGCAGTTCCTTATCTTCCCAACATAGAAAGCCTATGCACTGAAATAATTAAAGTGTGGTAAGAGATAACTTGATTGAGCTGAAGGGAGCAGTCAAGAACATCATGTCTCACGTTTCTTCATGTCCACACAAGATCTAAAACAAGGTTTTCAAGATAACTTGATTGAGCTGAAGGGAGCAGTCAAGAACATCATGTCTCAAGTTTCTTCATGTCCACACAAGATCTAAAACAAGGTTTTCAAGATAACTTGATTGAGCTGAAGGGAGCAGTCAAGAACATCATGTCTCAAGTTTCTTCATGTCCACACAAGATCTAAAACAAGGTTTTCAAGATAACTTGATTGAGCTGAAGGGAGCAGTCAAGAACATCATGTCTCAAGTTTCTTCATGTCCACACAAGATCTAAAACAAGGTTTTCAAGATAACTTGATTGAGCTGAAGGGAGCAGTCAAGAACATCATGTCTCAAGTTTCTTCATGTCCACACAAGATCTAAAACAAGGTTTTCAAGATAACTTGATTGAGCTGAAGGGAGCAGTCAAGAACATCATGTCTCAAGTTTCTTCATGTCCACACAAGATCTAAAACAAGGTTTTCAAGATAACTTGATTGAGCTGAAGGGAGCAGTCAAGAACATCATGTCTCAAGTTTCTTCATGCCCACACAAGATCTAAAACAAGGTTTTCAAGATAACTTGATTGAGCTGAAGGGAGCAGTCAAGAACATCATGTCTCAAGTTTCTTCATGTCCACACAAGATCTAAAACAAGGTTTTCAAGATAACTTGATTGAGCTGAAGGGAGCAGTCAAGAACATCATGTCTCAAGTTTCTTCATGTCCACACAAGATCTAAACAAGGTTTTCAAGATAACTTGATTGAGCTGAAGGGAGCAGTCAAGAACATCATGTCTCAAGTTTCTTCATGCCCACACAAGATCTAAAACAAGGTTTTCAAGATAACTTGATTGAGCTGAAGGGAGCAGTCAAGAACATCATGTCTCAAGTTTCTTCATGCCCACACAAGATCTAAAACAAGGTTTTCAAGATAACTTGATTGAGCTGAAGGGAGCAGTCAAGAACATCATGTCTCAAGTTTCTTCATGCCCACACAAGATCTAAAACAAGGTTTTCAAGATAACTTGATTGAGCTGAAGGGAGCAGTCAAGAACATCATGTCTCAAGTTTCTTCATGTCCACACAAGATCTAAAACAAGGTTTTCAAGATAACTTGATTGAGCTGAAGGGAGCAGTCAAGAACATCATGTCTCAAGTTTCTTCATGTCCACACAAGATCTAAAACAAGGTTTTCAAGATAACTTGATTGAGCTGAAGGGAGCAGTCAAGAACATCATGTCTCAAGTTTCTTCATGTCCACACAAGATCTAAAACAAGGTTTTCAAGATAACTTGATTGAGCTGAAGGGAGCAGTCAAGAACATCATGTCTCAAGTTTCTTCATGTCCACACAAGATCTAAAACAAGGTTTTCAAGATAACTTGATTGAGCTGAAGGGAGCAGTCAAGAACATCATGTCTCAAGTTTCTTCATGTCCACACAAGATCTAAAACAAGGTTTTCAAGATAACTTGATTGAGCTGAAGGGAGCAGTCAAGAACATCATGTCTCAAGTTTCTTCATGTCCACACAAGATCTAAAACAAGGTTTTCAAGATAACTTGATTGAGCTGAAGGGAGCAGTCAAGAACATCATGTCTCAAGTTTCTTCATGTCCACACAAGATCTAAAACAAGGTTTTCAAGATAACTTGATTGAGCTGAAGGGAGCAGTCAAGAACATCATGTCTCAAGTTTCTTCATGTCCACACAAGATCTAAACAAGGTTTTCAAGATAACTTGATTGAGCTGAAGGGAGCAGTCAAGAACATCATGTCTCAAGTTTCTTCATGTCCACACAAGATCTAAAACAAGGTTTTCAAGATAACTTGATTGAGCTGAAGGGAGCAGTCAAGAACATCATGTCTCAAGTTTCTTCATGTCCACACAAGATCTAAAACAAGGTTTTCAAGATGGCTGTGTACATGGATGCTGTGGCTAACTGCTCCTTCTTTCAGTGTATGGTGTGTATGATTCTGTGTATGTTTAGGATCCTTTCCTTGATTGAATCCTGTGGGGCAAGGAGCATCTATAGTCAGCAAGCCTTGTTACAAATTGGACTGAAAAGTGAAAAGGCTATCACGGATGATTTTATACATTCTCATAACATACCGAAAGAGGCAGCTAGGCCCCTGGGGGAAAGAGGAAGAGGCGGAGAAAGAAGAACAGGAAGAGGAAGAGAGGATGCCGTGCTGGGATTTTCTTTAGGCTGAGTAAGTTTCCACAAAAGCCTTCAATTCCAAGTATATTTCTTACCAATGCAAGATCTCTGACTAACAAAATGGATGAATTAAGGCTACAGATTGCAAAAACTAAATTCATCAAGAACTGCTGTATTTTGCTAACCACAGAAACTTGGCTTCATTCACTCATTTCAGATGCAGCGGTTGAACTGGAAGGCTACATAGCAAGACAGGAGTAGAGATTCTGGCAAGATCAAAGGAGGAGGTTTAAGCCTTTATGTGAACAAAAGCTGGTGTATCAATACAAAGACTGTAGACAGCCATTGCTCCGTGGATCTGGAGTATATGACTCTTAAATATAAACCCATATATCTTCCAGTGGGAATTCAGTGTGGGTTTGATTACTGCAGTCTATGTCCCACCTGATGCTAATACTGCCATAGCTTTGGGATTCTTGTATAACATTGTTAGGAATCAGCAGAATAAGTATCCTGATGCTGTGCATATCGTAGCGGGGGACTTTAATCAAGCTGATTTAAAAGAAGTGCTCCCTAAATTCTATCCGCATGTTAAGTGTGCTACTAGAGGAGCAAATATATTGGACAAAGTATATACCAACATCAAACATGGCTATAAGTTTATACAATTACACATTTGGGACAATCAGACCATAAGTCACTGCTTTTAGCACTAGCGTACATCCCTCTTAGGACACGGGCTCTTCCTATAATAAAGACAGTGAAATCTTGGCTAGAAGATGCTTCCCAACAACTTCAGGATTGTTTTGAGAACACAAATTAGGATATCTTTTACCACCCTGACCTAGAAGAACATACTGCAACTGTTCTGTGCTATAACAAACCCTGCACAGATACTATCACTGTGGATAAACGTATTAGGATCTATCCCAAACAGAAACTCTGGATGACCAAGGAAATCTAGTGCCTCTAGACCAAGGCCTTTAGGTCCGGTGATGGGGCAAGATACAGTGTTGCCAGAACTAATCTGAAGAAAGGTATTCGGAAGGCCAAGACTGATTATAAGAGGAAGATTGAGGATAATTCTTTTAGCAATAAAATGAGGTAGGTGTGGCGAGGGATTCAACAAATTACAAACCATCAACCGACCAATGTCATCCTTGCTGAGGGGGATGCTTCATTGGCAGAGGAACTGAATCATTTTTTTGTTCGCTTTGAAGTGGAAACATCAGAGACAGATAAAACCCAATTATCAGCCAATTGTAGCCCCCATCCCATTGTGGAGGAACAGGAGATGAGGAGCATTCTGAGAGCTGTGGACCCTAGAAAGGCTGCCTGTCCTGATGGTATCTCTGGCTGAGTGCTTAAAGACTGTGCTGATCAGTTGGCTGGAGTCTTTACCAGGAACTTCAATTGGTCTTTATCCCAGTCCACTATTTCATCTTGTTTGAAGGCTTCCACCATTGTTCTGCTGCCAAAGAACTTCCCTATCAATAACCTCAACGATTACAGACCAGTGGCACTCACTGCTATCATCATGAAATGCTTTGAGAAATTGGTCTGCCGGCACATTATTTCTGGTCTTCCGCATACATTTGATAAGCACCAGTTTGCATACAGAAAAAAATAGATCTACAGAGGACGCTATAGCTATCACTCTTCACACTGCTCTGATTCATCTAGAACAGCGGGAGGGGGAGGGGGGGTCTATGTGAGGATGCTTTTTGTGGATTTTAATTCTGCATTTAACACAATCTCCCACATAGACTACTGTCTAAACTTCTGGACCCTGGACTTTCTAATTCAATCTGTCTTTGGATTATGGATTTCCTGTCTGGCCATTCACAGAGGGTCAGATTAAGTAATCATACCTCTTCAGCCCTTATTCTTAACACTGGTACACCACAGGGTTGCGTGTTAAGTCCCTTACTCTATACTTTTTATGTGCATGACTGCATTCCCACTTACACTAGTTATACTATTGCTAAATTTGCAGATGATTCAACAGTGATGGGACTTATCTCGGGGAGGGGGGGGGAATGAGTCTGCCTACCGAGATGAAGTGGACTGGTTGCTTTCATGGTGTGGAGACAATAACTTGGTCCTCAACACCAATAAGACCAAAGAGCTTATAGTGGATTATAGAAGGAACAGATCAGACATCCAGCCCTTGCTTATCAATGGATACCGAGTGGAGCAAGTGGCCAGTTTTAAGTTTCTGGGTGTTACCCTAAGAGAGGACCTGACCTGGGGTGCCCACATTGCAGCTCTGGTCAAAAGGGCCCAGCAGAAATTATACTACCTGAGATTTCTCAGAAAACAACAACTGAATGAAAAACTGCTGGTGACCTTCTACCGCTGCACCATAGAGAGCATTTTAACATACTGCACCTCTTTTTTTTGCCAATTGCACAGGGGCAGATAGGAAAGTACTCCAGAGGGTTAATGTCATTGCCCAGAGGATCATTGGTTGCCCTCTCCTCTCTTTGGAAGTGCTTTATAGCTCCTGCTGCCTTAAGAAAGTTCAAAACATCCTCAAAGATCCATCTCATCCTTGGCACCATTATTTTGAACTATTACCATCTGGCAGACGGTACAGAATAATAAAAACAAGGACAAATAGGCTGAAAAACAGCTTCTATCCCAGGGCAGTAGCTCTTTTGAATTCTGCTGTATAGTGCAGTGTTGGTGTAGTGTTGGGGGTTTCCAGTTCAATGTGTGAAGGATGTGTGTTTGTGGTTATTTTCATGGTCATGATGTGCACTGAAGATGGTGTTTGATTTCATTGTACGAGGTGCAATGATGATAAAGTAAAGTAAACTAAACTAAGTCCAGTCCACCATGAATTCCCTTAATTCTTATCTGCCATAAATTTGCTCTGACTGTTAATAGTTCAGATTCTTGTAGAGAACATTAGCATACAATAAACATCTATTCATTTGAATCAAGTCCTGATTTCCTGCACTTGACAGATATTAGTATAAGAAAATAGAGGCTTGGGTTCAAATCTGTCTTTTGATACCAACATTTACTGGGTGACATTCTGTCCCTGGCCAGATTACCTGATACTGTAATCAACTTTTTTTAAAAAAAATTGTGAGCATGAGAGGATACTTGCCACCCCATGGTGGTAGGAATGTTCCTGAGTTCTCAAGAGAAATGCAGAAATTCATCAACAAAGCAGGAATTTAAGAAAGATGAATTAAAACTTCATGATTCTCTGTGTCAACTCACGAAGCTTTCCTGACCTGCTCTCAAGTTTCCATAGGCAGGGGAATGGGAAATCATGCCTCACAGCTGCACCAAGGAATTCACACCTCAGTCAAAACAAAACACAGCCTAGCCAGCCAAAGTCAAGGCCATCTCCACAGAGGCCCGCAACAGCTGAAGGAAGTGACTTCTATGACCCATGAAATTGCTTCATTGCAGAATGTGACTGGTGTGACACACTCTGTGGGGAGGGGGAAACAGGGCCAGAGGCAAGGCACAAACTGGGTGAAGTCAGAGCTGGCTTCACCTGGATTGTACCGTGACATGGCACTCCTAATAAACAACTGGATTTTTCTTGCTAAATGGCTTGAGACTCCAAATTTTGTTAGGGCCTTGGTTGGAAACCTGACATCCTGCTTCCATTGGGTAAAACTCTCATTCAAAATCATGAATAGTTTCTCACCTCAGTTACAACTTTTAAAAACAAACCTGTGTAGGGTTGCTCTGTAAAAAACAACAACAAATCTTTACTGGCCCAGCTTTTTTTAAAATGAAATGTGAAGAACAGTTTCCTCTTCTCTCTGCTTCCTGGTTGACTACCAACCTTTCTGTTGTGGAGCGACGGAATAACTCAGGCAGAGACCAGGTCAAGGCTAAAAGCTTAACTCTTTATTATAAGTAAAGAGGGTTACCGCTACTGCCGCGCTAACACGGCAGCCAGCTGGAGCGGCAACAGCTGATGCCGTTTGACAGCCGCCTTTTATAGCCGGCTGTCAAACGGCTCAGCCAATGGGAGAGGTCCGTGCTTCCCGCTTGAAGCACGGACCTGAGTGAAGACTCAGTCCATACACAACACTCCTCCCTCCCAGTGAGGAGCATGCGTAGTCCTTCAGATACGTCGGACGCCTGCGAATTCGTCCGGATCTTCTAGGCTCCGTCAAAGATGGCGCTGGGTTGTTGTCTGGAGCTCTCTGCGTGTCTCCAGGCGATGGAGAGGCTGCTGGACTGTCTGGAGTCGGGTCTGCACCTTGGTCAGCTTCCACATCTGGTAGGTAGTCGTCCCCGGTGGGTTGGCAACTGGTTTCGTTGAATGGTGTGGTTGCTTCTGCATGGGGTCCGTCTAGATGACCTCTGGGTGCAGTGCTCCAACGCTTCCTCAGGTGGTCCACGTGACGCCGCCAGGTCCGCCCATCAGCTAACTGGACTCTGTAAGACTTGGGACCAGTTACTGCTATCACAAGCCCTGGTAACCATAGTGGTTGCCCAGTGAAATTTCTGACAAATACCTTGTCATTAACCAGGAACCCCCTGTCTTGGCTGTTTGACCCAAGGGGAAGCAAAGGGGCATAATTTGGGTGCAGCCTATCCAAGGTGGTCCTCAGCCGGCGTCCCATTAATATTTCGGCTGGTGACTTGTTAGTAGAGGCACAGGGTGTAGTGTGTTGGCTCAATAAGTATTGGGCCAGCCTGTCATGCCAGTTAGAGGGACCCAATTTTTGTAACACCTCTTTAGCAGATCTAACTGCCCTCTCAGCCAGCCCGTTGCTGGCAGGATGGAAAGGGGCTACTAGTATGTGCCTGATGCCCAAACTTGCTAAAAACATCTCAAACTCACAGGAGGTGAATTGGGGGCCATTGTCAGACACGACAGAATCAGGAAGGCCATGTGTGGCGAATATCCTAGTCAGTGCTTTGCTGACCGCCTCTGTAGTGGTGGAGTGCATTAAAGTTAATTCCACCCATTTTGAATATGAATCTACTACCACCAGGAAAGTGCGCCCATGGAAAGGGCCTGCTAAGTCTATGTGTATCCTGGACCAGGGGTTACTTGCTTCCTCCCAGGTCCTAGGGGTGGTTGCTGGTGGTAATGCCCTGGAGGCCTGGCATGCCTGGCAAGAATTTACCCAATTAGAGATTTGGGCATCCATGCCTGGCCACCATACGTAGCTGCGGGCGAGGGCCTTCATTCTCACAATCCCTGGGTGGCCCTCATGCAAAACCTTCAGTATTGAGGTTTGTAATTTGTGGGGAATGACTACTCTGGTTCCCCATAGCAAACAGCCTTGCAAGGAGGAAAGTTCCTGCTGGCGTAATTTGTAGGGTAGGAAGTCTGAAGGATAAGGGGCCGTAGGCCACCCCCTCCCTACCCAGTCCAGGACTTGGGATATTACCTGGTCCTTGGCCGAATGGGCAGCGATGTCAGCAGCAGTGACTGGAAGCTTGAGATCGTCGATAAGAAAGACTGTGGTTGCAGGTGCTGGGTCCACGATTGGCATTGGCAGGGGACAGCGGCTGAGTGCATCAGCATGGGAAAGGCTTTTCCCGGATCGATGGATTAGAGTGTAGGAATACGCAGCCAGGAAAACCGTCCATCTGGTCATCCTTGGGGACAAAATCTGGGGAGTCTGTTTAGAGCCGGATAAAATGCCTAGCAGTGGCTTGTGATCAGTTATCAGTTCGAAATGGTGCCCGTAGAGGAATTCATGGAACTTCTTCACTGAAGCCACTGCAGCCAAGGCCTCCTTGTCGATCTGGCTGTAGTTGCGTTCAGTGGAAGATAGTGTCCTTGAAAAGAAAGCTATAGGTGCTTCTGCACCATTGGGCAGTCTGTGGCTCAGGACAGCCCCAATTCCGAATGGAGAAGCATCGGCTGCTAGAATGAGTGGTAAGTCTTTATTGAATTGGATTAAGACGGCCTTTGAAGTTAACAATGACTTGACTTGTTTGAAAGCAATAGTTTCCCTTGGTCCCCAGTGCCATGGCGAATGCTTGTCTAAAAGTCTATGAAGTGGCTCAGCGACAGAAGCTTTATGGGGCAGGAACGATGCATAGAAATTCAAGAGGCCCAGGAAAGCTTGAAGCTCAGTTTTGTTTGTAGGAGTAGGCGCATCGTGAATGGCCTTAACTTTTGACTCAGTTGGGTGAATACCCTTTGCATCAATTTTGTAACCTAAGAATTCCACTTGTGGAGTGGCTATGGTGCATTTTTCCCTTTTTAGCTTGAGACCAGATTGTCTGAAACGGTCAAGTACACTTCTGACCCTTTGTAGTAATTGCTGTTGGTTGGTGGCAGATACCAGAATATCATCAAAGTAAGGCACAACGCCTGGTAACCCTTGCAGTATTCGTTCCATAAGGGATTGGAAAATTCCAGGGGCCACACTAACTCCGAATTGTAGACGTGTGCATTTGAAAGCCCCTCTGTGGGTTACTATTGTTTGCAGTTCAGCAGTTTCATCGTCAACAGGAAACTGCTGATACGCCTGGGACATGTCCAACTTTGCAAAAATGGACCCAGGCTCAAGGGAATGGAGTAAATGTTGTACCACAAGGACTGGGTACGCACTAACTTGTAAATATCTGTTTATTGATGACTTGTAGTCTGAGCAGATCCTCAAGTGTCCATCCTTTTTTAAAGGAGTTACTATGGGGGTCTCCCACTTTGAGAAGTCAGTTGGTTGCAGAATGCCCTGTTTGATTAATTTGTCAAGTTCCTTGTCTAGTTGAGGACGAATTGCAAAAGGAACTCTGCGGGGCTTCAAACGAATTGGAACTGCCTGGGAGTCTACCCTGAAAGATATTGGGGTTCCCACGTAGCAGCCTAGGCCCTCACTGAATACGTCTGCATAGTCCCTGAACAGGGAGTCAACTTCTGAATTGTTAATGGCGTGGATTCCCCCTATGTGGAGGCCCAGGGCTGGGAACCAATCTAGTCCCAATAGGCTTGGGAGGACACCATCCACTATCACTAGAGGCAAGTGACCCTTAAACCCTTGAAAATGGACTAGGAACTTGCCTTTTCCGATGACAGGGATGGTTCTGCCTTGGTAGTCCCGAAGTGTTAGGTTGCAGGCTGGAATTTTCTGTCTTGACATTCTGGGGAGTAGCTTCTTTAAGGTGTCCCATGAGATGATGGACAATGCAGAGCCGGTGTCAACCTCCATCTTGCAGGGTCTACCTTCTATAGAAACAGTGACACTAATTTTGTTAGATTTATTAATTTTTTGAATTTTAAATTGATAGCAAGTGAAACAGTCCTCAATTTGCCTGGGATATTGAATGAGCTTCTGTGGTCTTTGTGGCTGGCTGAAGGTTTTTCCTGACTGACAAATTTTTGCCAGATGGCCTTTCTTTTGACACCTTAAACATGTGGCATTCCTGAATCTGCAGGATGCTCTGAGGTGATTTCCCCCACAGCTTAAGCATACTGTTTGTAACTGTGGGGTTTGACTTATACCTTGCCTGAACTCTTTTTTGATTTGCATTGGGCTGTCTGAGGCGGTTTACCTCAGTAGCCTCTTCTGGGCCAGTTTCTGAGGAGGCTTCCTCAAAATATACTGTAGGATTTTCTAGCCTGCTGGGTTTTCCCTGAATTTCAGCTGCTGAGAGTGCTGACAGCTCAGCAGCCTGGGATTCCTCTAAGGCTTGCTTAAGAGTTAGATCCCCTTTGGCTAATAAACGTCTTTGTAACTTTGGGTCTCTAACGCCACAAATTAGCTGATCGAGCAGCATATCGTCCAGGTAATCTCTGAACCCACAATGCAGGGCAGTTGTTCTCAGTGCTGCCATATAATCATTAATTGTTTCCCCCTCTGTTTGGATGCGCCTTCTGAAAGCATGGCGCCTAGCAATCCTGGAAGGCTTTGGGGAGTAGTGATTTGAAAGAATTTCCTGCAGTTCCTCCCAGGGAATAGTCTTTATAGATCTAGGGGCCAGTAAAGCTGATGCGGTGTCAAAAACCGTGGCTCCGCAAAAACTTAGGAAGTAAGACTTCTTCCTATGTTCAGAAATTTCTGACAGGTCTAAAGCATCAAGAAAACAGTCAAACCGGTTCTTGTATGACTCCCACGTCTCAGCAGCCGGTCTGAAGGGCGGGAATGCCGGATTCGCAGTCATCTTCTGTCAGCTGTGAAGTTTCTCCTCAGGCAAGTTAGAGACGGCACTTCGCGGTTAGAGTCTGCAACTCTGTAGCGATTTCAGCTCTAGGTAGTGATTTCGCTCCTTTAATTCTCTCCCTTGCCTGGCTTGCCTTTATTTGTATCCCGTCCTCGTCGCCAGTGTTGTGGAGCGACGGAATAACTCAGGCAGAGACCAGGTCAAGGCTAAAAGCTTAACTCTTTATTATAAGTAAAGAGGGTTACCGCTACTGCCGCGCTAACACGGCAGCCAGCTGGAGCGGCAACAGCTGATGCCGTTTGACAGCCGCCTTTTATAGCCGGCTGTCAAACGGCTCAGCCAATGGGAGAGGTCCGTGCTTCCCGCTTGAAGCACGGACCTGAGTGAAGACTCAGTCCATACACAACACTTTCCTCCCACCCATCCACCCACTTCTTGTTTTCTTGATGTATTTGTACCTTTACTTTTTAGATGCAGGAGAACGGGAAGGGGGGGAAGTAAAAGGGCAGAAATATCTTTATTAAATATTTATTATTGGAATAAATTTTGTGACAATACTGAAAATCACATCAGCTTAGCATCTACCTTCAAATATTTCTAGAATTATAGTTGTCATAATAAAAGTCTACCACTTACTGTACCTACTTTATTACTGTCTCTTTTGTGGCCAAAGCGACATTACTATGATTCCCATCGGTCTCCTTTATGTTTTTCAGTTTGTTTCCCATTTTTATTGGGGAGATTAGAGATAGGAAAGTTTATGAAAACAGCTTAGTCACAAAGAGAAGGTTGGATAACAAAATCCCCAAGCAAATTCTCTTTGAAGAAAGAAAATCTTAGAAGTTTTCCTTGTTTTGTAATAAAACTAGATAAGCCATGTCCTCTTGGGTTATTGTTTCAGAAGATATTTTCATACTACATTCCTCAATGCCTTCAAAAATGGTAGAGCTTCTAATGTACTTGAAAAATTCTTAAAAATTGAGGGAAATATTCAGAGATGTGTCTGTCTTGAAAGTAACCCATATTGAATTGTATATCGCAGTTAAACATCAGCAGTTGACCACAGAAAATGTTTTATGACATTTTGTATTATGTCACAAACTCCCATGAAAATCTGGCAAATTGTATACATAAAATGTTGTATACAATTTGCCAGATTTTCACGGGAATCATAGGTCCCAGATTTTAGGTGTATTGTATAATTTAGCTTGTTTGAGGTACCTTGATCAAAGAAATTTTGCTCTATAATGCATCATCAAGTTAAAGGTTACAGATACGAGAGTTTGAACAATAGTTTTGCAACAACATTTGAGTTTTGTAGAATGAGAAAAAACTAATGTGGAAACAGGACAATAGTTTTTTAGTCTGTCAAGTTGTCTCAGCATTTGCAAAGGAGAAGAAGCAGGTAACAAAATAAATCTTTTTTAAAAACTCCATATAAAAGAGCATTGATTTTGTGAAATAAAGAAAAAAAAATCTTGGTTTGATTGCCTTGTGTTAAGCAGGAGAAATCAGGAGATTCAGGTCATTCAAATTTATTGCAAGCTTAAGTTCTCTACAAAAATCTGAGCTAACGGTCAAGGGGAATGAGCAGGAATTAAGAAGGCATTCAAGGTGGGCTGGACTTAGAACTCTTGTGGGCATGCAGAGACTCAGGCTTTATGACACATTTGACTCCTCCCTCAGGCTCAGCCTGGTCATCTCCTACATCTTGATTGAGTAATTTGGATCCACACTTTGTACAACAATCAGATTATGTGTCACTGTGTTACCAGACATTGTGGTATATAAGCCATGGATTAGGGTCTCTTACCTTGTGCAGCCCAGGATAATGTTGATTTATTTGTGGTTAAGTAAACCTTTACTTACTGACATATGTGTACTCATTTGAACCTCTTTAGTAAGATGAACTTAGCATCTTTTCAGTCAATTTTGCAATATAAATAGTACCTAACAATGGTATTTATGGATTGTGTCTTTTGATTTCTGACAGGAGAAAGTTTTGACTGCTTATGATTTTGCAGATTTGGAATTATTGTAAGTTAAGTAGATGAAGGACTCTCTCTATCTCTGAGGATTTATTCTTTACTGCTAAACAAATAAGCAAAATAAATTAAGTTACTCCACTTATGCATTGATGAATAGGGGGAGGAAAACTGCATTTTGGTATAGTCACTTCAGAACCTTAATCTTGCCAAGATCTCTTCAAGCCTCATCTAGCAGAAACAATTCCCTCCCTCAAACCTCCCAATATTGTGTGATATTCTCTAAGAGAATGAAATGAATTTTTCATACAGTCTTCCAAACTATACACAGATCCATTTTATTGCAAACCTCACAAACCTAGTTGGCTTTTTTATAATGGATTGTTCATGCAGAATGAGGCTTTCTGGGTTTTTTTTCCCTGACCTTATGAAACTAATTATTTTATATTCCCTAACTGAAATGTATAATTCAGTGTAATTGGCAGCTGCAGTCTCACAGCACCAATAACTGCAGCCGTCATTGTTTCTTACAGTAGAAACGCAGCAGGAGAGCTGAAGAAAGCAAACTCCCCTTCTCAAGGCTTAATGGCAAGAGTTAAAATAAATCAAGGCAGACCTAACAATAGGCTTAGCAATAAATAATCCTTTCCCTTTTCAAATTGTTTAAGTCTGGTTGGAGTTCAGCAAAGCAAAGGATGAAGACTTTTTGTCCTAAGGGAAAGAAAAGTATCCAACCACGAGTATAATTTACCACTTAAGAGAAAAGGCATTGCAATCAGGTGGAGAAAGGGAGAGAAGGAAATATGGGGACTTGCTACAGAGGAGCAAAGGTTCTCACAACAAAAATTCTTATACACTGCCAAGAGGTTTGGGTACCCCAGTCTGCTTCCATCGTTTACAAAATAGTCTTCTGGACATCTGCCTCCATGACTCTATTTCTGTGGCATCTTTTAGGTGGTCCTCCGCATTGACCTCATCCCTGCTGCTCTCCCCATTTCTGATTCACCACGTGAAGCCCTCTTCCAGCCTCATTACTGTGATTTGATTTACAACTTCAATTAACTCTCCAGAGAAGGTGGTTAAGTTGCTCATTTGCCTTCCTCTCCCATGAACTTACTCAAAGCGAATGCATTTCAGACTTCAATGCTGCCAGAACTGTATTTCATTGAAAAGCAGTTCGCAGTTGGGTTTGTTAGCCATGCCAGAGAATTGCCCAGCAGCCTCTGCATTGCTGGGGTGAGGAGGAATGGCATGCCTGAATAGGCCTGTATTTAAATAATTGCAGTACAATTGATGAGGAATCTGAAAGTATTCATTACTGTTCATTCATTTGCTAGCTGGAGTCTTTTTGTATTCATTTGACCTCTTCCTTTAGTGGGTTTTTGTGCTGGAAAAGAAGGACAATGTTTTGTTAGAAATGTTGGTTTCTGCTCTTTGGCATTCCATTTAGAGGACCCATCTATCCCTTTGAGAAACTTGGTTCAGAAAGATTGTATGCATTTCTTTGTTCCATGCATTTCATGGAAGAGTTTATCCTTGTTTACCATAAAATTTACCTCCTACCTTTCCAAGAAATTATGCTCAGTTTTTCCTATAGCAAATGTCCTCAAGGCTAAATGAAACTTGTAACCTAAGCCCTCTCTAACACATGTGCTAAGCCTTCAACTTATGACCACATTTGAGCCCAAATTTTCTGTTATGTGAGATTTGTTCAGTGAGTTTTGTCCTGTCTTACGACCTTCCTTGCCTTACAGCAGTTGATAAGTTAGTAACCTGGTTATTAAATGAATCTGGCTTCCCCATTAAGAAGAGACTGACAACCATTTGTCTGAAATGGTATAGAGTTTCCTGCTTGAGCAAAGGGGTTGGACTAGAAGATCTTCAAGGGTCCCTTTGAACTCTGTTCTTCTCTTTTCTTCTCTTCTTGCCTTTGGTAAGCTTTGGGCTACAACTCCCAGCTTTCCTCAACCTTGGTGAGGTGGTCAGGAGGTGAAGTTCAACAAATTGAAACCTCAGGTGGCCCATTCAAGCCGATGCTAAATAGTCCACATGTTCTTTCTCCAACCTACTTACATTTAGCCTACATTTAGCTTGGAAAGACACTAGGATAGTTAAATCCACCTCCACATCCAAGTAGGAGCTAAGCTCTCTACCAGAGGAAAATCCATTCACACAGTATGCCCATTCACGGAGTACCCTAGATGTGAAAACGAAGATAACTTCAGAAAATCTGCTTTGGTATTTTGTGGGTTTAGCAGGAAGCGTGTTAATACATTATCAAGCTTGTTTTGTAATGCTCCTTCTTTGGTGTTGCATTAAGGTGATGTTAAACACCTATTTTTATACCCAAACTCTTTCCCCATCTTATTGAGCTCTGTATTTTTAAAAATTGTTGCCTGGTGATTTTATAATCATATATACAATTCCTGTGGCCAGCTTACTGCGGTTATCTGTCATTTGTTGCCTTTTAGGGCTGGGTAGAAATTGTTATGATTTTAAATGGGATGTGATTTTCATATTGATTTATAATGTTAGCCAACATGAGCTACTTTGACTGGAATTGAAGCAAATAAAAACACAATAAAGATCACAAAAGGGAATCTTGTGAATCCCTGGGACACTGCAACCATCATAAATATGATTCAGTTGCCAAGCATTTGAATTTTAATCATATGATCATGGGGATGCTGGAAAGGTTGTAATTGTGAAAAACGGTCATAAGTCACTTTTTTTAGCACCATTGTAACTTTGAATGGTTACTAAACAAATTGTTGTAAGTTGAGGACTGCCTGTATCCTATCCCATTATTCCCACCTCATCTTTGATTCAATTTGTTTAATCAACTTATGCTAGGACTGTACACTCTTGACTGATAAACTTTAGGCCACCATTAGATGGCAGCAAAGAAGAGATTCCCTACATCACTTTGCTGCTATCTATCCATAACTATTATATTTTACATCTGATAGCCTTACTTTGTGTTCCGGTTGCTTTTTCTCAATGGCAGCATAATATGGTGACATGAACTCATATAAATTGGCACCCATCAATCTTACCAAGCAGCATGATTCTCATTTTGATAGAGGTCAATTTTCCCTGGTTATTCTGCTTACACAAAAGGGCTATTAAGATTTTAAAAAACCAAAGGTTTAAAAAAACCAAACCCTCTGGTCTAATGACACAAATGCCACCTCTCTCATTCAGGTAGAACCCATTAACTATTTAGAATGTGTTTTCCTACTCGTTTTCTCCTTACCACCCATTTTGTCATTAATTTTTTTAAAAAATCAAATTGTCTAAGTTACTTTGAATTCCCATCTGCAAAAGAAAAAGCCAAACTGTGAGCAGAATGGGTCTCTTTACAGGAGTCTCAGCTTGGCATGTGGTGAACAATACAAGTCAAATAATTTCTACCCAGTATTACTGGCTTCTGCTAGCCAGCTGGCTATACGGACTCAGCACACTCTGCCCTCCTATTCCTGGTTGCTCCCGGCTGGCTCCAGCAAGTACTCTTTCTGCAGCCCAATTGCTCCCTGGTTGGCTCCAGCAAGTACTTTTTTGCCCAGTTCCGGCAAGCACTCTTCAAGCCCGGTTGCTCTCTGGTTGGTTCCAGCAAGTAGTCTTCAGGCCTGGATAGCTTCTGAATGGACCATAGTTGGTTTGCCTTCCTGGCTCCTCTCCCAGCATGAGTTCCATCACCTGACACCCATCTGTGGCTCCATGCATCCCCCCTCCCCCTGCGCATGTGTGACAACTTCAAAATGGCACACTGTAGCCACTTTGGCGCACTGTCTCAGATGTTGCCAGGAACTCTGTGGACATATAGCTATTGGAATATGAAATAGGAAAATTGATTTAGTTACAGCATGGTTGTCCTCCCTAGAAATATAACTGGGATCCAAATAGGTGCCCACCTCTCCTGATGCTTTAGCCCAGGGATCCCCAACTCCTGGTCCATGGACCAGCACTGGTCCATGGCATGCCAGAAACTGGGCATGCAAATGAATGAAGCCTCATCCATGGATACAGGCAAAAAACAAAACCACACCCCCTCTGGTCCATAGAAAAACCTGTCTCCTCAGAACCGGTCCCTGGTGCCCAAAAGGTTGGGAGCCACTGCTTTAGCTCATCCCTGTAACCAAAGAAGTAGCTTCTAAGACACCTGAAAACATTTTTTCCTGGTTTCTTCAAGGTAGTTTTTGATTTTTGGCAACTGTCTGGTCAACTCAACATATTTGTCTATGAAACATGGCTCAATGCACCCCTCCCTGACTCCATTACCTCAGTAAGAGACTAGCGTGTTTACCAATCTGATCATGAAAACTGTAGAGGAGGTGGTGTTTCTATCTTCTATAAAAAGTCCTTACATCTAAAAAACATCCAAATTACCCAGGAGCTTGCTCTTCCTGAGACCATAATCTGTGAACTGACCTTAAATATCACATTTCAGTTCTTACTATGTTACAGAGACCCTGATTATGACATCGAACATGTAGACAAGCTAAATATACTACTAACATGGGCAGCATCCTGCCCACACACTTTTATCTACCTCATATTAACTGGACCCTAAATGAATGTACAACTGAATCCATACATGCAACCTTCTACAATGCTGTAACAAATCTGGGACTGGAACAACATTGGTCTTCATATTATTATCCTCAATTTTAACCAGGGTTTTAAGGGGGGGGGGTTCTTATTAATCGGTCAGTATCCAATTTAATTCTTTTTAACTTTTGTATTGTTTTGGGGTTTAGATTGGCTGTACACTGCCCTGAGTCCCTAGGGAGAAGGGCGGTATAGAAATTTTATTAATAAATAAATAAATAAATAAATAAATAAATAAATAAATAAATAACAACTAGTAACCAACAATACTAGGCTTAACAACTGCCTCGATCCCATCTTCTGCAATAGTTTGAATTCAATTTATGGAATACAGATTAAAGAACCCTTTTCCAACAGTGACCACAACATGATTGACTTTTGTCTAACATACATCCACACAAAAGTCATCACAATGACAAAATCCCCAATTATAACTTCAAAAAAGGCAACTATGATCTTATAATCAATGATCTCTCTTCCCTTGATTGGCAATTTCTACTCACTGGATGCAATACTGTTGAAGACTATTACAACATATTCTTACTAGAAATCAAAAGAGCCATCAAACTATATGTACCAATAACAACTCCCAAAACCAGGAAAAATTACCCATAACAATAAGGAAGCTTCAATCCAAAAAGAGATCACTTTGGTGAAAAAACAAATCTGATCACATTGCCAACTTCAAAAGCTGATACAAAAATCTATGCCACCAGATAAAAACTGAATGCATTAATTATCATATTAAACAAGAGGAAAACCTTCTACGCACAAATTCCACCCATGCTTTGTAAAATTTTGTAAACAACAAATTAAAAGACTCAAGGTCCATCCCACCCCTGAAAGGACCTAATGGCAAAGACTGCAACAATGACACCATTAAAGCCAACCTCTTTAACACATTCTTTGGCTCAGTATTTGTAAACAGCAATGGTTCAAGCCCAGTACTTCCTACTCGAACCACAGACAACTACAATGATCTAATACATATCGATTTTACAGAAGACATTGTTGAAAAAGCACTGTGCAATCTAAAACCATTCCATTCTATTGGACTGGACGGAATATGTGCCTACTTCTTAAAAAAGCTATCCACTGCCATAGGAGAACCTCTAAGCATAATCTTTGAAGAATCTTTCAGGACCAGCTGCTTGCTAAAACTATGGTCACAAGCCATGGTCATCCCCATCTTCAAAAAGGGAGACCCCAGCCTAGTTGAAAATTACAGACCAATCTCCTTATGCTGCGTCACCTGTAAAGTCATGGAATCAATTATTAACCAATCCATTATCCTCCACTTAGAGACAAACAAACTACTCTCTAATAAACAATTTGGTTTCAGAAAAAAACTATCCTGTAATCTGCAACTCTTACACTGCAAAAACAAATGGACTACACAACTCGATCAGGGCAAAGCAATAGATACAATCTACATAGACTTCTGTAAAGCCTTTGATTCAGTGGTACATGACAAACTACTACTAAAACTAAAATCTTATGGTATCTTTGGACCCCTACATAACTGGATAGAAGCATTCCTGTCAAACAGACAACAAATGGTCAAAATTGAGAGCATCCTATCAAATTCTGTGCCTGTCAACAGTGGTGTCCCCCAAGGCAGTGTTCTAGGACCAACTCTCTTTATACTCTACATAAATGACCTCTGTGATCATATTAAGAGCAACTGCGTTCTCTTCGCTGATGATGTAAAGCTATTCAACACCACAGACAATACTACTACCCTCCAAAAATACCTTGACTATGTATCAGAATGATCAATCAAATGGCAACTTCAAATCTCAACAAATAAATGCTCTGTCTTACATATTGGCAAAAAAATAATAATCAGAAAATAAAATACAGGCTGAATAGTCAAGACCTTGTTGAGTATCCAAACTTTGTCAAGGACCTTGGAATACTCATCTCTAATGATCTAAGTGCTAGAGCCCACTGTAACTACATAGCCAAAAAAGCATTAAGAGTTGTTAATCTAATCCTACATAGCTTCTTCTCTGATAATATCACATTACTAACTAGAGCATACAAAACATTTGCTAGACCTACACTTGAATACAGCTCATCAGTCTGAAACCCATATCATGTATCTGATATTAACACAATTGAAAAAGTCCACAAACATTTCACAAGAAGAGTTCTCCACTCCTCTACTCATTGCAGAATACCTTATACCACCAGACTTGAAACTCTAGACCTAGAAAACCTAGAACTACGCCGCCTTCGGTCCGATCTAAATATAGTATATAAAATCATACATTGCAATGTCCTACCTGCAAATGAATATTTCAGCTTCAATCATAACAATACAAGAGCACACAATAGATACAAACTCAAGGTTAACTGCACCAAACTTGATTGCAGGAAATACGACTTCAGCAACAAAGTGGTCAATGTCTGGAATACTCTACCTGACTCTGTGGTTTCTTACCCAAACCCCAAAAACTTTAACCTTAAACTGTCTACTATTGACCTCACTCCTTTTCTAAGAGGTCTGTAGGGGGCATACATAAGTGCACCAACATGCCTACCATCCCTGTCCTATTGTTTCTTTTTATTTTTCTTATAAGTATCTATCTCATGTATTCAAAACTATATTTATTCTTATACCTGTATTTTGTAAGTGATTGACAAATCAAATAAATACTAAAAAAAAATAATACTAAACTCCTTACAGTTTTCTTGGCAAGATTTCAGAATTGGCTTGCCATTACCTCCTTCCTAGGGCTGAAAAAAAAGGGACTGGCAGAAACTCACTCAACTGGCTTTTGTAACTAAGTCAGAACTAGAATTCAGACTCTCACTCTCCCTTTCTAGCTTGGGGCCTTCACCACTACCCAGAGAAACTTTTTTTCTATTGCTTCCAACATTTCTTTCTAATAAAAGATAAACCCTGTGATTTTTTTTCCTCCTGGGTATAACCTTCTTGTACTTAGTGTTCAATGATTTCTTTTCTTCTGGAGTGAATTGTAAAAATAATTCAGACCTATCAATTTAGTTCCCAAAGTTTGTTTGGTTCATCTCCAATACACCTACCATATTCACCTGGATATTTCTTCATCAGTCCCAATTTCATCCCAAATCAGGGTAGGACATAAAACAGTGTTGCCCTCCTTGCCAGCAGAAAATCCTTCTTCCCTTATTTTGGCTTACATACCCATGTAGCAAATATGTTGATTTCCAAGAAGATCTTATTTTCTCTGTCCAGCCAGTTCCCATCCTCCATTTTATTCCTTTCATAATGGAAGAACAAATTCAAGATTTCTGCAATCCAGCTGTTTGACTTTCCTTTACTAGATGAAATCAGAGACATTCAAGATATCCTACATCTTCTCAGTGCTGGAGAAATGTGTCATGCTGAGAAAACGATGCTGTAGATGCAAACACATTCACCCAAGGGACATTTATGACAGTCTGTCTCAGTAGACCCCATAAGTTTGTCTCCTCCATGGCAGCATGATATATTAAGAGATTGTACTTCACTCCTGTCCCTCATTGCTTAACCTGATTCAGGTTTCTACCGATTCGTCTCTCAGGTGGAATCCACAGTGACAGATCCAATGGAGTGGCACTTCTGAATAGACTTTAAAAGGAATTCACTTTGGGGCTGACAAATGCTGCCTTGTCTCCAAAGCCAAGATTAAAAGGAAGTGACAGTTTAGCAGAATAATAATGACGATGACAGTAGGGGTGATGATGAATATAATATATAATGAATCATATTGTATATTCACATAATACATATGATGGCATATCAATATATAATGAATTTATATATAATGAATCATTATAATGAATACTATAATAATGAAAAAGTAGTTGAAAATGAGCAGGTTGAAATATGATGGGATTTCCGAATAGAAACTGATGAAGTCTTGGCTCACAACACACTAGATTTAACTGTGGTTTAAAAAAGTGTGCATAATTGATGTGGCACTCTGAAGAAATAGTAGAAGAGAAGACAGAGAATTGGAGAAGTTCACAAAGTATCAAAATCTAAAAATTAAGTTGAAAGATTATGGCAAAAACAGACTGAGGTAGTCCAAAATATCTCAGACTGCACTTAGAATATCTGTACATTGACAAAATTTCCATCTGTTAATTACAAACAACTACATTGGATATGCACATATACTACACAGCTGTATTGCAATATTTTGGGAAGAGCTCAATGTGCAAGTAGGCCAACACCAGCTAAAGAACTTGCAACTGTGATTTCATATTGTTGTGTACATAATAATAATGATACAGTATTGACCTAGAGGAGTGGGAAAAAAATTGGAATATAAATTACAAGATAACAGAATCAGCAGCTTATAAAGAAAACCAACATAAAATGTTTTATCGCTGGTACTTGGTGCCTACCAGATTGGCCAAGATTTATCCAAACTCAAATTCAAACTGCTGGAAATGCAGACAAAAACATGGTACCTTTTATCATACATGATGGTTATGTCTTGAAGCGAAAAAAATATTGGAAGAAAATACAAATGTGATTACAGGAATTGATTGGAAGTCAAATAGATTTTGTTCTGGAATTATTTCTTCTAAAGAAAATACAATAGAAAGATAAAATATTTGGTGTTACATGTATTAACAGCAGCAAGGATTGCCTATGCACAGTGTTGGAAGAAAAATTGCAGAACATCCGAAGGCTTAATTAAAAAAAAAATGAGTGCGCGGAAATGGATAAATTGACTATAGAACTAAAAGGAAAAGTAGATTCTGAATACTATGCAATATGGGAGAAATGGTACCATTGAATAGACAATAGAAATAAGAAAAGAAAGTGTATACAATAGATGTAGAAGTATAGAAATAGAATGTATAGATTGTATTGGACAGGATATGTGAATGCATAAAAATGTCATAGTACTGTTTATTAAGTGATTGAGATATGTAAAAAGAAAAAAAATCCAATAAAGTATTTCAAAATAATGATGATGATGATGATGACGATGACGACGACGGTGGTGATGATGATGATGATGATGATGTAGGAAATAGTTTTGGATTAGAACCTTTTGAAGTCATGATCAATGAAAAGAGAAACAGTGACCTCTCATTTGATAGCTGTACTCTTTTCATCCTTATTTAGAGGCAACTTTTAAAAACAGACTTTCAAATCTTGTTTCAGGCTTACAGCCTTTCTCATTAATCTAAATGTTTGTCAGTATCAATTTTGGCCAGGATTTTCAAAATTAATGGTCAATAATTTCCTACCAAAGGGCTCCTGGGTTATAAAATTCAAGTCAAAGGTTATTGTGACCTGAGTCCACTAAGCCTGAAAACCAAAAAACAGACAAAACAAGAAATCAGAGCACCTGTATACCCATATATCTGAAATTTAAGATAAAAGGTAATTAAAATGTGATGAAGTCATCTACTGCATTCCAAAAGCTAAACAGTAAAATGGATGATTTTAACACATTGTGTAATATTCAATAGAACGATCAAAAGTTCCAGCCTAAATACCAGGAGACTATGAGTTCTTACCTTCAATATAGTAACCACCTGAATAATTTTGGGCCAGTATCTCTCTCTCAGCCCCAGGAAGGCATCAATAGCAAAAATATTCTCAGTTCTTGCCAAGGAAACTGAAGGGAGTCATCCATCTAGTCACCAGGACTGACTCGAAGGCATAAAATGAAATATAAATAATTCTGGCTTCCTGAAAGAAAAGCTACATAAAAATCTGTCTGGTCTGGAGTCATTGTTAAAGAAAGAAATATTAACTTGTGCCATAAATCTGAATAAAATTGACAGTGTGCTAAGTAGAACATGAGTGATTATTTCAGTGTCCTCCTTGCCACAGGAGTACGTGTAATGTTGGCATTGTAACCTATCTGTCCAGCAATTACATAGATGGATTAATATGAGCCCTTGTAAAGAACCAAATAATAATTGTGTTACCAAATTTGCCTTTTCCAACAGCTCTCTTGTTTAGAAATCTATAGTGGTACCCAGAGGTGGGATTCAATTTTTTTAACAACCGGTTTTGTGGTCATGGCTTACTTGGTGGGTATGGCTTGGTGGTCATGTGACTGGGTGGGCATGGCCAACTTGACATCACTCATGTCAAGGAGCACTTCTCCTTGCCTAGCCTCTCATGACAGTGGGAATACTGCAATGGTCATACATGTGAAAAATGGTCATAAGTCACTTTTTTCAGTTCCATTGTAAATTTGAATGGTCACTAAATGAACTGTTGTAAGTCAAGGATTACCTGTACAAAAATACAAAAAAGCTTCTTTGCTTGCAAAAAGCTGCCCTAAATACTAATCATTAGATTAAAAATACCTACAAACCAGAGTTACAAATCAGGCAGGGTGCCAGAGCATCTTGAGGAATTAAAATAGTTAAAATGCAGTGATAACTATCAGCAGCCAACTCTTGCTCATAAAGTGAATCTCTTTAGCAGAGAGGTCATTTAAGCTCTCCAGAAAGAGCACACCCAGGAGAATAGAATAGAACAGAATACTTTATTGGCCAAGTATGATTGAACACACAAGGAATTTATCTTGGTGTAAATACTCTCAGTATACATAAAAGAAAAGATACATTTGTCAGAAGTCGAGAATCATAAGGTACAACACTTAATGATAGTCATAGGGTACAATAAGCAATCAATCATACTAGGAAACAGTCAATATAAATTGTAAGGATACATGCAACAAGGTTACAGTCATACAGTCACAAGTGGGAGGGGATGGTTGATAAGGAGTGTTGAGAATATTAACAGTAATAGTAGTGCAGACTTAGTTGAACAGTGTTGAGGGAATTATTTGTTTAGCAGAGTGATGGCTTTCGGGGAAAAACTGTTCTTGTGTCTAGTTGTTCTGGTGTGCAATGCTCTATAGTGTCGTTTTGAGGGAAGGAGTTGAAACAGTTTATGTCCGGGATGTGAGGGGTCTGTAAATATTTTCACAGCCCTCTTTTTGACTTGTGCAGTATACAGGTCCTCGATTGAAAGCAGGTTGGTAGTAATTGTAGTAAGCAATCCTTAGATCCATTTGCACCACTTAAAGACACCAGCTGGTCTCATTCACCTCACAAGACATCCTAAAGAAATCATCCAGATTTAAGGAAAGGTCACATGCCCCCCCAGAAAGGCAGTAAAAAAAATCAATGCCAACCTTGCATCCTGCCTCTTGGAAGTACACCCCAAAAGGACAGTGCCAGATACCACTAAAGCAGTGAAGGAAGACCCCCTCCCCAGATTGATAAATAAACCATGAGCCAGGAAAAAATTCAAACACAATACAAATAATTAAATCACAACAGTAGCTGTTGTTTGTTGAAGCTGAATAGGGAAAATTATCCCATCAATAAACACAAGATTAAATGTCACCAAGCACAGAATTAACCTTCACCAAAAACCAGTTTTAGACCAAAACTCAGAAAGGATATGTAAACTCATGTTTGAATGTCAATCTTTCTAGCTAGCCAAGAAGCCTTGCGGAATGTCGTTCATCTTGGTTCCTTGTCATTAAAAGCTCCTTTCCAGCAGCTCTGCTTCATTATTCAATTATTTCTTCAAAGTGCTGATTGTCCAGGGAAGTATTTTCTCCCAACAGCAATGTAAAAATCTTAAAACAACTTCTCCCCTTTAAGAAAGTCAAGCCCCAGAAGCTCTGGAGACAGTAAGTCTAGGCTTACTAGCAAGAATGTAATAAGGGTGGAAAAAACAAAAGGAGATTTCTTCTAGCTACCGGTTCTCCAAACTTCTTAGAAAGTTAACAAAAGGTTCTATAGAACTAGTCAGAACTGGTAGAATCCCATCCCTGGCAGTACCAGGAAATGACCTGAGGAGACAGGAGAGGCCCAGTCTAGCAATGGTGTGATAATGAAATTTGAATCTGAAGGATGGATGGAGATACCATTTTAGAATGGACCTTTTCTAGTTTTGGTGGAGAGTAGAAGAAAGGATGGGAGATACTTTTGAACTTGCAAGATTGATATTAGCCAGAAGTGAGCAACTATGGCTCCTTTATGACTTGTGGACTTCAACTCCCAAAATTCCTGAGTCAGCTGTGCTCAGGAACTTGAAGTCCACAGGTTGTAAAGGCAGAGGTGGGATTCTATTGGTTTGGTCCAGTTCTATAGAACCAGTTGTTATGGTCCCTGGTAGTTTGGAAACTGGTAAAACGGGCCCCTGGCTGGCCCCACCCCTCTCTGCCTGCTCTCCATTCCCGGCCCAGTCAGTCATTATTGTGCATGCGCAACATCGCACGCATGCATGACAATCACTGACGGCATTCTCCCCTGCCTGCCCCATTCTGTCCCGCCCAGTTACTACTTATAGCGCATGTACACTATGGTTCCCACATTTTCCTGCCCACCGCCATCGCTCCCAGCTCCAGCAGCACCAGCCAGCCAGCCATCACTGCTTGCCATCTGCTGATCTGCTTGATCTGGGTGAGTGAGGGCAAGCCCCGGTTGCCACTGCCGCTAGCCACTCTCACCCACCCAGACTGCTTTGCCTGGACTGGCTCCCCAGGCCTGCCTGCCTGCCTGCCTTTTCCGGCCTGCCTCCCAGGCCTGGCTTGCCTGGCTTGCTTCCTAGGCCTGCTTATCTGCCTTGCCCAGACTGCCTGCTTCGCCCTGACTGCCCCCCCCCCCCCGCCAGCTGCCGTTACAATTCACTGTGTGAATTGTTTATCTAGCTTGCAAAACTTTTACGAGGTGTGAAATGCTCTTGGCTGAACACCCAGAAGTTCAATTGAGCCAATTAAGAGGCTTTTGCTACTTGTCTTCCTGAGGTTACTGGGGGATCTCCTGAGCCCTGCGAGCCCCCAGCAGCCCACCCTTGCTTTAGAGGAGATTGTCGGTTTCAAGGAAAGAAACTCACAAGTTGTCAACTTTTCTGCTTGCTTCAAATCTAGTTCAGAAACATTATCTTGAGTGTTTTTCCTCCTACCAATTGTGATTCAAATTGATGAAAGAGAAAATACTTTCAGAATTTCTGTCAAAGGAGAAGAGAATTTTGGAGAAATTCTCAAAGATAGAAGGTGAGGTTACTACTCTTTTTTAAGCAATGAATTGGCTGAGGGCTTTGTGTGTGCATGTGTGAAACTTTTGTCTTTTACTTTCCTAATTATCTGCAATTCCCCCAGCTTCCCATGGATTAATTATATCCCAAGGGAAAACATCTATGGGACTTTATAGTGCAGATGTTACAGAGAAGGTATAGTATGGGCAACTGTTGGGAGGAAGGGCAAATATTGAAATCTATACTGAGACTTAGCAATGCAAGTTCCCCACCTTCTATTTGTCCCTCACAACATTGCACCTGAGTGTAAGAGACAGCTCTTTCACTGTGACAACCACTCCACCCCCCAGACATATTTTGTAGCTCTGGCTTGGAAGATATTCCTGCCTTTGAGAAATGGTCAGAGAAACTACCCATCTCAATTTGTAATGGCTTGTGGGAATGGCCTTGGGAGCAGGAGGAAGAGCAGCAACCTAGACAACAAGAGGGTAAATGTATTTCAGAAAGGACCTCCCTAGTTTTGGGGAGGGTTGTTTATTTATTTCATATAACAGAATATAGCATTAACTGTTGTTTTTATTTTCAGTACTCATGTTGCTGCTTCTTGCTAGGAGATCCTTGTGAGGTCCAGCAGCCAGAATGTGTAATAGACTATTGGGGTGCACCACAAGGAAGTCAATTTACATTGCACCCCTTGGGGAGGGTAAAGTGAAGGAAAGGAGGGCTTAACACCATTTCAGAGCTGAGAAAGTAAATGTTCCACGGTTTTGCTGCTTAGTGAGTTCATTTTTAAGTCAGACTCATGGGATTCTCCTCTGTGCCCTGACTTCTGACCTCCAATAATCACATTTTAGAATAAGAAATGGGATGATTTAAATGGCAAAACGATTTTGAATCTCTGTGTATGTCCCCTTCTCATTTCGTGTTAGATGAATTCCAGCTGACCCATTAAAATATAAATCACCTGGATGGTTAGAAGAGATGATACACCCACCTTCAAGGTGAAAGGAATTGAAAAATCACCAGCTAAAGAATGCTCAGTTAAATGTTCTCCTTTGCTGGCAATGCTGCAGTCAGGGTAGAATTGGCCTGTGTGGATTTTTGCCTTGTTGCAAACTGAAGCAAAAAATAAAAATCCTCTGGCCTCGTGTTTCCAAATCTGGGCCTTTCTTCTGAAACACTTCTCAGTGCTGCCAATTAAGTCTCCCAGAGGAGTTGGCATTGTGAACATTATTGATTAGGGACTTAATTGCTTATCACTAGCATCTCTTCCTCCCTCTCTCCACTGAAATGAACTCCAAGGAAATCCATCGGAAGGGAGATGGATGAAATGGAGGCTGGCTGTTCCGCTGGGATCATGTTTGACAACTGTTTTTAACCGGAACAGGCTTTGTGATCATGTTGTCTTTTAGAACCCTTGTTGCAAATGATTTGTTGAAAAGCTTCCAAGCAAACCTGCCTGCCAAAAGCCAGCTTCTCATTTCAAGCAGCTTGGAAATGGATTGGCCTTTTCCTTGCTTGATCATTCAAATTATGGCAAATTTATGTCACCTACCCAATGGCTGAGGTTCTACTGGGGAAAGGACTTTGCTTTGACTTGCTGGGAAATGTTAGCAACCTTATTTGGCAACCAGTGGGAACAATATCCTTCTGCATGATTTAACAATCTTCTTCCAAGAACCTGGGGGTGATTTTCTTCTTCCCATTCTTCTCACAATAAAACCCAAAGCTGAAAAAGAATGGACGATGAAGCTTCATGGCTGAGTAGCAAATAAAACTCAGGTTTTCCCAAATTTTGCCCAAATATTTTAGTTCAGGGATGAACAACTTTGTCCTATATGGATGTTTTGCACCCTGCTTTCCTCTGGAGATTATAAATGTTATTGCCCAAATCATAGCAGACACCTGATTTCTATCCCTGTTAGTACAGATAGTCCTTAACTTACAACAGTTATTTAATGACTGTTTGAAGTTACAAGGGCACGAAAATAGTGACATATGAACATATTTCACACATGACTTTGCAGCATCCCCATGGTCGTGTGATAAAAATTCAGACCCTTCGCAACTGACTCATATTTATGACAGTTGCAGTAACTTGAAGTTATTTTTTGTGACCTTTTGCAATCTTCTGACAAGCAAAGTCAATGGGGAAACAAGTTTCACTTCACAGTCATGTTACTAACTTAACAACTACAGTCATTCACTTAACAACTGTGGCAAGAAAGGTCATAAAATAGGGTAAAATTCACTTGTTTCACATAGCAACAGATTGCCTACATGGAAAACTTAGCATTTCTCACTTGTCAACATACGCCCAAAGTAATTCATCATCTCTAAGAAAAAATATGGCAAAATTATACCAGGGGTGGGATTCTACAAGTTTGCACCTATTCACTAGAACCAGTTGTTAACATTCTAAGCAGTTCAGAGAACTGGTTGCTAAAAGAAATTACTGGCCTAATCCTGTAAGGAAGGCAGGAAGGAAACATTCTGGTATTGCTTACAGAAACTGCCTCTCCGTTAACCCTTATTACATTCTTGGCAGGATTAGACTTCCTGTCTTAGGAACTTTTCTGGAGTTTTTTTCCCCTCCTTTGCTGGTACTTTGCTTGTGTGGAGTGACCATTTAAAGTTACAATGGCACTGAAAAAAGTGACTTATGACCATTTTTCCACAATTACGACTGTTGCAGCATCCCCACAGTCATGAAAGGCCAGACGAGGAGATGCGAGTGATATTGAGTTGGCCATGCCCAGCCAATAACATGACCACCAAACCATGTCCACACAATCACATGACCACCAAGCCATGCCCACCACCTAAACTATGCCCACAGAACCGGTTGTTAAAAAATTTGAATCCCACCCTTGAATTATCCCATTCACAAAAAGAATGGAGAATTTCAAGGAAGCCATTTTGTACACAGCTCAGATTTTCTAATCCCATTTTTGTGAACTGACCTGGTCATATTCAAACATAGTTTATTAACTATATTTACAAAGGCACAATTGACTGAGTAAGCACTTTATGCTGTCTATTTAAAACAGGGTTTTAAAAATTTAAAAGGAAAAGGGTAAGAGAAGAAAAAGTGTGTTGACATTTAAAAAAATCATTTAACAATATGCTTTATTTCTTCATACACTTCATATGTTTGTAAAATTTAATGAGATGCCTGAACTTGCAATTGATGGTTTTATTAAAAGAGGTTCTCAGCATCACTATAATATTCAATGTAGCTTTCCTGAAAATATAGTGAATACAAAAGGGAGCAGGATCCTCACTGTGCCCTTTCCTTTAAACATTCATGTTTTCTGTGATTTTTCATTCATAGCCCTTCTAGGGATTAGTTTTTTTTCCAATTGTTCAGTGTAGTATCTGCTCAGAAATTTATCAAAACTGTGATAGATGGATAAATTGCCTAATGAAACTAGATGACTCCCAAAGCAATAAAAGACATTTCTTGGATTGGGGGACTAACTTGCAGAAAACCATTAAGAACTTCTGGAAAAACATTTGTTTCAAAGAGCTGAGCTAACTAAACTTTTCTTGAAGTCAGTAAAATATTTAATGAATATTGAATAGGTAATTTGATGACATTATGTTTGGGATGCAGCTGTCATCAAAGGCAGGAAGGACATGAAGCTTATCACCATGGAATCATAGAGGTCATCTTGGCCATCATCCTGCCAGTGCAGTATCCATTAGACCAGGAATGTCTAACCTTGACAACTTTAAGATTTGTGGACCTCAACTCCCAGAATCTGCCAGCCAGACATGCTGGGGAATTGAAATCCACACATCTTAAAGTTGCCAAGGTTGGACAGCCCTGTATTAGACCATTGTTTTTCTGTCTTGGCAGTTTTCAGATGTGTCAACTTCAACTGCCAGATTTCTGGGAGTTGAAGTCCATACTTCTGAAGGTTGTCAAAGGTGTGAAACTCTGCATTAGAGTATCTCTGACAGATAACAATCTGATCTCAATTTGAAAAGAACTCACAATGTCTACTGGCTAATATCTCAAGGAAGCACCTACTGATATTGAGCTTGAAGCTCCTTCCTTGCAATTTTAAACCATTAGTTCTGGTCCTGCTCTCTGGGGCAGTAGAGAATAACTCTAATCCCTCTTCTAAATGACAGTCCAACAAAAATTGGAAGCAAGCTATCATATCTCCTCTCAGTTGACTATTCAGTGAGTTAAACATTTTTTAACCATTTTTTGACTCAGATAAAGAAAAAGTTTCCCTAAACTTGTAGGTCAAAATGAATTTTACAATGTTATTTGTTTCATTTATTTGTTTACAAAACTTATTTAGCCACCTGTCTCAGCCTTGTGACTCTAGACAATTTACAATATAAAATACATAAATGCTAGATGTTGTACTACAATGCAATTATGGCCCCTAAAACTTGTCTTATAATCAAAATCCTAATATGCCAGGCTGGCTAGGGAATTAATAACTGGAGGAAAGAGTCAGGTCCAAGTCTTTCTGGAACGCTAGCAGCTGAACCTTGAAGAGAGACTCCTCCACTGTGGCAGAGGAGGTATACTTCCAGAGCCCCATTAGATGCCATTATTTCACAAAAAGAACCCTTCCAGATCCTGGACAAATAAATACAATTAGGGACGAGCAGTTTTACTATATCTTGGTCATTTGCCATGTAGGGATTCATAAGAGCACCAACAGTATCTTAAATTGCATCTGGAAGCTTTATGTTGTCAAATCCAGAAACAGCCATTTGCAGCCATATGGATGTTTGCATTCCCTATTCCAGCTTCATAGAACATTTGTCCTAATTTCAAAAGTGCAGCACAAGCTATCACTTGATCATTATGCACTTGCAAAACACCGCTCGCTGGTCTGGATAGCAAACAGGCTGTTTGCTTCTGTTGACATTAACAGGAGTTTCTCCCCTCTAGCTCTTTTCTGTGTTAAAAATCCTCAAGAAATAAAAATAAAAGCAAAGTGTGCCCCAAAGGTGCTTTTTCAAGAGGCAATTGGACTTTCTGGTTTTTCTTTGAAGATGTTTCTGTTCAAGACTGAACCACTTTGCTTTTTTCAAACCCTATAGCTATTCAACTTGTCAATAACTGTGGGATGGGAAGAGTGGAATGGAATGCTGAGAAGTTATGCACAAATTGTGAAAAACTGGAAACCATCAAGGTCACCGCTGCAGGTGCTTGAGAAAGAGATGGACTGTTCCCATAACAAAAAGACATCTCATGATTGGCCAATTTGAGCATCCAGAGGTGGGGAGAAAGGGAAACTATTAAGCAAACATTTGTGCAGGAAAACCAGAACTGGTTTTGATTCATCAGTGCCAAAATGATGTATCCTATAAAGCTTTACTTTGGGGGATTCAAAGCTCCCAAGAGTGTTTCCTTATTTTGAGTTCACTAGTCAGACAGTTGACAGTTTCACTTCTCATCCAAGCTTAGGGATGAAGAAGCTTCTTGGATGAGAAGCAAAACATCTTCAAAGAAAAACCAGAAGTCCAGTTGCCTCTTGAAAAAGTATCTTTGGGACAATAACGACCTGGATAATAATAATAATAATAATAATAATAATAATAATAATAATAATAATAATAATAATAATAATAATAATAATAATAATAATAATAACAATAATAATAATAACAATAACAATAACAACAACAACAACAACAACAACAACAACAATAATAATAATAATAATAATAATAATAATAATAATAATAATAATAATAATAATAATAATAATAATAATAATAATAAATATTTATTTATATACCACTCCTCTCCCGAAGGACTCGGAGCGGTGCACAGTCATACAATTAAAACAATAAATATGTGAAAAGTTAAAACTAAATTAAACTAAGGCCCTGGCTGTAATCAATTAAAACCCCTCCCTAAAACCCTAAAATTTAATATAAAAATTAAAACACCCAAATCTAATATCAGCCCAAGCCGGCCTGGTCAAAAAACCAGGTTTTCAAGGCACGCCTGAAGGTCCCCAGGTCTGTGGCTATATGTAACTCCAGGGGCAACCCATTCCAGAGGGCAGATGCCCCCACAGAGAAGGTCCTATTCCTCGGGGTCACCAGCCGGCACATAGATGCCGATGGGACCCGCAGGAGACCCTCCCTGTGGAAGCGCACCGGACAGTGAGAGGAAAATGGCAGAATGCGGTCTTGTAAATATCCTGGTCCGATGCCATGGAGCACTTTAAAAGTTAACACTAAAATCTTAAAGCGCATCTGAGAGGCCACTGGCAACCAATGCAGCTCGCGCAGGAGGGGCGTCACATGAGAGAACCTTGACGCCCCCATAACCACCTGCACGGCTGCATTCTGTACCAGTTGAAGCCTCCGGATGCTCCCATTCGGGAGTCCCATATAGAGGGCGTTATAGTAGTCCAGTCAGGAGGTGACCAGGGCATGAGTGACCGTGCGTAAGGCATCCCGATCCAGAAAGGGCCGCATCTGGCGGATCAGGCGAACCTGATGAAACGCCCCCCTGGAGACTGCCATAATGTGGTCTTCCAAAGACAGCCATACATCCAGGAGGACACCCAGATTGCGAGCCCTCCCTGAAGGGGGCAAAATCTCACCCCGAATAGCCAGCGATGGACCTAGCTATATCGGGATGCCGGAAACCACAGCCACTCAGTCTTGGAAGGATTGAGTCGGAGTCTGTTCCTGCCCATCCAGTTCCGCATGGCCTCCAGACAACGGGACATGACCTCTATGGCATCATTGGGGTGGCTTGGGGTGGAGATGTACAGCTGAGTATCATCAGCGTACAGATGACACCTCACCCCAAAGCCACGGATGATCTCCCCCAGCAGCTTCACATAAATGTTGAACAGGAGAGAGGACCGACCCCTGAGGCACCCCACAATCGAGGGTCCTACAGGTGGATCTCTCCTCCCCCGCCAACACAAATTGCAGACGGTCGGAGAGGAAGGAGGCGAACCACCGCAACACGGTGCCCCCAACCCCCCCAACCGCCGCAATAGGATACTATGGTCGATAGTATCAAAAGCCGCTGATAACTCTAAAAGGACCAGGACAGAGGAATAACCCCTGTCACGGGCCCACCAGAGATCATCAACCAACGCGACTAATGCCGTTTCAGTACTATGTCCGGGCCTGAAGCCCGACTGGAAGGAATCCAGGTACGTATCTTCATCCAGGTACTGGGGAAGCTGACCTGCCACCACACTCTCAACAACCTTCGCCACAAAGGGAAGGTTGGAGACAGGACGATAGTTGTTCAAGAGAGTTGGGTCCAGAGAATCTCCATAGACACTTAAACAAAGTGTGACTATATCCAAAATGTAGGTTCATTCTGCAACAACATTATCAGTCTGTAATTTAGTTACCACTAATTCTTTACAATATCTATAACAGGAGTCTCAATCTTGTGTTTTACATCCAAGTCATTTTTTATGCCTGCAACAACACTTAGGAAGTAGTAAGCCCCGGTAGGCACATGTTTCTCAAGGTGAGGATTATCCCTAAAAAAACAGCAATGCTCTCTGCCTTTTTCAGTGGGTTTACAACATGGATACAAGAGTAAACCAGATAAATGCATACATTGATGAAAGCTGGAACAGAGGAAAAAGGAGGGTTTTTTTTTTGCCAATGATCCAGAGTGACAAAAAGCAATTAGTGATTGTGCAGTGCAGTAGTATTGCTAAAACACCACTGATCCTCCCTTTGGCAGAGAAGACGTGGCTGTAGCCCTAAGCAGGTCAGACCAAGACTGGCTCTACAGTCCTGCACAGAGGTATCATTATAGCCAGGGCTTCCTGTTCCCCATGCGTTTGCTTCTGTAATGTTGTGGGGAGAAAACCTTGGGAGACTGGCCCAAGAGACACAGTCAAGGGGAATGGTCAGATAAGAGATAGCATAGTCCACAGCTGAGTAGTGGGTAGGGCAAGAGGCTCAGAAGAAACTCACCTAATTTCCTGGGCTGTAAGGGAGATGTGGAAAGAAATGTACTTTCAGACTTGCAAGATTCTGTCAATATAGCTTTATAGTAAAATAGAAATTGCTCCATTGCCCTGATGGTGCAATGGTTAGGGTTAGGGTTAGTATTGCAGGTAAAATCTGCCCACAGTCTGGAGTTCAATCTTAATGGGGCTCAAGGTTGACTCAGTCTTCCATCCTTCCAAGGTTGGAAACATGAGGACTCAGATGGTTCGAGACAATTTGCTGACATTGTAAACCACCCAGAGAGTGCTATAAAGCAGGGGTTGCCAACCTTTTGGACCTCAGGGACCATCAAACTCATAATTTTAGATCCCAGGGACCACTGACTGGTTCTGTGGGCATGGCCTAATTTGTGGGTGTGGCTTAGTGGTCATGTGACTGGCTGGGCATGGCTTGTAGGTAAATATAATAAATATTTATATAAATATTGAATTTTTTATAAAAAAGAGCAACTTTTACCCAAAATCAGGCAAAGCAGGCAGGCAGATTGAATTGCTCACAGAATCATTCAGTGATCTATCTATCTGCCATCGGCTAGCTCAGTCTCTCAAGTTTGCTTACCGTGAGTCTGCGCTGAATTTGCTTGCAAGCAAACCTTCAGTCCTAAGAGAGGTTCGGCTGTGCTGAGTCAAAGTTCTAAAGACTAGCTAGAAAGAAAGAAATCCAACCATTTCCTGCTTCCTAGCTAATCTAAATCTCCTGGCACAGCAGAACAGATGATGGTCAGAAAAAGGAAAAAATAGCAAATTAGCAGGCAAGTTTACCAGGTAAGGAGTGAGTGGGCGGGGAGAGTTCCGGTGGGCCATGTGGGTGTCGCAACCTTGTGTTTCTTGCAGCCTGGATTAATTGCTTTGTGGGGGTGCTCTGGGGGTGAGATTTCTCTGCGGCCCATCAAAATTTTCTCATGGCCCACCAGTGGGCCGTGGCCCACCTGTTGGCAACCGCTGCTGTAAAGCACTATGGGGAGGCAAATAAGTCTGCTATTGCTATTGTTATCTAGTTTGCCCTATGAAGTTGACAGCTTCTTGCTACCAGATGTGGGGTGGCAAAAGGCCAGGCAAACAAAAACGATCAGGTCTCACCGTTGGTTATGATAACCTTGCTCTATGATCTACTTAGGGTGTCTCAGGCAAAGGGAAGATCTTGCAATGGAATAGAGAGGAAGCTGGATCCACAAGTCCAAAACATGGGAATACTCCTGGCTCAACCCCCACAGAAGCTGAGAGAGGACACTTCTGCCTGAATTTCAACAGATCTTCAGAGACTTTTCTACAAAACCAACAACTTCACTGTCCCTAACACACACTCCATGCAAAAACCATTAACCACATGGCCAGTATCCCAACTGCCACTGACGACATCCACACAGCCAAGCAATAAATGTGAAATTAGCAAAAAAAGAAAAAAAAGAGTCCCATTTCACCACAGAGTAAGGAACATAATCTTGACAGAGATATGCAGGAACTATTACCTGGGCAAAAGGAGCTAAAGCATTATAGTTCATAGTGAGGATATGTTATTTAGAAGCAGCTCTCCCCAGCTCACTGGAATATAAGAAGGAGTAGGAAGTACAGTGCAATCAGATCTGCAAGTTTCTCTTCTTACAGCCACTTTCAATGAAAGTAGTTTTAGTCTCAGGATGATTTCCTGGTCTGGTCTACCTAATGGGAATGAACAACCTTAGATGTGAGTTGTTGGTTTTATTTAATAAATAATGGTTAATAGCATGTGTGGTAATCTTTGTTGTTTTCCTTGTTTGGCTCACCAGACACTTCTGCCTTGGTGTGTGAAGAATTCTATATTGCAGCCCCCCCTACTAATGAACTTGGTTTAATGGAGCACTTGGGACAATTTGATCTTGAGGCTTCTAATCTTGAGATTGACACTGGATTAGAGCAGAGAGAGAAAAAGAGAAGAAGGGTTCAAATACTCCCATTTCAATCATGTTTATTGATTCCCAATTGAAAAGTACAATCCCTGAAGGACAATCGAGTGGGATTTTGCAATGAAAAAAGAAACACATCCCAAGATAGCTTTCCATGCCAAATCTTATAATTACAGTTAAGATCTCTAAGGTCCCATTTTTACTGGCCTATTTTCTCTGACTTTTCACTCTCCTGGCATTGTTCATTAAGAAATGAAACTGGGTGTCAAGTAACAAAAATAGTGTGCATCATAAAATATATATTGTTTCAATGTCTCTTCTAGGCAACCTATTTTCTACTTTTAACCTATATAAAAGCATCCTTTCCGATCTGGTCTTTGCCCCTATTTCTTTTACACTCATATCTTACCTGATCTTCCTAGTCTTCTTCCGTTGCTCAAATCAATATGACTTTTTAAAATTTATTTTAGAATAAAATGTAATGAACCACCAATGTAGATCATGAAGGGCAGAAATGCATCAGTGTCTATATTTCTGGACTCAAAATTTTCATGCAGATTTGAAGTTTTATATGTGTATATCTGCATGTGTGAAGGAAGAAGGGAGGGAGGGAGGATATGAAAGACATGTACAGACAAGAAATCATATATTTGACGATATGCATACAAAAGCATAGCATTTAGTGCAAACTGCCTGCAATTAATGCAGGCTCGAATCCCACCAGGCTCAAGGTTGACTTAGCCTTCCATCCTCTCAGGGTAGGTAAATTGAGGACCCAAGATTGTTGGGGGCAATAAGCTGACTTTGTAAAAATGCCACTTGGGGGGTGGGAGTGGCAAAAGCCCTAGTAATAAGCAGGCATATACAATGGAATGAAGGCTACATGGTGCTCCTTAGACTGTAAGCCGCCCTGAGTCTCCAGAGAAGCATATAAATGTAATTAAAAAAAAAAACTTTTATTGGGATGAATTGGGTAAGGAAAACATAGCAAAAACTATATCCAATATAACATACAGTATGTTAGGGATGGCTGTACATTGTTGAGAATTGTCTACAAATACATGGATTAAAAACAGTAAATATTAGGAAAACTTGGAATTTGGGTCATGAGTAGCTTCTTCAGAGTCTGTCATAACTTCAAATGGTTGCTAAACAACTGCCCATAAGTCAGAGATGAACTGTAGTCTTGCTGCAGTTACCATATATAAAATCCATCATCTATGAGTTTTTTCTATGAGTTTTTAAATCCCAGTAAAAAAATGCTTCTTCCCAACATTAATCTTTTAGATTTTCTTATATTATTGTATATATTAATAGAATAGAATAGAATAGAATAGAATAGAATAGTTGAAAGGAACCTTAGAGGGTTCCTTAGTCTAAACTGCTCAGGCAGGAAACCTATACCATTTCAGACGAATGGTTATTCAATCTCTTCTTTAAAACTTACAGTGGTGGAACATTTACAACTTCTGGAAGCAAGTTGTTCCATTGATTAATTGCTCTGTCAGGAAAATTGTCCTTAGTTCTAGGTTGCTTCTTTCCTTGAATAGTTTCCACCCTTTGCTTCTTGTCCTGCCCTCAGGTGCTTTGGAGAATAGCTTAACCCCCTCTTCTTTGTGGCAGCCCCTGAGATATTGGAAGACTGCTATCATGTCACCCCTGATGCTTCTTTTCATCAGACTAGACATACCCAATTTCAGCAACCATTCTTTATATGTTTTAGCCTCCAGTCCCCTAATCATCATTGTTGCTCTTCTCTTCACTCTTTATAGAGTCTCAACATCTTTTTACATCGTGGTGACCAAAACTGGATGCAGCAAAGCGTGTGTTCACTAAACCGGTTGTTACACTGGAATCATACCACTGTACATACATGTCTGTTTGTGTGCTTTAAAGTAAATCCATCAGAATATAGAAGCATTTTCAAATCTAATTTTCCATTGTTAGATTGTATACAGATAGAATGGGAACCCTAATTGATTGGAATATAATTAGTATAGCTTTTCTCCTTCCTACTTCACTTGCCTGAGTAACATCACTATAAACCTACATGTAGATTTATAAATAATGGCTTTCCTTCATATTCCTGGCTGGAATGCCCTCCCCCCAATAAAAACGATGGCACCATTAATTTTGACAGATGCAATTTGTCTTTGAAAGTGGGATAATCTCCACTTGGCAACATTCCTTTATTCACCTTTTATGAAAAAAGCCAGAATTCGATCCTCTTTTTCTTTTTCTTTTTTTTCATTCGGTTGCTAGAGTAGATTTGCTTTGGCATGAAAGTAATTTCTTTCTTAAAGCCCCTTCTTTAAAAGAGAGAGAGAGGAAGAAAGAAATACAGAGAGAGATGAGAGAGAAAGGGAGAGAGAGAGAGAGACTCCCTACTTGATCTCATTAGAAAAACTTACGTTACCACAAACCATTTCTGTCATTTCCCAGGTGCCCTGCTGAGTTCCAGCTATAGGCAAAGCTACCTTGACTCACCCTCTTCTTTCTCTTCTTCATGTAGACAGCCTGCCTGAGAACATTCTACTGTACAAATTTCCTCCTTTTTTGCCCACCATGCGCTAAATGAATTACACAGCAGGAGGATCACCAACATCAAGTTTCATTGTTACATTAGTGCACTGGGGAACCTAAACAGATGTGTGTGCAGAATAAAGTGAACAATATGGTCACACAGACATGGCAGCAGGAGAAGAAAAAACAGAAGAGATCTATAACTGTCACCAGATTTTCCCAAAACAACACTAATGTCCTAATGCCCTAATGCCTTAAAGTAAATTATGAGCTCAGGAAGAGATGAAAAGATCTCAGGGATTAGGAGTTACCAAAGATGCTCCTCCAAAAGGCTGAAATTGCCAGTTATCCATCAAACAAAAATCCCAAAGAGGCATTCTTAATACTATAAGGTGCAAACATGGGCTTTCTTCCTGGTCTAATTGTACCTCATGTAAAATCTTGCCCACTTTCCACACTATCTAAAACCAATGCAATTTATCCCAGCATTCCATTAACTTTGCTGCCATAATTACACTTATTTGTTTTAAAGTTTTAAATTCTTTGTGATCTTAATCTGTGGTCCCATGGGTACAATTTGTTTGTAAACCAGTTTGTTTATGCCCCTACTTTGGTGTCCCCCCAAAAATAGGTTCTATAGATACACATATAAAGATCTGAAATGTTTTATTAGAGGAAGGGAAAAAAAGACCCTGAAAATAATGGAGAAGGAGAAGAAAGATTGGCATGAATAATGAAGGTTATTTAGTTTTTGCTCAGTGCATCCTTAATCTTACCTGACACTGTTATTCTGTTATGTCTTAATAATTAAGAAAAATATTATTCCTATATTGGATTTACAACATTAGAGGCTTTGAAAAATTTTGTCAGAAGAGACAAAGAAAAAATGAAAAGAAATTAGATTCTAGGATATTATTTTAGGGATTATAAACATTGATAGAAGTAAAAAGAAGGAATATAAAGTTGTTTTATCTGATCAAGGTTGAAATAGATATGTTGCTTTTTTTCTGGTAACCCTTAATGGACTTTTACTGATCAGGACTTTTACTGATCTGGACTGAAATAACAATGTTTAATAGATTTGTTTATAGATAAACTATAAGAAGGGGTTATGTATTGTATTGTAAGAGAAGATAATAAATTACTAAAATTATTTATACTTGTGATGAAGGGGAGATTTACTTCTTACATATTTCTTTTTTTTTTAATATTTTTTTCTTTTCTATTTTTATTTCTATTTTTTCTGTGCCTACTATTTATTCTTTTCTTCTTTAGTTTGCATTACTTTTCATTGTTCTAAATTATAATCTTTCATAAAAATACTATAATGCATATAAAAAAACCCTATAAAGCTCAGGTTAAAAAAAGGGCTTAGCTTAAGCCATAAGTTCCTTAGTTATACGTGGTCAGAGGGTTTGCTTTATTTGCTAGAGAAGAAAATAGCATGAAACAAAACTACCTCCACAGCTCAGAGTGATATAATTCAAGAAAAATAATATATCATTGGATGATGTTGATTTTATAAATGAGGCTCTTCCATAGTCAGTATGGAAAAGATGTTATGTTAGTGTCACTTTTTTAACAAGTGATTTCCCTGAAAAGATACACAGTGGGACCAGTAAATGAACAATAGGCTAGTGTCAAACAACAACAAGCAAACCAATGGTTGTTTTGTGAGGGAAATCTACATTTAGATTCACAGTCTGAGACTAACAGAAACTTAATAAATCAAATCCTGACCAAAGAACTACAAATTATTAATGCTGCATCTAAGACTACAAATAGTCCTCAACTTAAGACCACAATTGAGCCCCAAACTTTTGTTGCTAAGTGAAACTATTGTTAAGCGAATTTTGCCCCATTTTATGATCTTTTGTGACTACTTTAATAAAAATTGATAAGTTCTTTAATTTGTGTCTAGTATGCTTCAATGCAGTTTGCTCAGGCATATTTCTGTACCACATAATTCTGTGCAAATTAAAATAAAAAATCCTGTCCCAAACCCATTTCTTTTACCTTGCAACTTTCCATACAGGAGTGGGATTCAATTTTTTTAACAACTGGTTCTGTAAGCGTGGCTTAGTAGGTGGGTGTGGCTTGGTGGTAATGTGACTGGCTGGGCGTGGCCAACTCAATATCACTCACATCGAGGCACACATCTCCTTGCCTGGCCTCTCATGACTGTGGGGATGCTGCAACAGTCATAACTGTGAAAAATGGTTATAAGTCACTTTTTTCAGTGCCATTTTAACTTTGAAGGGTCACTCCACACAAGCAAAGTACCAGCAAAGGAGGAAAAAAAACTCCAGAGAAGTTCCAGAGACAGGAAGTCTACTCTTGCCAAGAATGTAATAAGGGTTAACGGAGAGGCAGTTTCTGTAAGCAACACCAGAATGTTTCTTTCCTGCCTTCCTTACAGGATTAGGCCAGTAATTTCTTCTAACAACCGGTTCTCTGAACTTCTTAGAATGTTAACAACTGGTTCTAGCGAATAGGTGTGAACCTGTAGAATCCCACCCCTGTTTCCATACTAGCAATAGCACTTAGACTTATATACCGCTTCACAGTGTTTTACAACCCTCTCTAAGAGGTTTACAGAGTCAGCATCTGGGTCCTCATTTTACTGACCTCAGAAAGATGGAAGACTGAGTCAGCTTTGAGCTGGTGAGATTTGAACTGCCAAACCTCTGGCAGCCAGCAGTCAGCAGAAGTAGCCTGCAGTACTGCCTTCTAACCACTGCACCACCACAGCTGCTAACATTCTCTGTATCAACTATTTTAGAGGAACTAACTTCAAATAGTAACTGTTCTAATCAGCACAGTGCTCATAAAGAATTAGTTCCATTTGCTAAAATACATGACAAAAGATGACTCCAAAATATTTTTCCATAAATTTGTCGCATCACTTTTCTCCATTGACCCACATTCAAAAATTAAAGCCATGTAAGAACCAGCATATGAAAATGGACAGTTGGCTTGTTGAATTTATTTCATAAAATTATCTTGTGTTATTTAGAAAGTTGAATTCTTGTGCAAGCTCTTTCTGGTCTGGTCTATTGACTGCCATGTTTCTGAAAATGGAAACTAAGCAACCTCAGAGATGTGGATCAAATGAATTCATTAGACATATTACAAAGATCAAATTCCTTCATGCACTGTTGGCTTAAGAGGAACTTCAAAAGATGCTTACAGAGTTGAATGGAAAAAAGAATAGAACTATCAAGTAAGATTAAGAGTCAGATTAACGTGTCTCTTGTTTTATTTAGTAATAAAGTGGTTTACTGATCAGATAAGAGTATCACAGTCTATCCCAGTGTCCCAGTAAGAAGATCAAGAGTTCCTTTCTATTACCTAACCATTTTGGGCAGGTGGCATATTTCCAGTTTGAGTTTTTTTTTCCTTTTTACACCATAGAACATTTTTCCAAGATCAGATGGAATAACCTTAGCTTATATTTATTTTCTAAAATGTATACTACCAACAATAACAAAAATAGTCAAGAAATATGCTCCAGGCTAACACTTGGTAAAACGGACATGAAAGCCTTGGAAAAGATATTCAAATGATGTAATGTGTCCTACCGACAAATATCAGAATTGTGCAAGCCATAATATTCCCTGTGACACTCCATAGTTGGACTTTGAAAGAAGCACAATAGGATGAGGATTGATGGTTTAAACTTGGATGTTGGAGAAGACTCCTGAAAATAAACCAATGGATCATCAACCCAGAGTTTTCACTCAAGGTACAAATGACCAGGAGCAAATTATGCTACTTTGGTCATTATCCAAAGACCCAACTCTCTGGAAAAGTGTTTGATGCTGGGAAAAGTAGAAGGAAAGAGAAGAGGACAACCAGCAGCAAGGTCGAGGGGTTGGTAGACCTGAAGGACCTATCTAAATGATGACTAGAAGTCAACAGCAAGCTGATGACATATAATCAATAAATGACAAGATGGCAAACAGGATCATTTTCCAACTTGAAAAAAATGGCTTATTTAAAGCATCACTAATCAGTTTGCAAAGATATGATATGATATGATATGATATGATATGATATGATATGATATGATATGATATGATATGATATGATATGATATGATGTAATCTCCCACTGACCTGTGTGCTCCCACAGGGAGGGCCTCCTTCGGGTCCCGACGGCCTCTATGTGCCGCCTGGCGACTCTGAGGAACAGGGCCTTCTCTGTGGGGGCACCCGTTCTCTGGAATGGGCTCCCTGCTGAGTTGAGAACAACCACCGACCTGAGGGTGTTCAGGCATGATTTGAAGACCTGGCTCTTTGAGCAGGCCGGCCTGGGCTGATCCTAAATTGATTTTAATGGGGTTTAAGTATTGAATTTTAAGGTTGGGATTTTAGATTCGGTTACAGCCCTTATTTAATTCTATTTTAACTTTTATATATATGTGGTTTTAGTAGGCTGTGCACCGCCCTGAATCCTTCGGGAGAAGGGCGGTATATAAATTTTAATAATAAATAAATAAAATAAATAAATATTGTATTGTATTGTATTGTACTGTATTGTATTATATTATATTTATTATATTATATTATATTATTATAATTTTCATGACTCTGTATCCCTTGCATCAGGGTGGAAACAAGATGCTGAATGGAGCTTCACATTTGCTGACTGGATGCCTTTCCTGATGCCTATGCAGAGCTCACAGCACATGTTTTCCCTTCGTGTGCAGAGAGAAATATCTGCCACTACCTAGGATGGAATGGACAGTGTCCTGGTTGTGAGACAGACCCAAGGTCACCCAGCTGGCTTTCATGGCTAAGGCAGTCACAGTCTCCTGCTTTCCAGCCTGGTGCCTTAATCTCTAGACCAGCGGTCGCCAACCAGTGGGCCGTGGCCGTGGCCCACTGGTGGGCCACAAGAAGATTTTGGTGAGCCGCAGAGAAATCTCAACCACAGAGCAACCCCCCCCCAAAGCAATTAATCCAGGCTGCGCAGAAATACAAGGCTGCACCACCCACATGGCCTGCAGAAACCCTCCCCGCCCACTCACTCCGTACCAAGCAAACTTGCCTGCTAAATTGCTATTTTTCCTTTTTCTGACCATCAGCTGTTCTGCTGTGCCAGGAGTTTTAGATTAGTTAGAAAGCAGGAAACAATTGGATTTCATGCTTTCTAGCTCATCTTTAGATCATCAGCTCTGCTTTTAAGCACAGCTGAGGACTGAAGGTTCTATTATTCAGTGCAGACTCACTGCAAGCAAATTTTATGTGACAGACTCAGGTAGCCGATGGCAGATAGATAGATCACTGAATGATTCTGTGAGCAACTCAATCTGCCTGCCTGCTTTGCCTGATTTTGGATAAAAGTTGCTCTTTTTTAATAAACGGAATTCAATGTTTACATACATGGTGTGTTGTGAATTAATTTTGTGAGTTTGCTTGCAAGCAAATTTTATGTGACAGACTGAGCTAGCTGATGGCAGATAGATCTCTGAATGAATCTGTGATTCTGTGAGCAACTCAATCTGCCTGCGTGCTTTGCCTGATTTTGGGTAGAAGTTGCTCTTTTTTTTATAAAAAATCAATATTTGTATAAGTATTTATAATATTTACATATAAGCCATGCCCAACCAATCACATGACCGCCAAGCCACACCCACAAATTAGGCCACACCCACAGAACTGGTTAGTGGTCCCTGGGATTTAAAATTAGGAGTTTGGTGGTCCCTGAGGGCCAAAAGGTTGGCGACCCCTGCTCTAGACCAAAGTGGCTCTCTCACCTTAAGCAAAATAAGGGTGGGGTATCTGGCTAAGGATGAATATTAGCTGGACATCAGCCCTGCTAGTGTTTATCTTGCCACTGATCATTGTGAGTGAACCACTGAAGTTCACTCTTGACATATTTCATGGCACAATTCATTTTAATCAGAAGTTGGAGAGGGCTGTTGGGAAGATTAACGAGGCTAGTGAGAAAGATGTCCCCACTGCATGGGAAATACAAGCTATTGGAAATGAATATGAGTTTGCATTGAAACAAATGGGCAATATTAAGTATAAAAGATGATAAATTTCATTTGGCTTTTTCTTCTTTCTACTTTATTCTTGCTCATGCTCTAGCTAGTTACAGGCATACACAAAAAGATATGCATGCACACACACAAACACACACACACACACACACATATGCAAATTGTGAGATTTAAAAAGCAACCTTTTATAATGACAAAGAGAAATGAATCTGATCTTTTCTGAAGCTAGCCAAGTGGAAAATGTTTACTTTTCAATGGATTCTCACTCGTCTCCTTTTTTCCTTGAGTTTAGCAGAAGAATATTGCCTATAACACCTTGATCTCATACCTTGAAAAAGTAACTGATTACAACTTAATGACATGACTGTGTTGGTGCTGTACATGTCTATTTTTTGTTTTTGAAAAATAAAATATATCATAAAAAGGGGGCTTCTAAGAAAAATAATGTTTTCCCTCAGTGCTGGACATCATCAACCCCATTCACTTATGGAAGTGAACTACCTACTTTCAATTAATGCAACATCAAGCAAAGGACATATTATTAAGGGAGAGTTGTATTGCAAAAGGTTGTGTTCCCCTGGTCTTCCACCCATTCCTCCTTTGTTTAGTGGGCTGAAACAAAGAAATAAAGTAATACCACCTTTCTATCTTTAAAACATAGAGCTGAGTTTGGTGTAGAGGAAAATTGCTCTTGTATCTGTCTCACTGATTCCCCTAGAACAAGACAAGAACCAATGGGTAGAAATTAATTAAGGAAAGAAGCAAACTAGAACTAATTTTCTAAGGGTGAGAACAGTCAACTAATTGAATGACTTGCCTTCAGAGGTTGTGGGTGACTCATCACTGAAGGCTTTCAAGAAGAGACAGGACAGCCAATTATCTGAAATAGTATACAGACTCTCCTGCTTGAGTAGGGGATTGGACTAGATGACCTCTAAGGTCCCCTCCAACTCTGTTATTCTATGTTAACAATGTTTCTCAACCTCAGAAACTTTAAGTTGATTAATAATCGATCAATCAATTATAGGAGTTTAACTTCACATATCTTATAGTTTTTTTAGTTCAGTTCAAACATGATTGGGGATATAAGTGGAATTGAAGACTTGACTTCTAAGAGCTAAGCATGCAAACATCTCAACTTGGTTAATCAAACTGACTGTTTTTGCTTTCTCACATGTTTGGTTTTTAAAATCTTCTTTTGGTCATGGTTATGATGACAACCATGAAAATGTTCCAAAAAAATAACCTGGAACTTTGCCAGAATTATTTTTGTGTGACAGCCTTGAAATATCTCTCCCAACTATTCTAACAAGGTGTTATTTGTAGTCCGTTTGCAGTATTGACTAACATTTGCAGCCAAAATTAGGAAACCAAAGCTAATGACCAACTTAGAATGTCCTTCAAGATTGGCTGCATCTAAAATTGAATTCCCAACATTTTTATTTGACTGTGTTTTCAACATTTGTCTTTTTCTCTCCTAATTAGTCCTCCCCAGCCAACCAGGGTTGACATTTGAAATTAACTTTGCTGAAACAAATGTTCCTCAATGAGGTTCCCCAAAAACCATTCTTCCAGAAAATGGAGAAGAGAGAAAATTGTAAGCAATGTCACCTTTTTTAAAGCTATTAAATCTACATTCAGAGTCATGGTAGATTCATTCATAGGAGTCAATCTTTGTGAAAGAAATATTCTCAGATTAAGTCAAACATAGAGGGTGTGAAAATGGTTGATCACACTTATAATGTAACAACTGCACTAAAAATGGATGTTTTAATCAAGCTTCATCTGTAGACACTGGCAAGGAAAAGCTGATTATAGATTGGGGCAAAAAATAGTTGGGTAGATACCACACCAGGACCCGACCTAAGTCAGGAATGGGCACTTATGCTACTCTGGGCTTATATGAAAACAACACTATGTGAAGGATCCAGTCTTAGGAAAGAGCTATTTTTCTTGCAGTGTCTTGGTTAGAGTGGCATGGTGGCTCAGCAGTTAAAGCACTAGCCTTGTCAGCTGGAAAGATCTGAGCTCCACACTATGGAATGAACTCCTGTCCTAACCTTGGCTCCTGCCAGCCTAGCAGTTCAAAAGCGTATGAAAGCAAGTATAAGTAGGAGAGGGAGAGGGAAGGTGGTATCTGTTGTCTGTCAACTGCCACCAACATTACCCCCTCCCCAATAGAAGCCCTGTAAGGGGTCTTTTAGTAAAATAGGACAAGAAAGCAAGAAACAAGAGATTCTGCTGGGGAAAGAAAGATCATTTTATTTTATTTTAAATGGAGTATAAAAGCTCACCACTGGAGGTAGCTGACACGGTAAGAATCCCATCTCATCCGTCTCTTAATTCTGGTTTCAGTATAGTTTTAATATTTTAATCTGTGTAGTTTTAATGTTTTAATTATTTCTCTACTTCTTTTATAACTTGTAAGCCACACAGAGTCACCTTATGGGGGAGATATGATAGATAATACATGATAGATAGATAGATAGATAGATAGATAGATAGATAGATAGATAGATAGATAGATAGATGGATGGATGGATGGATGGATGGATGGATGGATGGATGGATGGATGGATGGATGGATGGATGGATGGATGGATGGATGGATGGATGGATGGATGGATGGATGGATGGATGGATGGATGGATAGATAGATAGATAGATAGATAGATAGATAGATAGATAGATAGATAGATAGATAGATAGATAGATAGATAGATAGATAGATAGATAAATAGGTAGATAGGTAGACAGGTAGACAGGTAGACAGGTAGACAGAGTGATAGGTAGGTACAGTAGATGGTAATAACGATGATTGATAGATAGAGACAGACAGAGAGACAGATAGATGATAGAGTCAAAATGAGGACCACAATTGAATGATTGCTCTACTATAGGGTGCATCAGGGAGGCATAACACATCTAATTAAGAGGCAAGTCTTTGATCAAATGGTCACAGCCAGCATCTTGACTTTTTTTTTCATCCCCACCTCCATGGAACCAGCACAACTTTGGCTCTGGGCCCACTTGCTTGAGCTCTGTCTACCATGTAATTCCCTAAGACCTGGTCCCAGAGGAATTCTGCTCTTAAGAGAAAAGCTCTTTCTCTATTCCAGATGTTCATGGAATGGGTGGATAATTTCTGTTCACAGTTATCCTCTTTCCCAAATTCCTGCTACTATCTGCTTCCAGGTAGTCTTTGGCTGTTATGACCGATTGCTTAGGGACCATTCAAAGTTATGATGGACCTCACCAGGGCTACTTACGACCTGGTAGGAGTTCCAACTTCCCCCTCCCCATGGTCATATGATTGTATTTTGGGTACTTGGCAACCGGCCTACATTTACAGCAATTTTTAGCATCCTGCAGTCATGTAACCATTATTTATCACATATTTTGTCAGAAACTGGCATTTGTTTCCAGTTTCTGGCAAAATCACCTATTGCAGATTTGCTTAACAACTACTTGGTTCATTTAACAATAGTGATTCACTCAACAATTGCTGCAAAAAAGTAGTAAAATCAGGCACAGCCATGTGTTGACCTGCTTAATGATTGGCAAAAACTAAAACCATAATTCTGGGCTCACTTACGGTTATAAGTCAAATACCTGTTTTTGTTGCTGTGGTTCTTGAAGGTTATAGTAAGGAAGAATCTTGTCAAGAAAATTATGTTAAAAGTAATATTCAAACCATCCCAGCTCATATTCCACTCTGATTTTTCCATGGTGACTAGTTCAAATTAGAACAACCAAGAGGAAAAAGTATGTCTTTGTATCTGGATGTTCCAGAATAAACAGTTGTACATATTCTGAGACCTGAATGAAACCCAGAATTCTGAGCCTTCAAGAAAATTGAAACTAATGTGGTTATTTTTTTTTACCTTCTTACTTTGTAAAAGTTGTATGCTACCCTAATCTGCAAATTCTGGCCAGATATTCATAAATATTGACCTGCACATTCTTGGTGACTAGAAAGGTTGTGTCTTTCATCAATCATGTCAAATCACTTTGTTACAGCCATAAGGCCAGATATAGTAAAATAACTAACAGTAGAACTGTAATACACACACAGAGAGAAATATTGAGCAAAATAGGACTGAAAATAAATCATAATATGTATAATATAATAAATAAATGAGTCTTCAAAAGTAATTAATGATGCAATGTATTGTACACATGGTTGCAAAAACTGGGTAACTTGAGAGGATGTTTTTGAAATCTTGTTTGAAAGAGGTAACAGCAAGTAGAAATTACATTCCCTTGCCCAGAGATTCCTTCAAGACCTGATAAATGAAAATCTTGTTCAGAGTTCTCATATAGAGAATAACACAATAGTATTTGGCTTGGAACATGGGAATCCACCATTTTGGCTTCCCTGGGATGCATTGAGTGAAGAAAACCACATAGATGGATGGAAGATAGACAGATGATAGATAGATAGATAGATAGATAGATAGATAGATAGATAGATAGATAGATAGACAGACAGACAGACAGACAGACAGACAGACAGACAGACAGACAGACAGATGTATATGAATATCATTAAAATCACATAATGTTAAAAGTTTATGATCTTGGGGGGCCACATTACAGACAGTTGCAGGTGGGACTTGTTGCAGTTTCTATTGAGTCATCACCACAAGGACATTTTTTATTTTATTTTATTTAGTCGTATTTCCTGCAATCAAGTTCGGTGCGATTAACCTTGAGTTTGTATCTATTGTTTGCTCTTGTATTATTATGGTTGAAGCTGAAGTATTCATTGATAGGTAGGACATTGCAATGTATGATTTTATATACTATACTTAGATCAGACCGAATGCAGCGTAGTTCTAGGTTTTCTAGGTCTAGAATTTCGAGTCTGGTGGCATAAGGTATTCTGCAATTATAATTATATCTGGTGGCATAAGGTACTGTTCAGTTATTCAACATAACTGAAGAGACACAAGAATGCCCTTAAAATATCCCCAAAGTATTGCTGATGGACAATACCACCCCGAGTCCCTTTTTGGGAGAGGGAGCGGTATAGAAATTTAATAAATAAATAAATAAATAGCCTGGCTCTGTCTTTCATTGCCTTTTAAAACAATAGTTAGCCTCATCCTTCTGAATGTACATATAAATCTTTTCTGGAATTAGGGCAACAATTCAGACTGAGTCAACACTTTGAATCAAATTGAGGCTTTGAATTACGTCTTTGGTGATTTTTACACCTGGTTAATTGATTACCAGCAGGTTTTTATACATGTCTACTCAGAAGAAATCATTAGACAAAAGAGCAAGGGATGAGACAGGCACCAACTTAAGAGTGTCATTTTTTTCTTTTTCTCTCAAAAAGTGCTTGAATACCTGTGCCTGAATACCTGTACGTCTGTCACACTCTTCATTATCTAACTTACCCTTCCAAATCAGCTTTTGTCAAAAAAGGTAAACAATGATGACTATAGTGCAATTGTTGAACTAAGCTATCCTGTTCTCAAAGTGTGTTATAATTTGGGGAAGTTAATGGCAGCAATAACTTATGGGCAGCCATGTTTGACAAATGATTGTGTGTATCACCTACTTTCTCCTTCAGAACAATTGTTTTGACACCATACAAAATTAATCAACCGAGTGATCAGTCAAGCAAGTGATCATGGGCTTAATGAAATAAAATTGAGAGTATGAATCAATAGAGATTTGTTTAATCTGGTGACTTCCTTGATTAGACTGAGTGCACATTTGGGACAATGGAATGTGTTATCAAAGAGCAGAGGAGAAACAAAACTATTCCCAAGCTGTCTTTGGGAAACAAAACTATTTAAAACATGGAGTTGGAAGGTACATAGAATTCATCTTTGTCTGTGATACAGGATCCATCATCATGTTTCCAAAAGATGATCTTGCAGTTTCTGCTGACAGCAGTCTTCAAATATTTATTTCATTATTTATTTATAGATGTTCTTTTATTCCAACATTTTTATAAAAACCTCAAAAGTGGCAAACATGCCTAATATTAATTCTTCCTCCTATTTTCCTCACAATAGCAACCTTATGAGATGCTGAGAGAATGATCTTGCCTAATGTCAGGCCTTCCTCCATTTAAAACTTAAGAAAGAAGGCCCCCAACTCCATTGGTTTGGAGAAGAGGTACTTTTACTAAGTTTGATTTAATAGCAGTGAAAGCAAGGCAAGATCTGAGCCAAAGTACACAAAAGTTATACATTGAAAGTCACCCCAAATCCCTCCCCCCTCAGTGTCCAGTATGACATTATGGGAAAGCTCCTCTGCAGGTATTTCTTGCATCTGGAGTCGCAGGATGGTTGGCCTTGAAGAAGTGTAAACCATTCAGCAATGCCATAATTCAAATCTCAACAAATAAATGCTTTTTGACAAAAAAAAAATCAGAAAATAAAATACAGGCTTAATAGTCAAGATCTTGTTGATGATCCAAACTCTGTCAAGGATCTTGGAATACTCATCTCAAATGACCTAAGTGCTAGAGCCCACTGTAACTACATAGCCAAAAAGGTATTAAGAGTTGTTAACCTAATCTTACATAGCTTTTTCTCTGGTAATATTACACTAATAATTAGAGCATACAAAACATTTGCTAGAGCAATACTCGAATACAGCTTATCAGTCTGGAACCCACATTACATATCTGATATTAACACAGATGAGAAAGTCCAGAAATATTTCACAAGAAGAGTTCTCCACTCCTCTACTCGTTGCAGAATACCTTATGCCACCAGACTTGAAATTCTAGACCTAGAAAACCTCGAACTATGCCGCCTTCAGTCCGATCTAAGTATAGTATATAAAATCATACATTGCAATGTCCTACCTGTCAATGAATACTTCAGCTTCAACCATAACACAAAAACACACAATAGATACATACTCAAGGTTAACCGCACCAAACTTGATTGCAGGAAATACTTCAGCAACAGAGTGGTCAATGTTTGGAATACTCTACCTGACTCTGTGGTTTCTTCCCCAAATCCCAAAAACTTTAACCTTAGACTGTCTACTATTGACCTCACTCCTTTCCTAAGAGGTCTGTACGAGGCGTGCATAAGCGCACCAACGTGCCTTCTGTCCCTGTCCTATTGTTTCTTTTATATATATATATTATTTTTCTTATATGTATCCATGTATTCATAACTATGTTTTTACTTATACCTATTATCTTGTAAGCAATTGACAAATAAAAATAAATTAAATAAATAAATAAATGTATGAGTGCAGAATTCCCTTCCTGTTTTCATGGGACTCCGTCACACCAGCTTGCTTCCCCAACCCAAATGTCCAGGCCCCACTTCCTGTTTCTATGGCAGCCAAGAGCAAGGAAGCTTCAGAAAACCATGCTGGATGTTTGGCTGACAAACTGGGCCAAAAGTCACCCAGCCAGCTTTCATGTCTAAAATGGGACTAGAATTCCAGTCTCCTGTTTCTAGCCTGGTATCTTCAACCCTACACAAAAATGGTTCTCTCTGTTGAAAGGATATTGCATAAGGAAAGATCATGCACCATTCTCTGATGTCACAGGCACAGAAGAAATATGTTAAGTTACATAAAAGCAGATCCCACATAGATGTTTGAATAAGTACCTCATGATAATTGAACAAAAGAATCATTTAGCAACAGATTACAGTAGAATCAGTGTCCTCAATGATTCTTTCTAACTGTAGTATTCTGTGACCAAAATTAATTCATTGTATATACAAATGATGACCACAATCGAAAGAGATAATTTTATGCATCATCAAGGCTTGGTTGTAACTAATATTTTTTAAAACATATAGCTTCTTTAATTAGCAGACCCCTTCCAAGATTTCTTATTTAAGAAATCCCAATCAATTTTCAAGACTGCTTGTCATGTTGATTCTAATGATATTGGGCAACTATATAGAATGGCATTTAGTTTAACTCTTCCCATTATTGGAAGGAAAAGGGAGAGGAGGGAATTCCTTTTACATCCTATCATTTCTTTACCAGCATTGTTTCAGCACCCAATCAAGCATTTGGATTGCTCTGTGCTTCTGTCTAAATATGACATTTTAAGAAAGAATTGAGCCCCCATTTTTTCCTACTGGAAAGAAGTACATTTTAGTTATCAAAGTCTGGGGGATATGGAGTTAAATATACCTTTCACAATAAAAATCCTGTTAACCCCTCTGGTTGTTGGCCTTCCAAGTCAGTTTTGCCCCTCTGGTCCTCCTAAGTTTCACATAGAATGATTGGACCAATTACTTCTAAAATGGAATAACTTTTCTGAGCTGATTTATGGAAACCTGAGATCAATCCACAAAGAAAAGCTATTCTCTCTAACTTTGGCAGAAAAAGTACTATTGGGTCAGGAGTGTAGAAATTGATGAACAGCATAGTTCAAAGGCATTACACTTTGTTCCACATGTCTACATCCCAACCAGAGCCAAATCCTTTCAAAGGAAGACAGGAGAAAAAAAAAGATATCTCCATAATTTCTTTAAAGTACTTGCAAAAGATCAAAGAAACCTTTTTATTAATCTGCTTTTAAAAATGGATTTGCATTTCTGTTCCCAGTTTCAAACAAGTACTCTAGTTACAAAATACTTAGTTTAAAATTACTTCCCTTCAGAACATTTCACCTACTCATTGCAACATTTTCTCTAATGCTATCCAGGACAGAAACAATATAAAATTGTTCTATTTTCCTTGTCTTGGTTATAATGGAGCATTAATCAGAATTATCAGTCATTCCAGAAATACAGGTAGTTCTCGACTTAGGACCACAATTGAGCCCAACATTTATGTTGCTAAGTGAGACATTGTCAGCTTTGGGAGCCATATTAGCACCAGAAGCTTCCACACTGCCACATTCTTGAGCGTGGGAAGTTGGGAGGGGGGAATTCATGGAGTGTATGTGGTTAGACATAATAGCATTCTTCTTTAAAGTCAAAGTCATATTATTCCTGCACCTGGCTGAGGAGGAGTAGAGGGGATACCTCAATTTGGAACAGATGGCGATTGGGGCATGTGATAGAATGATGGGTGCAGGGGTTAGATTTGTAATTTTTTTACTTATTGGAGGAAAACCCGGAACTTTCAGATTGGGATTTCCCAGATGTGCCAGTATGCCTACTCTAATAAAAGGAACTTTGAGAAAATGTCTGTCTCAGAGTTTTTAATTGGAGTTGGGGTTTTCTGGAACACTGACAGACATTAGTTAAGTGAGCTTTGCCCATTTTATGACCTTTCCTGCCATAGATCTTAAATGAATCACTGCAGTTGTTTAAGTTAGTAACATGGTTGTTAAGTGAATCTGGCTTCCCCATTGATTTTGTCAGAAGGTTGCAAAAGGTAATCAGATGATCCCAGGACTCTGCAACCATCATAAATGTGGACTAGTTGCCAAGCATCTGAATTTTGATCATGTGACTGTAAGTCATTTTTCTGCCATTGTAACTTTGAATGGTTGCTAAATAAATTGTTGTAAGTCAAGGACTTCCTGTATTCACAGTGAAAAATGCTGGATCAGTCCATCAGAACGCAGAATTTCTTCAAAATATTAACAATTTGAATTTATTTATTTTTTTCTTGCCCGCCAATCATCATTCAGTGCTTAACTTGAAAATACCAATTATTTGGCTGCAATGTAGGTTTTTTTAAAAAAGCTCCCTTCCCTCTTATTCCCTGCCTTAAAAAGCACGGCAACGTACTTGCACTACCCTGTGTCCTTGTTAAGCCAATTATTTGCGCTACTCAAATTCATTCTTTCTTTAATTGTTCCAATTTCAATTCCAGTTATTCCAGATATCTAGACCAGCCTTGGTAATTTAATTTACTTTGATTGTAGCACTCCAGTGAGATAGACTAAGCTTAGATATGTTCATTGGCTTTATTTTATTTAGGGATACATATGGATAAATATAAGTTTGTTATCCTATCCTAGGCCTTTAAGTAGTGATAGAACTACTGCTTCACAGTGCTTTAGAGCATTTACAAAGTCAGTGTATTGCCTCCAACAATCTGGGTCCTCGTTTTATTGACCTCAAAAACATGGAAGGCTGAGTCAACCTTTATCCGGTAAGACTCGAACTGCAGACCTGCTGGCAGTCAGCAGCAGTAGCCTGCAATACCGCATCCTAATCATCACACCACCATGGATCTTTCTTTATTTACTCTAAATGCTATAATACATTAGACATATATAGAATCCATCCTCAATTTATGACCCACCCACCCTGATCCTTGGTCTTAATTGCATGCAAGGGGGGTTGGCATAACTAGTTAGCATTCTTGGCTTTCAGAATTTGGGTCCAGAACTTCCATTTGTAAGCAAGGCAGCTGTTAAGTGAATTGTTCCTTATTTTTTAATCTTTTTCACAATGGTTGTTAAGTGAATTGCTACTGTTGTTAAGTGAAGCACGTGGTCATTAACTGGTCCAATTGACTGCTTGTTGGAAACTGAACGGGAATGTTGCAAATGGCAGTCACATGACCCAGGACACTGCAATTGTCATAAATGTTGTAAGTACGTTGTATCTAATGTTTTATAATGAATTTATTTTTACAATGACTATGATAATGATCTATCACTGAGTATGTACACTGAGAGCTTATGCACTGGAGACAAATTCCTTGTACATCTAATTGCACTTGGCCAATAAAGAATTCTAAATACATGCCAGTTTGCAAATGTCCAAATTTTGATTACATGACTATGGAGATGCTGCAATGTAAGTGTAAGGACCAGTAGTAAGTCATTTTTAGTGCTGTTGTAACTTTGAACCATCATTAAATGAATGGCTGTAAGTCAAGAATCGCCTATATTATATCACAGTACAAGCTGTGTAAAATTTCAATGAATTAGTTAGAAAACAGATCTCATTAAACCCTATCCATATCTGATGAAAAAAGGATGTCTTAGGGATGACAATGTTATCCTTGCTTTGGTCTCTTCATTTTTTTAGCTCTCAACTTCTAAAGAGAGTCAACCCAAGCTATCTTCATTCTGTCTTGTGAAGAGGTATTTTTACTAAGTCTGAATTGATAGCAGTGAAAGCAAGGCAAGATCTGAGCCAAAATGTCAGCTTTGGAAGCCATATTAGAACCAGACGTTTCCACACTGCCATATTTTGAGCCTGGGAAAACAGGGGGGGGGGGATTTCTTGGAGCATATGTAGTTAGACATAATAGCATTTTTCTTCTAAGTCAGTGGATCTCAACCTTCCTAATGCCGCGACCGTTTAATACAGTTCCTCATGTTGTGGTGACCCCCAACCATAAAATTATGGCTCGGTTCCTAAGACCATCGAAAATATGTGACCCCTGTGAAAGGGTCGTTCAACCCCCCAAAGGGGGTCATGACCCACAGGTTGAGAACCACTGTTCTAAATCAAGGTCATGTTATTTCTGCATCTGGTTGAGGAGTGATTGGGGAACATCTCAAGTTGGAACGGATGGTGATTGGGGCATGTGATGCAATTGAGGGGTGCAGGGATGGATTTGTAATATTTTACTTATTGAAGGGAAACCTGGAACTTTCAGATTTGGGATTTCCCAGATGTGCCAGTTTACTACTCTAGTAAAAGGAACTTTTGAGAAGATGTCTGTCTTGGAGTTATTTGTTGGAGTTGAGGTTTTCTGGAATGCTGACATAAAGTGCACAAAAGTTACACAACTGAAATCCCTTCCCCCAGGATCCATCACTAAAAGTCCAATCAATGTCCAGTGTGATGTTATTTTAGGGATGACAATGTTATCCTTGCTTTGGATTCTTCATTTTTCTTAGTTCTCAACTTCTAAAGGGAGTCCACCCAAACTATCTTTATTCTGTCTTGTATTAATTGAATATATAATTCTGCACGGTCCTGTTAACAAAACTCATAGCTCATCTTAGCTCTCAGTTCTCTGAAGATGGACATAAAACTGACAAAACTTTGGATCAAACCTTACATTTAAAGTCTGCACAGTTAGGAAGATTTAAGTCTCTTGACAATGAGTTAATAGATATTTGGCCAATCCTTGTAGGCACTGGATCAAATGTTACTGCTTTTATGAATAATGAGCGGCAAGGATATAAATGTCACTTGTTCTGCAACTGTTTTGTGGCTGCCTATTTTTTGTGGCATTGTATCTCTCTGTGCCAATCTGTTTCTGCTGCTTCTGTTAATATTAATTCAACCTTAGCCCAAAAGCTGATAGTATAACAAGCAGGCCACAAACCTGAAAAACTGAATCCTACCCCAAAATGCCCAAGCTCTGTCAATATGCCCTGGCCACTAGAATCTCACTGAAGCCAGTGATGAGGGATACTTATCCAAGAAAGCCAAGATTATGCCAATTCCCCTGGCATGCAACTAAGCCCAAGTTTCAGAAACAGCAAAGCATCATTTTACCACATTCTATAATCAATCCTTTTCTTTAAGGTCAGCTCAAGACTTGCATTCTTGAAAGCAAGTAAAAAGTAAAAGAACATAGAACATTGAATCTTTGGGTTGGAAGGGACCTCAAAGTCTTCCGGTCCAATCCAGTTAAATAATTGAAAATGGATGTCAAAAAACAAGAAGGGACCATTTTTCAAGACTTCTTCTCATGAGCCTTGAGGCTATTTAACTGAAACTTGGTTGGGGAAAGGTCCTCTAGTATAGAGTCTAAACTATCCTGCTATTTCCATTCCATTGTAACACAAGTTATAGGCATTCTGATGGATTCCTGTTCTAATGAACGTATGGATCTTTTCTAGTAAAATCTTGAAGTGTCTCCAATCAAAACCAGTTTGCCCTCAAATATTTGATTTCAAATGCACCTCAACTCATATCTTGTTTTGAGTATTCAATCTGCAACTGAATGAAATCAAGACTAATACCCCACATATAATTAATTGAATCATTTCAAGTTCTGGAATTGGCATTGGTCTAAGGTGCAAAGCTTCCTTAGTTGTTAGTTGTTTCCATCGTGGCTTTGTGTTATGGAAACCTGCCCTTTTTTTGCTTCCTTAAAATTAGTTAATTCAATAACCAGGCTATTAAGCAGGCTGTTCAACCTGAGTCAAGATCTAAATTAGTACAGGTCATTAGAATTGGGTTGGATGGTTTCTGGTTCACATGCCTGATGGAAATCTAATCATTAGTTAGCAAGCTGACTGAAGCAACCCATGAAATCATGATACAGTTTGTTTGATGCATTGTTTGTGAACATTGAAAGGGACCTTGGGGTCTAATCCCCTACTTAGGTAGGAGAGCCTATGTATTTAGTATTTTTTATTTATTTGATTTGTCAATTGCTTACAAAATACAGGTATAAGAATAAATATAGTTTTGAATACATGAGATAGATGCTTATAAGAAAAATAAAAAGAAACAATAGGACAGGGAGGGAAGGCACAATTGGTGTGCTTATGCATGCCCCACTTAAACAAGTGATTGTCCAATCTCTTCTTAAAAACCTCCAGTGATGAAGCACCCACAACTTCTGAAGGCAAGCCATTCCTACCGGTTAATTGTTCTGTCAAGAAAATTTCTCCTTATTTCTAGGTTGGTGCTCTTCTTGATCAGTTTCATCCATTGCTTCTTGTCCTGCTTTCCAAGTGCTTTGGAGAATAGGTTGGCTCCCTCTTCTTTGTGGCAGCCCCTTAGATATTGGAACAACACTATCATGTCTCCCGCAGACTTTTGTTTCATTAAACTAGACAATTCTGGCATCCTTCATATGTTTTAGCCTCTAGTGACATAATCATCTTTGTACACAACTTTGAACATAACCATCATGCTCTGATAATCTTAGTTCAGGGTTATCATCCAGCCACCATGTTCAATGTCACTAATTTCCTGATCAGAATCTAATACCAACTCTAAATAATACCATCTTTTTTTAACCCTCATTTTGGTATCATGTCAGCTGAAGAAAAATTATGTCTTTTGAGGAGCAGAAGGATAATTTACCTAAGAAGCAAAACATGATAAAAGAAGCCAGAATGAAAGAGAAAATAATATATAGTCATCTTTCACTCCCCTCCAAATTCAGAAGAGAATATATAGCTTAATTTTAATCACGCTTCCTCTCAAAAATATGCGGCACTGCTGATTTTAATATAAAAGAGCTTCAATATCTTCTATTTTGCTGCTACAGAGGAGCAAAATATTTGAAAAACTAGTCAAATAGCAGATTGAAAATGCCAATGGAAAAATCTGGGCATGGAAATAGCAAGGAAGATGTGAGTCAAGCTTTACCAAACTGGGTATCTTTTAGATGTCAAAGCTTCAACTCCCAGAATACTCTAATCAGCATGTCTGCTGCTTAGAATTCTGGGAATTGAAGTCCATATAACTAGAGGGATATCTGATTACAAGACTAAAGTGAACCATATTTTCTATCACCAGTCTTCCTGTCCAAAAGATATGCATTCTTCAAAAACAACCCATATTTGCTGCAGATCAACTGTGTTGCCTGAAAGGACAATATGAAAAAAGAAGATTAGCAGTGCCCTGAATCAAGGTCCCAGTTTTCTGATCTCCATCATATTGTAGCTTACATGCCAGATATACATAAAAACCTCTGTTTCCTTAGCAACAGAATTTCTTGTGACGACAGAATTGGAAAAAGTTTCCCTTCATCAGACTCCTGCAGCTAAGGGAATAAGCTTGAGAGATGCTATCCAAAAGGCTTTGCTTTTTATTTATATTTGTTAAAAGAAATAGGAAGAATGGGAGACAAGCCAGAGGAGACAAAAAAACCAGCGTGAATAACACGTGTGACCTTTTTCATTTTCCCTCTATGTTTCTAAGTATTAAAAGCAGCAGGAGCCATTATGAGCAACCCAGTTAACATCCAGTCTTGATAGTCAAGAATTTTTCACACTACTATCCTGGTACATAATACACATTGCTTTAGAAAGATTACATATTCCTATTTTAGGATACCTACCTTCCATCCATCCATCCACCCATCCACCCATCCAATCAATAGGATTATTGTGTGCTCAAACAAAAAAATATGTATTCATATGTATTCATACCCATTTGCCTGTAATTATGACAGTTTTGATGATGCACACCATTTTAAAAAACAGTCACAATAACAGTAGTTCAACAGAAGACAAAGGCTGTGTTCACACATCATTCTAATTAGGGCTATTTTAAACATAGGCCATTGATTTAATCTCACTTCCCTGGATTTGCATAATAGACCAAATCACAACAGCATTGTAGCTCCAGACCAAGAGTGTACTTGATCATTATTAATCCCAACAAAATAAAATACAATTTATCAATGCAGAATCAGGAAAAAATACCCCCCAAACTAAATAAAGTGTCAAAAGTCTCTTAAACATTTCTGCTTGGTATCAATTTTAGAATCAGAAGAGAAGCAAGAGTTGATACCTAGATAAATACTCTAATTTCTCCTTTCAAAGGAATTTCCACTTTCAGGATTGGTGATCCAGTGCCAAAAGAGTTGCCTTTTTCTATCTCTTTTTCTCCTCTTTAATCACCAAAATAAAAGATTCAGAGAGGCATCTTCAAAGGATTCCCTGATACTTGTGATCAGCCTAAACTATACAACTACCCATAGATGCTTTTATAACCACTTACACCTCCTTCTCACATTTGATATCCTCCAGAGTTATGGGCCACATTGCCTTGATGGCTGGGAGTGATGGAAATTGTAATGTTAGAAAGGCTGAGGATCAGTCAGCTTGCCTAAGAACAAAAATGAAGCTATTTGGATAAAGGCTTTTAATCTCAGCTTCTCTTCATCAGGCTAAAGACAATTTAAACAAAGGATAATTTGAAGAAAAAACATAATGGAGAGGGAGAAATCACATCTGCTTATTTTAATCAAGTCTTGGGACATATCAGTACCTGAGATCCAAATTGGTTTAACCTTCTTTTCTCAAAGTTATTTCATTACAATCCACAATAAAGGGGATGGGAAGGATAAATCTTCAACAGAAATCTCATCAAACATATTAAATTATAGTTCCCAGAATCTGACAGAAGGAAGCTAAACATAAAACACAATGACTCCTTTGACTTCTGGTGACTACGCAGATACACCAATCTGTCTTGGCCAACAGTCCTATGATTTTCTGATAGTTTTCCATCCAAATTCAAGGCAGTTCTGACCCTTCAAGCTGATACAGATTGATTGCATGGATATAGTCTAGAAAGGAAGGAATCGGTCAATCACACCCCTTCACTCTTTTCTTTTTAATGCTTGCTTTTAAAAGGCACATTCCTCTCTTTTACTTATTTACTTATTCATCAAATTTATGTAGCCACTCATCTTATAAAGTGATTTGTGTTTTTTGCTCAGTTTTGAAGGAGTTTGCCAATGTTCTCACATTAGTATGAAACATTTTTTTTAATATTAAGCCTTTCTCACCTTTCCTTATTCTTACCAGTGCTGAATAGTAGGTTTGGTGATTTGGGATAGATGCATTGCATAAAAAATCATGAACCTTTTATGGAATAGTCCTATGGCTTTCCTGAACCGACATATATATATAAACATGGAAATCATTTTAAATTTAGTCTGTGTTAGGATCATGGGGTTTTTTTTTTGTTGTTGTTATCTCTATTAATCATATTTTTTGCTTCATACATATATTCATTCTCTCTCTCTCTCTCTCTCTCTCTCTCTCTCACACACACACACACACACAGAAAGGAACCTTCAGAGAGAGAGAGAGAGAGAGGACCTTATGACAGTGTTATTGTTCTTGGTCTTCTCCAAGTACTCCAGATCTATTTTTCAAGCCTGCCAAGTAGAAGATCTCTAACACATTCAGAACAAAACACAAACTACTGAACTTTGGAGCTATAGAGGCAGCCCTAGAGAAAATTGTGGCAGATGGCTGAGATTTCACACTCTCCCTTCCAAATGGCTGTGATATCCTTCAACATATAGAAAAGGATGGAGTAATATAAAAATAATAATTTGTATTCTGTGTTGAGAAGTATTGCAACTCCTTGGAAAAATACATGTCTTGCATATGTAAGATTCCTAGCTTGACTAGAAATTTCTACGCTCATTTCCAAAATGGGCATGATTTCCCCAGAAGAGTTCAAAGTCAAGAGGAATAGATGAACATTGACAATGATCAAGAAACTGTCCACCAGGCTAATCCATCCTCTAAACCATCACACACCAGAATCAGCATTGATGATGGACCCCATCTAGCTCTACTCTGAAATAAGAAACGGAAGCTTGAAGTATATTTGCATTACAGCTATATTCAAATTCCAAGTCAGATGGAGCTACAAGGCCATGCCAAACTAGTCTTATTTCATCCTTTGACAAAATGATTAAATTAGTAGACCAGCCAAATGCTGAGACATAATATACTTAGACTTCAGCAAATCATCTGACAAAATAGATCACAACCTACTTCTTGGTAAGCTAGAAAAATGTGTGATAGATGTCATCATGACCAAATGGATTTGTAGCTGGGTGACAAAACATACTCAATTACTTGTCTTTAATGGTACTACATCTATATGAAAGGAAGAAAGCAGTGGGGTACCACAATGTTCCATATTAGGCCCAGTATTCTTTATTTTTTTCTAAATGACTTAGATGAGGGAATAGAAGGAGAACTCATTAAATTTGCAGATGACCCTAAGCTTGCAGGAATGGCCAACGCTCCAGAAGACAGTGTTCAAAAAGATCTTTACAGATTTGAACTATGGGCCCTATCCAACAATATGAAATTTAATGTAGAGAAAAATAAGGATTTACACAAGCAGGAAAAACCAAAGGTACAAATATAGATTAGGTGAAACCTGGCTCAAAAACAATAACCGTGAAAGGGATCTTGGACTCCTAATGGACGATCACTAAAATATGAACCAGCAGTGTGCAGCAGCAGCCAAAAAAGCTAATGCAATCCTTGGTTGTATAAACAGCAGCATAGAATCAAAACCGTGTGAAGTACCACGTTATAAAGTGTTAGTAAGGCCACACCTGGAATATTACATTCAGTTTTGGTCACCACATTACAAAAAAAGATGTTGAGATTTTGGAAAAAGTGCAGACAAGAGCAATTAAGATAATTAAAGATCTAGAAACTAAAACTTAGGAGGAATTGTCTAGATAAAAAAAGGACTAGGGAGAATATGATAGCAGTATTCCAGTATCTAAGAGGCTGTCACAAAGGCAGTATTTGAAAGGCTGCTTAAATTCCAGTATTTGAGAGGCTGCTTGACAAGAAACAATGGATGGAAACTAATCAAGCAGAGAAGCAACCGAGAAATAAGGAGAAATTTTCTTGACAATGAGAACGATTAGCAGTGGAATGACTTGCCTTCAGAAGTTGTGGTTGTTTCATCACTGGAAATTTTTAAGAAGAGACTGAAGTCATTTGTCTGAAATGGTATAGGGTCTACTACTTGAGTAGGGGATTTGACTAGAAGACCTCCAAGGTTCTTTCCAGCTCTATTCTGATTGGCTGTTTGACTGACTGACTGATTGATTGATTGATTTGCCAAAGAACAGCTGTTCCTAGCTGTTCCAGCAATAGAAAGCTCCCTATTGATTCAACAATATATAATAACAATGCTTCTACCTGATAGGCAACTGCTTGGCTTCTTGATAACAATGGACAGTCTAAGGCCTGCCACTGAAAGCTAATGAGATAGGGCAATTTTCCCAACATTGTTCCCAAATCTTAAAGTTGTCAAGATTGAGAAATGCTGAGATAGGAACCCTTGCAATCAGAGAGAAAGCTGACAGCAAAGAAAAGGGAACCACCCAGAACTTTAGTGAGGACAGATTAGCCACTTCCAGATTTAATGGCAATATGAATGTGTTTAGATGTATGTCAGTTAGGGTGTTGCAAGCATGTAGAAACTCTTCACCCTGACATTGAAAACTCAGCAGATGGAAAGTGTGGGAGAGATGAAGAACCTGTTCTCTTTTTCTACTCTTTGGGAGCACCTAATATATCTGAGCATCTCTAAGTATGAGTCATATACCAGTTGTATATCTTCCTTATATCTCTATTTTCTAAGTTAATAAAACTTGGCAGATGCACTGTTGTGAACTGATCTGATAAAGGATTTCATTTCTCTGGATACTTTGAACATGATTCAGTCTATCTGTAGATCCTCTGGAGTAGTCTACTGAAAGCAAAATGAAATACAGCCAAATGGTAATTTCTATACACACACCATTTTTCTGTCTGATATATTCAAAACAAGGCTGGGGGAAGCCAAAGACCTTGTGTTTGTTAACCAAGCCAGGAGTTGGGAAATTGTAATTATTTTTCTCATAGACAAGAGATGTTCAAAAGTGAAATCAATGTGCTGTAGCCCAGTCTTCTCAATATAGCATGATATATCATTGTCTGCGTTGCTGAGAAATAAGCACTTCTAAAGCAGTGAGGCAATTCCTGCTTGTAGGTGTTCTTTTTAAAAATATGATAAAATACACGAGTAGTTCAGCTTTCTGATCTCTCAATTATGATGAGCTTCGGTCCCATTTTCCTAGTAAACAAGATTTTCCTGTAATCTTTGTGATGCCTATGGCATCCTGAAGCTTTTGATCAATATTTTGCATTGTTAACTTGTGGAATTCCATGACAGACAGAAACCTGAAGAGACCAAAAAGAAGACGATACATTTGAGGAGAGGAAAAAAATAGGATCAAACAGCTAGAAGTGACAAGGCATCCACTAAGGTTGTGTTGCTGAAGATATATTCCTTCAAGGTGTTCTTACTTCCATAAAGAATCCTGGCATGATGTATCTGATTCAATTAGTCATCAGCAGAGTGACTTAAGCTCATGCCTAGAAGCCACTGGCTTACTGGGTGGAGCAAAGTTCTAGAATTACTATATTCTTCCCATGGAAGCAAAATACTAATACATTTCATAAAATAGCTTCAAATGAGAGTTCCATTAAAATTCAGCTAAAGTGAAAGTCTTCACTTAGTGTGGCTATCCTATTCACTCACTATCTGCTCAGTACATTTTCTGACATTCTCACCCTACAGAAATAAAAGACAGAAGATGTTTGTGCTGATAGTAGTTTGTTCTCTGAGTTTGTTGTTTAGTTTCTTAATGTTTCATTATCAGGCTAGATAACATATTATCAAAACTCTGTGTCTTGTTTCAATTTTGTTCTGCTTTTATAGGTCTTATGTGACCAGTGGATTACATGACTGACTGGTCACAGTGTGGGGGTCATCTGGTGGTGAGGACACCCTAACTGGCCACATAACCTACTCATTCAGTTTTGTTCTAGTTTTATAAGTCTTATGTGAACAGTTAGTCATATGACCAACATCACGCAGTGTGAGGGTAATCTGGTGATGGGGTCACTCTGGCTGGAAGTCATGTGAGTCCTGATGGTCAATGCCATCATTAGTTAGTCGCTTGATTGATCCAGCTTCTTACAGATTCATAGGCTGGTTGCAGATCAATATGTTTGTTGATTGACCTGTTGATTGAAAACCAGGCTTCAACAAGGACTCCCGGTGGCACTTCTGTCAAGGATGAATGGAGACCGCGATCGTGCGTTGCTTCGATCTGTGCTTACCCTTTTGGAGGAGTCCTTACTGGACTGAACCAGCAGACCCACCTCGGAGGGGTGGGGGAAGAGGGGGAGATTGCCATCTGGGTTGAGGGGAGCCACATCTTCCCTCCCTGGCTTGGTATACTCCCCTGGAAGACAGGGAGAAGTGGCAGTTTAATGGTTTCCCTGACTTAAGCTTGTGCTGGAGAGTGGAAGTGGTGAGCGGCATGTAACTGGATAAAAGACTTCGAATATTTTTTTTTTGAAAACCCCAAAAATTAATTAACTAGTTAATCAGATAATATATTATACACTTATATCACAAACAATTCATTAATCTAAATCATCAATTCGTTCAACATTCAACAGTAGCACTTATTCAACTTTTTCTTCTTTCTTTCTATGGATCTAGTGCTGTGTTCTTAGTAATGAGTCTTTTGCTTTGTCACCCATTATTGCATCAGCTGCTTTCCGGAATCAAGATGGTCATCTCATTATTCAGTCCAATTTAGTCCAACTCTTTTAGCTGTATCTTCTTTCTTCTGATCGTCCCTATACTTATTTCCTCTATCATTAGTCTCACTCTCTCCAGCTTTCAGTCTCCCTCTCTCCAATACTCAAAAATCCAATATGACGCTACTAGGTAACACAATCCCTTTGGCTTTAGCATCTTATTTTAAATCCAATGCTCTCCTCGCCGGATCACCACTTCTCCGCTTGGCTTCCACCTACGCTCTGAGACTCAGCAGACAGTTGCCTTCTGTCTGCTTCTACCTTTGAGGCTTCCTTAGATTTTCATTGATCCCTCCGAGATCTGTGTGCCCCTTGAGAGGCCACCAGATGTGCAGATTGGGGCTGAAAAGACAGAGACCGTTCTTTCCTCCCCACACTGCCGCAGCACTTCAACTGGAAGTCCTTGCAGACATTTCATTACCAAACTAGGTAACATCATCAGTGTAGTATTAATGATGTTACTTAGTTGGGTAATGAAACATCTGCAAGCTCAGGGAGTACCAAGGCCAGAGAGTTCTTTCCCATTGGCTTGGACATCAATTAGTTTGCTTAATATGATCAGCAAGCTATATGTGAAATATCTTTAATTAAAACTATTAGGCCAAGTTGAAAAGAGAAAACATTGTCATTGAAAAGCAGATAAGCTTCAGAGGGGGTGATTAATTTTTGATCATTGTCTGGTCCTCCATCATTTAACTCAGGGGTCACCAACCTTTTGGACCTCAGGGACCACTAATATGAATTTTGACTGGTGGGAAGGAGGGAGGGAGAGAGAGAGAGAGAGAGATCTGATCTAACCTCTCTCTCTCCCTCTCCCTCTCTCTCACACACACACACATAGAGACAGGGGTGGGATTCAAATTTCTTAACAACTGGTTCTGTGGGCATGGTCTAATTTGTGGGTGTGGCTTGGTGGTCATGTGACTGGCTGGGCATGGCTTGTATGTAAATATTATAAATATTTATGTAAATATTGAATTTTTTTTTTTTTTAAGAGCAACTTTTACCCTAAATCAGGCAAAGCATGCAGGCAGATTGAGTTGCTCACAGAATCACAGATTCATTCAGGGAGCTGTGTTTGTGCTATCGGCTACCTGAGACTGTCACATAAAATTTGCTTGCAAGCAAACTCATAACATTTGCTAGCAAGCAAACTCACAAAATTAACTCACAACACACCATGTATGTACATATTGATTATTTTTATTTTAAAAAGAGCAACTTTTACCCAAAATGAGGCAAAGCATGCAGACAGATTGAGTTGTTCACAGAATCACAGACTCACTTAGAGATCTATGATTCTGCCATCAGCTACCTACATTGAATAATAGAAGCTTCAGTCCTAAGGAAGGTTCTAAAGATTTAAAGATTAGCTAGAAAATAAGAAATCCAAGGTTTCCTGCTTTCTAGCTAATCTAAATCTCCTGGCACAGCAGAACAGCTGATGGTTGGGGGGCGAAATAGCAACTTAGTAGGCAAGTTTGCCAGGTAAGGAGTGAGTGGGTGAGAGGGGGACCATGTGAGCGGCCCAGCCTTGTGTTCCCATGCAGCCTGGATTAATTGCTTTGGAGGGTGCTCTGTGGGTAACATTTTTTCGCAGACCACCAGTAGGCCATGGCCCACCAGTTGGTGATCACTGATTTAGCTGATAAATGTTCTTCCCAGTCCAGCAGCTTCCTTTTCACAGCGTTGTCAATATTAAATTAGACTTTTATTTTATTCCAAGGGAAACTAATGGGATCCTCAATGGATAAAAGCTTGCTGCTTCTCTTTCAGTCTTGCTGTTTCAACATTCATGAATGAGACATTATTTATTTATTTATTTATTATTCAAATTTCTATACCGCTCCCTCTCCCAAAAAGGGACTCGGGGCAGTGTACAGCCTACTAAAAACACATAGAATACACATAGAATAAATACAATTTAAATACGATTTAAAACTAGATTAAAAAAACGAGTCCGGCTGTATCCCATCCAACTAAAAATTTAGACAATTAATCAGGGATTAATTAAAAATTTAAAAATATAAAATTTAGCAATTAAAACCCAATTTAGATTTAAAACCCAAGGACCCATTACTGGGCCAGATCGGCCTGCTTGAAAAATAGGGTTTTAACTGCGCGCCGGAAGGTCAGGATATCCGTCATGGCCCATATCTCCGGGGGGAGATCATTCCACAGGGAGGGGGCTCCCACGGAGAAAGCCCGCACCCTTGGGGCCGCCAGCCGACAACGATCAGGCGGCAGCACCCCAAGCAGGGCAACCCTGTGAGAGCGTACTGGGCGGCGGGAGGTTGTTGGTGGCAGTAGGCGGTCCCTTAAGTACCCAGGTCCCGAGCCATGGAGCACTTTAAATACCATCAGTACCACCTTGAATCGAATCCGGAAGGCCACAGGAAGCCAGTGCAGCCTGCGGAGAAGCGGTGTTATGTGGGAGCTCCGAGGGGCACCCACGATCACCCGCGCGGCTGCATTCTGGACCAGCTGCAACCTCCGGAGACTCTTCAAGGGGAGCCCCATGTAGAGAGCATTGCAATAGTCCAAGCGGGAGATAACAAGGGTGGAAGTGACCGTGCGAAGTGTGCCCAGATCCAGAAAGGGCCGCAACTGGTGAATCAGACGAATCTGACAAAAGGCCCCCCTGGTGATGGCTGCAATATGTTCTTCCAAGGACAGCCGTACATCCAGGAGGACACCCAGATTGCGTGCCCTCTCCACGGGGGTCAAAACCTCTCCCCCCACGGCCAGCAAAGGAACAAGCCGGCTGTATCTGGGCGCAGGAAACCACAGCCATTCGGTTTTAGTCGGGTTGAGACGAAGCCTGTTACGACCCATCCAACTCCGCACGGCCTCCAGGCACCGGGTCATCACTTCGACGGCTTCGTTGGGGTGGCCCAGGTGGAGATGTACAGCTGAGTATCATCAGCGTACTGATGGAACTCCACCCCGAAGCCACGGATGATCTCACCCAGCGGCTTCACATAAATGTTGAACAGCAGGGGCGAGAGCACCAACCCCTGGGGCACCCCACACAGTAGGGGCCTCGGGGCCAATCTCTGCCCCCCTGTCAACACAAATTGCGAACGGTCGGAGAGGAAGGAGGCGAACCACCGTAACATGGTGCCTCCCACCCCCAACCCCTCCAACCGCCGCAATAAGATACTGTGGTCGACAGTATCAAAAGCCGCTGAGAGATCCAACAGGACCAGGACAGAGGAATAACCCCTGTCCCGAGCCCTCCAGAGATCATCCACCAACGCGACCAACGCCGTCTCCGTGCTGTGCCCGGGCCTGAAACCCGATTGGAGGGGGTCGAGATAACTCGCTTCATCCAGGTACTGCGGGAGCTGACGTGCCACCACACTCTCAACAACCTTCGCAACAAAGCGAAGGTTGGAGACTGGACGATAATTTGATAATAATGCTGGAACCTTTAGGACATCTCATTGGAGCTGTTGTTACTCAAAAGGGAGCAAGGCAAGGCTGCATTCTAGCCACTGTACTTTTTAACTTAATAATCCAGCATCCCCCCTGCTCCTATCCCCCCCCCCCCCCCCCGTATCAGCAGGTTGAGTGGTTTTACCTCTTTTATATGGAGACAACACTGAATCCTGTCCACCTCTTAGGCTGGAATGAGAAGGGCATTGAGGACTTTGGCTTCTTCCTACTCAGAGGAAAAACTAGTAATAACTATCCAAAAACTAAAGTCTTGGTATTTTGCACAAAACTATCATAAAATCCATAATTGGCAAATTAATGGGAATGCAAGTATGCACTTATGAATACCTTGGAGTGCTATTCTAGACCATACTGTCCTGGAGAGAACATTTCTTGTATCTGGCAAACATTGCTTAGCCTAGCAACATTCAGCTATCCTGAGATTTTTCAGTTCAAAAAGAGCTCACTTTATCCCTGAATCTTGTAAAGTCTTCATAGCCAAGGTCATTTCTCAACTTTTCTAAAGTGGCCAAGTCTAAGTTTGATATCCTTGAAGCTATTCTGTCAAAATCTGTTAGTTCTATCCTTGTAGTTTCATAATGTATTAAGAATGCTGCTCCACATTCAGAGATGGACATGGGCTCAGGGATGCTGAAATAGGTCCTAACCTTTTAACCTTTGGCTAAAGTTAACTTCCTTCCCAGTGGTTCTGAGAGATTACTTTAGGGCAAGTCGATAAAAACCAGCTATCGGCAAACTTCACTCCTTAGCAGTCTTCTAAGAGAGCCTCAAATAAAGCTCACAAATGCCCTAAATGTTCTTAATTTTATTTTATTTTTATTTAGAGCTGCCCACTCAATTCAGCTTACAAAAAAAAAAAGATGATGATGATAGATTGATTGATTAGTAGATAGATGATAGATAGATGATAGAGAAGAGAGAAGCAGGGTGGGTTTTAGATGGTTGCAGGGTGAGCTCCCTTCCTTGTCCCAACTCCTGCCAACCTAGCAGTTTGAAAGCATATAAATGCAAGGAGATAAATTGGTACCACTTTGGTGGGTAGGTAACAGCACTCCATGACATCATGCTGGCCACATGACCATGGAAATGTCTTTGGACAGCACTGACTCAGCACTGAAACAGAGATAAGCATCACCCCCTAGAGTTGGCAATGACTAGAGGAGTAAAATCCACAAGAACTCCTTTGCCCTATATGTATATACTGTATGTATGTATAAAATCACAATAAAAATACAGGCTATAACTAAAATTAAAAGTTGGAGAGGAAGGGAGCAGACTGTATGGGGGGAGTGGGAGCTGCTAATCACGCTGCCACCCCCCACCCAGTTGGGGATCCAAGCCCTCTGGCAGAGGCAGATCTTCAGGCTCTTACAGAAAGTTGGGAGGATAGGAGCTGATATCACCCCAGGGGGAAAGATATTCCAAAAGGCAGGAACCATAGCAGAAAAAGGTCTTCTCCTGGAGCCCATCAGCCAGAATTTCTTGACAGACATATATGGCATGTGACTTGACTGACATATCTAATATACGGGACACTGTTATTCAAAACCATCTAAACCGAGTTCCTAAGCTTGCATCATGTGGATTTTTCCAAATGGGTATAGATCATCTTCCTATATGTCTCTCATCATCATTTTTTTCAGGTTTTCACTTTAGCCTTCTGCCATTCTTCTGGGGCATTCCAATAATGGTCAGGTTAGAATCATTGAGTTATGCAGACAGCCCTTAGAGGAACTCCAGACAAGAAATGCTACCCAATGAGTACTTTTATTATAAAGTTAAAGTAACAGAATATTAAAAGTCTGAAAGTACATTTCTTCTCTCCTCCCCCACTTGCCTTGACCAAGAAATCAGGAAAATCCCTTCTGAGACATATGCCACACTTCCATTACTCTGATCTTGGCCTAAATTGCATCTCCTCCACCTTTTGTCTCTCAAGGAAGTTCTCACAGATCACTATTTATGTGCCTTTCTTGCTCAATCTACAGTTAATTCCAAATAATTATTATTCTATCCTGAAGAAATCTTGATTGATCACTTCTTCTTTTTGACCATTACTAGATACATCCTTCCAGATTTCCCAATTTTGGGCCATTATCTCTTCTTGTGTTTGAAAATATTTCATTTCTCCCTTCCTCCCTCCTCCCTTCTTTCCTCCCTTCTTTCTATCTATCTCTGTATCTCTGTCTTTCTTTCTCTGTGTCTACCTCCCTATATAAAATAGAGAATTGATTTCAATTGTCCAGCCATCAATTTCCATATAATTTGTAACCATGTAATCAAGCCAAGCTGGCTGGGAAATCTGGGAGTTGCAGTTCACATATCTTAAAGTTACCAGATTTAAAAATACTGTATTAGAATATATTTGTTTTATGATAGTTCAGATTTGTTGCTTATCCATTCTTGTTCCACCAACTGTATCTGATTCTTCCATTTCTTGTAGTGTTTCAAAAAATATCTAAGAATACAAAAAAGTCCCACATCCCTGAAAAACATTAGCTGTTTATCTCATCTACTACAGCACCTCAATGCTTCAAAAATAAAGTGAGAGACTTGTCTCCTTTTATATCATCTTCAACCACACTTATTTAATCTCAAATATTACAATCCACTTCTCCCTGCTTTTTCTCAGGCAACAGATACTCTTTCTCTTTGCCCTGTCTTCGTGTTTCAGTAAACAACTCTATTCAGCATGTTGAAAAGGCTCCACAGAGAACTTGAAACGGCCATTTTGGATTTTTCTGGTTTCTTTAGTCATCAAATTCAATCTGGAAAAGTGCCTTCTGTTTAACCTGCAGGATTCAACAAATGGTAAAAACAGCATCAGCACTAACTTAGTTCTCAAATGACTTTTTAAAAAACTGTAAGGGTGAGTGGATTGTTTTTAAATCAGGCAAATAATGTGAAGGTTATGGCAAGTCTTGGTGTTCCCAGATGTACACAAGTCAGGAAGGAAGGAAGGAAATGATTAATGGTGGGGAGGGAGGATAATTTTATTATATAATGTTATTGTTTAGGAAAGAATATTATATCATCTGCTCCTGTTCCTTGTGGCTAAGTGCTTTATACAGAAGTGATGCAATAGTCTTGATTTCGTTATGTCTGATTTATTCGTGGTATTAACAGCTTTCAACATTTCTTGTTTGTTAATCTAATATCTGATTATTAGCCTTCAAGTTTTCATATGTAAGGAACAATGCTGTCTCTGGACCCCTGAAGGTAATAAATTCTTCACCAGGAGATCCTTCCTGAAACAGACCAAGACCTTCTTTCCAGTAATCCAGCCCTTCTCCTTGTTTGTCCCCAAGTTCAGTATCAAGTGATAAGCTAAAGTAGTTCTTAGGATGCCAGTCTTCCATGACTAGCATTAATTCCCCTCCCCCCTTTTTTGGCCTTCATTCATTTTATTAGCACACTAATTCACAAAAAATATAAGAATGGCTAATATATTTTGGCTTATCTTGTTGAAGGACATGAGTCTTGGAAAAGTAAAATAAATTATTGTCAAAAGAAATCATGACTAAATTGATCTGAAATCTAATCTCTCCAACTTCTTTAGATTCTGAAGATATAACTTTTAAGTCTACCCTAAAAGAGACCATATGGAAAGATGAATATGAAGAACACTTCAGAAGGTTATGGAATATTAAATCTTACAACCCTCATACATACTTATGGAAGGCTTTGCTCATGGTCAGGGGTCTCCAACCTTGGCAACTTTAAGACTTGTGGACTTCAACTCCCTGGGAGACTTAAAGTTTCTAAGAGTGGAGACCCCTGCTCATGGTGACACTGTGGCATGCATGCACAGGAATGAAGGAACTAAGAAAGGCATTGCAAAGACTCGTGGTCAACCTGCATGAGATGCTAAATGAATGAGTGGTTAACAAAGTACTGAAAAATCAGAAAAATGACACACTTAATGTCACCTGGTGATGTTAATCACAGGCAAAAAATAGATAATCAGGATTTATTAGCTAGTTTGGTCTAGTGGTAAGACTAGTGTTTATTTTTGTAGACTGTCACAAGTCAAAACATTTCTCTCCCTTCCATCTTGGAGGAAAGCCTTTATTAACAAATTGACCACATACCAAAGAGCACCAATGTTAGCAACAAACTTGAAATGACGTCCAGATGAGGTCATATCTGTGATGGTGTCATCACATAATGCATTCATTCCATGTCATCTTTGTTGGCTATACCTGCCCTACTCCCAACTATGCCATCCCCTATGGGTTTGAAAGAGAAGGCTTAGAATTAGCTCATTGTTATGCACAGTATGTGCACCCAAGGTTGAAGGAGAGTCTAAAACTGTCCATTTAGAAATGCAGAAGTTCAAATCTAAGAAATTGCATATATCTCCCAAATATTTCTCCACAATCTCATAATAATAGCAATAGCACTTAGACTTATATGCCACATCATAATGCTTTACAACACTCTCTAAGCAGTTTACACAGTCAGCATATTGCCCCTTACAATCTGGGCTCTCATTTTACCAACCTTGCAAGGATGGAAGGCTGAGTCAGCCTTGAGCCAGTCAGGATTAAACTGCTAGCAGTAGGCAGAATTAGCCTGCAATACTGCATTCTAACCACTGTGCCACCATGACACGTAACTGTGGAAACATCTTCAGACAGTGCTGGCTCATGGCCTAACATCAAAAACATCATCAACAAAGCACAAAGAATGTTCTTTCTGCTCCAACTCAGAAAGCTCAAACTGCCCAAGGAGCTGCTGATCCAGTTCTAGAGGAATTATTGAGTCTGTCATCTGCACCTCTATAACTATCTGGTTTGGTTCTATAATCCAACAAGAGAGGCACAGACTTCAGAGGATAATTAGGACTGCAGAAAAAACAATTACTACCCATCTTCAATCGAGGACCTGTACACTCCATGAATCAAAAGGAGAGCTGAGAAAATATTTACAGACCCTTCACATCCCGGACACAAACTGTTTCAACTCCTTCCCTCAAAATGATGCTATAGAGCACTGCACATCAGAACTACTAGACACAAGGACAGTTTTTTCCTGAAAGCCATCATTCTGCTAAACAAATAATTCCATCAACAATGTCCAACTATTTACAAAGTCTGCACTATTATTACTATTAATCTTCTCATCACTCCTTATCACCACCCCCTCCCACTTGTGACTGTACGACTGTAACTTTGACACTTGTATCCTTATGATTTATATTGACTGTTTCCTAGTATGATTTGATTGCTTATTGGAGCCTATGATTGTTATTAAATGTTGTACCTGATGATTCTTGACTCTTGATGAATGTATCTTTTATGTACACTGAGAGCATATGCACCAAGACAAATTCCTTGTGTGTCCGTCCAATCACACTTGGCCAATGAATAATTCTATTGTATTCTATTCTATTCCTATTCTTATTCTATTCTGTTTTAAAGGGAGATGAGCACTGCCCCTATAGTCAGCAATGACTAGTGAAGTAAAATCTGCAGGGACTCTTTTACTTTACTTTCCTCCCAAATACAAGTTTACTCCAAGGTATAGGAACTTGTCTATAAAGAAAAACCCTTTCCAAAAGCTTCACAAGTTTTCCATTTATAACAGCAACCTTGAAAACTATGATAGGCGTTGCATCCTATGTGAACTCCCCTTCCCTGTATTAATTTTGGTTGGTTGGTTTATTTACAAGCCAGAATATCTAGGTTGAAGTAAAATTACAAAGCCAGAAACCAAAGGTTATATAGTGCTGGACAAAGACATGTATTCTGACTGCCAATTCCCATTCCATTTAATAAAATAAGATTTTCTTTTACAATTCTTTCAAACATGACAGTCTGCCCTGTACCTTCTTGTGTATCTATTCTAGCTCTAAGAAGGATGAGCAACTATGGCTTGAAGATATGTTCAGTGAAATGTGTCAAAGGAAAAAAAAAACTAAGAGGAAATGTTAAGAATCTGAAAGATTCCCTATCCCCCTTCCACCCCTCCTCTCTGCTTTGATTTATTATTTCTGTGTGTTTCTCTGATTTGTTAGCAGTCTTTGCATCTTGGCCTATGACAGTTTGGTGTCCTGCCAATTTAATGTTTTGCTTTTCATGATTTGACAGGCAACCATTTTGTAGGGTACATTTCCCATGGGTGCAACACTTGGAGTTCAGAACAACGTTTCCATCTTTAAAGGAAAAGCATATAACCTCACCGTAACAGTCTGCTACAAGGAAGTTCAGATTGAGCTGGGAAATTGCCTATTAGGCTGGAAAGAGGGGTCAAGCAAGGACCTAGCTTGGAATCCTTGCACAGCTGCAAGTGGCATAAGGTTGACCTCCCCTAAGTTCCATGAAGCCTTATCTGGTCATCCCCAGGGGAAGGAAAGCAGTCTGGTGAAATTAATGTTAAGAGTAAACAGTCATAATTTCTCATGAATAGCCAGAGTCAATAACTTTATCATTTACCACACATTGTTACAAGAATCTCAGTAACAATAGTTACTGACTTTAGCTATTCTCAAGAGGTTATGGCTGTTTGTTCCTGGCATTAATTTCACCACTTGTTCCCGGAATGGCCAGATAAGGCTTCATGGGAGCTTAGGGGAGGTCAAGGGTATGCCACTTATGGCCACACGATTCTAAGCTAGGCCCTTGCTTGACTTCTCCTTCCAGCCAAGCTAGCAGTTTCCCAACAGGTAGGGCTGGAATCATATTTAGGAAGAGGTAGATAGGATATTGAACACACAAACATAGAAGTATTGTGGGACCTGTAGGGTTTAATCAATCCTTTTTTTGTTCTCCATTGAGAATCCCCATGGTACATATTGACAGGGAAATCCTTCAACATCCTATTAAGCATTTCTTCCATTACAACTAACTTGCCTTGCCTACTCCTGGGCAAATTCCCCGTGGCCTGGCTAAGAATCAGTTCCACACCAATGTCCTGATTCCAGTCAGGACATCAAGGGTAAATAGACCACAAGTTTTCATTTGAAGCCAGTTAATCTTGCTACTATATACATCAACTCAAGACATATACAGTCTGAAGTATTAATCTGTTTGCTTACTTAAAATGTATATTCTACTCTTGAAAATATGTTTTCCCAGAACACCTTATAATATATGTTAAAAATCACAATTTATAATCTCAATTTGAAACAGCATCTTAAAGTAAGTAACACAGAAAACAAAATAACTACTACTACTGAAGCCAACAGCACAGAAAGTAAAACAACAGAAAGAAAGTTAATTAAAAGGTATTTTTCATCATTGGGAGTACATGCCATTTACTGGCTCCTAAAGGATGCAGTTATTATTTATTTGTTTGTTGTTCATTAGATTTATATCCATCCCTTCTTCCAAGGACTCGAAGCAATATTTTTCTGCTCCAATTTTGTTCTCAAAATGTCCCTGTGAAGCAATAAGAAGGCTAGGCTTGTTAATTATACTAAGACATGGTTTATTTTAACCAAGGGTTGCTGAATAAGCCAAAATTGTTACTCCCACACAGCATACTAAGACAATACCAAATGAACTATATTCATGCTTAGGGCAAAGTGTAAAGCCAGCCAGCCACCGATTGTCCCAAGGACACCCCTTTCTAAATGGGGTTTACTGTAAATCTTGATCTCCCTGTCCCACCTCATTCTCATAATACTACTCAAGCTTCCAACCCATCCAACTGACTATACTAAATAAAACAGCATTATTCTGAGATCACCCATTTAGGTAGGAAACTATCTGTAAGCAATGGACTTTTCCCCTTCAGCTGGAAAGAATGAACTTCTGAAAGCTAGGTATTTTAAAAGGAATTCTTTATTGAAAGGAAGTGAATCTAGTACTAGTCAAAGCAGAATCTAAGATGCTTCCAGGCATAAAGTAATAGATAAAGAATTCCTCCCCTTATTTAGATGGGGATTTAGTCAAACAAAGAACCAACATGTTAATTCCCCCCTCTCCTTCTCTGGGAACGTATCTTAGGAGAGTTTCCCAGGGGTATCTTCCAGAGCTGGAATTTTTATGGTCCCTTCTCCTCTTGCTACCTCTCCAAGAGGTGACAAGTTTCTAGACATCTGGATCCAGTCCTCCAGTTGTATATCATGTGCAAGTTATACAGATTCAATAAAAGATTTAATATATTCAAGTTACATCAAAAAGGATTACTTATACCAACTTTCTTCTCTCCTTCTTCTTCTTCCATTGAAGAATGGCAGATACATGGTTCTGACATTATCAAAGCTGCTTGAATTCCTGAAATTGCATTCATTACTACTCGCCTCAATTCAAATACATTTTGTATCTGCTTCTTCTTTTTTTTTTTTTTTGAGAATTGAGACCTTCAGTACAATACTGGTTCAGTTTGGTCTCAATTGGTTAGTGACTTAATCTCAAGAATACTTTCATCCAGTTTTGCTCAGTGAGATACTAAGAATCCTTTGGTCAAAGCTTGAAGTAATGGGTGCCATCAATAAAAATTAAGAGTAGCTTCTCTATCATAATAACAAACTTTTTGCTTCCATCCTGGTTAAGAAACACAGCTTGTTGGCTGAGGAATTCTGGAAGTTGAAGTTCACAAATCTTCAGGTTACTAAATTGAGTAATACTGGTCTAGATAATCAGGTGATCTTGAATTAAAAACGTTTGTTTATTACATTTTTAGGCCACCCATCTCCTCTATAAGGTGACTTTGGGCGGGTTTATGGCTTAAACATGTTAACAGGGGAGACACTCCTCAAGCAAGTGCCAAAGCACAGCAAAACCAGGTGCAGGATGGCCAGCTGCTCGCTTGAGGAGGGTCTCCCTGTGCGTGTGCACCCTCCCAGCCCCACCATGGCCGCCGGTCGCAAGAGGAGGAGGAGAAGGGTCACCCGAAGGGACACTTCCACCACTGGCTGGCGATCGTTGTTCAGCCGGTTTGGATTCCAAAAAGAAGAAATGAAAGAAGTAGCAAAAAGCGCCAAAGAAAGCTTGCTGGCTTGGCTCAGCCGTGGATTTGAGACATACACACACACACACACACACACAAACAGAGAGAAACACACAGAGAGTGGGGGAGAGAGAGGGGAAGATAGGGAGAGGGGTAGAGAGAGAGAGAGAAACAGGGGAGGGAGTCATAGAGAGAGAGACACAGAGAGAGGGGAAAAGAGAGAGAGAGGGGGGAAAGAGAGAGAGAGGGAAAGAGAGAGAAAAAGAGAGGGAAAGAGAGAAAAAAAGGGAATGAGAGAGGAGGAGAGAGACACAAGAAAGAAAAGAAAGAGAAAAGAGAAAGAAAGAAAGAAAGAAAGAAAGAAAGAAAGAAAGAAAGAAAGAAAGAAAGAAAGAAAGAAAGAAAGAAAGAAAGAAAGAAAGAAAGAAAGAAAAGAAATGAAGCAAAAGGAGGAAAAGGGATAGACAAAGAAAGGGAGAGATGGAAGGAAAGGACAAAGAAAGAAAAAGAAAGAGGGAGGGAGGAGAAAGTGAATGAGATATATTAACGGATAGATAAATTCATGGAGGGAGGGAGAAGGAAAAATGGAGAGGAAGGAAGGACACAAACCCTGGCTTCAGAAGACTCTGAAACAGCACAGTAATCTAGGGCTGGGAGGGATCTCGGAGGTCATTTTCTAGTCCAACCTCCTGCTCCAGATCCTTACAGAATCATAGAATAGCAGAGTTAGAAGGGAGTGTTTGTGTGTGTGTGTGTGTGTGGTGTGTTTCAGGGGGTCTCATAGCTTTAGAAGGAGAGAGGGAAGGAAGAAGGGAAGGGACAGAAAGAGAGAGAGAGAAAGAGAGAGGGAAGGGAGAGAGAGAGAAAGAGGGGGGTGAAGAGCAAGAAAGAAAGAGGAAGGGAGAAAATGAAAGAAAGGGAGAGAGGAGAAAGTGAATGAGATATATGAATAGATAGATAGATAAATGGAAGGAGGGAGGGAGGAAGGAAATAAAGGAGAGGAAGGAAGGACACAAAACCTGGCTTCAGAAGACTCTTTGAAGCAGCACAGCTATCTAGAGCTGGCCTGCAAGGGATCTCAGAGGTCATCTAGTCCAACCCCTCCTCCAGCAGAAGATCCTTACAGAATCATAGAATAACAGGGTTAGAAGGGTGTGTGTGTGTGTGTGTGTGTGTGCATAGTTGTCAAAATTCCAAAAACAGGTCAAGTAGCTCTGGGAAGATCAGTCATAAATTAAAACATTTGCTAAGCAACCAGCCATTAAGCGAGGACCACTTGTATTTGGTTTGCCAGTCACACGGCCACCAAGCCACGCCTATCCAGTCACATGACCACCAAATCATGCCCACCAGGTCACTGTGATCAAGCCACGCCCACCCGGTCATGTGACCACCAAGTCACACCCACAAATTAAGCCATGCCCACAGAACCGGTTGTTACAAAATTTGAATCCCACCCCTGTTATACAGGTAGTCCTTGTCTTACAACCATAATTGAGCCCAAAATTTCTATTGCTAAGTAAGATAATTGTTACGGGAAATTTTCCCCATTTCATGACCTTTCTTGCCACAATAGTTAAGTGAATTACTGTGGTTGTTATGTTAGTATTAAATAAATCTTGGAACAAATTTAGATATTATTGACTTTGTTCATCAGAAGGTCGCAAAAGATGATCAACTGATCCCAGGATTACTGTAACCATCTTATATAGTGTATATATGAACCAGTTGCCAAGTATCTGAATTTTGATCACATGAACACAGAGATGCTGTAATTGTTATAAGTGTGAAAAAGATAATAAGTCACTTTTTCCAGTGCTGCTGTAATTTCAAATGGTCACGAAATGAATGGCTGTAACTTAAGGACTACCTGCATATATATTATTCCTCCTCCTTTTCCGATCAATGGGTATGTTTACATCTTTATCTTCAAGGCTTTAAGGCTTATTTCCCAGCCTTGAATATTTCTACCATCTATTCTTTGTCTGCAACTTAGTTTTTCCAACATGAGAATTAGAGAATCTTATTTTACCAAGTTCAGCCCTTCTGCTGATTCCAAACTAAAATTCCTCTTGGCAAAATTACATTCAATTAGCAACCTGCCTACCCCTGCACGCACATCATTGAGATGACTGCTGGCAGGAAAGGAACTATTGCATTTTTTTTAGCTGGGATCTCTGTCCTGCTCACAATACTCAGCATAGCATCACAACAGAGAATTGTGGGACTGTCCAAATGGCAGAATTTTAGTGAATTGTAGCAGAATTCTGCCACACAGTCTGCTTGGAACATATTTGGAAATTATGTGCAAACTGGCATTTAGCAACAGCATGAGTGTTAGGGGAAACAATGTAGGCCACCATTTCTTTCTAATTTAAAGCCCACAAGGAAAACATTTTCAGCTGTGAAAAAGAAGGTATCAGGGCTGCTAAGTCTAGAATGAAAAAACCCATGTAGCCACTAGTGGACATACATTAAATAGCCACCAGTGTGCATGCACACACAAATATATATACTGTATATACTTACATACATGCAAACATACATGCATATATGTGTGTGTATGTATAGGTAAATATCTATACTGTATACACACACACACACATATATATATATGTATGTATGTATGCATGTATGTATGTATACTGTATATACATATATACATCTGCATATGTTTCTATAATGTTTTTTTTTAATGTCATTAGACAATGAAGTTACATTGGAAAAGTAAAAAACATGAAAATGGATTTCCAAAGATTTATTTTAAAAACTATGTACACTATGGGAAGCCATCCTCCAAAATATTAATATGTAACAAATGTAGTGTGAACAGAGCAGGACTTTAAAGAACCCTCTTCCCTCATCCAATAGGTCAGAATACTGAAGGGATGTCCACACACAGAGGTTTAAAAAAGGCAATGTGGTGGCTACAGACATGTAATCCAAATCCTATTTTTGAGTTGCAAAGCATGGATGCCATGGATACAGCTTGGTGGGCATGGCTTGGTGGGCATGGCAGGGGAAGGATACTGTAAAATTCTCATTCCCTCCCCATCCCACTAACCTGCTTTGCAGGACAACAAAAGAAGACCCAGCCTATCAGCTGGGACTTGAGAGACAGAGAATAGATGGGGGCAGTGCCAGTCAGAGGTGGTATTTCCACTACCAGTTCTCCAAACTACTCAAAATTTCTGCTACTGGTTCTCCATAATTTAATAATGTGTACATTGCATAAAGGCTTGTTTACCACTTTTCTTGATAAAATAATGATCCCAAACATGTAGGATATATGATCCCTCCTCACACTTATTTCTCCAGAAAACATTTACATGCAATAGGTGTAAACTCTGAAGGAATCTCCTGGTGCCTTCCAGGAGAGTACAGATCGCATTCTCTTTTAACTGATGAGCAGAATTCCTGCAGGCCACCAAGTTTTCTGCTCTTTGCTATATGTTTATATTCTCTACCAGATATGTATCTTTTGGTGATGTTCTTTTTGATAAGCTTTCCACATCCTGAAAGGTCTGTCCCAACACCTCTCTTCTTAAGGACCATTTAGATTAATCAACTTTAGTTTACTAGCAAAAAAAGAGAAGTTCAGTTACCACCCACCAACCTGATCCAACAATGAGAAATGAATAAATTCCACCACACTTTTGTTGCTTCTGAGTTTGTAACACCACCTCTGTTAGAGGACATATCAACTTTTCAGGGGCCAAGTGAGAGAGAGCTTTTGAGTGAGTTTATATTATTTCTTAGAACATATGGAGGATGTAGCTGACCATTTCAATCACTTTGTGTTTTGATGTGTGGGAGTTTTGTACAAGGATAACAGATTGAACTTTGTATACTGAGCTGGAAGAAAGAAGCAGTAGCTAATAAAAGGAATCTTTTTATCAATTGCCTTCAGCTCTCCTTGTCAAGGTAGGTGTAGGGCAGAGTTGTATGTTAGGAAAAAAAAATAGGGCTACTGAAACTGACCAGGAAGAAAACCTACAGCAAGGTTGAATGCAACTTTGGATCCTTTCTGTTGTTTATTTCCTTTAAACATCCAGGGTATGCTTACGGTATATCTGGCCTCTCTGTTCTTCTTCCATCTCAGTTTTCATGAGCCAAACCCACTGTAGTCTCAGCAGGTGAGACTGCAGTGTGTTCTGATCTAGGTTTGAAGAACTAAGCAACTGACCAGGGATGAACCAAGTAAGTATTTGAAACCTCCAGAGAAAGCCAGCACCATATTTATTAAGTCCTGGAAGAAGGAAATGGCAGCACATTTCCATATTGTTGCCAACATAACAACATATTTATTTATTAAATTTATATACTGGCCAAAGTCACCTTATCGGGGAGGTGGGCAGCATATAAATTTAATAAATAATAAACAAACATGGATGTATCCATGAAAATTGTCAGGAATCTCATTTGAAGGAGACTTTACTTTTTTATTTGCCTGTTATAGTGCAATAGATATTTATTTTATTTCTTTAAGAGGAAGACCCCATTTTGTAAATAATTCCACATGTTGAGTTCCAACATGTTAGGTATGTAATAAATCACAAATATTAAAAATCTGCAGCATGTGGCCATCACCTCAGACTATCTAAAAAGAGACATGGCCCTCTTAAATTTAATTAGATGTTTTTATAATAAGTGATATATACAGAAGAAGAAACTTCTGTAAGGTTTTTGTTGGATTGATTGATTGTGCCATCAAGTCACTGTCAACACTTGATGACTATATAGATAGATTTTTCCCCATGACAATTTGTCCCTAACCTAGCCTTTCAGGTCTCCCAAAAGTCATTACCTCTTTAATTGAGTTTAACCATTGTGCAGTTGATCATCCTTTTCTCTTTCCTTCCACCTTTCCAAGCATTATAGCCTTCTGGACCTTTGCATAATGTGTCTGTCAGGTCCCCTGCTGGGATGCTGCCATTTTGATGGAGGAGAGGGGAGGCTGTCAGGGTTGCATTCTTTGTAGGCTTTTGCTTTTGCTATAATCTTGTGGGATTTAGGGAAGGGGGCTATCTTGAAGACAGATGGGCTTCCTCCCAGCTGATTCTAGCCTGACACCAAGGTTGCTGTGTCCTGGGGATGAACTGCTATCAAGATAATGCCTCAGAGTTCTCAAAACACCTATGAAACACTGCATTGGCTACTGGTTAACTGGTGAAGGGAGTTAGGGTTTGAATTGGGAAAAGTAGCTTAATGCTTTGCACGGGAACGTCTGATTTCACCTCTGTAATCACTTTCTCTCAATAAAAGTTCCTTTTGATAACTAATTGTTTCAAGAGTCATGTTTTCCTATACCCGAGAAAGGTTCTTATACTATCAGAAGTAGGATTGTTTTTATTGTTAACTGCTCAGTCACCAAGGTGAGATGGGCAGTGTAGAAATGTGATGGATGGATGATAGATGGATGGATGGATGGATTTGAGACTGATCATTTGTGCCTTGACTGAAAATGTTGGTTGACTTCTTGTAAAATTCATTTGTTTGTTTTCTAGGCTGTCCAGAGTATTCTCAGGAGTCTTCCCCAATACCAATATTTGAAAGCATCAACATTCCTTGTATATTCTTTCATAGGAGTGGTAGTGAATCCTATATTTTTCATTCAATGATTCAAATACTGTACTATTCTTTTCCTCTCTCCTCCATCCTCCCTAGTCTTAGAATTATAAGGGCATTGGGATGGGGACTTGGGTGTTTCTATTTGTGTCTTGTTAAAATTCTGTAGGAGAAAACCATCCACAGAGATTAACAAAACAATGCTTATTAAAGTCAGAAGTATTTTATTTAGTATTTATTTGATTTGTTAATCGCTTACAAGATACAGGTATAAGAATAAATATAGTTTTGAATACATGAGATAGATACTTATAAGAAAAATAAAAAGAAACAATAGGACAGGGTCGGTAGGCACGATTGGTGCGCTTATGCAGCTATTATTGGGTGGAGGCATTAAATATCTTCCTCTGCTAGAAGTCATTTTCCCCAGCTTGTATCTCAAGACACAAAAACCAACCAGCCCTTCCAAAGGAAAGAATAAGATGATCTATTAGATAGTTATCTACTCTTGAAAGAAGCCACTCAAAACAAGGAGAGAAGGGCAAGCTGAACCAGAAAGAGGGTAAGTGGAGCAGAATATTGAAAGAAAAGACAATTCTGGAATAGAGTCCTGTGGAGTTGTGCAACCAATAAATTTCAAATCATCTTCATCATCAGATGAAATGTCAATTGCAGATGCTGCATGGAAAAAATATTTATAGATTTCTGTCCATTTTTTTCCCTTTCATGTTCTTGGATTGTCCACTGCTGCCAATCCATTTAAGTTTCCTTGTCCCACTTCTGGTTCTCTTTTTTCCCCACCTTCACTCATCATTCCCTACTTTTTCCTCCCTTCTTTCTCCTCCTCATCCTCCTTTATGTCAAGCTGCAGTCTCATAAGTCTTCTTTATTCTCTTCGCTTTAGCTTTCCAAAAGAGTTGGAGAGAGCTAAGAGAGAGTTGTAGACAATGTTCCACTTTTGCCACTTCAGAAAGTTTTATGATCAGGGAAGAGTGTCGTGCCCCTGGTGGAGACTGACTCTGAGGGAGAGGAGGAACAGCCAACAGGGAATGGAAGTGTGGCTCCAAAGGTTGTGGAGGAGGCTGGGGAAGGGCAGAGGCCAGCTGAACAGAGGCCCATCCCCTACCCATCCTAGGGTATGCAGGGAGGAGAGGATCAGGGAAAAATGTGGTCTATTCAGGAGGAGAGGGTCATGATCCACTTCATGGGTTGCAGGTGTGAGATCTTCATAAGAGTTTGGACCTGCATGCTAGCAAACGCTGGAGACAAAGAGTGCTTTTTCCTGGATGAGGTTTATCTTGGATGGCATTCTTCCAACGAACTGTACCTGGTTATCTTCTTGAAGTTTGTAATTAATTATCCTGGTCTGTCGTGAAACTTTCTTCAGTGCGGTTTGTTTTTTGTTTTTGCTTCATTATCTGCTATTTGAGTTTGAACTGTATTTCTTTCATTTGGAATGTTATTTTGAAAACAGTTTAATCTCCAACTGTGAACAATTGAACAGTGAAGCCAAGTTGAAGGCATTAAAGGACCTTTATTTACGTTTTGGTTTTTGTTATATTTGTGGTACATTCCGGGTCATCACAGAAGAATAAGGAGAAGATTGAGGAGAAGAACAGAGCAAAGCAGGGCAAGACCTCAACCATATTTAAAGGTCCTCCACAAAAACTTGATTGGGTTTGAGGAGAATATTCATGCAATAAAAAGCAATTAATAAATAAGCAAAGATTCTGTATCCCCTCATTAGCACAATTTTTATTTTTATTTATTTATTTTGTCAAATGCTTACAATATAATAGAAATAAGAATAAACATAAGTTTAAATACATGAAATAGGAACTAATAATTGGGGACAATAGGATAGGGATGGTAGGCATGATTATGCGCTTATGCATACCCCGATGTCCATGAAGAATTTTTCAGCCAACCTTTAGGTGAAAAAGAAACTTTCTTTTTATCTACTTCATTCATGGGGTGTTCGTAAAGGTCCTTAGAATTTCTTTTGACCATGTTTTTAGTGCAATTTATTGTGTATATATATTTTCATTAATCTTAGTAGTAGAAGATGAGGAGAATAGTGACTATAAAGAAGGTCAAAGTAATCAAAGCAGTTGAGTTGGGGGGGCTTTGATTACTTTGCCATCACTCCCATTTCAATCATTCATTCATTCAGTTAGTTAGCTAGTTAGTTATTCAAATTTGTTGATGGATGGATGAATGGATGGATGGATTCATTCATTGATTCATTGATTCATTTTCACTTTGTATTGTCATCCATCTCAATAAGTGATTCTGAACAAGTGAATCAATTCCTATCATAAATATAAAAATTAAAATACACAATCACTGAGTAAGTTATTATATTTGATCATTTTTAGCACAACCAGGAGATGGAAACCTTCGTATAATCACCAGGCCTGGGCACAGAACCCTTATGAAAAGCTGTGAGAGTTAAGACCATACTAATATCTGTGAATGTTCTGACAGGGCAGGTGCTCCTTGGCTTCAGCAACTGGCATTCCTTGGCCAGCAGGATCCAGAGCATGGCCATCCTGCTGAGTAGGCTTGGACAGGGAGAAACAACTGGGAGAAGAAAACAGTACTTCAAGTAACCCAGTCCCAACCCATGAAGGGCTTTTAAAGATGAAAACAGCACCCAGAAGCATATTGGCAATCAAGGCAGCTCACAGAATAGAGGTATAATAGTTATGAATGTGACATGCAGTCACATTCTGCACTAGTTGGAGCTTTGAAATACTCTTCAAGGGCAGCCTCATATAGAGTACATTGCATTAGTGTGGATGTAAGGTCAAAAGGGCATGCATGAGTCTTCCGTGCAGAAACTTTTGGATGAGGAAAAAAGGGTCTGTGACTCCTGCTGCCCTGTAAGATTGTCTCTTGGCCAGAAATTTGGAATCATTTCTATGAAAATATCCTAACACATCTTCATAGGGCCAGTTCTTCCATTAGGCTCCAATCTCAAAAAATAGTTCTTACAAGTCTCAAAAGGAGAGAACATTATTATCATTGGACTGTTATTGCCAAACGGGGCTGGCATAAGGTATTTTGTTTTCTCAGGCAAAAAATAGAGAACAAGGAATCATTCCCACTCTGTATGCCAATTGTGGGTCTAGTGATTCAATCTTTCAACCTATGGCATAACCATTAGGGTGTGTGTGTTTTTCCAACTGGAAATTTAGAAAGGTACACTGAATAATTCCATTTCCATGAAATGGAAATGGGCTGGTCACATAGCAAGAACAGGTGGCAGGTGGCCCAAGGCAGTCATAGAATGGATCCCACTTGATAAAAAGCATCCACGAAAAAGATCTAAAACAGGATGGATCAATGACATCAGCAAGTATTGTAGACTCAATTGGCAAAAGGACTGCAAATTGTAATTCTGTAATGTATCTATTAAATAATTTTAACAAGATAAATACAAATATTGAAAACAAATAGATACAATGGTGAGAAAAGAAGAGAGAGAAAAAGAGGAAGAAATAGAAAAGAAAAAAATGTAATTACTTCTTTCCATAAGCTTCCCTTTCTAATCATCAGAACCATAAATCACAAGTTCACATTTTTCTTTTTTAGAAAAAGTTCATAGGGGATTTCCAGGAACTGATAAATGTATTTGTTGATTTATCTAATCAAACAGATCAATTTAGCTATCTGTGCTAATTCTGTTACTTTCACCATCCATTCCTCTGTTGTAAATATCTCAGAGCCTTTCCATTTCTGTGCACAGAGTAATCTCACAGCAATGATCATACCTAAATATAGACTGATATTTGTCTATTTGTCTATCTTTAATCCTAGCAAGAAAAGTTCTCATTTCAATTGAACATTGATCCTTACAGTTTTTTGTATCATTGTACGTATTTGAACCCAAAATTTTCTAGCTTATTTGTAAGTACCACTAAAACATAATAAAATAACCGTTCTTGTTGACCACATTTCCAATATAAATTTGAAATATCTTTATACATTCCAGATATTTTTTCTAAAGTCATATTTTAACGATACATCATCTTATACAAATTTTCTTTTAACTTGACCTCCACCTGATCACTTCAACATTGACATTTTTTGTTTGTTTGTTTGTTTTGTCTTGGAATATATTTTTATAGATTTCTTCCTAGAGGTCATTTGAAGGTGATGCTTGATGCCAAAGAAATGGAACTGCATCTTTCATATTGCCCCTTTAGGAATGCAGTGATACAATCAATTCAACTTCACTTGCCACTAACTTGCTGAAGTATTTCAAAAGCCCACTGATACCCAGTACTAGAATAAATTCTATTTTTTTTTTGCTAAACAAAATCTTTTCTTTTTCCTTATATCAATAAACATGCACAGTGGCATCACTCCCGTATCCCCATGCCAGCAATGAATTCTAAAAGTACTTCTCAGATTCTTAACCAAGAACAAAATTACTTAACGTGGTTGGGGGAGGGGGTATTTTGTTCTGTTTGAAGAGAGAGCAAAACAGCCAACATTGTTTAGCTTTTTAAATAGAAAAAAGTTCCCATCAAACATTTTTCAAGTGGTCTGGCATAATTCCCTTCCTTTTCTGTGGAACCTCTTGAGATCTTTCACCTTTTTATCTCCTAAGTTGAAGTTGCTACCAAAAATGCAATACCTCAAGATGAGAATCCACCCTTGCCAAGTCCAATAATTGCTCAATTCCACATACTAGTTCCCAAAATTTCTATCTTCTTTTCTTCAGATTAGTTTGAAAGGCTCAGCAAGATGAAGGGTAGACACTTGTATCCCATTAGCCACTGGTGAATAGCCTTCCATCAAAAGCTTTAACTGAAGTTTTCAGGCTGATTGGAAGCAAAAGGTGCTGATTAAATAAGAAATTCCATCTGTTCAAAGGGTTCTGGAAAGAAAGAGAGAGAGAGAATGAAGCTCTAACCAAATGCTTTTACCCACTTGTCAATGACATTGCTATAATAATGTCTTTTTCCTCCCTCCTTTTTCCTCCCAACTTCCTGATGGCTATCAGGTAATAAGCAGGAAAAAAGGTCAGTTTTGGAAAAACGAACAAGCTTTTTGGAAAGATCTAAAAGCAAAATGAGTAGATGTGCATTTCCTTAGCCCTGGTACAAAAATAATTAAGATGCATCACATTATTTTCTGGCCGGGATTGGTAAGTAAGACTTTTTGTTAGACTTTTTCTGTTCCTCTCACTTTCACACATGTTCCTTAAGAGATAGTTTGAAGGGATAGGAAGTTCTCTGTTGTGACAGGTCTAAGCCAGGGACAGAATCCACCCTGTAGAGGGTAAAATTGCAATCAAGATAAAGGATGAATAGAAGTGTCATTTGCAGAGAATGTTTTTAAATAATGCTGTTCTTCCATAGGTGTCCATGCATAATGAGATATGCATCATGACATTGCAAAGCAAACCATGTGATTTGTGAATGTGCACTTACATAGGTACATAAATATGAAATACCAGGCTTTGCATTGTGATGTTGCAATGCTTCTTTCATTGCTTTTACATTATTATAGCTTGAGGTCAGGGCTTATGTACTCCAGGAAATTTAGAGTAGTAAGTGTTGTTATTCCTCTAAAAAGGCCTAAACAAATTCATTTTTTCCAATTACAAAAAACTGGCAGATCTGGCCACTGAACCTCTGCTTAGGCAGCACAAGGTAGGAGCTCCATTGATGAATGGAGAATATCCACTTGAGGTACAGAACACCTGATGAGCAAAAGTCTACTTGTGAATAAGTCTACATCTAAATAATTTCAAGTGAATTTTTGATGGATTGCAGTTAAGCTGGAGCACATAGTTAAAACACTTGAATTTTAATATCTTCCATCCCAAGCTGTTGATTGTTGAGACAATATTTGTTTCCAGAGCTTTTTTTATGATTTCATCTAGTCTGCTATCTGCACTGGTTAGAACATGGACCATATTAGAATAGAATGGGAAGGGACCCTGGAAGTTTTCCAGTCCAATCACCTTCTTAAACAGGAAATCCTATATCATTCTGGACAAATGACTGTTCAAAAAAAGACTAGTCAACCCTTTTATTGGGATGGTATAAAGCAGAAAGCCAGAAGACTTCTGAGGTCCCTTGCAGCCCTATTGTATGTTCTATATCCTAGCTCTTCTTAAAAATCTCCAATGATGGAGCTCCCACGACTTCCGAAGGTAAGTTATTCCATTGTTTAATTGTTCTCACTGTCAGAAAATTTCTCCTTAATTCTAGGAGAAATTTTTAGATTGGGTTTTAGGTTAATGAACTTCCACTTGTTATTTCTTTCCTGCCCTCAGGTGCCTTGAAGAATAAGTCAACCCCTCTTCTCTGTGACAGCTCCTCAAGACTGCTATCATGTTACTCCTAGTTCTTCTTTTCATTAGACTAGACATGCCTAGTTCTCTCAATCGTTCATCATATGATTTGTCCTCCAATCTCCTTATTATCTTTGTTGCTCTCTTCTGTTCTCTTTCCAGGCTCTCAATATTTTTTTTGTATCCTGGTGACCATTACTGGATGCAGTATTCCAATTGTGATCTCACTAGTGCAGTATAAAGATGTAGTATCACTTTGATAGTATAGATAGAATATTGTCTCATTGAATTCCCCATCTGATCCATTGCTCTATTGGATTTCTTTTCTGTTGGCAAGATTCAGCATCTTTCCTGGTAGGACACACATAACTTCATATGAATAGAGTTCTCCCAATTCTTCCTCTATGTAATATCACCTAAGAAAAGTCTGGGAAATGAGTTCCAGATCAAAGAAGATTTTTCCCATCTGGGAAGAACTCCTGATAAATCCAATCATACTAGTGCCCAGACTATTATTTATAAAACCACCCATCTAGCTATTTCATCCAACATTAATTTCTTCAATGAACAGAGAAACTTTCTTTTTTTTTCTCCCAACTTTCTGACTTGAATTTCAGTAGATGTTCAAGAATATTATGGAAAGAATCAATTTCTGAAATGCCCATACAGGATTGGGGTAAAAACTCAATTGTTAATTTCTCCTGATTCCCCTTTTTTTACAGCTCTATCCAACCACCATGGTGGTTCCTTCTGACCTCACATGTGGCAATCATGCAAGCATTGATGAAGGCAATTGGGCTAATGATGTTAAGAGTTCCATAAGATGCTGATATCAGCCCCCTAAAAAATGAGGCAAAAGTTTTATTTTTTCTTCCTGCAAGAATGTATGCTTACAGCTCCCATAAATTTAACTCCAAAAATATTAAATGTTGTTATAGAAGATAGGCACATTGAGCCATACTGGAAGGAATTAGTTCAGCTAGACACACTCAAATATATTTTCATTTTCCAAATAATTATAAGGACATGGTGGTTATAGCTCTCAGCCTGTCCTTAAAAATCTTTTGATTCTCCTGTTGAGCAATATGACCAGCATTTTTTCTACATTATCTCACATAGTTAGGAAATCTCAATCTCTCCAAAATTACACTCTTGGTATCAGCTTTGGAATCCCTATTAAAAGCTGCCACTCTGATATGAGGATGGAAAGGGGCGTTGGCATTTGAGTAATTTTTAGTAAACATAATTTTTAGTAGATACGCAAGACTGTCAAGGTCATTCTTTATGGTGCACCAAGTAGGAGGTCTGGGAGGAAACTTTAGTTTTGAAATCTCACAGACTATGCCATGTTTTTTGTTTTAATAAAGCACTTTGAAAATATGCCTGTCTTGGAGTTACTGATTAAACTGGACAATTTCTGGAACCCTGACACTTGGCTTATAAAATTCACTTTGGTTATTGGCATCCAAGCTATGTGCTTACAACCCTCTTTAAAAATGCTTGAGATAAACGTATTTGCTACTTGTGGCTCTTTTCTTGCCTTTAGAGCCCTACTGAATCCAATCACCTTTTTTAAAGAAAAAATTCTGGGAAATTTTATAGAATACTGTGTAGAACATCTGAAAATCCTCAGAACCTCTTGACTGCCAAGAAATGAAATGCCTGGATTGGTCCATAGAAACCCCTTTCTATAAACCAGGTCCCCTTGAGCTAGAAATAACCTGGCAAGATTTGGAAGAGGAATAGAATAGAATAGAATAGAATAGAATAGAATAGAACATAATTCTTTATTGGCCAAATGTGATTAGACACACAAGGAATTTGTCATGGTGCAAATGCTGTCAGTGTACATAAAAGAAAAGATACATTCACGCATCAGTTCTGAGAAGCAAATCTGCTTTTCTAAAACTATAAAGAAAAGCTTCAGAAAGATGTGAATGGACACAAAACACCTGTTCCCTGTTGTGTACATCCACACAACATTGACAGGCTGCAAGAATTATGAGGGATGTATCTTCTGATCTTTTCTGGCATATTATTAAGGAAGATCTATGTCCGAGGGAGTCCACTGTCTCTCAGACAACCGGGTGTGAATCTCTTTTCGTGAAGTTCGGCTCCAAGGTACAGATGGGCTTGTTGATCGCATACCTGGCTCCCTGCCATGCATCATCTGCCCTGCTTGAGCTCCTCGAGGTTATAGCCGGCATAGCGGTTGAGACCCCCAGGCTCATGGTCATGGGGGACTTCAACCTACCCTCTGCCGGCGGTACCTCGGGGACTGCTCAAGAGTTCATGGCTTCCATGACAGCCATGGGCCTGACCCAGCTAATTCGGGACCCTACTCACGTGGGAGGTCACACCCTGGATTTAGTTTTTGTCTCCGACCAGTGGCAAAGTGATCTGGGTATAGAGGATACAGCTTTAGAACCACTGTCATGGTCAGATCACTTACTCCTAAGGCTCGACTTCCATTCCGCACACCCCAACCGCAGGGAGGCGGGACCATTAAAATGGTACCGCCCCAGGCGCCTGATGGACCCAGATAGGTTCCTGATGGAGCTTGGGCCACTTCCCGAAGCTCACACACACGACTCGGTCGAAGACTTGGCTACCACCTGGGAAAAGGTGGCTGCTGGGGCCCTAGACCGAGTCGTGCCCTTGCGGCCTCTGACCCGGCACCGATCCCAAATAGCTCCTTGGTTCTCCGAGGAGCTAAGGGAGATGAAGCGCCGGAAAAGATGCCTAGAGAGCAGTTGGAAGGCCAGCCGCTCTGAATCTGACCGAACACTATTACGTTCCTATATTAAGACGTATTTAGTGGCGATGAGGATGGCGAGGAAGACCTACCTCTCCACCCTTATTGCGTCTGCAGAAAACCGCCCAGCCGCACTGTTTAGGGTGACCCGCTCCCTCTTGGAGGTAGAGACACGGGAAGATCCCTTACAGGGACGAGCTGAAGAATTTTCTAAGTTTCTGCAGGACAAAATCACTCAGATTCGAAATGAACTGGACTCCGACTGGGCATCTCCGGGCGGGAAGGCGGGGGTGGATATCGGCGAGGTCAACTGGGTTGAGTTTGATCCTGTTACCATAGAGGACGTGGACAGAATACTGAGGGGACTGAATGCTACCACCTGTTTGTTGGACCCAGTGTCCCTCCTGGCTGGTCTTAGGCCACCCGAGAGGTGACTCGAGGCTGGCTCCAGGGCATTATAAACTGCTTCCTTGAAAGAGGGGTTTCTACCCGCCTCCTTGAAGGAGGCAGTGGTACGACCTCTCCTCAAGAAACCGTCCCTGGATCCAGCACTGTTATCAAATTACCGTCCTGTCTCCAACCTTCGCTTTGTTGCAAAGGTTGTAGAGACTGTGGTGGCACGTCAGTTCCCGCAGTACCTGGATGAAACGAGTTATCTCGACCCCCTCCAATCGGGCTTCAGACCTGGGCACAGCACAGAGACGGCATTGGTCGCGTTGATGGATGATCTCTGGAGGGCACGAGACAGAGGTTGTTCCTCTGTCCTAGTGCTGTTAGATCTGTCAGCGGCTTTTGATACTGTCGACCACAGTATCTTATTGCAGCGATTGGAGGGGCTGGGGATTGGAGGCACCGTCCTACGATGGTTCTCCTCCTTCCTCTCCGACCGTTCGCAATTTGTGTTGACAGGGGGACAGAGATCGACCCCAAGGCCCCTGCTTTATGGGGTGCCTCAGGGATCGGTACTCTCGCCCCTATTGTTCAACATTTATGTGAAGTCGCTAGGTGAGATCATCCGTGGCTTTGGGGTGGAATTCCATCAATACGCTGATGATACTCAGCTATACATCTCCACCCCAGACCACCCCAACGAAGCCATCAAAGTGATGACCCGATGTCTGGAGGCCGTGCGGGATTGGATGGGTCATAACAGGCTTCGTCTCAACCCGACCAAAACCGAGTGGCTGTGGTTTCCTGCTCCCACATACAGTCAGCTTGTTCCCTCGCTGACCATAGGGGGAGAGGTACTGACCCCTGTGGAAAGAGCGCGCAATCTGGGTGTCCTCCTGGATGTACGGCTGTCTTTGGAAGAACATATTGCAGCCGTCGCCAGGGGGGCTTTTTATAAGATTCGTTTGATCTACCAGTTGTGGCCCTTTCTGGATCTGGATGCACTTCGCACAGTCACTTCCGCCCTCGTTATCTCCCGCTTGGACTACTGCAACGCTCTCTACATGGGGCTCCCCTTGAAGAGTCTCCGGAGATTACAGTTAGTCCAGAATGCAGCCGCACGGATGATTATGGGCGCCCCCAAGGACACCCACATAACACCACTTCTCCGCAGACTGCACTGGCTTCCTGTGGCCTTCCGGATTCGATTCAAGGTGGTACTATTAGTATTTAAAGTGCTCCATGGCTCGGGACCTGGCTACTTACGGGACCGCCTTCTGCCACAAACAACCTCCCGCCGCCCAGTACGCTCCCACAGGGTCGCCCTGCTTGGGATACCGCCACCTGATCGTTGTCGGCTGGCGACCCCGAGATTACGTGCTTTCTCTGTGGGAGCCCCCTCCCTTTGGAACTATCTCCCTCCGGAGATACGAGACACATCGGACATCCTAACCTTCCGGCGTGCAGTCAAGACCTTACTTTTTAAGCAGGCCGGCCTAGCCAATTAAAGGTTTTCTGAGATTTTTAAATTTTAGATTCAAATATCTATATTCAATTCTGAGTTAATTACCGTTACTGTTGACTGTATCTTTATATGTTTAGACTGTACACCGCCCCGAGTCCCTTTTGGGAGAGGGAGCGGTATAAAAATACGATAAATAAATAAATAAATAAAATAAAATATGTGGGAGAGACGTGTAAATTGAATGTCAGGCATTTTCAATATGAATTAAGCATCTTACCCCAAAGTTATAGGACAGAGTTTGCATCTGGAAGGTCCTAAGTTCTCCAATGTCTTCAAGTAGGGATGGAAAACCACATCCATCTTTAGGTAAGTTGATGAACTAAACTGATGAAAGAAGTTTCCTGCAAGTGCCAGGATCAAAGTCAAGAGAACATAGGCACAAAATTTTCCAATGAATGAGGCTTCACATATATTTCTGGCTACTCCATTTTCCAATTAATGACTTCAATTCTCACCATCTTAGATTTTTAATCTTCTAATCTCTCTTTCACCACCACTCCTTGTTTTTTGCTTTGTTTTCCTTTCATATTTTCTTCCCCATTTCCTTATGCTGTAGCAGCACTACTAGTACTCTTATTTTATCTTAATTTAATATTATTTATTTTGGTGTTTTGTAGAATTAAGGGCTTTCCAGGGTATGAAAGATCCAGGCTATGTGCACAGTAGTTTATTCCTAGAGGTCCTGCTCCTTCCTGTTATCAAATAAATAAAACTAAGGTGCATGACACATACAATTCTTGAGATTTGTCATAAATGACCCTTTAGGGTGTGGCCAAGCATGTACCTAGCATCTGCCTGCAACTCTTTAAAGCAGCTGCATTTTTCTCCAGGATGATGAGCTGTTTCTGCAGTTGCCATATATTTCTGGGAAAAAGATGCATATGCATTAAAAAAATGGAGCCACAATTTTGTCATTCTCTATTGTCATTCTGAAACACCTGTAGGATTGTGTGATAAGTAAGAAGTATTCTTGTAAAAGATAGAGCTATGGAAACACCATATTTAGATATTTATCCTCCAAATAACATAATACACCTTACTGGAATATTAACTAAGACCAGGGGTGGGATTCAAAATTTTTAACAACTGGTTCTGTGGGCATGGCTTAGTTGGTGGGCGTGGCTTGGTGGGCATGTGACTGGGTGGGCATGGCTTGGTGGTCATGTTATTGGCTGGGAATGGCCAACTCAATATCACTCACATTGAGGCACGCATCTCCTTGCCTGGCCTCTTATGACTGTGGGGATGCTGCAACTGTTGTAAGTGTGAAAAATGGTCATGTCACTTTTTTCAGTGCCATTGTAACTTTGAATGGTCACTCGACACAAGCAAAGTACCAGCAAAGGAGGGGAAAAGAACTCCAGAGACGTTCCTGAGACAGGAAGTCTAGTCCTGCCAAGAATGAAATAAGGGTTAACAGAGAGGCAGTTTCTGTAAGCAACACCAGAATGTTTCCTTCCTGCCTTCGTTACAGGATTAGGCCTGTAATTTCTTCTAACAACCAGTTCTCCGAACTGCTTAGAATGTTAACAACCGGTTCTAGTGAATAGGTGCGAACTGGTAGAATCCCACCCCTGAGTAAGACATTGTGTAAGAATATTCTCTGTATTTACAATAACAAGATTGTTTTGTATATTCTAGTTAGACAGATATTTGGCAAGTCATATAAAACAGCTGGCAGGTCGAGCTATCCATTTGCCATACTAAAATTAACAATGTTGACAATAAATTGGATTTGCCAAGAGAATGGAGATTACGGGAAATGCATAAACAGATGGGATGGAGTTTCTGAGAAGAGGCCGGGATCCACCCATAAATTAACCAATGAAGAAATGGGCAATAACCGGGGCTTTGAAACTGTATTTAACCATCCATGGGTTCCTATGGAAAGATGTCTTCCTTGGCTCCACTATATGAGCATGGAGATCCCTTTTGCAAAAACTCAATAAAGCTTTTTATTATTGATCAGCTGTCACCTGGTAATTTCACACCTAAAGGGTTAACCCCTAAAGGTTAACTTCACAGATTGAATCCCAACATCCACCCCCCCTCCCCGTGCAGCCTTAAAAGCCACTTCTTCCATTTCATGTGCATTTGCCACCATCACACAGTTTAGGATCTTACCATAAGTTTAATCCTAAACTCAAGCAAACAATATTACTATGTTCACATTCATGCCAAAGTAAGTAATCATAGAATGGCTTGGCTCCATAGCTGAGTTCCCACAATGGAGTCAGGGATCCATTTTTATTTTATCCAATCTAGCATGCTATCCAGTTCCAATCCCAGTATCACGAGAATACTACCATTGTCTAGAGATGATATAGGCATTTTTATTAGTTGACAATCATCAGACTGATGTTCTTTTTGCCGCTTATCAAAAGTGGCAAGAAGAACATTAGGCTATCTATGTCTGATGATTCCTGAGAATGAAGGAGGTCACATACTCCTTTCTTGTGGTTAATATATCTTTGAATTTGAGGGAGATGTTGGGGGCGACTCTCACAACAAAGTTGTTGAAGGACCTGCTATTCCTCGAATTGCTACCAATTACTCAAAATTAAACTGGTGAGAGTGATTTGCCAAATTTTCTTATCTACCTAAATTCTACTAGTATCTTTGATACAAAATCCACATTAAAAGAATCCAACCTATGTCTTAGAAATGGCTCTTTTTCACAATTCTCATTCTTATCCCCTCCTTTCCATTACATAGCTTTTGCCGCATTCACACAGCACAATTAACCAACTCTTTATGGACTTGGTAGATGCATTTGTCCCACATACTATGCCTTGGTGAATTGTTTGTTTGTGTATTGTTCTACAAACTCAACCCACATGGTTCATCTACCTTTTAGTAAACTTCCCACATCTAGAAATTGGATCAATACAGTAACAACTTAAGCCTGTAGTATGAACAAAGTCCTAAACTGGCAAGACCATATTTCCACATATCAATAACCACAGGGAGTTTCAAAACTTGTAAAAGAAGAGAAGATGAAGCCATGTAACATTAGATGTCACAGATTGTCTACTCTACTCTTGTTAGAGATAATACTGAGCTAGAGGCACCAATTGCTTGGTCCAATGGTACACCCTTTGAGGCTCTACATTCCTTCACATCAGTGTCTCTCAACCTTAGCAATTTGAAAATATCTAGACTTCAACTCCCAGAATTCCCCAGCCTGGCTGGGGAATTCTGGGAATTGAAGTCCAGACATCGTAAAGTTGCCAAGGGTGAGAAATATTGCTCCACATTTTCCTTCTGTCCCAAAGAGTAGAGGACTACTAACTCCTCTACAAGATAGCTTTATACTTTGAAATATAAATGACCGTTTTTCAACTTTGCCTGGATAAGCATTTCTGTTACTGACCTGATACAGGAGTCTTGTCAAAAAGACCAAACCAACAAAAGAAAAGGAGGAAAAAATCATAGGGAAATTTAGTTACTATAGTTTTTTGTTACATTGATAAACTGACATTGTATTTGCTTGGAGGAAATGTAGATTAACCAGTAAATAATTACAAGCATTTTAGAACAGAGGTAGTACTGTCCCATTTTAATTATAGACTCTTTTCAACCCTAGTAATCCAAACTTCTTTTAAAAACAGAAATCTTAGATGGGATGACAGCTAATTAAACAATCTTTACTTGAATAGTTATTTAAATTTTACCCTATTTAAATGATTAATGAAATAAATCTAAATAATATTTATTCATGCAGGTGTATTTTTGAGATATTGAAGAAAATGTGAGGTAGAATTAAAACTTGAGATTGAGGCGAGCTTTGATCTGACCGAACACAGGAGAATTAAACTTACCTGTGAGGGGCGCGAAATCTCGTATCCGCTCTTAATAGCAGATCGGCCTGCCTGTTTAGAGTGACCCGCTCTCTACTTGAGCCGAGAGCGCGGGATGACCTCTTGCAGGGTAGAGCAGAGGAGTTTTCCCGATTTCTGCATGATAAAATCGCTCAGATTCGGGAAGGGCTCGACTCCAATTGGGTGGTCCCGGGGGAGGTGTCCGGGGCAGGTCTTGAGAGTGTTATCTGGGGGGAGTTCGATCCTGTGACCGCTGAGGGTGTGGACAGGTTGCTGGGGGGTCTGAATGCCACCACCTGTTTATTGGACCCGTGTCCTTCCTGGTTGGTTTCGGCTGCCAGGGAGACGACACGAGGCTGGCTCCAGGGGATTGTCAACGCTTCTTTGAGAGAGGGGGTGCTCCCTACCGCCCTGAAGGCGGCGGTGGTGCGCCCCCTCCTCAAGAAGCCTTCCCTGGACCCAGCTATTTTAAATAACTATCGTCCAGTCTCCAACCTTCCCTTCGTGGCGAAGGTTGTTGAGAGTGTGGTGGCACGTCAGCTCCCCCAGTACCTGGAGGAAGCAACTTACCTCGATCCGTTCCAATCGGGCTTCAGGCCTGGACATAGCACTGAGACGGCATTGGTCGCGTTGGTTGATGATCTCTGGAGGGCTCGTGACAGAGGGTTCTCCTCTGTCCTGGTCCTATTAGATCTCTCGGCGGCTTTTGATACTATCGACCATAGTATCTTATTGCGACGGTTGGAGGGGTTGGGGATTGGTGGAACCGTCCTCCGATGGTTCTCCTCCTTCCTCTCTGACCGTTCGCAATTTGTGTTGGCGGGGGGGGAGAGGTCCACCTCTAGGCCCCTGGTTTGTGGGGTGCCTCAGGGGTCGGTCCTTTCTCCCCTCCTGTTCAACATTTACATGAAGCCGTTGGGCGAGATCATCCGTGGTCTTGGAGTGAGATGTCATCTGTATGCAGATGACACCCAGCTGTACATCTCCACTCCGGACCACCCCAACGATGCTGTGGGGACTATGTCTAGGTGCCTGGAGGCCGTGCGGGACTGGATGGGCGGGAACAGGCTTCGGCTCAACCCATCCAAGACCGAGTGGCTGTGGTTTCCGGCGCCCCGATATAGCCGGCTGACACCTACGCTGGCTATTGGGGGGGAGGTTCTGCCCCCCACAGAGAGGGCTCGCAACCTGGGAGTCCTCCTGGATGTACGGCTGTCGTTTGACCATCACATCGCGGCCGTCTCCAGGGGGGCGTTTCATCAGATCCGTCGGATCTACCGGTTGCGGCCCTTCCTGGATCGGGACGCCCTGCGCACGGTCACTCAGGCCCTTGTCACCTCTCGCCTGGACTATTGTAATGCCCTCTACATGGGGCTCCCTGCGGGGAGCATCCGGAGACTCCAGTTGGTGCAAAATGCAGCCGCGAGGGTGATTATGGGGGCGTCGCGTAGCGCCCATGTGACGCCTCTCCTGCGCGAGCTGCATTGGTTGCCGATGGCTCTCCGGGTTCGCTTTAAGGTTCTAGTTTTGACCTTTAAGGCGACCCATGGCATGGGACCAGGTTACCTTTCAGGATTGCATTCTACCAACGTTCTCCAACAGGCCGGTGCGTTCCCACAGGGAGGGACTGCTCCGGGTGCCGTCGGCCGCTATGTGTCGTCTGGCGGCGCCAAGGGGTAGGGCCTTCTCTGTGGGTGCCCCCGCCCTCTGGAATACTCTGCCACCGGAACTTCGTACCGGCACGGACCTGAGGGCCTTCAGGCGCGCGTTAAAGACCTGGCTCTTTGAGCAGGCCGGCCTGGGCTGAAAGAATGATTTTAAATTTTGATTCCCATTTTAATTTAAATTGGGTTTTAAGGGTGGGGGGGGGTTTTTCTAATTGCAGCTAATTCTAATATTTAATTATTTTTTAACTTTTATATTTGTGGGGTTTTTAGATGAGCTGTTCACCGCCCTGAGTCCCTCGGGAGAAGGGCGGTATATAAATGTAATAAATAAAATAAATAATAAATAAATAAATAAATAAACAATATATCATTTACTATTTGAAAGACATTTAAAATATTTTCCTTTGGAGGGATTTGCTATGGCTAGATGCCATAAACCAAACCAGAGCTAAGAAGCTCTCCCTGCCAATTAATCAACTTAAATTAAGTTGATTAATCTGCCTAATGGATTAATGGAAAGTGCAATTTTGGAATTCTGCTATAAAATAAATCTAATTACGTTCCTCATGGGTTGCTTCTGGAAAAAATGATGTTAAGATTGCAATTCTATATACTGTTCTTACTGTTTTAATCTTCTTCACCTATTTACATTGCACAAAATGAAGCCCAGAGGGGGATGAGAGACACAATTTTTTTAAGGTGACCATAAAAAGAATCTGGATTCTAACTAAATCAAAATTATACAGATTCATCTGTTGAAGAAAAGAGGAACTTTAAGATCCGGTGAATATTTAAGTGAATATAACTTAATTCAATGTATTTAATTTAGGTCAACTCCAACCAGCTCTAAAGCAGTATACAGTAAAACAACAACATAAAAACAGAAGACAACACAGATTCTCAATGTATGGCCAATTTAAAATTATGACAGATTCCCTCCAAAGATATAACCAAACTTCAAAAATCCAACAGACAGGTCTCCCATGTGGGTGTCTACATTTTAGGCACTTGCCCATTCTCTTGAATTTATGGTCATTTGCAGAATTCTACAGTTACATGACCCCAATTTATACTTTTGCCAAAAACTGGCATTTATTTCCAGTTTTCAGCAAAAACACCGCATAGTGAAAAGTTCACTTAATCAGCATGGATTCACTTAACAACCATGATGGTTCACTTAACATCTGCTGCAAACAAAAGTCATAAATGGGGGTCAGTCACATGATGACTCATTTGAGGGCCATCACAACTGTAATGGGTAAACTCCATTATGGTCATAAGTTATGACTACCTGTATTTATAAAAGAGTAAACAATGGTGGATCCACTCAACTACTTATGTGCACAGCCACCCTAGCCTAAGGCCTAAGAGAACAACCAAAACTTCAAGATTTTTGGCAATGCCAGTAGGGTATGAACCACATGGATTTCAGCAACAACCCACTATCATTCATTTTTCAAGTAAAATGCTGAAGTATCACTCTGTTGCAGTTCAACTGACACATAACTTATGGACTCCATTTGTCAGTTTGTGTACACAAATGTATATTGTTTGTCATCCAACAGACTATAATTACAAAATTGTATACAAAAACGCATCTCTAAGGAAAATCTATATATTGTAGGAAAAGTCATATATATGGAATAATACAACATTCCGGAATTAAAACTAACAGTGGGATGCATATTATGTTGACATATACCAGGGAGAAACTGATTTGTATATTGGTAAATTGGAGCTCACATTGGTTTTGTCGTGTCCATATTTTCATCTTCTTCACATGTAGACTTGAAAAATTCAATGCCGCCTTTAACCTCACATAAATTCACTAAGTCCTTCATAGTTTTATCATTTCCCTCCCTCCTGCTTTTTATTTATTTTCTTCCTATTAAAAAAAGGAATGCATCAGAGAACTAATGGTTCACAAGATTTTGCTGACAGGAATGTGTGAGGGCATGCTGTTTCCTTTCTAGCTTTTTTTAAAAAGGAGAAATATTGATTGTGATTTATAATTTCAGACTTAGACAAGCCTCCTTTCATTTGCACTGATGATAGAATAGAATTCTTTATTGGCCAAGTGTGATTGGACACACAAGGAATTTGTCTTGGTGCAAATACTCTCGGTATACATAAAAGAAAAGATACATTCATCAAGAGTAAAGAATCATAAGGTACAACACTTAATGATAGTCATAGGGTACAATAAGCAATCAAATCATACTAGGAAATAGTCAATATAAATCGTAAGGATACAAGCGACAAAGTTACAGTTATACAGTCACAAGTGGAAGGGGATGGGTGATAAGGAGTGATGAGAAGATTAACAATAATACTAGTGCACACTTTGTAATAGTTGAACAGTGTTGAGGGAATTATTTGTTTAACAGAGTGATGGCTTTTGGGAAAAAACTGTTCAGGTGTCTAATTGTTCTGGTGTGCAGTGCTCTGTAGCATTGTTTTGAGGGAAGGAGTTGAAAGTTTATGTCTGGGATGTGAAGGGACTGTAAATATTTTCACAGCCCTCTTTTTGACTCGTACAGTATACAGGTCCTCAATTGAAGTCAGGTTGGTAGTAATTGTTTTTTCTGCAGTCCTAATTATCCTCTGAAGTCTGTGTCTGTCCTGTTGGGTTGCAGAACCAAACCAGACAGTTATAGAGGTGCAGATGATAGACTCAATAATTCCTCTGTAGAACTGTATCAGCAGCTCCTTGGGCAGTTTGAGCTTTCTGAGTTGGTGCAGAAAGAATATTCTTTGTTGTGCTTTTTTAATGACGTTTTAGGTGTTAGATGTCAATTTTAGATCATGTGATATAGTAGAACCTAGAAATTTGAAGTCTCTACTGTTGATACAGTGTTGTCTAGTATTGTAAGAGGTGGTAGTATGGGAGAGTTTCTTCTAAAGTCTACCACCATTTCTACGGTTTTGCATTTGTTCAGTTCCAGATTGTTCCAGTTACACCATGAGGCAAGTTGTATGTAGATTCATCATTGTCTCGAATGAGACCAATCACTGTTGTGTCATCAGCAAACTTCAATATTTTAACAGATGGATTGTTTGAGATTCAGCCATTGGTATATAGGGAGAAGTGAAGTGGAGAAAGTACACAGCCTTGGGGAGCTAATTGTACAGGTATCAGATGTGATTCTGACTAGCTTCACCTGCTAGTTTATATCAAGATAAACTGAAACGCAGGTCTTGGCATGTTTGGGTCTTTTCCTGTGTAAGATTGAGAGTATCTTGGTGACGTTTCGATGAGGTCCCACTCGCCATCTTCAGGCTAGTGCTTTCAGCTTTGTGCTTGTGTGAGCAAAGCATGATCGGAGCTGCTGTCTCTCTATAAATACTGGTGAGGAGGTGTGGTGTGCTGGCTCTGTTGTAAGCGGGCTGGTTGGCTGTGTTGTTATTTCTTGATTGGTTGATGGAGTTGATGTTTGCAGGTAAACTGAAACATAACTATCCTTGGAACCTATTTGGCATTTATATTTCTTTGAATTCTGCAACTTATTATGGTTGGTCAACAGTCAGGAACAAGTTTAGACTGGATTTGGAATTTTTATCCATCTGTCGAGTCCTTCGCAAAGACCTGGGGATAGGCAGTTGTTGTTGGATGATGTAAATTTATTATTGCAAGATGTAAGCTTTTCTAAGCAAAGCTGCCCTTTGCAATTGACTGGTAGGGTTTTTGTCAATGTCGGTGGTGTTCAAGTGGTGCTCCAGAAATTTAATGATTATACTCAAGACACCTATTACCACTGGTATTATCTTTACTTTCTTTTGCTAAAATCTTTCTACTTCTATTTGCAAATCTTTGTATTTTGTGATTTCCTCCAGTTCTTTCTCTTCTATTCTGCTGTTTCCATATACTGCCATGTCTGCTATTATTATTATTACTAATAATATGCTCTAAATTGAAAAATTGCTGGAAATTCAAAAAGCACTGAATATGTAGAACAATTTCACTAAGACTGGAGATTCTCAGTTATTCAGGTCATAGTTGTCTCAAAGGTGCTTTTTCAAAATGATAACTGTTTATTCCTTGAGGAAAAAGAAGACTTTTCACATCCAAGAAACTTCATCAGTTCTGATAGTGGTTGGAATGGAAGGGTAAGTACTGACAATTGAGACTGGATGGTAGGGGGATGAAAGGATAGGTTCTGACAGAATGGATTGGGGTTGGAAGGATCATATTTATTTGCAGTCATTTGGTCATTAGCATTCTCTGTGAGAGTTGTTGAGGACATTTTGAATTTTTTTGTGCCCTCAGGGTCACCTGAATCAGTATTCAAATGGTTGTGGAATCTTCCTGGAACTGCTGAAAGGACTGCATTGTAGATGGGAGATAGTTGATGTCACGTTCCTCCCCCTCTGTTGAGAGAGGGCTGTTCAGTTCTAATATAGTGTCAGGCACTAGGATCACACTATGCCAGAATTGGAAGACCTGCACCAATCTCCAGTTGTGTTGTGCATCTATTTTAACATGCTGGGGTTAATTTAGAACTTAGCTGCCTAAAAGGGCACTTTTAGGAAGACCATTCCAAAATTCCCCATTCTCAAAAAAGCCTTTTTTTTTTCTTTTGCTCCCAGGCTGTAGATTGCTCAATTCTACAAATTGTAGTTAATATCTATTCCAGTTGGTACCTCAGGAAAGCAAAACTCTTGAATCCATTAAACTGAATCAAAAAATTTTTACTGAACGAAAGTGATGCAGGAAAGCAAGGTAGAATCTGAAAAGTCCTGTGTGAAGCACAAAACAATTCTTCTGTTTCCACAAACTCAACCCTCCTGACCAGTCCACCAGCAGCCAATGTGATGCTGCAAGGTTGTTTTGAGAACACTGAGGTGCTAGGCAGATAACTGGTCATTCTCAGGGCACAATGGCCTTGAAACCAGGGTGGAACTGGCTGGGAGGGAGTCTGCTCCATCTCTGAAGACAATCTCCCTCCCTAATTCCCAAGCAGTTACAACAAAAACAAAAGCACGTGAAAAATGCCAGCAAGCCTTCCTCCCCTCCCCATCCCAACAGAATGGCAGGACACAATGATGACCTGACAGTGATTCCTCTGTTTTCTGCCCTTAGAAGGATATCCAAGAGGCATCTTTTTCTCTATGTTATGAATTCTTATTATTTATTTATTTATTCGTACTTCTATACCGCTCCCTCTCCCAAAAAGGGACTCGAGGCGGTGTACATCCAACAAACAAGATAATACAGATAACAGAAGTGAAAATCAAATAAATAATCTAAGATGGCTAAGAATCACCCTTATTAAATTTTAAAATATAAACCCCAATGATTTTATTTGGCTAGACCGGCTTGTTTGAAGAACAAGGTCTTAACTGCGCGCCGGAAGGTTAGGATGTCTGACATGGCTCGTATCTCCGGGGGGAGACAATTCCAGAGGGATGGGGCTCCCACAGAGAAAGCACGTAGTCTCGGGGCCGCTAGTCGACAGCGATCCAGTGGTGGTACCCCGAGCATGGCGACTCTGTGGGAGCGTACTGGGCGGCGGGAGGTTGTTGGTGGCAGCAGGCGATCACATAAGTATCCAGGTCCCGAGCCATGGAGCACTTTGAAAACTGTTAGTACCACCTTGAAACGAATCCAGAAGGCCACAGGAAGCCAGTGCAGCCAGCGGAGAAGAGGTGTTATGTGGGCGTCCCGAGGGGCGCCCATGATCATCAGCGCGGCTGCATTCTGAACTAACTGTAACCTTCGGAGAGTTTTCAAGGGGAGCCCCATGTAGAGAGCATTACAGTAGTCCAAGCGGGAGATGACGAGGGCAGAGGTGACTGTGCGAAGTGCGTCCAGATCCAGAAAGGGTCGCAGTTGGTAGATAAGACGAATCTGATAAAAAGCACTCCTGGTGGCGGCCGCAATATGATCTTCCAAAGACAGCCGCACGTCCAGGAGGACACCCAAGTTGCGTGTCCTTTCCACAGGGGATAATGTCTCTCCTCCCATGGTCAGCGATGGAATAAGCTGACTGAATCTGGGAGCAGGAAACCACAGCCACTCGGTTTTGGTCGGGTTGAGACAAAGTCTGTTATGATCCATCCAACTCCGCATGGCCTCCAGGCACCGGGTCATCACTATGACGGCTTCGTTGGGGTAGTCAGGGGTGGAGATGTACAGCTGAGTATCATCAGCGTACTGGTGGAATTCCACCCCAAAGCCACGGATGATCTCACCTAGCGGCTTCATATAAATGTTAAACAGCAGGGGAGAGAGCACCGACCCCTGAGGTACCCCACAAAGTAGGGGCCTTGGGGTCGATCTCTGTCCCCCCATCAACACAAATTGCGAACGGTCGGAGAGGAAGGAGGAGAACCATCGAAGCACGGTGCCTCCAATCCCCAGCCCCTCCAACCGATGCAATAGGATACTGTGGTCGACAGTATCAAAAGCCGCTGATAGATCCAGAAGGACCAGAACAGAGGAATAGCCTCTGTCCCGTGCCCTCCAGAGATCATCCATCAACGCGACCAGCGCCGTCTCAGTGCTGTGCCCGGGCCTGAAGCCCGATTGGAGGGGGTCGAGATAATCCGTTTCATCCAGGTACTGTGGGAACTGACGTGCCACCACAGTCTCTACAACCTTCGCTACAAAGCGAAGGTTGGAGACAGGACGATAATTTGATAGTAATGTTGGGTCCAAGGACGGTTTCTTGAGGAGAGGTCGAACCACCGCTTCTTTCAAAGCGGCGGGTAGAAACCCCTCTCTCAAGGAAGCGTTAATAATGCCTTGGAACCAGCCTCGTGTTACCTCCCGAGTGGCTAAGACCAGCCAGGTGGGACACGGGTCTAATAAACAAGTGGTAGCGTTCAGTCCCCCCAGTATTCTGTCAACGTGTTCTTTAGTAACAGAGTCGAACTCAGCCCAGTTGACCTCACCAATATCTGACCTCGCCCTCTCGCCCGGAGATGACCAGTCAGAGTCCAGTTCGTTCCGAATCTGAGCGATTTTGTCCTGGAGAAATATAGAAAATTCCTCAGCTCGACCCTGCAAAGGGTCTTCCCGCGACTCCACATTCAAGAGGGAGCGGGTCACCTTAAACAGGGTGGCTGGGCAGTTTTCTGCGGACGCAATAAGGGTGGAGAGGTAAGTTCTCCTCGCCATCCTTATCGCCACTAAATACGTCTTAATATAAGAACGTAGTAGTGTTCGGTCAGACTCAGAGTGGCTGGCCCTCCAACTACTCTCTAGGCGTCTTTTCCGGCGTTTCATCTCCCTTAGCTCCTCGGAGAACCAAGGAGCTACTTGGGAGCGGCGCCGGGTCAGAGGCCGCAACGGCACAACCCGGTCAAGTGCTCCAGCAGCTGCCATATTCCAGGCGGCAACCAAGTTTTCAACCGAGTTGTGTGTGTGTTTCGGGAAATGGCCCAAGCTCCATCAGGAACCTTTCTGGGTCCATCAGGCGCCTGGGGCGGTACCATTTTAATGGCCCCGCCTCCGTGCGGTCAAGAGGTGTGGAATGGAAGTCCAGCTTAAGGAGTGAGTGATCTGACCATGACAGGGGTTCTATAACTATATTCCCTACACCCAGATCACTCTGCCACTGATCAGAGACAAAAACTAAATCCAGGGTATGACCTCCAATGTGAGTAGGGTCCCGGATTAACTGGGTCAGGCCCATGGCTGTCATGGAAGCCATGAACTCCTGAGCAACTCCCGAGGTACCGCTGGCGGAGGGAAGGTTGAAATCCCCCATGACCATAAGCCTAGGGGTCTCAACCGTCATTCCGGCAATAACCTCAAGAAGCTCAAGCAGGGCAGATGATGCATAGCAGGGAGCCAGGTAAGCGATCAATAAGCCCATCTGAACCTTGGAACCAAACTTCACAAAAAGAGATTCACATCCGGACGTCTGAGAAACAGTGGACTCCCTCGGACATAGATCTTCCTTGATAACTAACGCAACACCTCCACCCCTTCCCTGGGTCCTCGGCCGATGAAAAACCTGAAACCCGGCCGGGCACATATCAACCAGAGGGACACCCCCCTCTGGGCCCAGCCAAGTTTCGGTAACACCCACCAGGTGCGCCCCCCCCTCAAGGATCAAATCATGAATGAGAGGGGCCTTGTTCATGACGGACCTGGTGTTACATAACATCAGCCGAAGGCCCAGGGCCCAATCACTCAGACCACCTGGAGAACGGGAAGTGATAATGGGGTCAGAGCGCGCCACAGCAGATAGGTAGCGGAGGCGCGCTCCCGAAACAGAATGTGGCCCCTTATAAACACCAAATCTGCCTCTCCCGTTCACCGTTTTAATAGATTTAATGACACCCTCTTCTGGACAACCCCCCATCTTCAATCGAGCCATGTCAGAGTCCCAACCACTCCGGCTGTGCTCTAACTGTGACCAGGTCGGAGCCCCAGGTGGGTTGTCCCCTAGTTCCCACATGGTTAACCCTAATTTGTGTAAAGATTTGATTAAAAATTTTAAGTAACCCTCCCTCCCACGCTTCCGACGACCCCACCATCTCTCCGGATCCCAAGATCCGTCCTTGAGATGGGATTTGGAGAGATAAGGGGGCCAATTTTGAGATAGGGGGACATATCTCAGGGCCCGTAGTTCTGTTGAGGAATATGTTAGTATTTTAGGTTGTGGCCTCCCAAGTTGCCAATAGTCAGTTATAGAATGGACTGGGCGAGAGAAAGCAAGTTGTGATGGTGGTAGTGGTAGTGGTAATCGAGGTGGGGAGTCCGGTGATGATGTTGGGCTGTATGGTAATGGACTTAGAGTCAGAGATAGTGGGTCTATATAGTCCAAATAATATCGTCCGGGAACCATTTGTGTTGGTGTCGGTGGATCTAATGCTGGTCCTAGGACCCTACAAGGGGCTGGAGGAGGACCAGATGATGGCCACAGTCTAGGACTCGACCTCCAGGCAGGTTGTAGGCAAGGTGGCGATATAGCTCTAGACCTTGAGTCCCGCCGCCGATCGATAAACATCTGTTGCGGTTGTGATGACGGCGGATGTGAGGGCAGACCCAGGCATGGCCTCGGCAGTGGTTTTCCAGAAATTTGGATAGTTAAATCCGATTTAATTCCGAGGTTTACAGGAGGGTTTGGAGGATGTTCAGACAATAGCCAAAGTTCATGGTCAGGCCTCCAGACAGTTGACAAGAAGGGCGGTGATCTCGGCCCCGCCTCTGGGATTGGCCTCCAGAAAGTAGTTGAGGAAGGGGATAATCTCGGCCCCGCCCCCGGGCTCCTTAGCCATCCCAAAGACCTCCCCTGCGGTAGGGGAGATGGACTTGGTGGAGTTGGCTCTGTCTCCGGGCCTCGTCGCCATCCGAAGGGCATCCGATGTAATGACGGCAGCGGCGGCGGCCAAGAGGACAGGATATGCTCATACGGCGGTCCCGACTCAGTCCCCAGGCCTCGCTGCCGTCTGCAAGGCCTCCGTGGTGACGGCGGCGGCGGCGGCGGCGGCCACGAGGACAGAATATGGCCGTGCGGCGGATCCCAGCTCCGCCCCCAGGCCTCGCCGCCGTCCGCAAGATGTCCGCCGCGGCAGGCGTTGGTGGCGGCGGCCATGGCCACGAGGGCAGTCGATGGCCGATCGGGAGTCTCGGTCCTGTCTCCGGGCCTCGCCGCCGATCAAAAAGCACTCGTTGCGGTGGCGGCGGCGGCGGGAGCCACGAGGGCAGCCTCGGGTAAGGCCTCGGCAACGGTCGTGTAGACACCGGGGCAACCGGATCCGGTGCCGCCCGAAGGCCCCTCCGAGGTCCCGGTGGTCGCCCCGGGGCCGGCAGACTTCCCAAAAGTGTCAACAGTCTGGGTTCAAACCACGGATAGGTGGGATAGGAGGCAGCGATCCCGGATTTGTTCCTGGGATTGAACAGCGTCCAAGAGAGATCAGCTGCCGTGGCGGGCTGGTGCCGGTCGCGAGAACAGCTCCAGGCATGGCCCTGATAACGGTCGGCCAGCCGGGGAGGCCAAAAGGATCTAACGCCGCCCCGAGGCTCCCCAAGGCCCCGGTGGTCTCCCTGAGGCTGCCCACCCTCCCCCAGGATCCCCTCGACACCATTGCCACCTCGGAGGACATCAACCGAACAGCCTCCGGTCGCCATGTTGGAAGCGAAAAAATTAATAATAATAATTAATGTTAGCATTCCTGCAATTTATGCTTTTCACAGTTTTAAAATTTCTATTCTACATTTTCCTATTCTGTTTTGAGAATCTAATTGAGTGAAACTGTTGGAAGCAGAAAAGACACCCATACATCATTACTGCTTGCAAAAAAATATCATAAAACATTGCCTGCAAAATAATTAATATACTTGGGAAGCATTTTTCTATCAGCTACATTTCCCAGAGGTCTTTAGGTCCTCTTCACAAGAGAGAATACTAAGGAATGAACAACTCAAACTACCTTTTTTTTCACTTTCACTTCTCTTTCTGAAACTCTTCCTTCTCTTTCCCCATTATTTGCTTGTTAAATTTTTCATTTTGGCTTGTTCAAGTTATTGTTTTAACTTATTTGCTAGGTAATTCTTCTAGGGCCTCAAGGCTGATTATATATGGTTCTTTCTACATTTCATCCCTGCAACAGTCCTTTGAGGGAGCTCGGTTTGAGATGGAGTTATTAGTCACCAGACATAGCTTCATGTCTTTGGGAATCAAGATACAAAACTGCATATGACTATGCACCTCTAAATACACCCTGAATTCTTGTGATTACTCTTTAAAAGTAATTTTGCTAACAGATGTAGAAGTTGTATGTAGGCAGAAGGAAGGAAGGAAGGAAGGAAGGAAGGAAGGAAGGAAGGAAGGAAGGAAGGAAGGAAGGAAGGAAGGAAGGAAGGAAGGAAGGAAGGAAGGAAGGAAGGTTAGAAAATGAAATAGACAGATCTACCTTGTTAGTTCTGTCTGGTATGTTTTAGTGCAGCGGTCGCCAACTGGTGGACCATGGCCCACTGGTGGTCCGTGAGAAAATGTTGGTGGGCCGCAGAGAAATCTCATACCCAGAGCACCCTCCAAAGCAATTAATCCAGGCTGCACAGAAACACAAGGCTGCGACGCCCACATGACCTGCAGGAACCCAACCTGCACTCTCACTCCTTACCTGGCAAACTTGCCTGCTAAATTGCTATTTTTCCTTTTTTTCCCGACCATCAACTGTTCTGCTGGGCCAGGAGATTTACATTAGCTAGAAAGCAGGAAATGGGTGCATTTCTTGCTTTCTAGCTAGTCTTTAGATCTTCGGCTCTATTATTCAGTGCAGACTCATAGCAAGCAAACTTTATGTGTCAGACTCAGGTGGCTGATGACAGATAGATAAGTCACTGAATGATTCTGTCAGCAACTCAATCTGCCTGCCTGCTTTGCCTTGGGTAAAAGTTGCTCTTTTTTAAATAAAAAATTCAATATTTACCTACATGGTGTGTTGTGAGTTAATTTTGTGAGTTTGCTTGCAAGCAAATTTTATGTGACAGACTGAGCTAGCTGATGACAGATAGATAGATCTCTGAATGAATCTGTGATTCTGTGAGCAACTCAATATGCCTGCCTGCTTTGCCTGATTTTTGGTAAAAGTTGCTCTTTTTATAATAAAAAAATCAATATTTATATAAATATTTATAATATTTACATACAAGCCATGCCCAGCCAGTCACATGACCACCAAGCTACACCCACAATTTAGGCTATGTCCACAGAACCAGTTAGTGGTCCCTGGGATTTAAAATTATGAGTTTGGTGGTCCCTGAGGTCCAAAAGGTTGGTGACCCCTGCTGTAGTGTACAAGTATCAACTGTGATAAAAACTGAATTACTGATTTTCACAGCACCTGCCAAATACAAATAGCGAGTACAAAAAGTGAGAATGAAAGCAATTTGATAGGATGTACCCAAGTGCCACAGATCCCAAACTCCAAGATCAATTTTCACTTGCACACAAAGGCTGAGATTCTGACTGCATGAGTGGATTAATTAACCTCTTTCTGGAAACTACTCAGAAAGGAGAAAGCAAGGAGAGCAGAAATGTCTCTGCAGTGAACAGGAAATGGAAGACATTTTCCATCTCTTTATTGTTCTTGTACTTAGCAAAACAATAGGAGTAGCTCCTCAAAAGATCCCTGAGTTGAGAAGAATATGAAAAGCAATAACCAGTATTATCCACTGAAAACAAAGTACAATGTACAGTAAAAGAGGGAATTGAGGCCTGATCACATATTTGTGCCCATCCTTTCATTTCTTTGCAGTTGAAGCAGGGGTGGGATTCTACCAGGTTCGGGCCAGTTCGGGAGATCCAGATGTTAATTGTACATCCAGTTCTGCAAACCGGTAGTTCTGAAGACTAGCTGGCCCCGCCCCGCCCAGCCCAACCCGCCCCTCCAAGAAATTGTCCATGCGCCTGGTTCTGGCTTTCAGATAAGTGGAGGTTTGCAAAGCCAAAAACAGGGCGGAGAGGGGGATGTATGTGGGGGAGGGCAGGGATGCCCCCCCCCACGCCCTCCTCCGGCATGCCATTTTGGGTCTCCTGAGGCTCCAGAGAGACTTGCTATGCTACAAAACGGCCCTTTTTTTGCTTTGGGGGTGGAGGAGTGCTGCCTGTCACACACTCCTGGCCACGCCCACCCAGCCGGTGATTAGGGCAGAGAACGGACTGCTCAATTAGGTGATTAGTTTGCCACTCTCACCCGAGGGCTGCCTGCTCTCCCTTCCACCAGCCAGCATGTAAGGGCTTCATTCAGTTGGTTCCTGCCCTCAAACCGTAAAGGTTCTCCGACAGCTGGGCTTGCAATTGGCTTGCAACAACTGAGTTCCAGGTCCTTCCTCCTCCTGCTCCTTTTGCTTTTGCCTCCTCCTTCTGCTTCCTGTTTCTCCTGCTACCTCTTCTTCCTTCTTCCCCACTTTCCTCCTCTCTTTCTCCCAGCATTGCAACTGGGCTTGCGTTCCCTTCCTGCACCTCTCCAAGTTTGCAAGACAAACACGCAGTAGCCTAGCTTGCAACCAAGTGCTTTCCCAAAGCCTTGTTGGAGGGAAACAAGGTGTGTGTGTGTGTGTGTGTGTGTGTGTGTGTGTGTGTGTGTGTGTGAATGTCACCTTAAGTGCTGGGTCTCCAAGGGAATCCCTCTCGTTTGCACCAAGACTTCTGAGTGCTGACAGAGTATCTCTCTGTCTCTGCCTCTGCCTCTGCCCCTCCCCCACCTTTTTTCTTTTGAATGGTTTTGTCAACACTTCCTCACTGTGCTGGATCTTCAATTTATTTTGCTGGAAGGATGAGTAAGAATTGTCTCTTCTCCTCCCCTCTCCCCTCTTAAAAGAAAGTCACAGGTCTAATCTGGAAGAGAATAAAGCCCTTTCTAGTGAAGTCTTCCCTGTGTGTTTATTCTGATTTTCTCCCGGGCTGCAGCAAAATCATCTGGTGGCAGGCTTTAAGTAACAATCCCACACGTATATTACTCCATGCGTGGCCCACCCACTATTTAATTTATACTTCTGTTTGTGCTTCTTTCCCAAACTGTATACTTTTCTCCCCCCTCCCCCCTTTCTCTCTCACACACACATATAAGGATTATGTATTAATAAAAAAGTAGCTAACTTAGCTCTGATCCTAAACCAGGGGTCCCCAAACTTGGCAACTTTAAGACTTGTGGACTTCAACTCCCAGAATTCCTCAGCCAGCAGAGCTGAGAAGTGGCAGCATTAGCTGATCTTGGTGAACCTTGAAAAAGCTAAGCAGAGCTAGAGCTAATTAGTACTTGGATGGAGATCATCATGCAACCCCTGGGCAGTAGATTAGATTGGGAACATCTAACTGGGAGTTGAAGTCCACAAATCTTAAAGTTGCCAAGTTTGGAGACCTCTGTCCTAAACATTAAAGCTGTTGATATAGAAAACAGAGGAGCTCTGATCAACTATCACAGCCACATTCTGGATCTGAGTGGAGATCCTGGGAAAGGTGTCAGAATAATACTTAGAAGGGACTTTGGGGGGAACCCTATATCCATTTCAGAGAAATGGCTGTCCAGTCTTTTCTTTAAAATCTCCAGTGTTGGAGCACCCAGCACTTCTGGAGACAAGCAGGTCCACTGGTTAATTGTTCTCATGGTCAGGAAGTTTCTCCTTAGTTTTAGGTTGCTTCTCTCTGTTCAGTTTCCATCCATTGCTTCTTGTTTGCATTCTGCTTCTTTGGAAAATACATTTCTTTGTGGCAGCCCCTTAAAAGCCTGTTGCCTATACCCTCTTGGGTAAAGCATGTGAGCGATTTCCTCCTTTCAGTGGTCCATGAAAGTACATCTATAGTATATAGATAATAAAGTCAAAATAAGGTGAAAGATAAGTTGAGGCTGGGTATGTGACAAGGAATAACTGGGAAGGGAGGGGCCAGGTGAGGCACCCCTTGATGTGAGTGACATTGAGTTGGTCATGCCCAGCCAGTCATGTGATCACCAAGCCACGCCCAGCCGGTCATGTGACCAGCAAGCCACACCCACCCAGTCACATGACCCCCAAGCCACGCTCACAAATTAAGCCAAGCCCACAGAAGAAATTGTTAAGAAATTTGAATCCCACCCCTGAGTTGAAGGTTTCATCTCTGCAACCAGCTCTTGCAATTGTATGTCCCAACTTGTTCTATCACTATAAATCATCTACCAAAGCCAATAATGTGAAATAGTGACCTGGAACTAAATTTTCCCAGCTTTAAATCTGGACTATGAAATTTAATACTCTTTTTCATCCCAATCAATCTAACATTAGATTGACATTCATTGTGCTCCCTCTAGCTCCCTCGACCTTTTGAAAAAAAAAACAATTTTGCATATGAGTACATTAGTGTATATTTGCATCTAATTATTAGCCCCAATCAATCCACTGCCAGATGAAAACCTTTTCATCAAACATTATAGCGGTTAAAGTACCATGCTAGTTGGGTATTGGTTAGTAGATATGTTGTTTATTCAACTTTCCAATCTACATGAAAAAAGTGACTGACCCAAAATCCCCCAGAGACCATTTGTGGCATAAGGAGGACTAGAATCTGAGAATTCCCATTCCTAATCCAACATTTTAACCATCATACTGTCTGTCTGTCTGTCTGTCTATCTGTTTGTCTGTCTTCTCTCTCTGTCTCTCTCTCTCTCTCTCTATCATCTATCTATTTCATCATTTGGTTGTGTCAGATAAGTGGTCAGATAAATAAATGCATACACAACATTAAAGTCTTCAAATTAAGCTCAACCTTCATTAATACAACACTCTGTTCTTCTTCTCTTGGGATGTGACGACTTCAAGTTCTTGTCTCCTACCAACTAAATAGTCTAGTTCATGCAATTTTCCTGGCAACACTTCCAGAAGTGGTTTGCCATTGTGCTCTTCCTAGACTTGGGAGAAATAGTGATTGCCCCAAGGCTACCCAGTTGCTTTCCAAGTTTATGGCAGAATCTGAGTCTCCCAGCTCTAATATCTTAAGCTCTAAACCAAATTTGCTGTCATACAGTTTTCTTAGCTGACATTTAAAAATGTTTTACTGCTTCTTTCCTGAAGGATATCTTTTCAACTTCCTATCTGTATATCACCTGCAGATTCCTAGAGGTTTATCATCCAAGTACTAACCAGAACCAATCCTGCTTAGCTTTTACAAGACCAGTGACTTTCAGCTAGGTGCTTGAATCTTTCATGTTGGAACCTACAGTATTAATTTTAACATTTCTCTTTAGACTATGCAGTTCTAGTTCCAGTGTAGGTATCTGGGAGAAAGATGATATCCCTCCTATCATGACATTATTGTACATGATATCACATTTGTTGACTTGTAGAGTCCTGTGACTTCCAAACACAAATGTTTGGGGAGGCTCCAAATTGGAGTGCAAGCACTCCTAGAATTCTCTCATTAGCCTTACCAAATCATAATTCTCATCTCAAAACTTTTCTTGGTGCTTAAAATTAGTAGATAGCCACATCAACATTTAACTCCACAGAAACTGTATTCTTAACCTCCCTGGTCATTTTTGCCCAGAAGAGCCTCTATTCTTCTCAGGGGGTGGCTGCTTCACTGGAGGCTTAGAGATCAGTCTGACATTGGCTTTGAAACAATTACAACTCCAAATAAGAGCAATAAATTGAACCTAAGAGGCTAGTTTTGCAGCAGGAACAACTTCAAGAGGGCCACTCACTTCTCATCATTCTCCAGTCACTCTGGGATGGGTTGGAAAATGTGGCTAATTCTGTGAAAGTCAATAAAGAGATTGAGGGCTTCTATTATTCAATCTGCAATGGTATAGGTTGATCTAAATCAGAAGGCAGGAAAGAGCTATCAGTTACATTCCTTCCCCTCAGTTGCCTATTGTGAATACGTTTGGGCGGATTGATGAGATCTCCACATGAAATATTTGGAGCAGAGAAGAATGGGGGATAAACAGATAAAATCAAGAAGTTGCTTCTCATGGCAGCCAAGAAGATCTACCACCAAAGAATAATCATTCCTTGTTCTCTTCCATTATATGATCTATCCTAGACATCCATCTTTTAACAGGCACCATTATACTACTCAGCCTTCAAAAGGCAAAGCTTCCATATAGTTATTCTAAGTAAATCATCAGAAAGATGCATTTGAGGGGGGCATCATTCTGCAGATTCCTTCAGAGGGTCGCTCGGTCCCACAAAACTGCTTGTCTGGCTAATAGATCAGGAAGGCCTTGAATAAAATTTTATCACTTATCTCATTTCCCTTTAAGAAGTAGCTTTTTCAATTGGTCTGCTAATAGGGACAGCCCTACTAGGGCAGGAGCACCAGAAGATAAATGACATTTTATTTCCTCTTACCATCATCCACTTCCAGAAAGACACCAGAGAAAAATTCATTGAAATCTAGTATTAGACTTTGATGTATGACCATAATGAGGATCAGAATTTCCATTGCTAAGCAAGGCAGTTGTTCAGTGAGTTGCATCAATTTTACAACCTTTTTTGCCATGTTGTTGAGCAGAATTAATTCCCACTGATTTTCATATAATTTACTTCCAATCAATGATAGTAGTCTTAGTTTCTGAGTTGATCTTGGGAGTTTCTAGACAAGTATTACTCTGGAAAAATAAGGAAGAAGAAAAAATGGTATTGAGACTCTAATGAAAGGAGTTGGCCAAAAGCATTTTTAATATTGTTGAAAAGTTAGTGGAGAAATATAAAATATGATGTTCAGTCAGGAACCCCCTTTCATTAACCCCCATCTTTTACGGGTACATCATAGATTTTACAACCTCCCCTTATTTTTTCTCAAAGGTTAATATAAGTTGGTTATGAATGGGTTTCTTGCAAAAAGGCAATTATCTCTGGTTCAATTATAGAGTTCCCCACTCAACAATAAATGACTTGTGTGAATATATTTTGTAACTACTTATTTTTTTCATTAGCATTTGTTCAATTGTTTATCAGAAGGAAAATTCAAGTGACAGAGATGGGAAGAGATACAAGAAGTATGATGGCAAAGGCAGACATAAGGCAGATTATCCAATATGATGCTTTCTAGATACATTGCATTATATACTCCACATGAAGCAGCAGTATGTGGCCATGTCAGATGTTGTGTAGGAAAAATATTTAAGTCCAACACATCTAAACAATGCTGAAACCTTTTGTGCATCTTGCAATTGCTTAAAGATCTGGACAGACTAGAATGCAATTCTACATGTGCCAGTTTAGAGAAATAAGCATAAAATACAGTGCTTTTAGCAGAATAAACGGAGTTGGAAGGAAGCTTGGAGGTCTTCTAGTCCAATGCATACAAAACATTTGCTAGACCAATACTCGAATACAGCTCATCAGTCTGGAACCCACATTATGTATCTGATATTAATACAGTTGAGAAAGTCCAGAAATATTTTACAAGAAGAGTTCTTCACTCCTCTACTCATTGCAGAATGCCTTATGCCACCAGACTCAAAATTCTAGACCTAGAAAACCTAGAACTATGCTGCCTTCGGTCTGATCTAAGTATAGTATATAAAATCATACATTGCAATCTCCTACTTGTCATTGAATATTTCAGCTTCAACCATAACAACACAAGAGCAAACAATAGATACAAACTCAAGGTTAATCGCACCAAACTTGATCGCAGGAAATACGACTTCAGCAACAGAGTGGTCAATGTCTGGAATACTCTACCTGACTCTGTGGTTTCTTCCCCAAACCCCAAAAACTTTAACCTTAGACTGTCTACTATTGACCTCACCCCTTTCCTAAGAGGTCTGTAAGGGGCGTGCATAAGCGCACCAATGTGTCTACCGTCCCTGTCCTATTGTTTCCTTTTATTTTTCTTATATGTATCCATTTCATGTATTCATAACTATGTATATACTTATACCTATTATCTTGTAAGCGATTGACAAATAAATAAATAAATAAATAAAAATAAACCCCTCTCACCCGCCACTCAAGCAGGAAACCTATACCATTTCACACAAATGATTGTCCAATCTCTTCTTAAAAATCTCCAGTGTTGGAGCACCCACAACTTCTCAAGACAAGTCATTTCACTGATGGTTTTTACTGTCAGAAAAATTTTACTGTCAGAAATTTAAAAAAAAAAAAAATCAAGAGGCAACACTTCCGTCTTTAGCAGTTCAATGCAACAATAAGGAATTAAAATAACTGGTGATTTGCTAACCTTTCATGACATTCTACAGTCTGTTAGGAGTGTGTCATTCAAGACAACTTTTCTAGACATGGGAAGCCTTTGAGTCTGTTCTGACTGTAGGAAGAATTAAAGGCATAATAATGAATATAAAAAGGTAGGGGATAACAGGATAAAAATAAAGCAGAAAAAATGTAGGGCTCATAACAAAGGCCGTGCAAACCTTAGACCAACGTTTCTCAACTTGGCAATTTTAAGATGTCTGGTCTTCAGCTCTCAAATTCCCCAGCTTGCTCTGGGAGTTAGTCCAGACATCTTGAAGTTGCTAAAGTTGAGAAACACTGCCTTAGACTATCAATAAGGCTCTGCAAAGATATCTTGGTTCACTTTTTTTAAAATAGTGAATCAACTTACATTAATGAAAATCAGAAAAAGAAGTATACTTCAAGGCAGTTACCCCTCATTTCTTCCATTATTTTTTGTGGGTTCTCAGAACACACAGAGACACACCCCAGGGGAGAAACCATGTAAACATGCACTGATACTACCTCCAAGACAGAGTAAATGTCCATTTCCGGGAAGATCTAGAAGAGTGATACTGCAGAAGAGAAGAGACGAGAGGAGAGGAGAGGAGAGGAGAGGAGAGAAGAGAAGAGAAGAGAAGAGAAGAGAAGAGAAGAGAAGAGAAGAGAAGAGAAGAGAAGAGAAGAGAAGAGAAGAGAAGAGAAGAGAAGAGAAGAGAAAATATATTCAGGGTTATGGTTTTGTATATCACTCAGAGACTTGTTGGAGTGGAGCAACATCCAAATAAATAAACGAAAAAAAAACAAATATTTTATTAATTAAAAACACATACAATTTAATGAAAAATGTTGGCCAATTTTACAAAATGAAAACAGAAAATAGGGAAACCTAGAAGAGACAGATGGGAACAGAAACAGAAACCCAAAGTAAATCCAAACTCTTCTCCCACTATTGGGATTGAATGAAAATGTACTTTTTATGCTGAGATAGCAAGATAGAGAAGAAATGTTAAGAAGTGTGTGTGAGGGGGGGTGAGAGAGAGAGAGAGAGAGATACCTGATGGCAAAGATAATCTTGTATAATCATCACAAAGGTGTCCCTTTTCCACAATCTATTTTGTTAACAGCTTGTCATCCACTGCCTGGAAAACTGTATTATTGATTCCACAAATAACTCTCCTTTGAGAATGAGGTTGCTAAGGGTGACAACTCAATCTCCTTGTGTTTCCTCATTGGCTTTTTTTTCCCTTGGGTTAATAATATTATTAGGCAAAATAAATATGAAAACTCTCCTGGGGGAACTTGTTTTGGCTGGGCCGGCTTGTAGTTGTGGCTTTGGAGCCTGATGCTTTTATTCTGCTTCCAAAAGCAACTTTTTAATCCTTATGTAGCCTGTAAAAGAAATTGCAACTTTCCGTATTTGGGTCAAGACTACCCCGCACATAATCCAAACATAATGCGTGATGATGTTGATGGTGATCTTGACAACATTAAGACATAAGGATTTCAACTCCAGAATTTCCCAGCCAATATGCTGCCTATGGAATTGAAGTCCCCAAGGGTGAGATTCAAAATTTCCAGCAACCGGTTTGCTGCCCGGTTGCTAGTTGAGCATGGTTGGTATGGCCTACCGGAACTTCCTGTTTTTGGCTTCCGGGGAGCCTCCAGAGCCTGGAGGAGGCCATTTTCATCTTCCCAAGGGTCCAAAGGCTTCCCTTGGACCTCTGGGAGGGCAAAAACAGCCAGTCCCATTTCTGGACTTCCGGAAGGCCCATTTTCCCCCCTCCCAGAGCCTCTGCATGGACCCTGCACTTAACTCCATCGAAAATGGGCCGCGTGGAGACTTTTGGGAGGAGTGGGGCCGGTGGGGCAGGGCCAGGGGTGAAATTCTACAGGTTCATACTGGTTCTATAGAACCGGTTGCTAATGTAAGCATTCCAGCAAACCTCCATTCCAATCAATAACTCTGAGACAAACATATCCCAAAAGTACCTTTATTAGAATAGCACCTGGCACATCTGTGGAATCCCAAAAACTTTAGCTTTGCAAGCCATATTCCACACTGCCAGCTATGATTCTGCACAGTTCAGAGAACTGGTAAATCATGCCCCTGGCTGGCCCTGCCACTCTCCGCCTGCCCCTCCCCTCCCTACCAGTCAGTCCTTATTGCACATGTGCAACATTGCGCACATGCCCGATTTCACTGACTGCATTCTTCCCTGGTCAGTCACTCCTTAAGGTATTTCTTTTTTTCCCTCCCAATGATCAGCTATTCCTATGGTCAGCTGTGCTGGGATTCCCCTCACTTACTTACTGCTTCACCCAGGAGGCTTCCCTGAGGCTTGGGAAGGCAAAAAAAAAAAAAAATGGAGGGGGGGGGCTATGCCTCCCTCCATTTTTTGCCTCATCTCATAGGACTGGGGCAAAATCCCATCTCCATTGTTCTGAGAAAAATGGTGAGATTACCATATGATATGATTAATGTAATATAATGCAAAAGGAATAAATGATTGGTGTGGTAGCTTAGTGGTGAAGACTCTCACCTCCCACTTGGAAAGTTGATAGCTCAGTCCTAGCTAGCAGCAGATGCTTCTTTTTAGATCACAAAAAATATCTGCTGTGAACTCCATGTGACATCAGGAAGGGCATCCGGCCAGTAAATGCTCAGCTTCATCCAATCATCCAGGCATTTTTTAACACAATGGCAATAAATACCATAATAATCACAAGATAACATTCTTTAAGATATTAACAATATAAAATGCATTACATGACTGATCCTTTCCGTGAGTTTTCAATGAAGCAAAGATAGGAAGTAGTTAACATCTTCAGCTACTGGAAAATGAGGGGATCCTCTGGGCCAAGGGTCCTTAACTTGGATTTCTGGTTTCAAGAAATTGGAGGGGGAAAATACCTGCAATTTATTTTGTGGTGTTTTAATATTTGGAGGACTGTATCTGAGTGTAGCTTAGATCCATAGGTTTCATCAAACTGTCAGAAGGATCCATGGAACAAAAAGGTTAAGGCCTCCTGCTATTAGAGAATGCTTCTTCTAACCTACACTTCCCAGGAGTAGTTTGGTGAGTAAAGCCTCATCAAAGATTCATCACACTGGGGGGAATTGGCTGGAGACCAATTTGTTTTGGATACAATTTATAAGGCAATTGATGACCTTTGAGAGCAGGATGTGTGATGGATCACATTGTTCATGGAGATATTGCTAGGAAGTCTCTATTTCTCCCTGCAACCTCTGGAAATATCTCATGGAGAGAAAGGAGAAGATAGCTGTTTAACAGCTATATCAAAGCTCTGATTCTTCCTTCCAAAGAAGGCCAATTTAAATGGTAATGATCTTTCATTTTCAGAGGGCTATCAACATATATTATTTGTACCTGTATCAAATAAATACTTCAATATGTTAAATATACCCTGTATTGCTACTGATTTTCACTGCTGTGATGCTCATTTAAAAAAAAATAATGTCTCTATTTGTATCATTGTGAGTTGCCTAGAATTCTATGGAACATAACAAAACCAAATAAATAATAGAGAAACAAGGCATCACAAAGTAAATCATAAAGGTGATTTACTCATGGGAAAATTCCAGTTAATTCAGCAAGTAAACTTCCTAACAACCTAAATTAAACCATTTTCATAGGAATATACCAGTTCATTCATCTGCTTTTTCCCACTCTGTTTGCAGCAGTTATGGACCTTAGCTTCAAATATAGGGTCTCTATCATTTTCCAAGGTTAGTGAGGTTATTCTCCCACTGAGAAAGTCCAAGGAAAGAAATGAGATTTCAATCAGCAGGAGAAGTATGGGGACTCTCAGCTCGTATTAGCTGATAATAATTGCTTAGGGAGCAACAGAAGTTGCCTAATATGGTATGCTGACCCCCGCCCCACACACAATTCCTTTCTTTATAAGTTTGCAAAATAAGTTATTTCTTGTACCGATAAAAGGTGAGGACAAAATGTTCTTATCCTTCCTTGTCTTTCTTGCAACAAAGGAGAGCTGCCTTGGTTTCAGCCAAACATCACCAAGAAGTCAGATCAGGGTTAATAAAGGAAGTCCTTTCCATCAGCAGTTATTCTTGGCTCAAGGGTTGCATCTGTGGGCAGAAGCTTGGCAAACATCTTGGATCTTCCCACTGAGAAGATTGCAAGAATCTATTGGGTTTCACATCAATCTTCTTACATCTCAAAGGTTGGAAGGAATACAGTCTTATGGAGTTGTTACCAGGGGTGGGATTCAAATTTCTTAACAACCGGTTCTGTGGGCGTGGCTTAATTTGTGAGCATGGCTTGGTGGTCATGTGATTGGCTGGGCATGACCAACTCAATGTCACTCACATCAAGGGGTGCCTCACCTGGCCCCTCCCTTCCCAGTCATTCCTTGTCACATCCAGCCTCAACTTATCTTTCACCTTTTTTTGACTTTTTATCTACGTACTATAGATGTACTTTCATGGACCACTGAAAGGAGGAAATGGCTCACATGCTTTGCCCAAGAGTGTGATAGGCAACAGGCTTTTAAGGGGCTGCCAGAAAGAAGGGGGGGCAATGTATTTTCCAAAGAAGCAGAAAGCAAAACAAGAAGCAATGGATGGAAACTGAACAAAGAGAGAAGCAACGTAACTTCCTGACCATGAAAACAATTGACCAGTGGACCAGCTTGTCTCCAGCAGTTCTGGGTGCTCCAACACTGGAGATTTTAAAGAAAAGACTGGACAGTCATTTCTTTAAAATGGTATAAGATCCCCCCTTCTAAGTGTTATTCTGACACCTTTCCCAGGATCTCCACTCAGATCTAAAATGTGGCTGTGATAGTTGATCAGAGCTCCTCTGTTTTCTATATGCAGCAGCTTTAATGTTTAGGACAGAGGTCTCCAAACTTGGCAACTTTAAGATTTGTGGACTTCAACTCCCAGTTAGATGTTCCCAATCTAATCTACTGCCCAGGGGTTGCATGATGATCTCCATCCAAGTACTAATTAGCTCTAGCTCTGCTTAGCTTTTTCAAGGTTCACCAAGATCAGCTAATGCTGCCACTTCTTTACTTCATAAGACTTCATGTAAATCAAGTATTGGCTGCAAAAAAATTGGTATAATGTAAGTTTAAGGATCTGGCACAGTGGTTGCCAAATAAGAAGCTAGACCAGAGAAATGCATTCCAACTCGCTTGTTGCTGCAGCAATAAAGTGCACATCCAAATCACTGCTTGTCACATTGGCCTTTTGTACAATATTCAAACCAAGAAGAATGAAAACAGTTGGTCAAAACTGGGGACATTCGGATGACATCTTGTCAATGTCAGTATGAGGCTGCAATTATAATGAATTACAATAGCATTGTTTTAGGGACTTTTTGTCATAAAGAGATAATAGTTCACCAGTCTAACTGCCCAACCTGTTTTGTCTGGTTCTACCTATCATTCCCAAGACTTCTTTACTTGTTACTTAGTTTCATAACTCCTTTCTATTTAGCCACAGCCAATATAAAGCATGACAAGTCTATGATTTTGTTCGAGCTTTGCCTAATCCTTTTCTTACTTGCCCCATTGAATGTTTGAGAAAGTGGCTCCCAACTTTCTTCTTAGCAGCAAGTGAAGGGCTCAGTCTTAAAAAAAATATGCACCCCTCTTAAGATTTACCTTCATGACCTCCTAAGATCTTCCAGCTCCCCCTCCAGCCCAGCCACTAAGAAGAATTCAATGAAGAAGACACCAGAACTAGGTTGTCCTGCCCCAAGAAGTTTGAATATTTGCTGGCATACATAATACTGTATTTCTAAACTGGCCAATAACTGCAGTTCTCTGAGGACGGTGGAAAGCAATTAACAGCCTCAGATACCAGATCAAGCATCATAAAAACTAACAATAAAACTACAATAAAATCAGCCACAAGAAAAATCTGCTGCAGATCCCAAGAACATTACCCTCCTTACAGCCTACTATGAACATTTGGTTTATTTATTTATTAATTTGTTTATTTGATTTATTCTCCTCCCCAATCCCAAGACTACTGGATGTTTATGGAAAGGAAGCACGAAAAAGAAAACAGCTTCAGCAAAAAATTGAAAATACCAGAATTATAAAATCATAAAACCCAAAGACCGTAGCAGAGTCATCTATCGTACGTGTCACACATCAACCACCACAAGCTCTCTGGAACAGCCCAATTGTTCCTGGAAGCCCTCATGCATCACAGCTAACTTCAGTTCAGGTAGAAAACTGCTCAAAAGAATCGATTGCCATAGGAAAAGCAGCCCCTTTCATTCATACCCATAATGGTTTATAGTCCAGAGTCACAGGAAGGAGCAGTTTTTCCCAAAGGGGCAAAGTGATAACACAGAAAGAATCTTTCGTTATGCAGGAAATGGGCTAAGGCAGACACATACACTCACCCCAGTAGAGTGTGTCATTTAATGGGGTGAAAATTAATTTTCACATTTTTTTCAGTGAGGGGTTCTAAAAATATGTGTTCTTACACCAAGAATTCAAATCTGCTATTATTTTTGCAATTGTGCAGCATTTAGCTTAGTATGTCAAATCCATGTCTGATCATATACACCACAAAATCTGTTTACTTTATCTTCTCAAAATTACACCTCACGCTACAAAAAAATTGTTTTTTCTGCATGAATCTTATCTAGCTAAGCAAAAAAAAAATCATGCAATCATAAAATAACATCAGAAAGCAATTATTTGAGTTACAAAAATGTTTTACCAGGTTTCATCGTCTTGTTTTTCATCAAGTCTTCGTTCTTCCACATCAGCCAACAACTTACTTCTTGGCCTCTGATATAACCCTCACATTTCTCTTTTTGTTTCTTTTTTATTAATTTTTATTGTACTTTTCCACAATTTAAAAACTCATATACAACCTTTGCAATACTGTGACATTGACATTTCCATTTAGATCAACATACATAAATAAATACATTACCTTTTATTTCTACTGTCTAACCAATTGTACCACTTATCCCAGACCGTATAATATTCCGTATCTTCTCTATCTTGCAGTTCCAATGTGAGTTTGACCATCTCTGCACAATCCATTACTTTCTTTATTATCATACCTTTGGAGGAGGTACTATCTAGTTTCCAACTCTGTGTGTAAGCAATTCTTTCTGCAGTCAATATATGTATTATGATATATTTAGTTCCTTTATCAAATACTCCTCTATTCTTAATAGAAACATTTCAGGTTTAAACTCAGTTTGGAGACCAATATTTTCCAGCAACCAATTCCTTATTTTAGTCCAATATTTTTTTGCTTCGGGGGATGACCATCACATATGGAAGAAGATACACTGTTTGTGCTCACATTTCCAACATTCTGGAATGTTTGGATATATTTTTGTCAATCTTGCCGGTGCTAGAATGCCAATGACAAAACATTTTATAAGATTTTCCTTGTAGGTAGCAGACATTGTTAACTTATAATTTTTAGTCCACAGTTTTTCCCATTCCTCTAATTGAATACCCAGGCTATAATAGTTCCTTTAACTACTTCTTCTTCCCTATCAAATTTTAATAAGTAATTATACATTTTGGTTATGAATTTCTCTTCTGCTCCTAATAAGATTTTATCTATTTGTTGTTGTACCCTATCAATGCCAAATTCTAGATCTTTTTTGTATCTCATCTGTAGCTCAGTGGCCACCAATCTATAATTATTAACTCTCACAGTTCTCATGTGTATACACTCTGCTTGCTGTCTCTGGGACCTGTTTCACATGTCTAAATTATATTAAAGTAACCAAAATATATTTACAATCCCCAAGGCATGTCACAACTTTTGAGCACCTCTAAAGTTTGGAAATTGAAAGTTGAAAAACTTGACATGTCCTACTCCAGCAATTCACAGAGTATATCTAATAATTTTGCAGATAAATGCTTTAGTCCAAGGGTCCCCAACTCACATAGATCAGTACCAGTCCGAGGCATGCCAGAAACCAGGCCACGCAAACAAGCAAAGCCTCATCCATGCACACACAAAACCATGCCCCCCCCCCCCAATCTGCAGAAATACCTCTTTCCCTGGAACCAGTCCCTGGCACCCAAAAGGTTGGGGGACCGCTGCTTTAATCTGGTTTCTGTGCATAGGTGAGCAGCAATAAAGAAATTGCTCTAAAATAGCTCCTCATGATTCCTTGGGTCTAACAATACCTCACAAAAATGGTGGATTGCTAAGAGCTTCTCCTTGGACAAAGGAATGAGGTAGATTATTTTCAGCTGGAGAAGGTAGAAGATACTTTGACGCTAAACCATGCAAGACATAACAACCAGTATCTTGAACTGTGTTCAGAAGCTACTTAGGTACCACTGCAGGTTTAGAGCACATGAGTAATAGGTTCATCATGGTGAGTGTCAATGATCAACCAACAGACTTTAAGGGCAGTCCACGTGTTGTTAAAAAATATAAGAAAATGAGTGTTCTCAACTAATCCATTTTTGAACACATCTGAAGTTTCTTGCTCTTACAATTTGATTGAAAGGCCTCTTCTGTCTTGAATGGAAGATGGTGTCATGAAATGGGCACAGGAGTTCAGTAGAAATAAAGCAGCAATCTGAGCTGCTGAAGGGGGAAAATGGTGGAAAATCATACTGCAGAAAGTTTGCAGAAGACACCATTGGAAAGTGTGAAAATTTGTTAGCAGATTAGGAGAAAACTCTCTGAAGAGACTTGTAGGCTGTAAGTTGTGAATCAACTTATGTAGTTTGACCCTCACTTTGTGGGGGAAGGGTGATAGCCTCTGGCAAACCCACTCTGAAAAGTACTTATCTCCTAATATTTTTAATGTATGTGTTTTATTTTATTTAGAGCAAAGTTAAAATACAAAACTAAATAAGTCCAAGAAAACATAAAAAACACAAAACACAAAGCAATCAGAACATTAAAAAGGTGCATCAAAACAACAACATACACATATTATCCCCTCTAGTTGAATAATGATTAATATATTACTACAACATTAGTTCATCGCTAAATAGGCCATCACAAAATTTTTAAACTACTAAATCTATTAACATTGACCGGTCTTCTATATGTTATATTAGTGACAAAGTAGTTAACAGGAAAAACAATATTAAAACAGAACAAAGTTAAAATTTCAAAACTCCCTGTCAACAAACTGTTATTGTAATCCACTCACAGAACATTTATCATGGTATCTTCACTATCCCGGCTCATTCAAAAAGTTATAAATAGATCATCCTAGGTCAAAACTCCATGTTTGTTTCTTAATATCTTCTCTTATCATTTGTTGTTTAATTAAATGTAAATTCAGTCTCCCGAATAGTTCTGTCTTCTAGTCGGAGTGCAAGCAAAAGTAGTTACCAATTAATTGTATACATCCATCCAGTCTCCCTCCATCTTCCTAGAGGAAAGGAATTTTCCCCTCCCTTCTAGCTGAAGCTGTAATATTGGAGAAGTATAGACTTAGATTTTGGAACAGTACATGAAATTTACTTAACTGGCTCTTCAGTCATGGCACTATCTCTTTGATCTGGAACTGGATTAAAATCCTTGTGTGTATCTTTATCCAAAGGTAAAGCTTCAGATTCTGCTATTCTTTGAATAAATTTTAAAGTTTGATCAAGTTTTTGTAGGAGAAATTCAGCTAAAAGCTGCATATTTCCCCACCCTGCTTTCTTAGATTTTAGTCACTGTTTAGCCCAAAATTCAATAAAAATAAACTCCAGGTATTTTGCAAATTCAAAAAATACAGAAGCCAATGGTGAGAGTTTAAAGTCTCTTCACTACCACCCCAAATGTTATTGTGCTTTCCACACATAAGAAACAAAAGTTATCCAGAACAACATATGTCAAAAGGAAAAAAGAAAAAAAAGCAATTTGAGTCCAGCAAAGGATTAAAATAAATCAACATTCAACTGCTGATCAACTATTAAAGCAAAAAGCAAAATAAAACAATAAAGTCAAAAAGTTAAAGTTAAAATTCTAGCATGCTTAGAAAACAAAACTGCTTGACAGGAAGATGGATACGCCCAGTGAATTTTCAATTGCTTCCAGAGGGAATTGGAATCTTCAAGATCCCCCTTCCCCACTGGGTCCACTGTCATCCAAAAGTTGCCTTGGGTCACTCCTAAGTGCTCCCATTCAAAACCAAGGAGCAGCACTGCTAAAGAACCAGCTTTACCAGTGAAGGCAGCAGAAAAACCTGGCTCTTTGAGCAGGCCGGCCTGAGCTGACTTCAAATGGGATTTTAAATAAGGGGTTTTAGATTTGATTGGTTGGGGTATGAAAGTTTTAGCTTATTTTAATCGGGGGGGGTTAAATTTTTAATTGGCAGCCCATAATTTAATTATTTTTTAATTGCATTTATATCTGTAATTTATATATATTTAGTTGGCTGTTCACCGCTCTGAGTCCTTCGGGAGAAGGGCGGTATATAAAATTATTTAATAAATAAATAAATAAAAAATAGGTAAGAGAGAAAAGAACCTCTTACTATGTAGCAGCCACCTTGAAAGAGAGCCTCATCTCCTAATTTCTACCCAGTTTCCACACAATGAACATACGTGCCCAAAATAAACATCCATGTCTACTGATTTCTCTCCTTCCTCTTTGAGCTCATACCATGCAATGAAGCCTAACTCCAAGTTAACCAAAGACTTGAGATGTTAAGCAGATTAAAACAACTTGTTAAAATGATGACTGGATTTACCATTTCAAGCGTAACCATGAATGACCCAAAGCAATTGTAGCTTTGTCCAGCTACCTCTGTCCCCAGTGTGTAACCCAAAACAGTACCGCACCTTCTTGGTGTTTCCATTCATTTTTGAGAAATTTGGGTACCAGATGGAAAAAAAGTTCCTCGTGCACTCAGGGGAAGAAGAAGAGCAAAACAGAGTGTCTTTCCTTTCCTTTCCTTTCCTTTCCTTTCCTTTCCTTTCCTTTCCTTTCCTTTCCTTTCCTTTCCTTTCCTTTCCTTTCCTTTTTTGTATTAATGCATGCAATGCTGAATTTAAGACTTTGGTCAACTTTGGTACCCAGGAATCTAGCCTATATATCACTTTATAGACCTCTTTAGTCAAATGAGGACTTGAACTCCAAATATCTTAGTCCAGGAGTTGCCAACCTTTTGGACCTCAGGGACCACCAAACTCATACTTTTAAATCCCAAGGACCACTAATATGAATTTTTTTAAAAAGCTAATATGAATTTTTTTAATATTAATATTAATTTTTTAATATTAATATTAAATTTTTTAAATATTAAAATGTTAAATATAAATATAAATTTAATAATGTACACACACACACACTTATTTAATTATAACAAAAACATAAATGCTTAATGATAACAAAATAAAACGTTCCAGGCTGGAAGCCTCCCCCCACCTGACACCTCCAAAGAGACAGAAGAGCGGGTGGTGTGCGTGTGTCTGAGCCGAGGGGCCTCGGGGCAACTATCACTGGGAGAAGCAGAGGCAGAAAGGGGGCTTTGCTCTCCTTGGGAGGCAGCAGCCCTCGGCTGCCACTCCAAAGGCTTCTCAGCAGGCATCTGCCTACAGAAGGACTGCCACCCTCAGTGATTAATTGGGGGGAGGGGATGGGGAGAAAGTGGGAGCTCCTTTCAGATCCTGGGTGGAGGATTGAGAGAGTTCAGATCTGCAGCCAAGGAAAAGCTGGGGGGGAGGGCTCTTCCAGCATCACCTGGAGAGAGGCAAGGAAAGGTGTCCGCTCACTTTAGCACTTCACTGCCAAATCCAGCCACAGCCAGTTATTAGTTGGGGGTGGGGGAGGGGAGAGAGAGAGAGAGAGAGCATCTCTCACATTACCTGGAGGTGAAACAAAACTCACTCTTTCACCAAGACCTACAAAATGCCAATCTACCACATTCCAGGAGTTCTTCAAAATCACCAAACTCTCCCACTCACAGTTCTCACACCTCCTAGCTCTTTGAGGGACCTCGGAGTCAGGTCCCCGAGATGCATGTGCCCACCACCTCCCCCACATTGCGGCAGCGGCAACAACAGACCCCTCTCCCAGCGCCCACTGTTAGCTCTCCCCATTAGTTCTCTAGTTTTGAATTGCTCCCGCCTCTCTCTCTTTCCTTCCCCCTTCCCCCCCTTACTTCTCCACTATTGCCTCCTCCTCCCCCTCAAGTACCTCCTTCTCTGGGTAGGGCGATTCTTAACTAACTGAGCATGCTAAGGCAACTCAGGGCGCTACCACTGTGGTGGCTTTGCTGCATCTCCGAGGCTTTGATGTTGGGAGAGCCAGCAAGGGCTGGAGGAGCCGAGAGCTGTGCATGGCTCCGTGTCCCTTTCCTTGCCTACCTGCACGTGGGCACGGGTGGGAGGGAGAAGGAAAGAGAGAGAGGCAGGAGCAATTCAAAACTAGAGAACTAATGGGGAGAGCTAACAGTGGGCGATGGGGGAGGGGACTGTTGTAGCCATGTGTGGGAACTGGTTGGTGCATGCATCTCAGGGACCTGACTCCAGGGTCCCTCGAAGAGATGGGAGGCACGAGAACTGTGTGGCCCAGATACTGCTTTTGGGGGCCATTTCTTCTGCAGCCCACCAAAATTTTTCCATGGCCCACCAGTGGGCCGTGGCCTACCAGTTGGCAACCACTGTCTCAGTCCATCACCATCACTCCACTTGTATGATGTTCAGGTTTAGTTTATATTGTAAGAAACACATTCAGTTTAAGTGTTTTTCCTGTGAGACTGGTCTATCAGGGCAACTTGCCTATCCAATTATGTGATGGAGCATACTGGTTCCACATTCAGTTTAGTTTACACTTTGGTGCATTGGCTAGAGCTGCAAAATGGGTTAAATTGGTAAGCAAATTAAGCAACTAAATTGGGGTTTTTTGAGGTTAGAAAAATGCAGCCTATATGGTATAAAGTCAAATAAATTACTCCACCTTGTCCCCACAGCCATTGAGCACTCCTTGTTGGCAGCAAATCACATGCAACTCAGTTTGCTTAAACACAGTTTTCCCACAATGTCAAGGAGAATGGAATTCATTAAAGTGTTAAATTAAGTTTTAAGATTGGGAGATCCTTTTTAACATTTCAAATAAATGAGTTAGTTTTGCTTGACAAAATGCTGTAAAGCTCTCATCTAAACTCCCCATTTAACTCATTTCTTTACATCATTTCCCTCTCAATCTTTAATTTTGTACACTTAATTAGCCTTTCCCTTCTGAAAAAAGAGAGAGGGAGAGAGAGACCACTTTTGTCCATTATAATTCAATCAGTATTAATTCAAGAAAAGGTACAAGAAACTCAGGGCAGGCAGCGAGCTGTAAGAAAAATACTGCAGACGAGCACTATCAACGAAAGAGGTGCGAATACATCCATCCCCAAAGGAATGCCATCTACACTGTTTTTGGTCTGAACTCATTATCTTCATCTTTGATCTCATTATCTTTGTCCAAGGATAGTTTGTGTTTGATTAATGGCAATGTTGGAAGAAAGCCTGAAGGAGATACTGACCAACTTTGCAGATTCTCTAGTTAGATGGTCAAGCAACTCTTTAACTACAGCCATAATATATTGAGCAAGCTGGGTTTCTTTTCCTGAACAAGCAGAGTCTAGATCAGCTTCTCAAGGGCTGATCAGCATAGATCAGCATTCATCCAGGCTCAATAAAAATGATTTATGCCACCTGCCAATCACAAGGCCCAACTAATATTTCAACTCTCTTAAGACTGTCTCCTGAGTTAGTAGAATTGTTTGAATGAAAGACAACCTGAACTCAGTAATTCTCATAACAGCGGATTCCATATTTACCCAGCCTTACAGAAGAAGAAAATAATGTGAGATGATGACAATGCTTTTATTTTTATTTTATTGCATACATACAAGACATTCATCAGTTTGCGGTGGGTGTGAATTTACTTATCTAATTTTGCATTTTCTTTTTTTTTAGAAAACTTTATTGAATTTTATTACATAAAAACATTAAAAAGTATATAATTCAATAACATGTTTGTAGTGCATTGTCATCTAATAATCATTTGTGTGATAGTAATAATTTATACATAACTATATTCTTATTCTATGTTCTATATTTAATAATCATCTATCCTTAGTCTGTCTCCGATCTATCCAATTGTACCATTGTTCCCATACCTTATAAAATATTGAAGATTCCTTATCTTTTAAACTCAACGTTAATTTATCCATTTCAGCACAATTCATAACTTTTTGTATAACCAGTTCTTCTACAGGTATGAATGACTGTTTCCAACACTGAGCAAAAGCAATCCTGCCACAGTCAATATACGTAGTAATAAGTATTTTGTAGTCTTTACATATTTTTTTTTTAAGATCCCCAATAGGAAGAGCTCTGGTTCTAAATCTAATTGTTCATTGGTAATTTCCTGTAGCCATTTTTGGATTTTAAGCCAATATTTTCGAGCCTCTGGACAAGACCACCACATATGATAATATGTTTCCTCTTTTTTTCTACATTTCCAACATGTGGGATTCAGTTTAGGATACATTTTTGCTAATCACGAAGAGGGTAAGTACCACCTATAAAACATTTTATATGCATTTTCTTTGTATGTTCTGATTTTGTTAATTTATTATTTCTATTCCATATAGTCTCCCAATCTGCTAGCTTTATATTATGTCCAATGTTTTGAGCCCAGGCGATCATACATCCTTTCACAACTTCTTCTTCTAGTTCTACTTCTAAGAGATACTTTAAATTTTAGTAGTATTTTTTTAATCTGGTCCTAATAAGATTTTATCTAACTGTTGTGGTTTCAAATATATTCCATAGTCCTTTATATCCTTATTGTATCGGCTTTGTATTTGAAGATAAGCCCACCAATCTATTCGTAGCCCTTGTTCTTGGAGCTCCTGTTTTGTTTTTAAATTTCCATTTATATCCAATGGATCTTTATATTTTAACATTTTATTCAGGTCTAGGCTATTAGGATGAATCATTGCTTCCATTATAGATAGCCAAATTGGGATTTTTATATAATGTTTCTTTTTAACCTTGATCCAATTGTATATCAGCGAATCTCTGATCAAATGTCTATAAAAATATTTTTGTTTGGTAGGTCCTATTTCCCAAAGAAATGCATGCCACCCCCTTTGAAGGTCATGACCTTCTATAACTAATATTCTTTTATTCTTTAAATTAATCCAATCTTTTAACCAAACTAATGCTGCTGCCCTATAGTATAATTCCCAATTTGGCAATCCAAAACCACCTCTGTTCTTCATATCTTGTAACAATTTCATTTTTATTCTGGGTTTTTTACTCTGCCAGATGAATTTTAATGTCATTCTATTGAGATTATCGAAAACGGTCTTATCTAATTTAACTGGGATGGTTTGGAATAAATAAAGAATTTTTGGTAATATAGACATCTTTATGGCTGCTATTCTTCCTAATAATGACAATTGCATTTTCGTCCAAAGTTCTAAATCTTTTTGTGTTTGTTGTAATAGCTTATTATAATTGTTTTCCTTTATTGTCTTGCAGTGTGCTGTCAGCCATATTCCCAAATATTTAATTTTCCTTGTTGTTTGAAGTCCCAGCACCCTTTCTAATTCTATTATTTGCAGATCTGTTAGATTTTTTACTAAGTTTCGTTTTCTGTCTGTTAATTTTTAATCCTGCTACTGCTCCATATCTTTCTAGTTCCTTAATTAATATTGGTCCTTTTTCTATCGGATCTTCCATAATAAAGGCCATATCATCTGCAAAAGCTTGCAATTTACATTCTTCATTTTTGATTTTTAATCCTTTTATTTCAGAATTTTGCATCACTCTTTCTAATAATATTTCTAATGATAATATGAAGAGGAGAGGGGACAGCGGACAACCTTGTCGTACTCCTTTTTCTATATTTATAGTTTGAGTATTTTCTCCATTTATTATTATATTTGCTTTTTGTACTGAATAAATTGCCATTATAATATTCTCAAATTTAGTGCCAAAATTCATATCATAAATTTGTTGAATCATAAATTGCCAATTGAGATTATCAAAAGCTTTTTGAGCGTCCAAAAATACAAGAGCTACCTGTTCCCCCAGATGGGCTTCATAATATTCCAAAACGTCCATTATTATTCTTAAGTTGTTTCTAATTTGTCTATTTGGGAGAGATCCATTTTGATCTGGGTGTATATACTCATTCAAAATTATCTTTAATCTGGCAGCTATAATAGTAGTAAATATTTTATAGTCAACATTCAATAAAGAGATTGGTCTATAATTTTGTACATTCCTGGGATCTGAGTCCCCCTTTGGGATTAGCAAAATTAATGATTCCTTCCATGTGTCTGGCATTTTAGCAGATATTAATATCTCATTAAATAAATCCACCAATATTAGTCCTACCTGTTCTTCTATAACTTTATAAAATTCTGCTGGGAAGCCATCAGGGCCTGGAGTTTTGTTCCTTTTCTGGTTTCTAATTGCTTGTTTTAATTCTGCCATAGATATATCCTTCGTCAACAGTTCTTTCATCTCATCCTTAATTTCATGAGTACTTTTTTCTCTTAAATATTTCCTTATCTGATCTTCATCTACTCTCTCCTTTTTATACAGCTTCTCAAAATATTTGTATACAATCTTTTTTCTTCTCTATTGTATGCTGATAATTTCCACTTTCATCTTGTAATTGGTAAATGGTTCTTTTCTCTTTTTTGAGCTTATAAGAGAGCCATCTGCCAGGCTTATTTGGTTGTTCAAAGTATATTTGCTTAGTTATTTTCAAATTTCTAATCAATTCTTCCTGTTCCATTAAATTGAGTTTATGTTTATAAAAAATCAATTGTTCTTGGATTTTAACCTTTTGTGGTACTTACTGTAATTCAGTTTCTAATTTCTTAATTGTTTGGTATAGGTTGTTATGCTGAGCGTGTTTTTCTTTATTTTTTTTGTACGGTATAAGATATTATAATTCCCCTTATAATGGCTTTCATCGCATCCCATAAATTTTGAATAGTTGTATCTGAGTTATTATTTTCTTTAAGATAGAAATTTAATTCTTTCTTAAGTTTCTTTATAAATTCCTCATCTTTTAATAGTTGAGAGTCTAAAGTCCACCTTCTCCTTGGTTTTTTCTTACCCTGCCAATTAATTTTAAGAAGGTTGTAGTCTGCCCAAATGTTCGATATAATTTCTACTTCTGTCACATCTTGTATTAGCTCCATGCCATATCATTACGTGATCATGATTGATGGGGGTTTGAATAGAAAGTAAATTGTTTCTTATCTGGGTTTAGTTTCCTCCATACGTCTATTAAATTTAATTCCTTAATCATTTCTACACAAATTTTAAGTAATTCTCTCTTCCTTTTTTCCCTTCTCTTCTTATTTCCCCCATTATAATCTTTTTGATAATCTGCTACAGCATTGAAATCCCCAATAATACAAATATTTTTCCTTTCCAATTCAATAATTTTAGCATATAAAGCTTTATAAAATTCTTTTTTAACATTAGGAACGTAAATTACTTTTTTAACATTAGGAGCGTAAATTACTACCAATAAGATTTTTTTCAAATTTATCTGTATTTCTATTGCCAGAAGTAATTTTGCATTTTCAAAGGAATACATAAACAGAAACTTAGCAGTCATTCTGAATTGGTACATGTATGCATATATTCATGAACAAAAGGGCACTGTTCAAAAATATTTGGTAGAGATGCTTGCAAAAACTATTCAAAATATTTGGTAGAGATGCTTGCAAAAATTTAAGCAGCGAGTATTTGTAAAGTAAAACACATGCACATTTTGTCTTGTGCAAAATTCAGAGTTCTGGTTTCAAAGAGTGTGTTCTGTCATATTCATTGAATACAGAGATCATCTGCTGTAGGTATATTTCATTTTTTGGGGTGTTTTTTTGCAATTGAAGCTTCTGGACTAGAAAATGGTTAATGGCATTCTGGAAAGGAAATGTTAGACTCCATTTGAGTTCGCAGGAATTCTAGCAATAAACTATTTTACTCACACGGAAGTTTGTGAATATGTTTGTTTATTTGCGTTCTTCTTCCTTCAAACACAGCAACAATGGATATACCGGATAAAGTCAGCGCTGAGATCATTCACATCTCAGCGCTATTTAACATATAGCTCCACCCCATGCAACTAACTAACATCCGCCCTCCCCATTAGCTCTACATGCCTCCACCCCGCAATTCTAAATGCAACTAATTACCCACGTTTCATTTCCCCGCCATCCCAGCGTCTGTCAAAGGGAACTCTGTGCAGCGCATCGAGACAAGGGAGGAGATGATAAATCAGCGACAAATCCAGGTGGCTGGACTATATTCTTGCGCATACTATTATACTGAGGAAGTCTTGATAAAGCAGTCTGCCATGAAGTTTTTCCCAGATGGGACATATTTCAATGTGAGGTTAAATCTCTTAAAGAATATCACCCACCGAACTTGCTTTGGCAAGTTCACCGGTTGTGAACTTCCTTCTAATAAATGTCTCCAATTAAGCAATGACCATTGAACAGCAAAAGCTTCCTTTTCCCATATTGCCCAATTACGTTCCATTGAACTAAATTTTCTAGATGTATATGCACATGGTTGTAAATCACCTTTCTTATTCTTTTGCAACAAAATAGCTCCCACTGCTACATCATTGGCATCAGCCTGGATGATATATGGTAAAGTTTCATCAGGGTGTTTTAATACTGGTTCTTGTGCAAAAAGATTTTTTAGATTATCGAACGCTGCTTGACAATTGTTAGTCCTTTTTAATATAACACTGGGTTTTGGATTTTCAACACCGATAGATTTAGTTCATAATAACTCAGTTAATGGCATAGCTATATCAGCAAAACATGGAATAAATTGTCTATAAAAGTTTGCGAACCCTAGGAAACGTTGTAGTTGTTTTCTGGTTTTTGGAGCCTGCCATTGTAAAACTGCTTCTACTTTTCTAGGGTCCATTTTCACTCCCTGTTCTGAAATATAATACCTCAAATAATCTAATTGTTCAGTGTGAAATTCACATTTCAATAATTTCACATAAAGTTTGGCATCTAATAATTTTTTGAGTACTTGTCTAACTAATTTAATGTGTTCTTGCTTAGAATCAGAGTAAATTAAAATATCATCTAAGTGCACTAAAACACCTCTATACAAATGTTCATGAAGTACTTCATTTATTAATTGCATGAATACTGCTCCTTGCAACCCAAATGGCATAACATTATAGTTAGGGGACATTACAGTTAAAGGGGACATTTAAACATTGTTTTCCATTCATCCCCCTCTCGAATTCTCGATAATAGGCTTCCCGTAAATCAAGTTTTGTAAATATATGTCCTTTGCCTAGTGTAGCTAGTAAGTCCTTCATTAATGGTAATGGATACAATGGTTCTACACATATGGCACTCAACCCTCTGTAGTCTACACATAAACTCAGTTCTCCACCTTTTTTTCTCGAAATAACACCGGCGCTGCCATATGAGACCTTCCTGGAGTGATGCTCTTTTTAAATTTTTATCAATATATTTTCTCATTTCTTCCAATTCCTTATGTGTCATTGAATACATTCTTGATTTGGGTAATACCACTCCTGGGATCAATTCAATGGCACAATCCATAGGTCGATGGGGTGGTAAACAATCAGTACCATCTTCTTTAAACACCTCTGCTAAATCCTCATACTCAATTGGATAATCCTGTTCAATAGGTTTTTTCTCTTCTGTCCGTTTCAAATTATTCGATGAACGAGGTAAGTCATCTTCATTATCACACGGCAGATTAGGACCCACAGCTAAGCGTAATTCACAATAACCCCCTTCCCAATGTATAGTTGGCTCCCATTTATCAAGCCAGGCTAATCCAAGTATTACTCATGTGACCAACCACCACAAAGGAAATCTACTCCCAGTGTTCTCCCATCGCCATTTAATGTACTCTGTTCTATGAGTAGCTGGAGATCCACCTAATATAGACCCATCTACCTGTTCGAACTTAATAGGAACACCCAATTTAATCACTCTTAACTTTAATTTATCAACCAGTGTTTGAGTTATTAAACATCGTATGCAACCTGAATCTTTCAATGCCCCAACCTTAAAGGGTGATTGTGGGCGCCCCTCGAAGCGCACACGTAACACCACTTCTCCGCAGGCTGCACTGGCTTCCTGTGGCCTACCGGATTCGATTCAAGGTGGTACTGATGGTATTTAAAGTGCTCCATGGCTCGGGACCTGGGTACTTACGGGACCGCCTGCTGCCATCAACAACCTCCCGCCGCCCAGTACGCTCCCACAGGGTGGCCCTACTTGGGGTGCCGCCGCCTGACCGTTGTCGGCTGGTGGCCCCGAGAGTTCGGGCTTTCTCTGTGGGAGCTCCCTCCCTATGGAATGATCTCCCCCCGGAGATACGGGCTATGACGGACATTCTGACCTTCCGGCGCGCAGTAAAAACCCTGTTTTTTGAACAGGCCGGCCTGGCCCAGTAACTATGTTTTTTGGTTTTAATCAATTAAATTAGGGTTTTATTAGTTTTAAATTTTTAACTTAAATTTTAATAGACAGCCGATTTGGTTATTTAATTTATTTTTAATAGTATTTATTACATTTTTATTGTATGTTTTAGTGGGCTGTTCACCGCCCCGAGTCCCTTTTTTGGGAGAGGGAGCGGTATAAAAGTATGATTAATAAATAAATAATAATAAATAAATAAATAAGACCTCCAAGGTCCCTTCCAATTCTGTTATCATCACAAGGCAGTATAGTCATGGAGTCCTGGGCAGCTATGTTTATAGGTGAGTGGGACAAAAGAAGTAAGATGGCAATGTGATCAAAATCCATTTTTTTTGTACCTGAATTAATGTCACATTCATATACTAATGGATGTCTTGAAAAGAGAGCATCATTCACTCAGCTGTGAATGCCATCTTGATATTTTCAACCTGTCCTTATGACAAGCCACCACCAGCACAATGCCATTGTACTAACATGATCCTCAGCTCTTCTCAATTGGTGAATCTTGCAAAATATGGGCCATTTCATTCAAGTTCTTGCCCAGTGTGGAGAGCACCATTAAAGTTGGAAAATCTTCCCAAGAACATTGAAATTACATGAATCTCATCAAAAAGTACTATAAATTAATCTTGATTAAACTAACATGATTAATTTTCTGGTGACTTAGCATGTTGTATGAAGCTAGGCTATTTCTTTTGTCCAGTATATTGTGCAAATCAGTAAATGGATTAATTCAGTCATTTGTTAATTATGTTGAATGAACCTCATTCTCATCTTCTGCTCTAAAACCTCTTACTGAAATTTGGTTGCAGAAATTAACTTCGACTATATTAAAGCTGGGGTTTTTATTTTCATTATTGATGATGCATTACTCTTTCATCAAACTCTATCCATGATTCTTTGTATTTTTGCCTGCTTATCCAGAGTTGAATTATTTCCATATTTAGGTAACTGATATGCTAAATATTAATCACCAAGGAGAAAACCACACTACAACTCACACTGTAACCACTACTGCCAGCTGCCTCATATTCACTCACACTGATAATGTTACCTAGCCGGGTAATGAAATGTCCACAAGCAAATAACCAAGCTCAGAAAGCACCAAGCACCCAGTAAGAAAGCCTTATTGAATCAGAAAGATGACAGAGCAGAACATTAATTAGAACCAGTAACCTATCAGAGCAAAAACTGAAGATTTATTTCATTGTTAGTGATGCATTGTTCTTCATCAGACTTTATCCACAATTCTTTGTATTTTTGCCTGTTTATCCAAGATTGAATTCTTTCTCACTGTGTATTAGGTAACTGATAGATCAAGTGTGCAAAAGACAAATTTCTCTTAGGGCAGAAGGGGATCATTAAAAGATATCTCTTCCAAAGTCTACTAGCCTGAGAATTTCTTCCATATGCTAAGGGAGAGGAACAAGGAATAACTATGAAAGCTGGTCACTGGAAGGAAAAAGGAATTTATTATTGAGAGGATTAAGATTGTGACCCTGTTCATGTCTATAAAAAGTAAATTGCATTTAGTTTAGTGGTGCTCATTCCTACAATATACAGATGCAGAATTTTAAGCTAAATATCTAGTCTACACATACACAAAGTTATAATTGGCTATAAATACAGTAAAGAGAAAGAACATCTTTGCTTACTCATTGAACATGAACTTTCAACAGAAATTGAATTTGAAAAAAGCAATTCACAATTTGGAAGGAAAAAGGTCAGAAGAATAAAACAAGTGAATGAGTCTCTGTAATATGTTTGTAGTTATGTGGATCTAGGAGAATAACAATAAAAATAGAGATATTAGCAGGAGAGTGGCCATTAATAGGACCAATTAAAATCTACAGAATACTACCTAGAAATTTTCATTGGATTTTTTGTTTTGTCTTGCTTTAAATTTGAATGCTATGTTAAATACAATATTGAAAAAAATGAGAAGGCCGGACAGGTTTATTACTTATTTAGAGTATAACAAGAACATAATAGAAGAGAAGTAAACATAAACACACAATTCACAAAATTATGCACTTCTATGATGTATGGCAGTGACCTCATAAATGGATGTCCAGTTCAGCTATCCAGGTGATCACCTTTGGTGTTGCTTCATGCAGATCTTCTCGGGAACCAGAGAACACACATTATGGGCAATCTTGCATGATACGTTAACAGTTTGCAAATCAACACCACAATCATAATAAGAATAAGGGGAATATTTCCATCCCCACTGATACAAAGTACTTCTTCCAGTATTACACCTAATTCTGTTCAGTTTTGACCAGACAGAGTGAGGCAGGTTAAAACTAGATAGTTTGGTGAAGAAATCACTACTGGTCCGTCCACAAGAAGGTACCTCAGATCATTCCTATCTCCAGGCGTTCTCAGGGTTAAACTAGATAGATTGTAAGTCAATGGCTATTTTCCATGCTGGTCTATGGAATTTCAATCTTGTAATGGGCTATGCATTGTCCTGGTGAATAAGGAAGGCCTTGTTCAGCATCCTTGATCATAACCAAAGAAGAGCGTGTTGTCTTCTAATATGTGGCGATATGTTATTGCTGGCTACTGGCAATGTGTGAGAAATGATCATCACCTGTGCAGAGGATAAGTATTATCTGACAGAATTGGATATCAACCATTTGGGTGTGGGCTCTATTAAGCCACACACTGGCACAATATTCAGCTGTGGAATAAATCAAAGCCAAGGCTGTTGTCCATAGGATGCATTAACACCCCAGGATGTTTCAGCCAGTCTGTTCAGTAAATTGTTGCAGCAGGACAGGTTGGAAAGTTGTATAAATCCCAAAGAGGAGAAAAATTAAAATTAAAACTGAACTTTTTTATACAGTGTCCTCCTGAGATAATGTATGGGGAGACGGAAAATTCCTGTATTCAAAATTATATTTAAGTTCCATAAATTATGTTTCAAGGAGGAGGTAGAGAAAACAAATTGAGAAGGAATATACTGTAGTTATTCCTTGCAGTAACATAGCTAGAAGAGAAGATTACCAGAGTCTTCATTATAGAAGATTTTAATCCTTCATATTTGTAAGTGTATAATTGGATTTGTATTGAATTTTAATGGAATGCTTTTTGCTTAGTCATTGTTCTTATCCACCTGAGCCCTTCAAATAGGAGAAGCTGCACTAAAATTTTAAATTTGAACAAAATGACTATATTCAGAAAGTTATTTGAATGCCAATATCATTGGAATTCAGGGACAGTTTATTTAACATTGATATGAATTAAGGTACCTTATTTTTAGCTCAGGGTTGAACAGTGGGGTCTTTAATGCTCTTTGAGTTTGGTTGTTTATTTGCAGATGTTTGATTATCTGACAAGGTAACATGATCAGTCTTAATGAGTGTGGGGTTTGCTTCCTGTGCATATACAGCAGCTTGCCCTGCCAGTGTTGCTGGATCTGTGGTTTGTCTGAATGCCAAGATTGGCGTAAAGTTTTAGAGTCATCTACAACATACAGTCCTATGTAGGACAGGCAGGTAGAAGGCTAGCAAAGTGCATCCATGAACACCAACTAGCAGTCAGAAAACTCCTTAATCTAATAACAGATATTCAGACTCAACCCTGATTTCAACTAAGGATCAAGCTAGATCCAAAAATGCTAGGGAATTCCTGGAAGCAACAACTTCAGACAACTCATCTCTCAATACAAATAGAAATAAGCCATAATTACACACCATTCAAAAGAGATAAATAAACACATAAAAAAGAGGAAACAAAAACATCAGAATATACCCTTTCTATCAACTAACACATAGATAAGCAGGGATTAATACCAGGCAAACAATCAAGCAAATAATCAAGCAAACAATCAAACAATATGATAAGCAAGGAATTACTGTACCAAGGAGACTACCATACCCCATGAACATTGACAGTTACAGTATATAAACAGGGAGCAAACCTACATTCATTCACAAACCCCATACTCACTCATATTGATAATGTTATTTTGTTGGATAATGAATCATCTGCAAGCAAACTATCAAGCTCAGAGAGCACCAAGGGTCCCACAATTAAAAAGCCATATTGAACAAGAAGGATGTCCAAGCAGAACTTTAGATACAACCAATCAGCTAATAAAGTAATAATAAAAAAAGCTCAGCAGCTTTAATTTCTACTCTATTTCTACCCAAACTTCCCTAATTTAGCTACTTGCTATATTAAGGCTCTCACAATAAGACCACTCGTGCCTCCCACAATAAGACCACACTAACTAAGAATCCTTGCAATTTCAGACATATTATGTTTGAAAAACACCACATTGGGGAAAATGTTCAGTCTTGTATGTCAAAAATGGAAAATCTTTCATTTCATTTAGGGTCATTAAACTAATTTCAAAATCCTTCTATATATGGTTAGATCTGCTAATAGTTCTCCCTTACTTTCCTAGTGACCTAATGCTCAAAAAAGAGACAGAAAAATGACAATGAGAGTATTGGAAGGAAAGTTTAAAAGGTGCTTGATTCATCCCTGCCCAAACCTGGAACATTTACTGTCAACATTTTGTCCCATCTCAGCCAAAGTAAAATAGATTGAATGGATCAATAAAATTGGTTTTGATTTTGAACAATGAATTGTCTCTACAGTACTTTAGGATATTCTGTTCAAATCAGATCTTTTATTGCTAGTGTCCAAGATAATCTACATCCAAAAATGAAACAAAACTAAAACTCCAGCAGGGGACAACCAATGAAGAGCGTTAGAAAGATAAGCACTAAAAATGAACAATATGAAACTATACAAAACTGAAAAGCATAACATTTTGGATACTGTTTCTTTTTTTCTTCTGCCTTCTATCTCAAGGCAGATGGGGAGGAGAGGTGGGGGGGAGGGAAGTAAGTATCTGCCTAGTCATCTTGTGCAGAATATTTCCCATAGCAATTGTTTCATATATTCCAATAGATTGTGATGAGAAAACAACCAAGGTGAGACAGTGAGCTGCTTGAGCAATTACTGATATTCGATCATAGTCCATTTGATCAGACGCTATTGCCGTCTCGCTCCCTGGTATTCTTTCCCAAGTAATACGTTTGGAATTGAAGATGAGTTGCAATTACTTCTGTCAGTAACAAGAGCTTCTGAAGAAAAAAAAAAGAAGTGATAGATTTCAAATTTTATCAGAGCTGACAGTGAACATTATTGGAGTTGCATTAGAACTGGTACATTGTCAAACTCTAAAGCCTCTCCAATCACATCTTTCCCTTCAACACCCTGGAAAAGTGGAGATCCAGGTTTATAGAAAGCCAAGCTCTGAGATGAATCAAGCTAATAAAAACAGCTTAATTATTAGCCAAGGTGATTTATTTAAAAGATGCAGTGAAATCACCAAAATTCATAGGATTTGGTTACAATAGAGTTGAACTTGCCTGATTCAGCCGATTACATGACTCTATTCAACCAAGATGCTTCTGAGTTGAAAGGATTAGCCAGTGACATCACAGTTGCCTGGAAGATGCTTAGTTGGGGACTCGTTTCATGTCCCTATTAATGTGCCCATTGAAGTGGAACCTATGTCTCTACTCGTATTGGGATGCTTTGAGTTAGATGGGTCTGTGGGAATAAGAGGCAGGACGCGGCAGGAGCAGGTAAAACTCTTTTTATTGTTGTTTAAAGTAAAAAGCCGCTCAGCCGCGGTTGTCCCAAGCTTCAGCCACTGACGGGACTTTATTTCTCCCGCCAGTGGCTGGGCCAATGAATGGAGTCTGCTAACCGACTCCACTCTATGGCCATATTTGGTAATACTTAACTGAGCAAATGACAGGAGCTCACCCTGTCACACCCCAGCACTCAGTCTTGAACAAGATGTGGCACTGATGGCCTTCCAAGAACATCCTCACTTTGAAGTCTGTTTTTTTTAGTCCCTATCTTGACACTAAGATCTCATTCATGTATTTGTTAACCTTAGGTTTTTGGAAATCAGAATGTATCATTTGGATAGTTGATGAGCATCTAGTATTGGTAAGATCTTTTTCAGCACTTCATAATCCCGTGTTGATTTTCCTATATTTGATAATTTGTCATTTTCTATTAAACTGTCCATCACGCTATTCAATCCCCACTCCAAATCATTTGTAAACAATTTGTCTATAGAGATTCTAAATTGTAAACAATTTAAATATCACAGGAGACTCTGCTTTAAACAGTTGTTCCAAGGACCTCTGAAAGGAGTATGTTTCAAAGAACAGGAGCCACTTTAAAAGAAGATCACCTTTTAGTCCCCGCAAGCTGACATTCTTTGGCTGATGGGATCTGCAGCATGTGAGCATTGTGAGGGGAAGGGCAAGGGGAAGTGACATGGCCTGCATTATATTATGGTGCCAAGTACTATTTTATGCCATTTGGATAGTGGTTTTCTATGGTCAGAAAGAGGGCAAATGCTATACTACCAATCATTCAAAGGGAAACTGAAATCAGACTCTCCCTATAGGAAATTGTGGGTGAGCTCACATCGGATATATTGCAGACCATGATTTACCTTACTGCAAGAAGAATATTGTAAAATAAAAAAATACTTAGAAATCAGGCAACTCAAAAGATTAGGGGATTAGAGTTGTCCCCTACAAAGAAAGATTGCTGTGTTCAAGTTTTTATATTTGGAAACAAGACAGGGAAAGGAGACAAGATAGTGAAGCTAAATCAAGCCCAATCTGCAAAACAAGGGTAGAAGAACTGTTCTCTCACAATAATAGCATTCAAGGTCGTCCATATGTATGAGGGTGTTCAAGACAACTAAAATCCCCAAGAGAATACTGTAATTTCAAAATAACAGCCTACTTGCCCAATGTCATACATTAGAAATAGTCTACCTGGAACCCCACAGAGGTCTTTGATTTCAACTCCCAAACTCTTGTCAGTGAGCATTCTGGACGGAGCTGAACTCCATAGCATCCAGAGGACATCATAATGTCTTGCTCTGCAGCACAGCAATTTGAGGCAGTTATCTATTTCCCTTTGCAGCTGCCAGAACTGATGGGTATATCATTATATTAATAGCTATTAATGTGGAGGATGTGGGGGTGGAAGACTTCTCAGCTAATCCTCCAACAAGGTAATGGGGAATGCCTAGTAAAACAAGACAGAATATTAAATTTAGCTCTATAATGAGTGCAATTTCTTCTAATGCCTTCCTCCACACACCTAAATGTTTATTTTATAATTCATAATCTTTCCGCTTGCTTCGTGGATTTTTAAATGCAAAGAACCTGGGTGATCCATGGAACTGAAATGTCTCAATGGCTCTCCTAGGAAAAATTATCTACACTTAGCTTTTCCAAATTGGTGCCCTCCATATCAGCTGGTCTATAGTTCTCAGAATTGTCTAGCCTTGATAGCTTAATTTTTCACAGCTAACATGGCCAAGACTTAAGAACTCTGAGAATTCCAAGACATTTGTGGGAAATTCCACTGGGAAAGGTCAGATCAGAGATCACCAAGACACTTTGGTGCTCACCAAAATGAGTGTATCAGGTTGTAGGTATGTAGGAGGCTTCTATCACATATTCCATCAGGTGTGAATTTTGGTTCTATTCAACCAGATTTTAGAGTAGCACACATTTTATTTATTAATAATGTTTTGTTTTGCCTTTATAGAGGTTGTGAAGACCCTGTGATTTTCTAGACATTTTATTCTAACCCAGATTTGGACTATCTCTGGCTGGGGGGCTTGATTGCTGTTGTAGAAGGGAAACTAGATTTGATAACCTTTAAAGCAGCAGTCACCAACTGGTGGGCGGTGGCCCACTGATGGGCCGTGGAAAACTTTTGGTGGGCCACTGAAGAAATGGCCCCCAAAAGCAATTAATCTGGGCCAGGCAGATCTCACGCCTCCCAGCTCTTTGAGCGACCCTGGAGTCAGGTCCCTGAGATGCATGCACCAACCAGCTCCCACACATGGTGGGCGGCAGCAACAACAGTCCCCTCCCCCATCGCCCACTGTTAGCTCCCCATTAGTTCTCTAGTTTTGAATTGCTCCCCCCTCTCTCTCTTTCCTTCTCCCTCCCACCTGTGCCCACATGCAGGCAGTAAAGGAAAGGGACACGGAGCCATATGCAGCTTTCGGCTCCTCCAGCCCTCGCTGCCCTCTCCCAACATCAAAGCCTCGGAGATGCAGGCAAAGCCACCACAGCAGAAGTGCCCTGAGTTGCCTTAGCATGCTCAGTTAGTTAAGAATCACCCTATCTAGAGAAGGAGGTGCTGGAGGAGGAGGAGAAGGCAGTAGTGGAGAAGTAAGCAACTCAGAGTGCTACTGCTGTGGCAGCCTTCCCTGCATCTCCCAGGGTTCGATGTTGGGAGAGACAATGAGGGTTGGAGGAGCCGAGAGCTGCGCACAGCTCCATCTCCCTTTCCTTGGCTGCCTGCATGTGGGCATGGGGGGGTGGGGGGAGGAAAGAGAGAGAGGTGGGAAAAATTCAAAACTAGAGAACTAATGGGGAGAGCTAACAGTGGGCGCTGGGCAAGGGGACTGTTGTTGTCGCCGCCACCATGTATGGGAGCTGGTGGGCACGTGCATCTCAGGGACCTGACTCCGGGGTCCCTCGAAGAGCCGGGATGTGCAAAAACTGTGAGTGGGAGAGTTTGGTGATTTTGAAGAACTCCTGGAATGTGGTAGATTGGCGTTTTGTAGGTCTCGGTGAAAAAGTGAGTTTTATTTCACCTCCTTTCCCCCCCTGATAATACAAGAGATGCTTTCTCTCTCTCTCTCTCCCCTCCTCCACCCCCAACTAATAACTGGCTGTGGCTGGGTTTGGCAGCAAAGTGCTAAAGCGAGCGAAGCGCCCCTAGGGCCATCTTTCCTTGCCTCTCTCCAGGTGATACTGGAAGAGCCCTCCCCCCCAGCTTTTCCTTGGCTGCAGATCTGAGCCTCTCAATCCTCCACCCAGGATCTGAAAGGAGCTCCCACTTTCTCCCCATCCCCTCCCCCCAATTAATCACTGAGGGTGGCAGTCCTTCTGTAGGCAGATGCCTGCTGAGAAGCCTTTGGAGTGGCAGCCGAGGGCTGCTGCCTCCCAAGGAGAGCAAAGCCCCCTTTCTGCCTCTGCTTCTCCCAGTGATAGTTGCCCCGAGGCCCCTCAGCTCAGGCACACACACACCACCCGCTCTTCTGTCTCTTTGGAGGTGTCAGGTGGGGGGAGGCTTCCAGCCTGGAACGTTTTATTTTGTTATCATTAAGCATTTATGTTTTTGTTATAATTAAATAAGTGTGTGTGTGTGTATTATTAAATTTATATTTAACATAAAAAATTATATTAAATATATTAGCTTTTTTAAAAATTCATAGTAGTGGTCCTCAGGATTTAAAACTATGAGTTTGGTGGTCCCTGAGGTCTAAAAGGTTGGCAGCCCCTGCTTTAAAGAGTCCAGACTGCTCACTTTTGTCATAAACATCCAGTAAGAAATATACTATTGCCCTCAGAAAGATGGCTGTTGCTTAGCAGTGATACAAACAAAACTAAATATTCTACAATTATCCTGTGTTTGTTCTTAAGCAACCTTGCGTTTTCTTGCTTTGCCTTGAGACTTTTTTGGCTGCACTAAGATAAACAGGTAAAATTGGCATTTTAAGCAAAACATCAAGAAAAACAAACTGAATGTTGCATTTATTTCCATCCCAACTATTTTTCATTGTAAACTAGGCTTAGAGGCTGCAATCAGAATAGCAGAATCATGGAATATAGTGTTTAATCTTTTTCCAGTGCTTTTCATATACTTAAAAATCATTGCATGTTTCTTTTCACCTGACAGTAGAAAAGATGGATGGATCCCTTAACTTTACTCCGTGCAGGTGGATGGGGTACATCTTGTATTATTCTTAGGGGACAAACATGAGAGAGACAGAGAACTAGAGACAGGGAGATTATGCCTATCTTCATAATCTGCAGATTTCCATTAGAAGAATTCTATTCTCCTTTTATTTTGCAAAAATTCCCAAAGTGGTTTACAACATAAATTAAAAATATGTTCACATTAAATGGGATTAGAATGAAACAAAAAAGAACAGAGAGTTAAATGGTAGGAATTTGTAGTGGATTTGAACAGATTCTGAGTAAAACTGGCTGAAGTTCCCTGTGGATTTGGGGAGAATCTATGACCAGTACTAGATCTAATTTGGCCAGGACTTGGCATCCAAGTTAATTTTTTTGGAAGACAGGTTTACAAAACTTGCTACTTTGCTTTCAATTTTCTGCATATGAAAAATGTCAGAATGGGGAGATACACAGAAAGTGAGTAGACTGACAGGTAAATTGTTGTTCTGTTAAAATTATAGCAGAATAACAGATTTGGAAGGGACCTTGTAGGTCTTCTAGTCCAACACTCTACCATTTCAGACAAATGATAGACCAAACTGTTCTTAAAAACCTCCAATGATGGAGCACCCACAACTTCAGGAGCCAAGTTGTACCATTAATTCATTGTTCTGTCAGGAAAATTTTCCTTAATTCTAGTTTGTTTCTCACCTTGATTAGTTTCCATCCATTGCTTCTTGTTCTGCCTTCTAGTGCTTTGGAGAATAGGTTGACCCCCTTCTCTTCTTTGTGGCAGCTCCTTAGATATTGGAACATTGCTATTATGTCACCCCTACTCCTTCTTTTCATTAAACGAGATATACTCAATTCTTGCAACCATTCTTCATATGTTTTAGCCTCCATGCTTCTAATCATCTTTGTTGTTCTTCTCTCCACTCTTTCTAGAGTCTCAACATTTTTTTTAATATTGTGGCAACTAAAACTTGATGCATTATTCAAGTATGGTCTTACCACTCTTATGTATTCTTACAAGCAACTTATGTGTTCTCACTAGCAAAGATTAAGCACAACCTTAAACTATTATACAAAATTCAACATCTGTAGAATTGATGGAAGTTTGGAGATCTATGGTAGATAGATTCTTTGCCACTCTTGTCTTGTTTAAGCAACAGATGAAATTGTTTTATTTTATTTTGTTGTTGTTTAGTTTAGTTTTTGTTCAGTTTGGTTTTTTTTCTTGTTCTCCTTTCAAACTTTATGCCAATTTCCAGATCTTTTTCTATAGTTTTTCATTTTCTTTTTGAATGTATTCATTTCTGATTCTAATCTTGTCTTTAACATTGAGAGTGTTCTTCCATTTTAAAAAAATCTTATCTTATACTTATTTTAGAACTTCTTAGGGAAAGAAGCCCTTTTGTCACAATTATGGAAAAGAACAGCCTTGCTAAGAATATTCAATCAAAATGTTTTCAGTAAACTGTGTTTTTTCAATGTTCCAATATAGAGTCAAATATGAATTCAAAATAAGCAGTTGTGGCCCTTATCCTAGGACCAAAAATACATGGGGTGGTAGTCTGTATTGAGTGCTACCTACCATGAAATCTATAGAAAACTTAGCCAATGGGGTTGTTTTTTAAATAAGCATTGTGCAAACAGATTGTAAAAGCTAGATATAACATTTACTTTCATTGTTTTATTATGAGAAAACTGTTTACTCAAAAAAAAAGAAGAAAATTAATATATAGGTTTATGTATGCCTAGTTGTTCTCCATGTTTGGTTGTTATCCATTAAGTTGTTTCTTGGGTTCCTATTTCACAGGCTGTTGTGATGTCTTGCAGAATCTTGATTATTATGCATCCCCATCCAAAAAAACAGGCCTGAATTTTGTAACATCACTCAAAACAAGATCCTGCTTTATGAATGACTATGAATGTGTTATATGATTTGAAAACTGCAGCATTAGCCAAACAAATAGCTTTGAAAGTATTATTTTCACTTCAGAGGTGAAAAAGCATAGAAACATGTTTCTCTTCTAAGAGAACCAGTTGCAATCGATCAACAATCAATGTACAGTACATTTTTAAAGCATCAGACTACAGATGTAGCTCTTGCTCTAACTTTAATTGAAGCATTAATAAAGAAAAGAAGAAACTTAATGCTATGCCAAAATTAAACACCCATGATTTATTTCAATCATGATTTGTTCATATATTTTGATTCATTTTTAAATGTCACAAACATATTGATTTTCTAACCCTGTCCAGAATTTTGGAATTGTGCAACGGATGTGGGCCAGGTTTATCTTCCCTTTTCCCTTCTCCCAACAGTCTAAGCCAGTGTTTCTCATACATGGCAGCTTTAAGGTGTGTGGAATTCATGGCTGACTTAGGAATTCTGGGAGTTCAAGTCCACATGAAAATTGAAAGCACATCTTAAAGTTTCTAAGGCTGAGAAACACTGGTCTGAATGATCACAGCTTGGGTGGGTTGGTTTAGAAAAGAGAAGTCCTTTCTCCTTAACAGAACTTCTTCCCTTTCCATTTTCTCTGCTCTTGAGGGAGTAGAGCCTGCATTCTTTACCTGCTACATGGTGGCCTCCATTCATATTCTTCAGGGGGAAAGATGGGAACACAAGTCAAGTAGACCTAGTTCTGTCTGCTGTCTTGTTGCTTGGAAGAACTGCATGAGGATAAAGAAGATGGAGAAGAGTCAGTTGAGGATGGCAGCCTGGATGAGCTGGCCAGAGGGACCATATTAAGTTCCCCATGGCTATCACTGGGGCTGCTGCTTCCCAGCACCCTTTCTGACTTTCAGTTATTCTCATTTTGCTACCAGCAGCAACCTTTTCTGTTTGTCCATAAAACCATATTGCTGTTATGAACCTCACAAATATAAACAAGATGGGGATTTAGCAGGAATAAAGGAAAAGGGCATCATGCTCACTAAAGGCTAAATGGAAGGGAAATGGTAAGTTGAAACAATAAAGGCCAATTAAACCAAAAACTTCGGAAGTGCCCAAAGAGGAGCTTATGGGAGGGTAGTCTTCTTAGATTTTCATGAATGTTCTAATTTAGAATTGAGTGATAAAATTAATCCGCAAAAAGTGACCACCTCAGAGGTTGATCTTAAAAAGGCTAAGCAGAGTCAAACTTATCCTTGAACTTATCTCACATCTTAGGTAACTCAAATCAAATCAAGTTTATTATTACAGTCAAAGACCAGAGACCAGGTCAAATAAAAACACTCAGTGAATATCCAGTTTAAAATTCTAGAATAAAATAATAACAGATAAAATTGATATTAAAATGACAATTTGGCATCCACACTGTCAGTTACACATGACCTAACTATACTATAACAGCAATCCATAAACTGTGAGGCCTGTAGTCATTAAATATTAAGATGAAAAAAATAGTAATGCAAAGGGGTTTGCAACAGTTGCATAAAATAGCAATGGTAGATTAATCATATTTTACTTATCTGGCAGGGGAGACATCATGATCATCTTAGGTACTGAAAGGAGTGTATCTAGCTGGACCAAAGGACCTTTATGGTTCCTTCCAACTCAATGAGTAGTCAAGAACACAGTGCCAAAGAGTCTATGAGATTCTCAGTCATCCAGGTCCTGGTTGTCCCAAAGGTGCTTTTTTTTCAAGAGGCAACTGGACTTTCTGGTTTTTGTTTAAAGACATTTTGCTTTTCATCCAAGAAGTTTCTTGGATGAGAAGCGAAATGTCTACAGAGAAAATCCAGAAAGCCCATCTGCCTCTTGAAAAAGCACCTTTGGAACGGTGCCAAAGAGTCTGATCAGTTCTTGGGCCTTGTGACTTTTTTTTTTGAAATCCATCTCAGATTCCCCAACCTTCATTTCCTATCTGTCTTTATTTATTTGTATGTTTAAAGGGGGAAATCCTGGTTGTACTTGGGCCATTGAGAACACTGCAGATTTCATATCTCTGTGACAACTGGAGAACATCTTGTTTGTAAATAATTATTACCATGGACAGATTATTTCAGCAGCTCCGAATAGCAGCCACAGAGTGTGCCTCACAAAATTACAGTGTAATTGAAAAATCTTTCATTTTGTCTACCTGTTGCTCAGGAAATGCTCATTATTGAATGACAAATTGAAATGCAGCAAGATCAATTCTATATCCTTTAGAGATGAGAAGACTTCTTCCTTTCACCCATTTCTTCTTAATATTACTGTCCTGTTTTTCTTTTCTTTTGCTTCTCTTCCATAACAAATTATTCTACTTAATACTTGAGTAAAAATGCTAGAGGGTCTTCTTTTTTCCTCCCTCTCTAACACATTATTTACTATTCTCCACCCCATGTTGAGAGCTCTAATTTCTTTCCATTAATTTCAAGCATATAGTTCAGATATATCCAACTTCCTACTCAGTGTAGGAATCTCAGTGTAGAAATCTGAAAGCACCTCTTATGGCTGGATGTCTATAGAGATTCTCAGTCATCCAGGTCATGGCTGTCCCAAAGGTGCTTTTTCAAAAGAAATGATACTTTCTTTCTTTTTTTATTTATTTTTATTTATTTTATTTGTCAATTGCTTACAAGATAATAGTTATAAGTAAAAACATAGTTATGGATACATATAAGAAATATATACTTTGTATTACAACACCCTGTTAAGCCCCAATTAAGGGAGAAAGCATACTGCTTTCTTTTCTGTCTTTCGGCTCATCACCAGAGACCATACCGACAGAAAGCTATTTGTTTCGTTGCCTTTTGTTTACATGTGTAAACAAAGCTTAAAGCTTAAAAAACCTTACACATATAAGAAATATATATATATATATATATATACTTTGTATCCCTGGTTCGAATCCCAGTAAGGGTATGGCTAGCTGAAGAGAGCTAACTAGCTCGAAAGAGATCTATACTAGTCTCCCTTATTTATTATTTAAAATTATCAGCTTAAAAACCTTACACACACACACACACATATATATATATATATATATATATATATATATATATATGTGTGTGTGTGTGTGTGTGTGTGTGTGTGTGTGTGTGTGTGTGTGTGTGTGTGTGTGTTTTCGGAGGTTTTCGCAGGTATTTGTATGTGGATCTTTGGTTCTTCGGGTTTTCTCCCGCGAATATCCCTCTTCACCCAAGTAAAAGAAGCCTTGACAGCCATCCAAAATAAATACAACCCCACCAAGCACATCCTAGATCTGACCAACCACTGCCTATCCAATACATACTTCACCTACAATGGACAAAAATACAAACAAATAGAAGGAGCACCCATGGGATCACTCCTCTCACCTGTCATCGCAAACCTCTATATGAAACACTTTGAAACACAAGCTCTAGAAAAATATGATCACAAACCCAAACTCTGGCTCAGATACATAGATGACACCTTCATAATCTGGCCGCACGGGAAAGAAAAACTGAATAACTTCCTCACACACCTCAACAGCCTACACCCCAAAATACAATTCACCATGGAAACAGAAGCTAACAATCATTTTCCCTTCCTAGATGTCTTAGTATACAAAAAATCCAATGGCTCCCTAGGACACACCATCTACCAGAAGAAAACACATACAAACCGCTATCTACATGCACTCTCACGCCACCACACAGCACAGATCAATTCCGTAGCCGAGACACTCATCTCCAGAACAAAATGCTTAGCTGATGAACAACACCTAAAAAACGAACTACACACTTTCACTAATGTACTAACAGCCAATGGATTCCAAAGAAAGAAGATTACTCACCTAATCCAAAAGAAACCCCAACCAAAATCCAAGACAGAGAACAAGAAAATGGCATCGCCCTCCTCCCATATATAAAAGGCACTACAGACAAAATCAGCAAGATCCTCCAAAAACACAACATTAAAACAGCATTCTGCACAAACGGAAAAATATCCACCATCCTAAGAAACCCTAAAGACAAAATTGAGTTAGAAAACCAAGGAGTATATGAAATCCCGTGCACCTCCTGTCCCACCACATACATCGGACAAACTAACAGAAGAACAAGTGCATGCATTGAAGAACACAAGAACTCAATCAAAAAAGAAGAACCGACCTCTTCCCTGGTCCAACATCTCAAAGCCACAGGACATAAGATTGACTTTAAAAATACCAGAACTATCGCCAAAACCGAACGCTTCAACAACAGAATAATCAGAGAAGCCATAGAGATAGAAAAACGCCTACACAGCATGAATAAACGAGATGACACCTCCCGCTACCAGCCATTTGAAAACCTGCCCTCATTAACAAACGAGTACCTAACATGAAGAAGGACACCAGACCCACACCCATGAAGGCCACACAAGAAGCTGCCACCACACTTCCATGTAGAAAGCAGACTCACACTCACACAAAAGATGAGACACGACCACGGACCAGAAGCCGCACCTCAGCTGCATCACTACTTGCTTCAACCCCCACCCCCAACCTATACATGAAGCGAACTGACTCCCACCATGAAGATATGGCACGACCACAAACGCGAAGCCAAACAGCAGGATCGCAGCTCACCAGCTCAAATCCCCCAGCAACTAAGACTAACCTGAGTACAACCAAACCCCCACCGGAACAGAATGCACCCCCAGCCAATCAGAACACAGCCAACCCCCCAACCAATCAGAACACAGCCAACCCCCCAACTAATGAGAACACACCCCCACCCAATCAGAACACAGCCAAGCCCCCACCCAATCAAGTCACACCCCCACTAGCAGTTAAAAAGAAGCAGCAGCTGCTAACTCACATTACTCCGAGAAGCACAGGACCGAAGACACAAGCCTGAAGATGATGAATGAGACTTCATCGAAACGTCGCCTAGATACTTCTAGATACTTCGGGAGAAAATCCGAAGAACCAAAGATCCATACACACACACACACACACACACACACACACACACAAAAGAAACATTAGGACAGGGACGGTAGGCACGTTGGTGCACTTTTGCATGCCCCCTACAGACCTCTTAGGAAAGGAGTGAGGTCAATAGTAGAACAGTCTAAGGTTAAAGTTTTTGGGGTTTGGGGAAAAAAACACAGAGTCAGGTAGAGTATTCCAGACATTGACCATTCTGTTGCTGAAGTCATATCTCCTGCAATCAAGTTTGGTGCGATTAATTTTGAGTTTTGCTCTAGTGTTGTTATGGTTGAAGCTGAAGTATTCATTGACAGGTAGGACATTGCAATGTATGATTTTATATACTATACTTTGATCGGACCGAAGGCGGTGTAGTTCTAGGTTTTCTAGGTCTAGAATTTCGAGTCTGATGGCATAAGGTATTCTGCAATGAGTAGAGGAGTGGAGAACTCTTCTTGTGAAATATTTCTGGACTTTCTCAACTGTGTTAATATCAGATACGTAATGTGGGTTCCAGACTGATGAGCTGTATTCGAATATTGGTCTAGCAAATGTTTTGTATGCTCTAGTTATTAGTGTAATATTACCAGAGAAAAAGCTATGTAAGATTACGTTAACAACTCTTAACGCCTTTTTGGCTATGTTAGTTACAGTGGGCTCTAGCACTTAGGTCATTTGAGATGAGTAGTCCAGGATCCTTGACAGGGTTTGGATCATCAACAAGGTCTTGACTATTCAGCCTGTATTTTATTTTCTGATTTTTTTTGCCAATATGTAGGACAGAGCATTTATTTGTTGAGATTTAAAGCTGCCATTTGTTTGACTATTCTGATACATAGTCAAGGTCTTTTTGAAGGGTAGCAGTATTGTCTGTGGTGTTGAGTAGCTTTACATCATCAGTGAAGAGAACGCAGTTGCTCTTGATATGATCACAGAGGTCATTTATGTAGAGCATGAAAAGAGTTGGTCCTAGAACACTGCCTTGGGGGACACCACTGTTGACAGGTACAGAATTTGATAGGACGCTCCCAATTTTAACCATTGGTTGTCTGTTTGATAGGAATGCTTCTATCCAGTTATGCAGGTGTCCAGAGATACTGTAAGATTTTACTTTTAGGAGTAGTTTGTTTGTACCACTGAATCAAAGGCTTTACAGAAGTGTATGTAAATTGCGTCTATTGCTTTGCCCTGATCGAGTTGTGTAGTCCATATGTTTTTGCAGTGTAAGAGTTGCAGATTACAGGATAGTTTTTTTTTTTCTGAAACCAAATTGTTTGTTAGAGAGTAGGTTGTTTGTCTCTAAGTGGAGGATAATGGATTGGTTAATAATTGATTCCATGACTTTACAGGTGACGCAGCATAAAAGATTGGTCTGTAATTTTCAACTAGGCTGGGGTCTCCCTTTTTGAAGATGGGGTGACCATAATTTTGGCAAGGAGATGGTCCTAAAAGATTTTTCAACGATTATGCTTAGAGGTTCGGCTATGGCAGTGGGTAGCTTTTTAAAGAACTAGGCATATATTCCGTCTGGTCCTATAGATAGAGATGGTTTTAGATTGTGCAGTGCTTTTTCAGTCTTCTATAAAATCGATATGTATTAGATCATTGTAGTTGTCTGTGGTTTGACTAGGAAATATTAAATGGAAATAGGAAATGGAACCACTTTTGCGTGAAACTGCATTGGCTCCCTGTGGCCTTCCGGGTGCGATTCAAGGTGTTGGTGACCACCTTTAAAGCGCTCCATGGCTTGGGACCTGGGTATTTATGGGACCGCTTGCTGCCACCATCAGTCTCTCGCCGACCAGTGCGCTCTCATAGAGCAGGCCTCCTCGGGGTGCCGCTGGCTGGATGGCTGGCGACCCCGAGGGTCTGGGCCTTCTCTTTGGGAGCTCCCTCCCTCTGGAACGAATTGTCCCCGGAGATGAGGACCATCCCCGACCTATTGACCTTCCGGCGTGCACTAAAAACCCACTTATTCCATCTAGCCAGTCTGGCCTAGAGTTATATGTAATGGTTTTAAATTTGGTTTTTAAATGGTTTTTAGCTTTCTTAATTCCTTACTTTTAATTCTTAATGCCAACTTATTTAATCCTTTTAATGTATTTTAAATTGCTATATTTGTATTTATATGTTTTTATTTAGCTGTGCACCGCCCCCAGTCCTTTGGGAGAGGGGGCGGTATACAAATTTGAATATAAATAAATAAATAAATAAATAAATAAATAAATAAATAAATACTGGGCATGATCCATTGCTGTTTACAAATACTGAGCCAAAGAATGTGTTAAAGGGGTTGGTTTTAACAGTGTCGTCATTTCAGTTTTTACCATTAGGTCCTTTCAAGGGTGGGATGGAGCTTGAGTCTTTTAGTTTGTTGTTTATAAAATTGTAGAAAGCACGGGTGAAATTGGTGCATAGAAGATTTTCTTCTTGTTTAATGTGATAATTGGTACATTCAGTTTTTATCTGGTGGCATAAATTTTTGTATCGAAATTTTTGTATTGAAGTTGGCAATGTGACCAGAGTTTGTTTTTCCACCAAAGTGATTTCTTTTTGGGTTGAAGTTTCCTTATTGTTTGGGGTAATTTGTTTTTTGTGGTTTGGGGAGTTGTTAATGGTACATATAGTTTGATGACTCTTTTGACTTCAAGTAAAAATATGTTGTAATGGTCTTCTACAATATTGCATCCAGAGAATAGAAATTGTCAATCAAGGGATGAGAGATCATTGTTTATAAGATCATAGTTGCCTTTTTTGAAGTTATAATTGGGGATTCCATCGTTGTGATGGTTTGTGTGTGGTCGTATGTTGAGACAAAAGTCAATCATGTTGTGGTCACTGTTGGAAAAGGGTTCTTTAATTTGTATTCCGTAAATTGAATTCAAACTATTGCAGAAAATGAGATCGAGGCAGTTGTTAAGTCTAGTGTTGTTGGTAACTAGTTGTTCTAGTCCCAGATTTGTTACTGCATTGTAGAGGTTTTCATGTGTGGGTTCAGTTGAACGTTCCTTAAGGGTCCAGTTAATATGAGGTAGATTGAAGTCACCAAGAAAGATAAAAGCCTGTGGGCAGGATGCTGCCCATGTTAGTAGTGTATTTAGCTTGTTTGCATGTTCGATGTCATAATCAGGGGCTCTGTAACATAGTAAGAACCGAAATGTGATATTTAAGGACAGTTCACAGACGATGATCTCAGGAATAGCTAGCTATTGGGTAACTTGGATGTTTTTTAGATGTAAGGACTTTTTATAGAAGATAGCAACACCACCTCCTCTACGGATTTCACGATCTGATTGGTAAACAAGATAGTCTCTTACTGTGGTAATGGAATCAGGAAGAGATGCATTGAGCCATGTTTCACAGACAAATATAATGTTGAATTTAGCTGTATATTTAGTAAGAGGAGAAATTCAGGTATTTTATTTACAAGGCTTCTTGCATTGAGTAGCTTGCATTTAAGGCAGTTGTGGTTGGAATAGAAGTAGTTAGGGGCATGCATGCCTAGTTTTGAGTGATTTTACTTCTCATCCAAGAAGCTTCTTCAGTTTGGACTGTTTGAAGAATAAGTTTCTTGGATGAGAAGCGAAACATTTTCAAGGAGAAACAAGGAAAGTCCAGTTGCCTTTGAAGAAGAACTTTGGGGTGATGGATCAATAGTTTGCCTCTGCTTGAATATAGTGAAAGGAGTTTGCTCTTCTCTAGATCCACCATCAAATGACTTTTGCAGCTGAGGAACATTAGTTTGTTTGCTTGTTTGTTTGTTTAATGTATATGCTGCTCATCTTGCCTAAAAGTGACTCTGGACAGCTTATAATCAACAAAAGCAACAAAAGAAACATTAAAACAATAAATATTAACACTAACATTGATTTAAAATTGACAGTGATAGGTTGGAAGGGATCAAGATCAAACCAGAAAGAAGTGAGGATCTTATCTTAGTCCATTAAGCACCCCCAGAATGACATGCCCCCATTGGCTGTCCCATATTCCCTCCTCAATTGACAGAACCAGACCTTTAGGCCCTTTCAGAAAGCCAAGAGGGTGAGTATGGATCTCACCTCAGTGGATATGATGTTGCAGAGAGAGGAAGGCATGGCAGAAAAGGTTCTCCTAGAAACTGCCTGCTGGAATTCCTTGGGTTCTACATCATGCCCCTTCTGCCAATATCATTGGGGTGAGACAGTTTTCTCAATAACTTGGAGCCATACCATATTTCCTAATGTTTAGCTGCACTCAGCTTTCTTGTCACTTCAATCAATTTCTGGATAGATGTCCTTCTCTTAAAAACACTCTTTTCTTGCTTTTTTCAAATCTGATGCAGTTCTATATCTTCTTAAAAGGTATACACTCATGGATTTGACCACTGCAGAAGAAAATAGGACTATTTCTTCTTTGGAAACTGCAGATGCAACATAAACTGCACTTCCCCTTTTTTTACATCACAGTGTTGATTTATATTCAATTTGTAGTCTATTTCCAAGATATTTCACAAATACTGTTCCCAAGCCAAAACTTATTCTACAGTTGAACATCTGATTTCTGGTAAAGTGACTCTGTTAAATTTCATGTTAACTTTAGCCCATTTATCTAACCCAGGGGTGTCAAACTGGATTTTTCGAAGGCCGGATCAGTATTATAGCCCGGAGATACGGGCTATGACGGATATTCTGACCTTCCGGCGCGCAGTGAAAACCCTATTTTTTAAACAGGCCGGCCTGGCCCAGTAACTATGTTTGTGGTTTTAACTAATTTTAATTGGGGTTTTATTAGCTTTTAATTTTTAATTGAATTTTGAATAGACAGCCGGATCAAATTATTTAATCTATTTTTAATCGTATTTATTGTATATTTATTGTATGTTTTTTAGTAGGCTGTACACCGCCCCGAGTCCCTTTTTGGGAGAGGGAAGCGGTATAAAAGTTTGATTAAATAAATAAATAAATAAATAAATATAGTTCTCTGCAGGCTGGCATTGGCATCGGGGGTGGGGGGAGGGAAGGATGGATGTCTCCTGCAGCACCCTGCTGGCCAAAACAGGCTGTGTGGCCTGTTTTTAGACCGTTTTCAGATCGTTTTGGACCTGTTTTTCAGCCTGTTTTGGACCCATTTTTGGCCCATTTGGGGGCTATTTTTCAGCCCAGTTTTGGCCCAGTTTCATCTGGCAGAGTGCTGCAGAAGACCGTGGAGGGTGAAAATGAGGCATGGGTGGTGCACGTGACCTGTTTTAGCCACCAGAGGCACCATGGGTTGGTCCCTTGATATTTCCAGGCCAGCCCTGCAGGCCAGATTTAAGCACCCCATAGGCTGGATGTGGCCTGAGGTCCTTGAGTTTTACACTCCTGATCTAACTTATCAATATGTTTTGAATTGTATTTCTGGTACAGTAACTGATTCTGTGGGTGTGGCCTAATTTGTAGGTGTGGCTTGGTAGTAATATGACTGGGTAGGTGTGGCTTGCTGACTGGGTGTGGCTTGGGGGTCACGTGACTGGCTCGACATGCCTTGTATGTAAATATTGTAAATATTTATGTAAATATTTAATTTTTTATTTAAAAAACAGCAACTTTTACCCAAAATCAAAGGCAAAGTAGGCAGGCAGATTGAGTTGCTCACAGAATCACAGATTCTCTTAGAGATCTATCTATCTGCAATCTGCTACCTGAGTCTGCACTGAAACATAGAAGCTTCAGTCCTAAGGAAACTTCAGCTCTGCTTTTAGATTAGCTAGAAAGGAAGAAATCCAACAATTTCCTGCTTTCTAGCTAATCTAAATCTCCCAGCACAGCAGAACAGCTGATGGTTGGGGGCGGGGAGGAAAAATAGCAACTTAGCAGACATGTTTGATGGTGCACATGCCAGGTAAGGAGTGAGTGGGCAGGTCAGGGAGGGGTGGGGCCAGCCAGTGGCATGATTTGCTGGTTCTCCAAACTGGACAGAATCATAACAACCGGTTCTAAGTGCAATAGCACTTTTACACCACTTCGCAGGGTTTTAAAGCACTCTCTGAGCAGTTTACAAAGTCAGCATATTGTCCCAACAATCTGGGTCCTCATTTTATTGACTCCAGAAGGATGGAAGGTGAATCAACCTTGAGCTGGTTAGGATTGAACTCCTGGAGTGTGGGTAGAGTTAGTCTGCAATGCTGCATTTTAACCACTACGCCACCAGGGCTCATGGTACTAATCATTATCTGTCAGGTCCAAGAAACTGAAAACAATGCAACACTTTGTATGGTTACTTCAGAGTAGTTTCTTTACTGCTTATTCACCTTATTCACCTATAGACAGAAATCTTAACAAACTATAGCACTTACAGTATCTGCAAAACTATATTCTGTGAACTGCTAGAGAGAGTCCACCATCACTCTTTCCCTGCTTGCCAAAGTTTCCAAACTCTTTATATGAAAGAGAACCCTCCCTCATGTAGTTCTGGGATGAATTCTATCACATATGATATAAAGTTTCTGCCTAAGCAAGGAGGTGGACTAGAAGACCTCTAAGGTTCCTTCCAACTCTGTTATTCTATATCATCTCATTCAGTACGTTATCTGAAAATCTGATAAATATTCCATCCATCTCCTCATTCAGTTAATTGAAGAGTGGCATTCAATTGAATCTATTAACTAGATGTGGTTTCTGGTGGGCTGCTCATGAGGGGTCCAAATGAGGAAAGACACACAAGGCAGCTTTCTCGGGATGAGAGCCCAGAGCTCACTCCGGGACCCCCTTTTATTAACAAAAGGTGGGAGGATACAGAAGGCAGCAAAGGAAGTCAAGCAACGCATACAGATATGATAACTTTCTATACGTGCACGGTTCTCACTGGCTAGGCAACTGTTGCTGGGGTAAATCTCCTTTTATCTTCCCTCTTTGTTCTGTGTATGTGTTACAGTCGTGTGGCAGCTTGCACATACATAAGCCAGTACAGAAAGTTCCAACATCTCTGTTTTTGTTTTTAAAGGCAGGATTCTTCGTCCAATAGATGGAGATAGCTGCGTCGTTCTGGCTCCTCCTCTCCCTCGTCCCACACTGCAGCCATTAGGCTGAGTTTTTCTGGATTCAGAGGATCTTTCTGATGTTCTTCTTGAGTCTTCGCCCATAATGCCATTACCTGCGCCATAGCCTTGCGTTCAACAAGTAATGATAAGCTATTACTAATAGTGCGTACAAAAATAGGCAAAACACATGGTAATATAATACAACCGAGCGCAATCATCCCAATTAAAGCTACAATAGCCTGTAACCCTAGTAATTTTGGAAACCAGGATCCAAATAAATCATTAATATTAAACCCGTTCCATGTTTGAACCGGAACGTGCACAATTTTTACCATTTTTTCAGATATTTCCTGTATTACTTTCCCACTCTGATCAATTTCTATACAACAATTTGTCAAATTAAACTTTCCACATACCCCTCCCTCTTTTGCTAACAAATAGTCAAGGGCCAAACGATTTTGCATAATGTATGTCCTGGATTTAGCACTTTCCTTTGCAAAGTGTGTTAATGCTAGAATAGTTTCATTTGTTATGATTTCAACAACTGCTTGTAGTCGGATTATCCTGTTAATCATGTAAATAGGAGTGCGATACCCATATGTGCCATCCTCAGCCCATGTTGCTGGTTCGTAGACAGCAATAATTCGCTCAGGGGGCCATTCACTATCTTTCCAGTTTCCCTTATGAATATCTTTGGTACCTCTTTTGTTTCAAACGTTGCCTAGCTCCTCATATACTGGAACTTCGAGATCTTGTCTTTGATGGAGTGGCAATAGGAAAAAACTGGATCTAATGGTTGCCAATACACACGAGCCGTACCAGCGTTTGGGTAATCTATTATAGGCAAAATGACCGCATACCCAATACAAGGCCGTCAGGTGTGACCTAGGGATCATTGTTATCCTCGGGGGGTCAACAAAAAGGTCATGTTAGCAATCTTTTCCAGTGATTTGTTAGGAGCAGTTAAATTTTCTCCCGACCACCATGTCCCATTATCCCAGGCCCCTAGGCATCTCAGTGCTCCTGCATCAAAGGTCCTATGCTTGGTTTTATTTCTTTGATAACAAATATTGCCCACTAAATTGGTAGTAATGGCCCAAATTTCATCTCCCATTTGTAAAAAGGTGTTGTTAGCGCCTCTTGCCTCAATGTGATCATAGTCCACTTCTTGGGCTTCCCAGGGCCATTGTTCTCCCATACTGGTTCCCCCGCAAACAAAGCAATTGGAAACCTGAAGTTCTTTTGCAATGGTTTCTGCCAAGGTTAAAAAGGTGTTCTTTGCTTGGGCAGGAATTACCAATTCTTCTGTTACCATCTCTTGGTAATAAGAATGAAATAGGGAGTGGCTCTCAGGGTCTAACTGGTGCTGTGTAATCTGGATTTTCAATTTTACTGACGGATCTCTGCCTGTTCCATCTATGCCTAAACCATATTCCTCATTTACCCCTTTCCAAGGTTGTGGGGTGAGCCAATTCATAGGGACAGGAAATGTGATATTAATTGGATTACAATTGTGTTGATAGCAAGTGGTGGGGCGGGGGGGATCCTAGCAAGATATAATTTTTTGTTCTTATCTTCTTTAGGGATGGTTTCAGGCCTAACAGTAATCCCCCTGGACTGAAAGTCCACACATTTCCAGTCCCCACAGAAGGTGCCTGATCCACAGTGGTCATGTTGGTTTTTGTTGCGAGCGCAAATGTACTTCTCATTTTGAGAGTATGTTCGTCTCCATGACAGGGAGCCACACTTGTTTGGTCCCTCATCCATCGCAGCGCATGCGTCAAAAACGACTGTCTGTGGCACTGCAAGGTTACAAAAGTCATGGTTCACAAGCTGCTTGTTTCCGGCAATAATTCTGATGGTGTATCTATGTGTGGGTCCTGCAGGATCATAACATCTGCACTGGCTATCATCAGTGCAGATGGAATAAATGGTGCCATTGTATGTACAAGCTTGTGCCACCTTCTGTCTGCAAACAAGCTGGGTACTATATAACAATGTCTGAATAATTTTTTCGCCCTGCTTAGTAGTCTTTATGCAGGGTGCACAGTGAGTGGTGTCACTGGATGGCGTGGATGTGGCAATAACGGCCAGGCAAAAATAGCACAGCAGGGCTAAGTTAACCAGGGCCATTTTCCTTCTTCTGATGAAAAGGCCTCACTTGCCTACCTGGGACCCAAATAGTCTGTCCGTCGTGTTAGATGGCAGCGTACCCTCTTCCCCAGGTGATCAGGTCAGCTGGACCTTGCCAGATCGGATCAGGGAGTTGTCAATAGTAGACCTGTGGCTTGTTGATAACTGCAATTGGAGAGGCAGAAAAGTGATGGGTTGCGACAGAGGTGGGTGGGGTCCCAGTTAGGTTTAAAAAATTCAAGGTAAAAAGACAAAGGTTCAATCTATCTTGCACTGCTGGGAGGCCAGGGGTGATTTTCCCCTGTTTTATATTATAATGGTCCAGGGCCCTTTTTAAGGTTTGACTGGCACGCTCAACCAATGCTTGCCCCTGCGAATTGTATGGGATACCGAATTTATGGACTATGAACCAATGGTTACAAAACTCTGCAAATAGCGAGCTAGTGTAAGCAGGCCCATTGTCTGTTTTTAATTCTTTTGGGCGTTCCAACGTTGCAAAAGTCTGAATGCAATGGTTAATTACATGCTTTGTAGCCTTACCCCTTTGTGGAGTTGCCATTATGAATCCTGAATAGGTATCAATTGAAACATGAAGATGTTTCCAAGGGGCGAAGGAGGGATATTGCCAAATCTGACAATACTCGGTGCCTCTAGGGTTTACTCCCATTGGTAATGAGTGAGCTTGTTTGCTACAGGAAGCACACTGCTGAACAATGGCCTGAGGCTTCTGATGCTGAAATTCCAAATTGTTTAATGAGCGCTTTTTTATTCTGATGGAAGTAGGAATGGCTTTCCCATGGAGAAATGGGGGAAAGAGTGAGCAACAAGGAAGCGGAGGCAGCTGCATCCGCGACATTGTTGCCTTCCTGTAAGAAACCCAGAAAGGGTTGGTGACTTCTAATATGCGTAACAAAATAGGGATGCGTACGGTCTTGTATCAAGGTCTGCAAGGTCAGAAATAATGACAAAAGATCCGGGTCCAATGAAGGGGATAGATAAGACTGAAAAATTGTTTTAACGATTTGGGTGACATACAAACTGTCGAGAATCAAGTTTAAAGGTACCCTAGAAAATTGCTGAAGGGCTAAAATAGAAGCAGCCAATTCAGCACGTTGGGCGGACGATTGTGGTGGGGTGACTTTTGTATGCCATTTTCCTGTGAAAACCAGGCACAGGCGCCTTGAGTTTTACTGCCATCTGCAAAGGCTGTAATGGCATGTTGAATAGGGGCTGATTTCTGATGACGGACACCACAAAACCGGAACTTGTTTTAAGAAATGAAAACGAGGGTCAGAGAGAGGGTGGCAGGAAAGGGTCCCTGACCATTCTGTCATGGCAATTTGGAGGGGCTCCGAATTAAGGTACATCACTTCCCATGTGGACAAGGCGCATGGCACATAGAGCGTCATGGGTTCTACTCTGGCCAGGGCCTTGGCCCTCAGTCTCCCTTTAGTTATTAATGCCGCTATCTGAGCTGGTTTCTGATTAATGGTGTTACGTGGTGTGTGCGGTAGATGTAGCCTATTCTAAAATGTATACAGATCCCTCGTGTTGTATGATAGCCACCGTAGGCAAGGATGGTGTATTAATAATAATAATGGATAAGGGTTTATTTGCAAGACAGCGATCCACCCAATGGGTGTGCATTGCCGCTTCAATTTGTTGTATCGCTTTCAATTGTAATTGCGTAAACATAATGGGATCGGATGGGGACTTGCCCTGCATAAGGGCAGAAAACAATGAAGCCAGTTGGGTCGTGGTGATCCCAAAATATGGGCGGGTCCATTTAATGGCTCCCAGGTATTGTTGCAATTGAACCAGAGTAGTTCGGGGGGACAATCGAATGGTTGGAAACACCAGGGCTGCATGTGAGGCTAATAGTTTATGGCCAAGGTATGCAAATGGCTGTTGTGTCTGCACCTTTTCTGGTGCAATGTGAAGACGCCTCTCCTTTAGTATATTTACTAACATGGGAAGGGTAGCAGCAACTGTGCCCTTGGGCCCTGGTGCAGCAACCAAGATATCATCCATGTAATGATAAACCAAGAACTGAGGGTGTTTTAAATGAAAAGTTTCTAAAATTGCATTAACATAAAACTGACACATGGTGGGGCTGTTGAGCATGCCTTGAGGAAGCATACGCCATTGATAACGGCTAGTGGGTTTTTGCATATTAATTTCAGGAACTGAAAAGGCAAATAATAATATATCCTCTGGATGTAACGGAATGCAAAAAAAAACAATCTTTTATGTCAATAACCATAAGATCAAAACTTTTTGGAATCAAATTGGGATTTGGCAAACCACATTGTAATGGTCCCATTGGTCGGATAACTGAATTCACGGCACATAGATCATGAAGGAAGCGCTATTTCCCGCTTTTCTTTTTTATTACAAAAACGGGGGTGTTATAGGGGCTCAGGGTTGGCTCAATATGGCATAAGGCAAGTTGTTCTTTTACCAATTCTTGGAGGGCGGCCACTTTTTCCGCAGTTAGGGGCCATTGGTCGACCCATACAGGGGTATCAGTTTTGAGAGTCAAACGCAGGGGGTTCACAACAGACATTACTCCAAGCTCAATTTTGCTCCGAGTTGGTGCATCAAATCTCTTCCCCACAAATTTATGTGGAGGGGGAGGACGACGGGTTTGATATGGGCAACCGTAGAGGTTTGCGATGAGGTGACAGAGAGCCAATCCTTACTGATTCGTGCAGCCTGCAATCCTCCCACCCCTCGGACTGATGGTGCCGTTTCCAGAAGGCCAATCGTCGGGCCAATCAGCAGTTCGAATTACTGAGACATCTGCGCCGGTATCTAAAATACCAGAAAAACAGCGGTCCTTAATATTAAATTCCATCGAGGGGCGGGAGTCTTTCATAGTTTTTGTTATTGCCAAGACATCATTTTGCACCCTATGAGAGGGTTCTTCACCCTCAGGTGGCAGGAGCACCAATTTGGCAATGACGTCCCCTTTTTTGATCGAAATGGGCAAGTTTGGGACAAATTCCAATTTAAGGGAAGTTAGTTCTATACATGTCAAAAGAGAAGGCTGAAGAGAGGCACCCCGGAGCGTAAATGACTCATGTGGCAGCAAAACAGCAGAAATGGGCAGGGAAAGGGGCTGGGCCAGGGAGGCAGGAATAAAGTAGGAGGTGTTGAGGAAATCAGCGTCAAGTGACATGTCAGCAGCAAGAACAACAGAAGCCGGAAAAGAAGCAGGAAATGGCACCCACTGTGCAGCCTTTTGGGTGGGGCTGACTACAAGCCCCGAATTTAGTTTCCCGAGGGGGAGGATGGAGATTGGTCAACAACAGAACGACACTGATTCGCCCAGTGATAACCTTTCTTACACTTTGGGCAAACAGTTTTTGGCTTCACACCAGGGTTACTTTTTTGGCATGAAGCTCCCCCCCACCCCGGAGCCCGACACTGAGCCTTGAAATGTCCCAGTTTTCCACAGTTAAAACAGTTGCCAGAGGGGCGGCTGCCTTGCTGCAAGGCAGCAGCCAGGGTTTCCATAGAATAGGCGCTAGTTCCTACAATACGACAGGCTTTAAGAAAATCAGCAAGCGTAGCACCGGGTCGTGCCGCCCAAGGCTGCAAAATGCGGCGGCAATCAGCATTAGCGTTTTCCACTGCCAGCTTTAGCATAAGTTCTTGCTGTGCAGCCTGATTAGCAATTTGTCTCTCGACAGCCTTTTGAAGGTCGTCGACAAAGTCCGAATAGGGTTGATTTGGCCCTTGGTGAATCTTAGAAAAGGAGGCAATAGGGATTCCACTGGAATCATCAGTTTTATCCAGTGCCCTTAATGCAGCCAAGCTCACGAGAGGGAATGCTGCATGGGGGAGCTGTAATTGAGCCTGAACGCTCGCGAAAGCATTGTGGCTGGAAATATGATCAGGAGTAATGGCGGGAGTGGCGGCCAGTTGTATAATGCTTTGGGCTTCCCTGTGAAAATCAGACGCCCACATGACATATTGTGGACCTGTGAGGAGCATTCTCAATATGTCCTTCCAATCCTGGGGAGTCATAATAAAGGATGCTGCAAGAGCATTAAAAAGCCCTTTAACGTATGGTGCTTGAATGCCATAAGTGGCCACAGCTGTTTTTAAATCTCTGATAGTCTTTAGTGGCAAAGATTCATAATACGGGATGGGGGGCCCCGCAGCATTTTGCACAAACGACACAGGAAAAGCAGAGCACTGTGCGAGTTTCTCGGGATCAAGGAGACTTTGACTCCGAGCCTGTGCTATAGCAGTAGCAACCACCCCCATGGTGGAGTTGGGAGGGGGAGCAGCGAGCTCGGGGGATGCAGGAGGGGCAGTAGCCTCGGGGGGGGGGAGACTGGAGTAACAGAAAAGGCAGCCTTATCCCCCGGAGCAGCCCCCTGTTGATATGGCGGTGGCTGTGGGACAATTGAAGGAGACTCATGCAGGTTTTTGTCATGTTGTATCAGAGCCTCCATAACCGCCTGCCAGGCAGAAAGAATTGTTGCAGGGGCTCTCAGACTTTCGTGGAAATAAATGCCCAATTTTCTCCATGTAGTCACCTTAAGCGAGCTCTCTCCAGATAAGCTGGACAATGCTTATGCCATTAAACTGGCAAGGTCAGATTTAGTAAGGGCCGGGGTGGATTTTCTATTAAATTTAGGCTTGGTTAGCTCTCTAAGTTCTTGCAGGTGCGCCACCTGCGCCTTAGAGAACCCTACTCCCATACTCACAAGGGGATTGCCTCTTGCTTCGGACGGAATCGTGTGCACAAGCCTCTTCCAGGCGATGAGTAGAGGAGGTCCAAGGACGTACAACCGCTGAGGTTATCATGTCGGAGTCATCAGTTGTAGTTTCTGGTGGGCTGCCCATGAGGGGTCCAAATGAGGAAAGACACACAAGTCAGCTTTCTCGGAATGAGAGCCCAGAGCTCACTCCGGGACCCCCTTTTATTAACAAAAGGTGGGAGGATACAGAAGGCAACAAAGGAATTCAAGCAATGCATATAGATATGATAACTTTCTATACGTGCGCGGTTCTCACTGGCTGGGCAACTGTTGCTGGGGTAAATCTTTTATCTTCCCTCTTTGTTCTGTGTATGTGTTACAGTCACGCAGCGGCCTGCACATACACAAGACAGTACAGAAAGTTCCAACAACTAGAGATTTCACAAAATTGAATATTATTTAAGATTGATGAAGCTCCCCCCTTAGTTTTATTGAATTGTGATCTGAAATAAACTGCCTTAGGTATCATGAAATTAAAAATCAAACATTCTACTATTAATTAAATTCCTAATATGCCAAAACTATGAAAATGCCTCTGAGCTATCTCATCTACTTCATGAAATAAATATAATGTTTTTTCTTCTTCTCTCTCCTTATGGATTTCTTTTAAAAACCCATTTATCCTCTCTTTAACTCCTCTTTTAATTTTATTTATACTTTACATGAATTGACAAACATGGGAAAGAAAACTAGTTCAGTGTTAATATCACCTACTCAAGGAATAATGTATTTCACTGGACTTATCCTTCATACCTTACATTTATATCAGCATTTGTTCTGGATTCCTCAGATTTGTATGCATGGAAGTCTATCCAGAGCTAAGTCTATTTATTTATTAGAAACATTTCTAGGCTCTCTTTAAGAGCAGTTTTACCCATAGAACATAATGAATAAGACATAATGAAACCAACATTAAAACCAACGTAGCACTAAAACTGAAAACATCCATACAAAGTAGAAAAATCAACGATTCTATTTTGTTCCAGGAGCAAACCACCCTTGATGAATGGGAAAACATGATAAATAAATTATTCCTTTGAGAATTCCTAAAAGTTGACCTATGTAAGTTGATCTTGGATTCCAGGGCATTGCTAAAGTGTTGGAATTCAAAAGAAAAATAATAATGAGACTTATCTAGGTAGGCTATGCAATAACCATTTTCCCAATGGTTAGTTTCACCAGGTTTTAAAACCCATGTCACTTGGATCTAAGACCATATTTGATCTCTAACCTGGTTTGTAGTGGTGAAGTTCTCCAGTTTTGATGTATTATTTTATTTGTTTTCATCACCATCTCTCCACATTATAACCAGTGATGAGTATCGCTCCCCTGTGTGAATTGGATACCTTCATAATATTCTCCCCTTCTGTGTCTCATTTCCAATTTAGGGACTTAGCATTCATCCGCCTTGCCTATCAGTTGATTTTCATGTGAAAGCTGTTCTCTCTTTGCCCTTGATTCATGCCCAACAGAAAAAGAAATCTCAGTAAACCAAATGGCTACCCTGTTGCTTAAGAAACTAAAATTTACTGAAGGCTCAGATGCTCCTAATCCCCCCAAGCAGAAGAACGGGAGGGAAATGATTGCTTCAATTAATTATAAATGTTTTAATTTAAATATCTAATGTAGACGATAGTCAGATATCAAACCCCAAATGGCCAGAGTATTTTATGAGTCCTGAAGGATCACTAACTGCTTATTCTCCATGCTCCTGCGATAACACAGAGTTTCTGCTCATCTGCAATCCTAAGTAGAAGCCAAGGAAATGTTTGAAAGGGACAGGAAATGGTGAGGGAGCTGTCTTTTCTTTTGCATAAGCAAGCTAGGATACATGCCAAGCATTTCATTTTCTGGCTGAGAATTGCTTCCATTTGCAGACAGGCTTTGGAGAAAAAAACAGGAGAGATGCACACAGTAAGTCATAATTTTCAAAGTGCACCCTGGGAGTTTTCCTGAAGTATATTGAAGACTTCTCCAAGAGACACCTTTCCCCATGAATGAGGACTGCCCCCATGCATCATCAGTTATCTACCATTATCCCAACTTGCTCGCAATTGGCCAGCCCCAACATCACTCATGCCAGAGGCATCTATGGGGCCTAGGCAGGGCTGGTAGAATCCATTGACCCTCCCTCCCTTTCATTATCTCCTTCCTTCCTTTTTTTCCCTTTTCTTCTTTTTCCTTTGCTCTTCATTCTCCTTTCTTCTTCCTTCCCCTCTTTCCTTCTTTTTTTTTGTCTTTCCTCTTTCCCTTTCTCCTTTCCTGTCACCTCTTGGATGCTCAAATGCAAGAGGAAACATTTCTTGATGCCTCCTTGATGCCTTTCTTTCTTGTGTTAGTAGTCTGTTTTGCAAGCAATCTGCCAGCAAAACAGAGCTCAGGAGGCTGCACGCAGCCCTCCTGGGCTCCATTTTCAGCTGTAATGGCCTCCTGCAGCCCTCTGTCAGTGAAAACAGAGCTAAGGAGGGCCACACGTAGCCCTCACAGGTTCCATTTTTGGTGGCAACAGCCTCCTGCAACTCTCTGACAGTGAAAATGGAGCTTGGGAGGGCCACACATAGCCCTCACAGGCTCCATTTTTGGTGGCAGTGGCCCCTTGGCCGATCCTTTGCTGTTTCCAGGGTGGCCTCATAGGCCAGATCTAAGCACCCCATGGCCGGATCCTGCCTATGGGCTTTGACTTTTACACTCCTGTAGTAGACTGACCACTTTCAGCACCTTAGGCCCAGCAGAGCAGCCCACACCCATTTGCACTATTCTGGTGACTCTGAGAGCACAAATAAACCTCCAAGTAGCCTCAACAACTCACAGAATGTTAACAACCAGATAACTCAAACGAATAGAAATCCTTCTATCCTCCACCATTCAGTCAGAACTGAAGAAGCTTCTTAGATAAGAAGAAAAACATCAAGAGAAAAAACAAAAACAAAGTCTAATTATCTTTTGACAAAGCATCTTTGGGACATGATCTGGATTAGGGGTTGCCAATCTTTTGGACCTCAGGGACCACCAAACTCATACTTTTAAATCCCGAGGAACACTAATATGTTTTCTTTAAAAAAGCTAATATATTTAATATAAAAAAAAATATGTTAAATATAAATATAAATTTAATAACACACACACACACTTATTTAATTATAACAAAAACGTAAATGCTTAATGATAACAAAATAAAACGTTCCAGGCTGGAAGCCTCCCCCCACCTGATACCTCCAAAGAGACAGAAGAGCGTGTGGTGTGTATGTGTCTGAGCCGAGGGGCCTCGGGGCAACTATCACTGGGAGAAGCAGAGGCAGAAAGGGGGCTTTGCTCTCCTTGGGAGGCAGCGCCCTCGGCCGCCACTCCAGAGGCTTCTCAGCAGGCATCTGCCTACAGAAGGACTGCCACCCTCAGTGATTAATTGGGGGGAGGGGATGGGGAGAAAGTGGGAGCTCCTTTCAGATCCCAGGTGGAGGATTGAGAGAGTTCAGATCTGCAGCCGAGGAAAAGCTGGGTGGGGGGGGGGGCTCTTCCAGTGTCACCTGGAGACAGGCAAGGAAAGGTGTCCCTGGGGGCAATTCGGCTGACGGTTTGCAACGCCAGGTCCGTTGTTAACAAAGCCCCCCTTATCTCTGATTTGATCACTGATGGGGGGCGGACCTGGTGGGTGTTACTGAGACCTGGCTGGGCCATGAAGGGGGTGTTCCCCTGGTAGAGATGTGCCCAACTGGGTTTCGGGTTTTCCATCAGCCGAGGGCCCAGGGGAGGGGTAGGGAGTTGCAGTAATTATTAAGGAAGATCTCCTAGGGAGTCCACTGTTCCTCAGACGACCGGATGTGAATCCCTTTTTGTGAAATGTGGTTCCAGGGTTCAGATGGGCCTATTGATCACATACCTGGCTCCCTGCTATGTGACTTCGGCCCTGCCTGAGCTACTCGAGATTATAGCCAGCTTGGCAGTTGAGACCCCCAGGCTTATGGTCATGGGGGATTTCAACTTGCCTTCAGCTGGTGATACCTCGGGGATAGCCCAGGAGTTCTTGGCTCCCATGACAGCCTTGGGCCTGACCCAGTTAATTAGGGACTCCACTCACATTGGGGGTCACATCTTGGACTTGATTTTTGTCTCTGGACAGTGGCAGGATGATCTAAGTGTAGGGGACATAGTTGCTGAGCCCCAGTCATGGTCTGATCATTTTCTCCTTAGGCTCAATTTCTATACTGCACCCCCTCATCGCAGGGAGGCAGAGCTGATACGATGGTTCCGCCTCAGGCACCTGATGGACCCGGATAGGTTCCTGACAGAGCTTGGGCCATTTCCTGGCATTTGGACACACGACCCGGTTGAGGACCTGGTCGCCACCAGGCATAGGGTGGCGGCTGGTGCCCTTGATTGGGTTGTGCCCTTGCGGCCTCTGACCGATGCCGATCCCAATTGGCTCCCTGGAGCTGAGGGAGATGAAGCATTGGAAAAGACGCCTAGAGAGTGGTTGGAGGACCACCCGCTCCAGATCTGACCGAACACTATTGCGGTCCTATATTAGGACCTGTTTAGTGGCGATAGAGGCGGCGAAGCGTTCTCACTTCTCCGCCCTTATTGCATCCGCGGGGAATCACCCAGCCACCCTTTTTAGGGTGACCTACTCCCTCCTAGAGGTGGGAGCGCGGGATGAACCTCTACAAGGGCGGGCTGAGGATTTTTTGAATTTTCTCCAGGACAAAATCACTCAGATCCGGGATGGGTTGGATTCTGACTGGGCAACTCCGGACGGGGGGGCAGGGGTGGAGTTCGGTGAGGTTATCTGGGGAGAGTTTGATCCTGTGACCCTCGAGGATGTGGACAGGATGCTGGGTGGGCTTAATGCCACTACATGTTTATTGGATCCGTGTCCCTCCTGGCTGGTTTTGGCCGCCCAGGAGGTGTCACGTGGTTGGTTCCAGGGTATTATAAATGCTTCCTTGAGTGAGGGGTTCTTACCTCCTGCCTGGAAAGAGGCGGTGGTGAGACCCCTCCTCAAGAAACCGTCCCTGGATCCGACCTTATTGTCTAATTATCATCCGGTCTCTATCAACCTTCCTTTATGGCGAAGGCTGTTGAGAGTGTGGTGGCACAACAGCTCCCCCGGCACCTGGAGGAATCATTCTATTTGGATCCACGCCAATCAGGCTTCAGGCCCGGGCACAGCATGGAAACAGCATTGGTCATGTTAGTTGATGATCTCTGGAGGGCCCGTGACAGTGGGTTTTCCTCTGTCCTGGTCCTATTAGATCTCTCAGCAGCTTTTGATACTGTCGACCACAATATCTTATTGCGGTGGCTGGGGGAGTTGGGAGTGGGAGGCACCGTGTTATGGTGTTTCTCCTCCTTCCTCTCCGACCGCTTGCAATTTGTGTTGGCAGGGGGCCAGAGATCAACTTCGAGGCCCCTGATTTGTGGGGTACCTCAGGGGTCGGTGCTCTCACCCCTCCTGTTCAACATTTATGTGAAGCCACTGGGTGAGATCATCCGTGGCTTTGGGGTAGAATTCCATCAGTACGCTGATGACACTCAATTGTACTTTTCTACCCCGGGCCACCCTAATGAAGCCGTGGAAGTGATAACCCAGTGCCTGGAGGCTGTGCGGAGTTGGATGGGGCAAAACAGGCTTCAGCTCAATCCGGCCAAGACCAAGTGGCTGTGCTTTCCGGCACCCCGATACAGCCAGCTTACTCCTTCGCTGGCCATGGGGGGGGGGGGCGAAATTCTGGCCCCCACGGAGAGGGCACGCAATTTGGGTGTCCTCCTGGATGTACGGCTGTCGTTAGAAGATCATATAGCGGCCATCGCCAGGGGGGCTTTTTGTCAGATCCGTAGGATCTACCAGTTGCGGTCATTTCTGGATCGGGATGCACTTCGCATGGTCACATCCACCCTCGTCATCTCCCGTCTGGATTATGCCAATGCTCTCTACATGGGGCTCCCCTTGAAGAGCACCCGGAGACTTCAGCTGGTGCAAAATGCGGCCGCGCGGGTGGTTTTGGGGGCTCCTCTGAGCTCCCATGTTACACCACTTTTGTGCGAGCTGCATTGGCTCCCTGTGGCCTTCCGGGTGTGATTCAAGGTGTTGGTGATCATCTTTAAAGCGCTCCATGGCTTGGGACCTGAGTATTTACGGGACCGCCTGCTGCCACCGTCAGTCTCTCGCTGACCAGTGCACTCTCATAGAGCGGGCCTCCTTGGGGTGCCGTCGGCTGGACGGCTGGTGACCCCGAGGGTTTGGGCCTTCTCTTTGGAAGCTCCCTCCCTCTGGAACGAATTGCCCCCGGAGATGAGGACTGTCCCCCACCTATTGACCTTCTGGCATGCACTAAAAACCTACCTATTCCAACTAGCTGATCTGGCCTTATGTGTAATGATTTTAAATTCGGTTTTTAAATGGTTTTTAATCTTTCTTAATTCCCTACTTTTAATTCTTAATGCCAATCTATTTAATCCTTTTAATTTATTTTAAATTATTGTATTTGTATTTATATGTTTTTATCTGGCTGTGCACCACCCCGAGTCCTTAGGGAGAGGGGGCAGTATACAAATTTGAATATAAATAAATAAAAATAAAAATAAATTCATTCGCTTTAGCACTTCGCTGCCAAACCCAGCCACAGCCAGTGATTATTTAGGGGTGGGGGAGGGGAGAGAGATAGCATCTCTCACATTACCTGGAGGCGAAAATAAGCTCAATCTTTCACTGAGACCTACAAAATGCCAATCTAACATGTTCCAGGAATTCTCTGAAATCACCAAACACTCCCACTCACGGTTCTCATATCCCCCAGCTCTTTGAGGGATCCCGGAGTCAGGTCCCTGAGATGCACGTGCCAACCAGCTCCCACATGGTGGGCGGCGGTGGCAACAACAGTCCCCTCTCCCAGTGCCCACTGTTAGCTCTCCCCATTAGTTCTCTAGTTTTGAATTGCTCCCACTTCTCTCTCTTTCCTTCCACCTTCCCCCCCTGGGGAAGCCAAGGATAGGGAAATGGAGCTGTGAGCAGCTCTTGGCTCCTCCAACCCTCATTGCCTCTCCCAACATCAAAGCCTTGGAGATGCAGGCAGAGCTGCCGCAGTGGTAGCACCCTGAGTTGCTTACTTCTCCACTACTGCCTCCTCCCCCTCCAGCACCTCCTTCTCTGGGTAGGGCGATTCTTAACTAACTGAGCATGCTAAGGCAACTCAGGGTGCTACCACTGTGGTGGCTTTGCTGCATCTTTGAGGCTTTGATGTTGGGAGAGGCAGCAAGGGCTGGAGGAGCTGAGAGCTGTGCATGGCTCCGTATCCCTTTCCTTGCCTGCCTGCATGTGGCATGGGTGGGAGGGAGAAGGAAAGGGAGAGAGGGGGAAGCAATTCAAAACTAGAGAACTAATGGGGAGAGCTAAGAGTGGGAGCTGGTGGAGGGGACTGTTGTTGCCACCGCCCACCGTGTGTAGGAGCTGATTGTCACGTGCATCTCAGGAACCTGACTCCAGGGTCTCTCGAAGAGCTGGGAGGCACGAGAACTGCGCAACCCAGATTAATTGCTTTCGGGGACCATTTCTTCTGTGGCTCACCAAAAATTTTCTACAGCCCACCAGTTGGTGACCGCTGCTCTGGGTCAGCTGGGCCTCCTGCAGTGAGGCAGCTTTTGCGGCTTATCGGCCCTTCTGATCAGTGGCAGCGAGGGGCCTGTCAGGTGGCCCTACTGCAGTGATGCAGCTTTAGAGCTTCAGTGCTTATCAGCTATTCTGATCAACAGTGCTCCACTTCTCTCTCGGCAGACTCTCTATATGGATCGGTATTCCTGTGCAGCCCCAATCAGCTGTTTTTTGGGTGATGCAGCCTGAGGAGATCCATGCTATCTTGTTCCAGGCAATCTCACCTTCATTGCCAGTTGTTGAATTGTGGGAAAGAAGGAGCCAGAGACAGGGATCCTCAATACAACTTCACTGGCAAGTAATCAACTCCAACCGCAACACAACGAATGCTAACAGCTGGTGGGCTCCCTTATATAGTGATTGCCTGCCATGCCATTAGCCAATTATATTATTGCATTTTCCCGTGCTACTAGCAACGGGTTATTGTGTGTCTGCGGCTGCACGGACACACTTTTGATCTTCTCTTCTTTCCCGAAGCAGCTTTCAGATTCTCTCTTTTCTTTCTCATTTTTCTCTCTATATGCTCTCATTTTCTGGTGCATTTAAAAGAGCAAGAGATAGAGAGAGAAATGTCTACCAATCAAAAGAGATAGGTTGCTTTATAAACCTATTAACACACTTGGATTCTTAAAGAAAGTCTATACAAAATTGCTCCAGCACAGGATTAGGTCACCAGAAAGAATTAAACCTCTCTTGCTGCTAGCCAACATTTGTGCTAAGCATTTTATCCCGGGTAGAAATTTCAAGAGGATTAAGCCACTAAATCATTTTTTTGCCATGGTCTTCAGTTTTGGATTTACAAGGCATTCTCATCTTTAGCAGACAGAAATCCTGACTGTAATAGGTTTTATTTGATACTTCTTCTGGGAATAAAATTAGAGGTTCTTTTTTTTTAATTTTAAAAAAAGTTTATTAAATACAAAAGATTAAAATATACAAATATAAAGGTGAAAAATACAAAATTGTACAAATAAACATCACGACAGATTCTATAGTGCAACCAATCATGTTTTCCTCTAGTACAGTTTGATATTGATTTAAATATTCCATCTAAATTATTAAGTGGCAGGTTACTTTCTATCCCTTGTAAAATACCTATGTTAATGATATATATTACATATTAATCTATTCTTATTCCTGGATTACAACTATATAATTTTATAAATAAATCATTTATTTAGCTTAATCAAAACGAGAGAGGAATAAAAGCTCGTACTCTATGATTTCCTGTCCTTTAATATATATAGTATGTTAAAGGTAGTATATTTCTTAAAGTCCTTATTTCTTTTTATTTTATACATTGTTTTTGTTTACAATCTATCCACTCATACCATTTATCTCAGATCCGATAATATTCCATATCATCTTTCTCTTTTAATTTAAATGTAAGCCTTTCCATTTCGGCGCATTCATATATTTTCTAAATAACGAAATATATATTTATTTATTTTATTTATTTATTTAATTTAATTTATATACCACCCCCTCTCCCAAATTGGGACTCGGGGTGGTGTACAGCCCAAATAAAACAATACTATTACAAATAGAAAATTTAAAATAGATTTTAAAAGATTAAACTAATGACTGAAGTTAAAACTACAATAGGACTATAAAAGCAGGGTAAAAAGTTAAAAAATTAAAAACCATTCTAATATAGGCGGTAAATTAGGTGTTTTCCAGTAGTATATGCCAGTGAGATTTGTGCCACTGTTAAGATGTGAATAATCAGATATGTTACTTTAAGTGAATAATCCCCTTTAATTATACCTAGGAGAAACAATTCAGGTTTCCACTCCAATCCATCCTGGATTATTTCTTCTATCCATGTTTTAATCCTGATCCAGAATTTTTTTAACTTCGGGACATTTCCACCAGAGATGGAAGAAGGTACCATGGTTTCCCTTACATTTCCAACAGGTTGGGTTTGCTGTTGGATACATTTTTGTCAATCTAGAGGGTACCAGATGCCATCTATATAACATTTTATATAAATTTTCTTTATAGGATATGATTTTGTTAATGTGAATTCCTTTGCCAAATCTCTTCCCAATCATCTAGATCTATATTATGGCCAAAAAAATTTGCCCATGCTATCATTGTCCTTTCACAATTTCCTCGGCTATGTCATATTCTAATAGGCAATTGTATAATTTAGATATCATGTTTTTTTCTGTACCCATGAGTATTTTATACAATTGTGTATTTTTTTTATTTCTAATCCAAATGCTTTTAAATCCCTGTCATATCTCATTGCTACTTGGAGATAGGACCAATGGTCGATAATAGTCCTTGAGCTTCTAGTTCTTGGATCGATTTAAGTTTTCCTTCATTATCTAAAATTTGCTGGTATTTAAGCTTTTTACTAATATCCATTGTATTGGGATGAAACATTGCCTTCATTGTTGATAACCATGTCGGGATTTTAATATAATGATTTCTCCTAATACCTGACCAAATTTTTATCAAAAATTTATGCAAAGTGTGTCTATGAAATTATGTCTGACTTTTAGTGTTTGGGTTCCACAAGAAAGTGTGCCACCCTATTTGTAAATCGTGACCTAATGTTAAAACTCTTTTATTTTCCAATTTAATCCAATCCTTTATCCAAACTAGTGCTGTCACTCTATAATAGGTCTCCCAGGCAGGGAGTCCAAAGCCGCCTCTGCTTTTATTATCTTGTAAATAAGCCTTTTTGATTTTCTGCCAATTTGTTGTAGTATTTTTGTATAATTGTCTTCCTTCAAAGTTGAAGTTTTGGGTCTTAACCATATGCCTAGGTATTTGATCTTGTTAATAATTTGTAATCCCATTATTTCTTCTAATTCTTTTTGTCTGCTTTCTATTAATTTTTTAACTAACATTTTAATCTTTTTTTGTTGTTGTTAATTTTCAACTCTGCTAATTTGCCAAATTTATCTATTTCCCTTAATAATATTGGTCCTGTATCCATTGGATCTTCTATAATAAATGCCATATTGTTTGCAAATGCTTGTAATTTGTATTCTTGCCTTTTGACCCTTGTTCCTTTAATTTCTTTATTCAGTCTAATTCTATCCAATAGTGTTTCTAATATTGTTATGAAAAGCAGAGGTGACAATGGGCATCCCGCCTAACACTTTCTTTATCTCGAATGAACTAGTAAAATCACCATTTATCATTACTTTAGCCTTTTGTGTGGAATAGATTGAATTTAACATTTTTACTAAATTATCCCCAAATTCCATCAAATTAATTTGATGTTTCATAAAATCCCAACTAAGATTATCAAAAGCTTTTTGCACATCCAGGAAGACAACAGCAAGTTGACTTCCTGGATGGGTCTCATAATATTCTAATATATCAATTATGGTTCTCATGTTATATCTGATCTGTCTCACGGGGAGAAATCCATTTTGGTCAGGGTGAATCCTATCATTGAGTATTTTCTTCAATCTTTCTGCCATCACATTCATAAAAATTTTATAATCTGTATTCAAAAGTGATATTGGTCTGTAATTTTTTATTTGGTTGGCATCTGTACCCTCTTTAGGGATTAATATCCTATAGGTCTCCTTCTATGATTCCGGTATTCTCACCTCTAATAATACCTCATTGCAAATCTCCAGTAAAAATTTTCTAGTGGCTCTCCTATATCTTTATATACTTCTCCTGGAAGACCATCTGGACCTGGGGCTTTGTTACTTTTTTGTCTTTTAATTGCCTCCTTCAATTCACTTAGTGTTATCTCCCTATTTAGTATCTCCTTCTTGTCTTTCAGTAGCAAATATAACGTCCCTTCCTTCAAATATTCTTCTATTTTATTTGAGTCTACTGTATCTTGATTATATAAATTTTCAAACTACTCTCTTATAATTGTTTACTTTTTTTCCAAATCTGTTTCTAATATCCCAATGTTGTCTTCCAATTGGTATATGGTTCTTTTTTGCTTTTCTTTTTTCAGCTTGTAAGCTTGCCATCTCCCAGGTTTGTTTGCATACTCGAAATGGTTTGTTTTATATATTGCAATTTCTTAACTAAGTCTTTCTGGTCTAAAATATTCACTTTGCGTTTACATCATGCCAGATCATTTCTAATTTGTTCATCTCCTGGGATTTTTGTTAATCTACCTTCTAAACTTTTTATTCTGTTTATTAAAATATTTTGTTTCTTCCACCTTTCTTTATTTTTGTTAGCTATATAGGCTATCAATATTCCCCTTAGGTATGCCTTCATTGTGTCTCAGAGAATTTGCAATGAGGTATCTTGTTTCTTATTAAATTTAAAAAATACATCTAATTCTTCCCTAATTTTTTGGATGTACTCTTTTTCTTTTAATATTTGTGGATTGAGTGTCCACCTATTTTTTTTAGAAATTTGATCTTTCCAAATTGTCTGTAGAGGGTTATGGTCTGCCCAAATATTTGGTAATATCTCTATATTTTGAATATCCCTAAGTATATCACTATTCACCCATGTCATGTCCAGTCTTGACCAGGATTTATGTAGATTAGAGTAAAAAGAGAATTGAATTGTCCTCTGGTTCAATTTCCTCCAAGCATCTATTAGATCTAATTCTTCAGCCATGTCAAAAAAAAATTTGGGTAATATATTCCAGTTTTTTTGCTGTTTTTGGTCACTGGCATAATCCTGTTTATTGTTAGTAATTGCACTGTAGCCACCAATTATACAAATCTTAGAATTGGCTAGTTCTACTAGTTTCTCATATGTTTTACAAAACTCATTCTGATTTTTATTGGGGATGTATATCCCTACTAATAGAGTATTTTTATTTTGTATGACCACTCTACAGTTAGTATTCTCCCCATCGTATCATTGTAAATCAGTTTCAAACTTATTTCTTCTTTAATGTATAATACTACTCATTTCCTTTTTCCCTCTGCTAAAATTAGAGGTTCTAATTAGCCAAGAGTTTTCCTCTCAACTTGGTAATCAGTATAACCTCTGATTGATCCATCTCCTGGACTAGAGATCTGTGAAAATGTCAGCTTCTTTTCTGTTGTATAAAAAGTTGACCCAATCAGTAGATTTCATGAGTCAGATAAAAAACAAACATAGGAAATAAAAGACAAAGGAGAGTCTAAATATTGAAAAAACATGAAATAAATTTTATAAATGGTTATATAATAGAAGACAAGGTCGAAATACTAGTGAGGCAGGACATAAAGAAGAAACATATTAAATATTGACATGATTCTTCTAGATAGTGAAATGTGTGTATTAGTAAGAGGAAAGAACAGGAAAATGGAAAGTGTCAGACCATGGGTTCATCTGTTGGTCACTCAGATGTGTCAAGCAGGAATTTTCATTATAGGTAACTGCATATGTTTTGCTTGCAACAAACCACAAGTAAACTGCTGGAAACTTAGATGCTTTGGCAAGACACCTATGAAGATATTTAGCTACTTTAGCATAGTACAAGGGGCTGTATTTCAAGTAACCAGTGAATGTTGTACAAGTTATATTTCCGTGTTTTGCTGCTTCTGAAGAATATATATGTACACGTTGCTCTATAGGAGATTGTTCAGATGTTGCTTTGGCTATATTGCTCTGAACCTTTGCGCAAATAAAAGCAACTTCTTTTGATTCCAAGGTCTGATCTTATCATTTTCTGCAACACTAGTAGTTATGATTAGTTCAATTAGTTATTAATATTTTAATGAGATTATAAATGATGAAGTAAAATATATTTAGGTATAACAAGGATAAGTTGGATGTGTTGTGTTGTATTTGCATAATTAAAATTAAAAATAAATTAAAAAAAAATAGGAACTCTTTATATTTACTTCTTTGGAATACAGTAGGAAGGAAAACAATTAGCTTAACCAGCCTTAAATAAAGTGGAAATATTGAGGTCTACCTAGATTCATGAATTATTTTTTGAAATAAAGATATACAGCAGGTTCATCTCTAGTTGAATTATTGAATTAGTTTCTACATCAAGTCACAAAAAAGGGAGCACAGGGACCCTGATAAGCATTAAAAGGTTATTTATAGGCCCTTGTTCCATCACCTGTTTCTTTCTAGGGCAAGTGTTAAAGTGTCATTCCTGGGTTCTCTTTTGCTAGGTGTAGTCCAAAATATAAGCCCTTTTTGGTGAGGTAAATTGGTATCTTACTCCTTCTTGAACCTTAAAGCATATGTCTTCATGTGTCTGAAGACCTCTCCTCCCTCCAATTTAAAGCACTGACCACAGTCACTTTTAAATCTCAACAAGGCATGAGAAGTCCTCCAGGCTTTCACTGTGTGTTCTCCACTTTAAAGCAAGTCATTAGTAAAATTTAGGAGGAATTTAGGAGGAAATATCCCAATACCATTACTCAAGGTGGATCTAATGCGTTGGATTATTATTATTTTTTAACCTATGCTGAACTTCTGAGACCCACACTTCTGCTTTAGCTCAGTGACAAAGAATAGGATTTGCATATAAAAAATGTCCAAGTACAATTCTGGGTGAGATCAAGAAAAATGTCTGATTGCATCCTATCCTACCCAACCCAGGTCCATCTAAACCTTTAAAACTCCTCCTGGGTGAGACAACTAACAGCCAGCTTGGGTGGATAAGGTCTCTGTGGTATCTAGGGAGAACGTATACACCCAAAAAGCCATCTGCCAAGTAGAATACGTCAAGAGCAGCAGCATACTCAACATTGGATTCCCTCTTTTGGATCCATTCACTCCAAACATAATGCTACTTGGGAACAGGCAAGCCAAAGACATAAGGCGAGGCAGGGCAACAATGTCAGATTGAAGGCTGGGATTGATAGGGCAGGTGTTCATGCTAAAGTTAACAGTATGCATTTTGACCAACTTTACAGTGAAAGATGATGTTTATGTCAAATAATGTTATCAATAGGATGAGTTTAAATCCATACATGGTCACTAACTCTGATGGCTTTGTGGAGTTTGATGAGTCTGAAAAGAATAGGGCAGCTTTGTGCCTAAATTTGCCAATTTTGAAACTGGAGAGTTGGTCTTGTTGGATATGAACAGATATGGTTTAAAATCAGAGAACTCTATTGTGCAAGAATGGAGAATAAAAAATGAGCATTACAATGTTCTGGATCTCTATACTCCTTGTAACTTGCTCAAAATTAACTGCTATCTCTCAGTTGAAACTACTAGAAATTGCTTCTCATGTGTCACTAGCAAGGAAAGAATTATTTTGTTCCTTTATCACTGTAAGCATCATTTTTTAAAATGATTGTATCATATACAATATCTATCAAGTAAACCTATTAAATATTATCATTTAATATTAATATTCCTATTTTAATATTAATATTAATAAATAATAATAGAGCTGTGGTGGCACAGTGGTTAGAATGCAATATTGTGGGCTAACTCTGTCCACTGCCAGGAGTTTTATCGTGATCAGTGGAAAGTTGACTCAGCCTTTCATCCTTCCAAGGTCGGTAAAATGAGGATCTATTGCTAGCTATTGATAGTGCTATTACCAGTACTATCTATATTATTATTGTTAAGATCAGGGGTGGGATTCTACAGGTTCGCACCTATTCGGTAGAACCGGTTGTTATCATTCTAAGCAGTTCGGAGAACCGGTTGTTAGAAGAAATTACTCTTCTAACAACCGGAAGAAATAAAAGAAATAATCCTGTAAGGAAGGCAGGAAGGAAACATTCTGGTGTTGCTTATAGAAACTGCCTCTCCATTAACTCTTATTACATTCTTGGCAGGACTAGACTTCCTGTCTCTGGAACATTTTTCCTCCTTTGCTGGTACTTTGCTTGTGTGGAATGACCATTCAAAATTACAATGGCATTGAAAAAAGTGACTTATAACTGTTTTTCACATTACGACCGTTGCAGCATCCCCACAGACACGAGAGGCCAGGCGAGGAGATGTGTGCCTCAATGTGAGTGATGTTGAGTTGGCCACGCCCAGCCAGTCACATGACCACCAAGCCATGCCCATCAACTAAGCCATGCCCACAGAACCGGTTGTTAAAAAATTTGAATCCCACACCTGGTTAAGATTCATTGCACAGTCAGCCAGATATTCAAACTGGATTTGGCACTTTTATCCACCTATCAAGTCCTTCCGAAGAACCTGGGATAAGTTGATATTGATGTTTGATAATGTTAGAGGTATTAGTGTGGGATGTAAGATGTTCCCATTAAAATTGCCTTTTACAATTGACTGAGGGTAAATGTGTCAATGCCAATGATTTTCAAGTAGTATGTTATTAATAGTACTATCTATATTAATGTACATTATGACTAGTAAGTAAACATTCAACTGAGTTATCAGCATTTTTCTTTTCACTATCTTCCAAGAAAAATCACATCCTAAAGGAATAAAAACTGGTAAGGGATGTCCTTGTCCCAGGAATGTTCTCATCTTGATCCTGGTATCTTTTGCAGGACACAAAGTTCCTGCCAAGATTCAGCTGAATCTCTTACACTGCAATTGCTCTGAAGGCATTACCTGCACTCTGGTTCATCCAACTTGGCAGACATCTACTCCCTATAAAATCAGCAAATTGTAAAAAGCAAATTGTGGCACATCCCTAATGCCAAAGTGGACACCATAATGGCACTTTCAAGAGACAACCTGCATTTTCCACTCCATTGGCTCCTCCCACAGATGAGATTTGCCAACAATTTCAGACAAAACTGTCAAACGGAGTGGGGGGGATATAAAATGGTCTCTGCATGAACACAGATCTAATTGCAAACAGGAAGGTAGTGCATTCATGTGCCAGCCAACTGGTTGGGTTATTAGCAATTTGTTTCACTACTATAGCAAATTAAAGGGAGAAAAAAGTCACAGGTTGAGTTAGGTCCAGCTCCCTGCTTAGACTAGTAATAGGGGTAACTATCAAGAAGATCTTTGAGTTATGAAAAATGAAAAATGAAGAATGTGTCTTTTTCTCCAGCTGCAGGATGTAACCCATTTATTTAATGGTGAGGGTCTAAATCAGCAGTCACCAACCGGTGGTCCGCGGCCTACTGGTGGTCCATGAGAAAATTTGGGTGGTCCGCTTTTAAGCATAGCTGAACCTCCCTTAGGACTGAAGGTTATATTATTCAGATGCAGACTCAGATAGTCAATGGCAGAAACACAGATCTATCTAAGTGAATCTGTGATTCTGTGAGCAACTCAACCTGCCTGCCTGCTTTGCCTGATTTTGGGTAAAAGTTGCTCTTCTTTTTATAAAACATTCAATATTTACATACATGGTGTGTTGTGAATTAATTTTGTGAGTTTGCTTGCAAGCAAATTTTATGTGACAGACTCAGCTAGCCGATGGCAGATAGAACTCTGAATGAATCTGTGATTCTGTGAGCAATTCAATCTGCCTGCCTGCTCTGCCTGATTTTGGGTAAAAGTTGCTCTTTTTAAAAAAATAAAAAATTCAATATTTACATATGTGGTGTGGTGTGACTTAATTTTGTGAGTTTGCTTGCAAGCAAATTTTATGTGACAGACTCAGCTAGCTGATCTCACAGATCTCTGAATGAATCTGTGATTCTGTAAGCAACTCAATCTGTCTGCCTGCTTTGCCTGATTTGGGGTAAAATTTGGGCTCTTTTTTATAAAAAAAATCAATATTTATATAAATATTTATAATATTTACATACAAGCCATGCCCAGCCAGTCACATGACCACCAAGACACATCCACAAATTAGGCCATGCCCAAGAACCAGTTGAGAAATTTGAATCCCACCCCTGCCTATGTGTGTGTGTGCCTGTGTCTCTGTGTGGACAACCTGTGGTCTAGATAGTTAAAACTAACTAGAACAGAGCCTATTGATCACTGATGTCCAGGAGCCCATAGCTACACTGGAAATTACAACTGAAGCTGAACAAAGACCTCCTGACCATGGTGCTCATTTCCAATCAGAATTTTGTGTTGCTATGATATGTGACAATGACTTTGGGAAATAGAGGGAAGAGATGTTGTCTAGAAAAAGATCAGTTTAAAAAGGGAGGAACCCACAGGTAAATAACAAGCAAAGAATGAAAGGAACTAATCAGATGGTAAAAAGAGATGATGGGAGATTTGTACTTTTGAACCTGTAAGATTCTGTTAATTTAGCCTTACAATAAAGTAGAATTAGCTCATCTTGTCATGTTGCCTGTCATGTCCCTTCCTAAACTAATCAAGGAGAGAATCAACTTAGAACTAAGCAGAAATTTTCTGACAGAACAATTAATCTGTGGAACAACTTGCCTCCAGAAGTTGTGAATGCTCCAACACTGGAAGTTTTTAAAAGGAGATTGGATAACCATTTGTCTGAAATGCTATACGGTTTCCTGATTGTGCAGGTGGTTGGACTAGAAGGTCCTTACCAACTCTGTTATTCTATTTCTATTGATCCAGGAGGCTCACAGTTTCCAACAAGGTAGCTCCAGGAGTGGGTTTCTACCGGTTCTGTCCACCTCTGTAGAACCAGTAGCTCTGAAGAGCAGCAGACATAGAACCGGTTCTATGTCTGCTGATGTTTTTGCCCACCCACCCACCTGGGCTCTTACTTGATCTTTATTTCCTGATTTTTCAACTTCAGCTGCTGAATGAGGCACAGCTGCAGTTAAAAAAGCAGAAAAAGAGGGCTGTTTCAAAGGCCGCTTCTCTGCACGCAGCGTGCGAATGACGATTTACAGGCACATGCTCTCCCAGTGTGCAGGGAAGCACATCATCAATCACCGACCCTCGTAAATCCCGAACCGGTAGTTAACCCTGTCATATCCCACTCCTGGATAGCTCCCATACCCAGGTAGATGAGCGGGTAGAAGTGAGGATTGTTGGTCATGCTTCTTCTGAAAGCTAGTCCAATGCTTCCAATCATGTCTCCTTCCATTCACTGTGGCTATTTGTTCTCTGCTACAATTAAGAGCCACAGACCTCCCTAACCATCTTAGTTTCAGCCACACAGCTTCTAACATTGCCTGCAATTTTTAAGTAGTGAACTGTAATACAATATCCCTGGATGCTTGGGACCACAATGCTGTGGTTCGCTGGCTTATGCAGACAGCAGTGGAATCGGACAGTGAGGAAGAATGGGGACCAGTCAGGGAGTCTGGAGAGGACCCAGATGAGGTCCTGCGTCCAATGCAGAGATAGGGCCAGGACCATCTGGGAGTGGGGTACTGGCTTCAAAGCCTCCAGAGTCTGGCAGCAACGAAGCCAAGAAACAAGGGGAGCTTGTTCCCAAAGTGCGTGTGCATACAGCTGCTAGAAGGCAAGAGCACTGAGACAAAAGGGGTGACTCGGAAGTAAGGCTTGGGGGTGATTGCCCTTCCCATAAGGTATAAAGGACAGGCAAAGATGACGAAACCTTTGTAGGAAGCAAAGTTGTTCGTTCTGTTCGGATTAATCCTTGAAGCTCTTTGTGGACTTTGTACTTTGGTTGGCTTTTTATAATTCATTTGGCACTCTAGTTGTTGGCTGCAATTCAAAGGAAAGAAACAGGGGTGCTTATCTCGACTGTTTGGGACTCATTACTGGCTGGGAATGAAAATAATTCCCAGCGTTGAAATAAAACAAGAGTTGTTTTAACTAAGAGTGTGCTTAATTATGGTCTCGGGAAGCCTTGGTCAGAACACACAATTCCTAGAAATCCCTTCTCTTGTCTTTGGCAACACAAATAAAGTTGATCAGGTACAAAACAGGTGAAGAGCCCCAAGTAGCTGATATTTCATGCACTATGGAGTAAGAGGGATTTTAGAGGCCACATTCTCCTGTTTCATAAATCCCTCTCCTGTCCAGCTTCACCTCTTTGTAAGGTCATCTGCCTTTCCAGTTGATCTTATAAGTACATGCTCTCTCTCCATTCACTACCATTTAAGAGGAAGTTCCTTGTAGACATGGTGGAAAATAAGTTGCCATGGTAGCAAAATACCCTGAAGAAAAGACATTGGATAACATCTGGGTGATGTTCTCTGTGGTTACATGAAAAGATTGAAGACTCAGCAGGTTTACATCAGAGTAGCATCTGAGGATTATCCTGATAAGGAAGAATCTGTTGAGAATTGATAGGGTCCCTCAGAAGAAATTGAGATTAATTCCTGCATCACTTAACTGCCACTTGCGCCATATGGAAAAGTTGATTCCTAGGGTTTATTATAACATAGAGATGGTTACCAGATTTGGTTTCTAAGCAACTGATACTGTCTTTGTATCCCTTATTTTCATTTTTTAAAATTTTTTGGCAATTTCACCAGCTTTTGCAACTTATAACATATTGCAGATCCTGAAAAGAATGCTTGTTTATTTTAACTTTGCTCTTCATCAGTGACACTCCTGCTGATAATCTCACTGAATATTACTGATACAGTACAAGCATTAAGAAAAGGGAAAAAGAAGACATGTGTTGATAACATTCTATCAACCAGGAAATAAAGCTGTGTTGTATCATTTCAGAAGGGAAGAGCATTCTTAGGCAATCCCTATCTAAGAGAAGTCTCAAGGAAGTCTTTGATGTGCTTATTCTGCAGGATTGTTTGAGAACAGAAACCACTCGTGCCATTTTGCATCTGCTGACGTGGTGAAAACTTTGCATCCAAACAATGCATTTCAGTGACACCTTCATAGAAAGGAAGAGTGTATACCATGGTTGTCAATCAGCTTCATCCTGAAGGTATTAAGCTTAAATTTGAAAGTAACCAGCATTTGTTGGCAAAATTTCCCCAGGTGATCCAGACTTCTAAAATGCCTTAGGTGAATGATGTAAGACAGTATCATCATCTCTTCAACGATGATCCTTTCACATGTGCTAAGGGACTCTTAGCTTTACAGTGTCAGTCCCAAAACCAAGAATGACACTTGCTGAATCTTCGAAGCTGAGCTCTTTAGTGTTTTCACATCTATAGGTTGTGAAAAATTGTGCCGGATTGAAGACTCTACTATCTGCATCTACAATATACTTTGTGAACTATTAGGGAGAAGTTGTCTTTACCCTTTTTCTCTCACACATGATATCTCAGCTAAGTTGTCTCTTACTCTTCTGGAATGCAGCCCCTTCCTCCTGGGAATCCATCTCCTCACTACATTCCATCACATCAGTCATGGACTGAAATGAATAATCCAGTACCTGGGAATGTAATAGACCAGTGGTCACCAACTGGTGGGACACAGAAGGAATGGCCCCCAAAAGCAATTAATTGGGGCGCACAGTTCTCACACCTCCCAGCTCTTCGAGGGACCCTGGAGTCAGGTCCCTGAGATGCACGCACCAACCAGCTCCCACACACGGTGGGTGGAGGCAACAACAGTCCTCTCCCCCAGCGCCCACTGTTAGCTCTCCCCATTAGTTCTCTAGTTTTGAATTGCTCCCGCCTCTCTCTCTTTCCTTCTCCCTCCCACCCATGCCCACGTGCAGGCAGGAAAGGAAAGGGAGACAGAGCCGTGCACAGCTCTCGGCTCCTCCAGCCCTCGCTGCCTCTCCCAACATCAAATCCTCAGAGATGCAGGCAAAGCCACCACAGCGGTAGCACCCTGAGTTGTCTTAGCATACTCAATTAGTTAAGAATTGCCCTACCCAGAGAAGGAGGTGCTGGAGGAGAAGGAGGCAGTAGTGGAGAAGTAAGCAACTCAGGGCATTCAGTTCATGGAAGAATTCGAATCCAGAGCCCTGGTAAATGCCACCCACAAATCCAAACTATGGTTAAGATACATTGATTACACTTTTGTTATTTGGCCCCATGGAAAAGAAAACCTAAACAATTTCCTAACACCTAAACAGCACACACCCCAAAATCAAATTCACCATGGAAACAGAAACAAACAAACAACTACCATTCCTAGATGTAATAATCTACAAAAAAACAGATGGCACACTAGGACACACCTTATACCAGAAGAAAACACACACCAACCGCTACCTCAACACTCAATCCCACCACCACCCAGCACAGATAAACTCCATGGCCAAAACACTAATTGCCAGAACCAAATGGCTGGCAGACAAGACACACATAAAGACTGAACTATGCACCCTGACTGACAGTACTGACAGCCAACAGCTTCCACAAAAGCAAAATCACAGGCCTGATCCACAAAACCACGCTAAGACATAATAGAGACCTAGAAGATGAACAGACCTATGGAACAGCTGTCCTGCCCTACATAAAAGGTACTACAGACAAAATCAGTAAGATACTTCACAGGCATCACATCAAGACTGCCTTCAAAACAGACAGAAAAATAGCATCCATCCTAAGAAACCCCAAAGATTGACCTGGAAAACCAAGGCGTATATGAAGGCCCCTGTGCATCATGCCCTGCCACATACACCAGACAGACCAATAAAAGAATAAGTACCCGCCTAGATGAACACAAAAATGCAGTAAAAAAGCTGGAACACACTTCCTCACTAGTCCAACACATGAAAGCATCGACTTTAATGGCACCAAAGCCCTAGCCACTACAGAAAATCCCAGCTACAGAATTATCAGAGAAGCCATAGAGATTGAAAAAAGACCTGAAAGCAGGAATAGAAGAGATGACTCCACCAGACTGTCAATTATCTGGAAGCTTGCATTCACAAACAAAAAAAAATCTCCACACCACAATCCAAGCAAACATCTGGGCACTAACAGACCTCCCCCCAATACCTCCAGCCCAAATACACCCCAACCAGCCACCCAGATGAAACCTAGCTTCCTAATAAACGATAGTCAGCCATTCACCCAAAGCCAAGCTGCACTACAAGCCCCCATATATGAAACACAATGTTGCCAGCCAATCAAGACAAAAAAAATGCTACAAAACAGACAGAAGATACTAGAAACACCAATCAAGCAGAACACAGCAAACTCCGACCAATAAACACAGACCAAGACTCCCAACCAATCAGGATGAAGAAAAAAACATTCTAACACAGCAGGAGGCTAGCACCAAATTTAAAACAGAAACGGCTGTGAAAGGCTGACACACAGACAAACCTAATGCACAAGCCAGATGATGGCAGATGAGATTCTGCAAAAATGTTGCTACAACTTTAAAAGCACAACTGTAATGACGTGGGAAAATACCCGAACAAAGCTAAATACTATACATATAAATACCCATGAAAACTTAAGAAAACAAATATCAGACCTCTACGGGGAGGAAATAAACAGCTAGACCAAAACCTACAAGAAGCTTATATATATTTAAGACTGAGAGTATCTTGATGACATTTCGACAAAGTCCCACTCGCCATCTTCAGGCTGGTGCTTTCAGCTCCATGCTTGTGCGAGCAAAGCGTGATCGGAGCTGTTGTCTCTCTATAAATACTGGTGGGGAGGTTGGCTGTGTTGTCATTTCTTGATTGGTTGATGGAGTTGATGTTTGCAGATTGGCTGGCTTTTTTGAAAGAACATGGCTGAGGTATTGGCTGTGTGTCTATCAGCCTCCTATGTTATAACGACCTGGGTAATGGGCTGTGTGATGACCTTCTGAGTTCTATTGTTTTGACATCCTGGTCTTGTGCTGTAATCTCTTGGGTCGTTGGCTGTGTTGTAACCTCCTGAGGTTTTGTGGTGTAACCTCCTGAGTTCCGTGATGTGGTATCCTAAGCGGATGGCTGTGATTTGACATTTTTGGTTTGGCTTCGAGTTTGAGGCCTGGCTATGTGTTCATGGCGTGTGTCAGTTTCCTTGGTTTGGGAGTTGGGGTGTGTGGCAGCTGGTGATGCAGCCATGGTCTGGTTTCTGGACAGTGGTTGCCTTTCGTCTATGGGGTGGGTTTGGGTTTGAGTCTGGTGAGGGAGATTGGTGGTGGCGTCATGTGTTGTTTTGGGTCCGATGTTGGTTTTCCTGGCTGGGACTTGTTTGTTGATAAGGGCTAGTTTCCAGATGTCTGGTAGGTGGGAGGTATCATCCCATTTATTCATATTATGGAGGTGTCTCTCTATTTTGATGGCTTCCCTGATTATTCTCTTGTTGAAGGGTTCAGTATTGGAGATTAATTTGGTTCCCTCAAAATTAATTTCATGTCCTGTGGCTTTAAGGTGCTGGAAAAGGGAAGAACTATTTTCTTCTCCTCTGGCTGTGTTCTTGTGTTCTGTGATGCGTGCATTTATTCTCCTGATGGTTTGTCCCATGTATGTGGCTGGGCAATTGTTGCATGGTAATTCATAAACTCCTTGGTTTTCTAGCTGGATCTTATCTTTGGGGTTTCCTAGGATGCTGGCTTTTTTGGTCAGTGCCAAAGGCTGTCTTGATATTGTGCTTGTGGAGAATTTTGCTGATTTTATCTGTGGTGCCTTTGATGCAGGGGAGGAGGGTGATACTGTTGTCCTGTTCTGTGTCTCGGTTTCTGGGGGGTGTCTCCTTTAGGATTAGGTTGGTAATTGTGTTTCTTTGGAATCCATTGGAAATTAATATATCAGTGAGGGTGTGTAATTCTGTTCTCAGGTGGTCTTTGTCAGCTAGGCATTTGGTTCTGGAGATGAGGGTCTTGGCTACAGAGTTGATCTGTGCAGGGTGGTGATGGGATTGTGCGTTTAAGTAGCAGTTGGTGTGTGTTTTCTTCTGATGGATGGTGTGTCCCAGGGAGCCATTGGTTTTTTGTAAATTAGGACATCCAGGAAGGGAAGTTGGTTGTTGGCTTCTGTTTCCATGGTGAATTGTATTTTGGGGTGTAGGCTGTTGAGGTGTGTGAGGAAGGTGTCCAGTTTTTCTTTCCCATGTGGCCAAATTATGAAAGTGTCATCTACATATCTAAGCCAGAGTTTGGGTTTGTGTTCGGATTTGTCTAGAACATTGGTTTCAAACGGGCCTTGGTAGTGCAGGCTGTTAATCATCTAGCACTTAGCTCAATTGCCTGTAATTAGTGCAGATTCGAATCCCACCAGGCTCAAGGTTGACTCAGCCTTCCATCCTCTCAGGGTAGGTAAATTGAAGATCCAGGATTGTTGGGGGCAATAAGTTGACTTTGTAAAAAATGCCGCTTGGGGGGGCCAAAAAGTCTTAGTAATAAGCAGGCATATAAAATGGAATGAAGGCTATTGCCGAGCACTTAGCATGGTGCTCTAAAGACTGTAAGCCGCCCTGAGTCTCCGGAGAAGGGCGGCATATAAATATTTTTTTTTAAAAAAATGTTCCATGTATAGGTTAGCGATGATGTGTGAGAAGGGTGATCCCATAGGTACTCCGTCTATCTGTTTGTATCTTTGTCTATTGTGGACAAAGTATGTGTTGGTTAGGCAGTGGTTGGTCAGATCTAGGATGTGCTTAGAGTATTTGTTTTGGATGGCTGTCAAGGCTTCTTTAATAGGTACTTGGGTGAAGAGGGGTGAAGATATGACATTGAAGCTCACGAGTAGGTCGCCGGGTTGTAGGTTTTGTTTCTTTATTGTTTCTATGAAGTGGATGTTTTGACGAGGTCCCACTCGCCATCTTCATGAAGATGGCGAGTGGGACCTCATCAAAATGTCACCAAGATACTCTCAATCTTACATGGGAAAAGACCTGAATTTATATTTATATTTAACATAAAAAATTAGATTAAATATATTAGCTTTTTTTAAAAAAAATCATATTAGTGGTCCTTGGGATTTAAAAATATGAGTTTGGTGGTCCCTGAGATCCAAAGGTTTAGTGACTCCTGCTATAAAAGAGCACCCATGCTCCTTTGATCTCTAAGGAAAATCAAGTCATTGATTGTGAAACTGGTTAGAAGGAATAAAAAACAGGATGTTGGTGCACATATGATCAGATGGTAAAATTGACTAGAGAATAGGCAACTCACTAAGGAAAGCTGGAAAAAATAGAATTGCACTCCGATAAAAAAAAAAAGTAAATATTTATGTTATTGGTTTAAGCTCCGAGCTTGGCAATTTGGTTGCAAATGTTTCCTCCCCATTTGAGGAGACATCTTCAGTGCATTTCAATTGTGCTTGTCTGGGGGAGCCCTGGCCTTTAAATACATAGTAAATATTGTGCAAACAGTAATAGGGCTCATGCCAGCTTATTTTCTCAGAAGTAATAGGCTTCTTCATGCGTACATACATCTTCATCTCTGATGGATAAAAAAAAGCAGAAGAAAAATTGGAACTTCATTATTATATATGTTGACAGTAGCAAGAATCTTATACGTACAAAGATGGAAAGATACACTAATTTCTACGAAGAAAGAACGGTGTGATTGAGTTGACAGAGATGATAAAATTGGCTGTTTTAATTAAAGAGAATTAAACCGAACATTATTCTGTTACTACTTGGAAATTGTTTCTGGACTTTGTGCCAGAAACTGAAAAAAGTCAAATTTTGATTTTAGATTGTGATGACTAGAATGACATTGTTGTCATCGATATGGCTTGAAATATTTAGAAATGTAAAACAAAAAGTTGAGGTTGTGACTTTTTTGTATACTACTGTTCAGATTACCCCCAAAATTTCCAAATACGAGGGCCACATTGATAAATTTTAGGTTTATTATTTTTTAATAGAATGGGAATATTATTCATTGGACAAGTGTGATTAGACACACAAGAAATTTGTTTCTGGTGAATAAGCTCTCAGTGTACATATAATCGACAACGAAGTGGTAAGTCATAGATCATAAATCATATGATACAATCATAAATCATAAAATACCAATAAGAGAAAGTAGTAGAAAAGATGAGAAAATGAAAAGATGAAAAGGATAAAAGCAGTACAGCTCTTTTGTAGCCCTACCACAAAATACCTTTAGGCATAAGACAGTGCTGAGAGAATTAGATGTTTAGCAGAATGATAACTTGGGGAAAAAGTGGAGGGAGTGGGATGTAACCCCACTTTTACAGAACAGGTAACCAAATATCTTCACCAAGTTATGCAATTGCACAAAACTTTTCATCAAATATGTTGTTTTATTGTCCTATTTTTCTCTCTCCCCAGTACAAATGTGCTAAACTATTTCTATAATTTTACTGTACTATTTTTATTGTAAAGACTGGTGAAAGACTGTAATAAATAGATCTGATCTGATTTGTTATATATCTATCTGTATCTATCAACATAACACTGTATAATATAATTCCAAAGCATTTTCAGGAAATCCTAAAATAGTCTTGATAAATTGTTTGCATAATGGTGATAAGGCGTAGTTTAAATCTTAATACTGTTTTGTATTGAAGTTTTCCAATAGTTTTATGTGCACATTTTTGGAAAACAAAGATAATTGGAGATGGATGAAAGTGTGAGTGGTGGAGGCAGTGCACATTTTCTTAATGCCTTAATGAGAGTGGAACAATAAAGGAACAAAAAGTAAAATAATAGAATAACAGAGTTGGAAGGGAACTTAGAAGACTTCTGATCCAACTCCCTGTTCAAATAGTAGACCTTATACCCATTCCAGACAAATGGCTGTCCAATTTCTTCTTAATAGCCTCCAGTAATGGAGTAACCACAATTTCTGGAGATAAGCCATTCCACTGGCTAATCGTTCCCAACAACAGGAAATTTTCTCTTTGAATCTCTCTTTATTAAGCTTCCATCCGTTATTTTTTGTCCTACCCTTAAGTGCTTTGAAGAATAAATTGAGCTCCCTCTTCTAAGTATCTTAAGTATGATCTAAGTATGGTATATAAAATCATACATTGCAATGACTTACCTGTCAGTGAATACTTCAGTTTCAACCATAACAACACAAGAGCACACAATAGATACAAACTCAAGGTTAACTGCACCAAACTTGATTGCAGGAAATACGAATTCAGCAACAGAGTGGTCAATGTCTGGAATACTCTACCTGACTCTGTGGTTTCTTCCCCAAACCCCAAAAACTTTAACCTTAGACTGTCTACTATTGACCTCACCCCTTTCCTAAGAGGTCTGTAGGGGGGGGGTGCATAAGCGCACCAACATGCCTACCATCTCTGTCCTATTGTTTCTTTTATTTTTCTTATATGTATCCATTTCATGTATTCATAACTATGTATATACTTATATCTATTATCTTGTAAGTGATTGACAAATCAAATAAATTCTAAATTCTCTGTGCCAGCCCCTTAAATATTGGAAGTCTGTTGTCCTACCCTTAGTCCTTCTCTACTAGACATATCCAGTTTCTGCACTTGGCACCAGCTGATATTCTTGGTGATGATTAGGTTCCTGCCTAATTTTTTAAGGATTATCTTTTAAAGCCTAATGCCTAATATTTTAAAGATTATCTTTTAATGCTGGCAGGGCAAGGAGAGATGTTGTACACTGCAAAACCAAATGTTGGTCCATTATGGCAGCTAGTTGTGGGTTAAGAGGAGGGATCTCATGAGCTTTTCCATGGAGAACTCAATTGCCAGATCATGTATACCAACCATGTAAGTCATGTTGTGAATAGGCCAGTCCCCCTTCCCCTCTTGAAAACTATTTCTTGACAGAGATCCCAAAGGCTTTCAGCTTCTCAAAAGTAACCCCCAGTTCAGAAAAGTTTCTTCGCCCTGCAAGAAAAGGCTCTGCCATCTACCTTTACAACGTGCACTTAAGTGTCAAGCAACGCAGCGGTTTCAGTTCAAAATTCTTTTTAAGTGCTCCAATTTGGTCCTACATGAAATCAGAAAAGGAATAGAAGGATGTCTGGCCAGAAGAAATCTTTAGATGTGCAAATTATATAGCCTTGGATAATGGTCCTACTTCCAGACACTATGGTATTGGTCTGAATGAAAATGACCACTGTAATGTCTCTGCTCATTTAAATCCCCTTCCTTCCCGTTCAGATGGATTGTGCATCTCTTGCTCAGGCAGAGAGAAATGTTCAAACCAAGCCACTTCTGACTAAAAATAAAAGCCCCCAAGAGGAGATAACACTGCATTGTGTCTGCTTGGGGTCAAATTGCCTTGTCACTCCTTCCATCCATGTAACAAACAGGCCAGGCAAAGTCTCTCTTATCTTGAATCTGATCATTTGTGTGTACTTCTCCTCAGCTCTGGGGAGCTTTTAAAGAGTGCATTAAAAGGAAGGAAAATGACTTAGATTTGGATGTGTGAGCCATTAGCTAAAGCTACTGCACAGATGCCTTTAAATGCTGTGGTGTCTTTTCAAATAATGACCATCTTCCACCATTTTCATTATCTTGGCATCAGCCAGAATGGGTTTACTAAGCAAAGTTCCTGGAAATTAGTAAGATAGTAATAATCACGGGTTCCCCCCACCCCTCTTCTTCTGGCCTGGAAACTTGAAGGGAAAAGATTTATGAAGTATCTTGATGTAGATTTAAGCAACCATGCCCATAAAGTTGATCATGGCTTAATGATACTACTTTAATTGATTATTTTCTCTTCTATTTATCTGTGCTTGATATTCTGGTTAACCACCTAGAGTCAATAAAGTGTAGATTATATACTGTATGAATGAAAGAAAGAATGAATGAATTCTTTATTGGCCAAGTGTGATTAGACACACAAGGAATTTGGCTTGGTGCATATGCTCTCAGTGTACATAAAAAGAAAAGATACATTCGTCAAGAATCATAAGGTACAACATTTAATGATAGTCATAGGATGCAAATAAACCATCAAATCACACTAGGAAACAGTCAATATAAATCGTAAAGATACAAGCAACAAAGTTACATATATAGTCACAAGTGGGAGGAGATGGGTGATAGGAATGATGAGAAAATTAATAGTAATAGTAATGCAGACTTTGTAAATAGTTGGACAGTGTTGAGGGAATTATTTGTTTAGCAGAGTGATGGCATTAATAATTCAGTCCTGAAAATCCCCTTTCCACTTCTTTTGATGTTAGTTTAGAATTGACCATTCTTAGAGATAGCAGAAGGAGATAATTGTTGGTAATTTATTCTGTGAGCCATCTTTCCATCATTTGCCACATTTCTTTGATTGATTTGATTATTTTGACAAATAATTCAAGGTGGCGAATATAGCCTACATACCTCCCTGCTTCTATTTTCCCCACAACAATCTTGTGAGGTGGATTGGGCTGAGAGGGAATGATTGGCCCACAGTCACTCAGTTGGCTTTCATGGCTAAGGCAGGACTTGAACTCACAGTTTCTTGCTTTCTAGCCTGGTGCCTTTTATCATTTGACCTGATAACCCACATCCCATATCCCACCCAGGGGATGCTTTCCTTCCAGGTTGAATGATAGTATAGGAAGTTGCCACATTATTAGATAGCTGGAGAGGAATGTGCAATAAATCACAATAAAGATGCTGATGTCTCATACATACATTGTAATCTTACTGTCAGGGCTCCAGTAGTTACCCACATTTAAATCACGAGTCTCTATCCAGATTTTCAAAGCTCAAAGAAGATTTATTAGGAGAAGACATGCCAGTGCTGCCTGGGTGTAGCTGACTCTGAGACACATCATTCATTGTCACCCTTGACCCTGGTTATCCCCATCACCTGGGTGTATCATAATTTATATTCTCCAATGGGACACATCCATAGCCAAGAGTCATCAATCATACTCTCCAGTTAGAATTTTGCGATCACCTGGAAACTATCTATGAAAACATTTATGGAATGCAGTTTCGGTTTTGCAAGCTGCTACACTACTCCCCTCCTCCCTTTCTATTGGCGACTCTAAAAGACTAGAGAAATATTTTATGAGTTGACACTTACCATTTTACAAGGATAAAAAACCCTTTGGAAACCTATCTGTAGGTTTCAAAGCAACTTCTCCCAATGTTTACAATATCCAATTAGCATTCCAACTTCAGTATCTTCAGTAAATTCAGTATCTTCACAAGCCATTAGTAGTCTCCAGACCAGAGGTGGTATTCAGTAGGTTCTGACCAGTTCTGGAAAATGGGTAGTGGAAATTTTGAGTGGAACCAGCAAATACCACCTCTGACTGGCCCCACCCATATCTATTCTCCGCCTCCTGAGTCCCAGCTGATTGGCTGGGTCTTCTTTTGTTGCCTTACACAGGAGAACAGAGCTAGAAAGCAAATTGGTGGAGTGGGGAGGGAATGGGATTTTGCAGTAATCTTCCCCCAGGAGTGGGAGAGAATGGGGATTTTGCAGTATCCTTCCCATACAACACCCACCAAGCCATACTCACCAAGCCACATCATGCCCTACCAAGCCATGCCCATAGAAGTAAAAAAATTTGAATCCTACCACTGCTCCAGACCATAACTCAGGATCATTACCTAAACCAGAGATTGAAAATGATGGAGTGGAAGCTGTTATGGTATCATTTTTGGGGTTCTTGGGCCTCCAGAATATAACAGGAGGCCAGTGTTGGATGCTTTAATGCACTTGGGGAATTTGTGGGCTCAAAGTGGCAAATGGTGTCTTCAGAGTTGCAAATGTTCAAGGCATTTACACCATCTCTTTAAACTTCTCAAACCCATCTTCACTAACAGGTCTTGGATCGCAGCCTTCAATATGTTTTGCTGCTGAAAGCAGTTGTGACTCCCCACAAAGCCACCCTGCAGGAATTATGGAAAATTTTAATGGTAGATAGATGGAGATCTCTGGACTAAGATTTGTGCTGTCCTGTAAGTAATTAAGAAATCCAGTAGAGCTCCCAGACAAGCATCTAAACAAATGCATGATGTACATTTTTCTCAGTTTCTTGTTTGTATGGAGAAAGATATCTATTTGGAGGGCTTTGATCTTTGTACCTTTGCATATCTGGGTGGGTTAAACATTCGTTTTCATGTGATCAGACATACATGCTATACACCCATCCAGACTCCTTTTTGAAACATTTATTCTGCCCTCCCTGAGATCATCTTCAACACAAAAGTTATGGCTAAAACCAAAGCTGCCTTTTTTCATTTCCTGGGGATGCCACTTTTTGCCTCTTTGCTTTCAGGAATTTTGGCAGCAGTATAAAAACCAGCCTGTGCTAATCCATATAAATTCTGTTAATCATAGATATAATCTTTTAAGCATACTCTAATTAAATTACATGCCAGCCAATTCCAACTACATTAACTTAGCATCTGAGTTATAATTTCATTCAAATATTTGTGATGATGGAATGATGGAGGGAAGGGAAGGAAAGGATTCATGAAAACAATCTTTCCTTTTCTTCTCTGTGCACATGACATAGGATTTCAGCAACTCGAGTTGGTGGCCAAGGAGGATCAGACTAATTAACAGAGCATTCAACATCTCAGTTCAAACCAAGTCATTTTTCTATATGTGTTACATTGTGATATCAAACACATGCCCAAAGGGATGGAGCTTATATTACAATGTTGCTTTTTTTATTTTGATGAACGACCCTTTGGATGTCACTGGTCTCATTATTTTATTTTTCATAATCACACCCAATATTCAGTTCCATATAATAAGCTATGCTGGAAGAATTGAACTATCTTGTCATGTAATATAATTCTTTGCTTTGCACAGAACCTGAGAAAATGATGGCATTCCTGCAACGGGCCAAACCACAAACTGCTCAATCTTTAGCCTAGTCTAATAGCCTAATCAGTAGTCCAACTACCTACTATGATCCTTCCTGTGCTAAATTTAGAAGAGGAAAATAATCTTCCCCTGACGCCAAATATTACAACCAATTAAACTTCAATTACTTTTTGAGCTCTAGCTTCTATGCTCTAGTAATGGATGGCACAATCAAGCTCTGGAGAAGACTATTCCATCTCACCCTTTCTCACAAGCAGGCTAAGTCAGACATATCAATGTTACTTTCCACAGATTACTTTTATATTGAACAATGGGTGTTAGAAGAGAAACATCTCTTCCTCTGTCCTATTCTGTCCAAGAACTTGGCTGGAGAGGTGTCATCCAACTCAACATCTGCTCACAGTACATTGTGGCCCATGGGACAAATTTGGACCATCAGTTTGTATTTTGCAGCTAGTCAAAACAATTTTCCCCCTATAATGGCTTCACTTAAATGATCATTAAAATGGGTGTCTTAAGTGTTTGCAGTCTATAATACATTCATTTCATCATAATTAAAAATATCCAATGCTTCCAAGTGACTGAAAATTTCATTCTTACCCATTCTGATGATGGTATGTCCCCAAAAGTCCTTGAAAACTGAGGAGGGAGGAGAGAGAGTGAGAGAGAATAATATATAGATAAATTTCCAGATTTGGGCAAATGTATGATTGCCTCTTATTGCAGAAGAAGAAAGAGCAAAAAGTAGAGTATACTGTATATTTACAGCCTTTGCTAGAAACCAGCAGGATAGCATGATTTTTTTAGCTAGTAGCTTGGAACCTTGAAACAGCTTAATAAAAGAATATATTGTTTCATCAAATTGTAATTTTCAAGTATTGCTGTTTAATTCACTAGAAATTATTCTCCCTTTGCTATCCCTTTTTTGTTTCTTTTGCAGTTTTCATCTTTCTGATGGGAGGGGAAAGAAGGGAGGGAGGGAGGGAGGGAGGAGGAGGAAGGAAGGAAGGAAGGAAGGAAGGAAGGAAGGAAGGAAGGAAGGAAGGAAGGAAGGAAGGAAGGAAGGAAGGAAGGAAGGAAGGAAGGAGGGGAAAGGGAGGAGGAAGGAGTGGGAAGAAGGAAGGAAAAATCTTCTTCGCAAGACTTTTACTTGATTCATAACAATTTGGAAAACCAACCAGGAAACTGGTCGTAAAACAGGTTATAAGGTGTTTTACTGTTAGCAATATTGGTTAGCAGGCTAAAGTATGCCAACAAATTTGTAATGAGCTTCAGTGTGAATGCTCAGACCATTCCTTAAACAAATAACAATACATTAATCATAACTGAACTATTCCAAAAACTTATATTTTACTAACAATTCACATCTTTTTAAATTAATTTTATTGAAGAATTTTATGCAATACTAAAAATGATGCAAACAAAAATAGAAAAAGAGACTAAAATGTGTTGAATAGATAAAGAAAATGACTCATATTTCCATAATATGAATTAGTTGCTGGTTCCTTTTTTTTTTAAGGAGGGGCACATATAATAGTGGAAAAAAACATGCTGCACCCATTAAATTATTATCCCAAATCCTTTAAACAGAACAGGGAAGTTCGAGTTCCAACCCTGATCCTTACATGCTTCGTATGATGGCAAATAAAAGGCCTCTAAGTGCAAATAACAAGGAGAGCCAGACAGAAAAAAAATGCAGGATCTAAATTTCAAGTGGCATAAAATGAGCATTAAATTTTTTTTTGCTGCATACATTATGAAATGCTTACCAGCTACATTATGATTTGGATTTTCAGTTGGTGCAGTTGCTGCCGCTACTGTAGAATTTGGTGTGTATTTGGAAAGAGTTTTTTTTTAATCTTAATATTTTAAAAAAACTTGAGATACCTTTAAATTCCTCCTTTTTGGAAGCTGGGTTTGGGAGGGGTTTTGTTTGTTTGTTTGAGAATAAGTTTTACTTTGGAATTGGTGGAGTTGTTTTAATTAAAGAGAAGTATCTATCTAGGGTTTCTTTTTCCTACTTGGAAACCACTTCTGAGTTTCATGCTCAAAACTGAACAAAAATGAACTCTTGATTTTAGTTTTGATTATAGAAATGCTTTGAAATATTTAGAAATGTAAAGCAAACAATTGAAGTTGTAGTTCTTTTTGTTGTTGTTGTTGTTGTTATGTTATATTCTGCTACAAAGAAGAAAGTTGGAAGTCTGCACTTCTCTTCTTTCCTCTTTAAACTTCCTAACTTTTGCTTCTATTTGTATTTTATCTTATAATAATCATTGATAAAAGAAAAAGGAAAAACTTGCTCTTCGCTTGACTACTAATATTGTGTTTAGGAAGTTCTCAAATAGCTTCTAATCTACCATAAGCCCACTGCACTCATTATCATTATGTTGAAAAATAATGCATTGTTTCTATACAATGTTTGCAAAAGTCTAAAAGTGGGATAGGAAGTGGGGGGCTGTTTCCGGGAGGGAGAGATGCAGTCCATCTGCACGGTAAGCGGGAGAGGCAGATTTGGCGGACATAGGGGGCCATATCAGGTTCTGGGAGCGCGCCACCGCTGTTTGCGTGAGGTGACACGCTCCGACCTCCTAGCTATCTCCCGTTCCCTGGGCTGTCCGAGTCTTTGGGCCCTGGGCCTTTGGCTGATGCTGTGTAATGCCAGGTCCGTAGTTAATAAGGCCCCCTCATTTATGATTTGATCTGTGAGGGGGGAGCAGGATCTGGCGGGCATTACCGAAACCTGGTTGGGCCAAGAGGGGGGTGTTCCCCTGGTCGAGATGTGCCCACCCAGGGTTTCAGGTTTTCCATCGGCCGAGGGCTCAGGGGAGGGGTGGGGGGGTAGAGGTGGTTATTAAGGAAGATCTGTGTCCTAGGGAATCCACTGTTCCTCAGACTGACCGGATGTGAATCCCTTTTTGTGAAGTGTGGCTCCGGGGTTCAGCCTATTGATCACATACATGGCTCCCTGCTATGTGACATCGGCCCTGCCTGAACTCCTTGAGGTTATAGCCAGGCTTGGCGGTTGAGACCCCCAGGCTTATGGTCATGGGGGACTTCAACCTACCCTCTGCCAGCGGGAGCTTGGGGATTGCTCAGGAGTTCATGGCTTCCATGACAGCCTTGAGGCCTGACCCAATTAATTCGGGACCCCACACACACTGGGGATCACATCTTGGATCTGTTTTTTGTCTCTGGTCAGTGGCAGGATGATCTAGGTTTAGGGGATGTCTTTATAGAGTCCCTGTTATGGTCAGGATCATTCGCTCCTTAGGCTGGACTTCCATTCCGCACCCCCTCGTCACGGGGAGGCGGGACCGATAAAATGGTTCCAGCCCCAGGCGCCTGATGAACCCAGATAGGTTCCTGATGGAGCTTGGGCCATTTCCTGAGACTCGCACACACGACTTGACCAGGTTGTGCCCTTGCGGCCTCTGACCCGGTGCCGATCCCAATTGGCTCCCTGGTTTTCTGAGGAGCTGAGGGAGATGAAGCGCTGGAAAAGATGCCTAGAGAGTGGTTGGAGGACCAGCCGCTCCAGATCTGATCGAACACTTTTACGATCCCATATTAGGCCGTATTTAGTGGCGATAAGAGTGGCAAAGCGATCTTACTTTTCCACCCTTATTGCATCCGCAGAACATCACCCAGCCACCCTGTTTAGGGTGACCTGCTCCCTTTTGGAGGTGGGAACATGGGAGGATCCCTTGCAAGGATGGGCCGAGGATTTTTCTAGATATGTGCAGGACAAAATCACTCAGATCCGGGACGGGCTGGACTCTGACTGAGCATCTCTGGGCGGGAGGGCGGATTCCGGTGAGGTCATTTGGGTTGAGTTCGATTCTGTGACCCTAGAAGACGTAGACAGGATACTGGGGGGGCTTAATGCCACCACATGTTTATTGGATCCGTGTCCCTCCTGGCTGGTTTTGGCCACTCGGGAGGTGACATGAGGTTGGTTCCAGGGGATGATTAACGCTTCCCTGAGAGAGGGGCTTTTACCTGCCACCTTGAAAGAGGTGGTAGTGAGGGCCCCTCCTCAAGAAACCGTCCCTGGATCCAACATTATTGTTGAGTTACCGTCCGGTCTCTAACCTTTGCTTTGTGGCGAAGGTTGTTGAGAGTGTGGTGGCACGACAGCCCCCTCAGCACCTGGATGAAGTGGTATATCTAGATCCTCTCCAATTGGGTTTCAGGCCCGGGCACAGCACAGAGACGGTATTGGTCATGTTGGTGGATGATCTCTGGAAGGCCCGGGACAGGGGTTGTTCTTCTGTCCTGGTCCTGTTAGAACTCTCAGCGGTTTTTGATACTGTCGACCACAGTATCTTATTGCGGCGGTTGGAGGGGTTGGGAGTGGGAGGCACCGTGTTATGGTGGTTCTCCTGCTTCCTCTCCAACTGCTCGCAATTTGTGTTGGCAGGGGAGCAGAGGTCAACCCTGAAGCCCTTATTTTGTGGGGTGTCTCAGGGGTCTGTGCTCTCACCCCTGCTGTTCAACATTTATGTGAAGCCGCTGGATGAGATCATCCATGTCTTTGGGGTAGAGTTCCATCAGTACACTGATGACACTCAGCTGTACATTTCTACCCCGGGCCCCGAAGCTGTTGAAGTTATGACCCGTGCCTGGAAGCTGTGCGGAGTTGGATGGGTCTTAACAGGCTTTGGCTCAACCCAACCAAAACCGAGTAGCTGTGGTTTCCTGTGCCCAGATATAGCCAGCTCACTCACTGGCCATGCGGGGAGAAATTCTGACCCCCACAGAGAGGCCGCGCAATTTGGGTGTCCTCCTGGATGTACGGCTGACGTTAGAAGAGCATATAGCAGCTTTCACCAGGGGGGCTTTTTGTCAGGTCCGTCAGATCTACCAGTTGCGGCCCTTTCTGGATCGGGGCGCTCTTCGCATGGTCACTTCTGCCCTCGTCATCTCCCGCTTAGACTATTGTAATGCTCTCTACATGGGGCTCCCCTTGAGGCTTTAGCTGGTGCAAAATGCGGCCGCGCGGGTGATCTTGGGGGCTCCTTGGAGCTCCCATGTTACACCGCTCCTGCATTGGCTTCCAGTGGCCTTCCGGGTGCAATTCAAGGTGTTGGTGGTCACCTTTAAAGCGCTCCATGGCTTGGGACCTGGGTACTTACGGGACTGCCTGCTGCCACCATCGACCTCCCGCCGGCCAGTGCGCTCCCACACGGTGGGCCTCCTTGGGGTGCCGTCAGCCGGACGATGCCGGCTGGTGGCCCCGAGGGTGCAAGCCTTCTCTCTGGAATGAATTACCGCCGGAGATGCGGACCATCACTGACCTTCAGACTTTCCGGTGCACATTAAAGATCCACCTTTTCCAACAGGCCAGTCTGGCCTAGTATTAATTATTAGGGTTTTAAATTTTGGATATTTTTAACATTTTTACCCCTTTTTATTCTGCTTTTATAATATTATTCCAGCCACTAGTTTAATTTCTTTTAAATCTCTTTTAAATTTTTTACTATTTATGTCGTTTTATCTTGGCTGTAAACCGCCCCGAGTCCCTTTTTTGGGAGAGGGGGCGGTGTAATAAAATAAATAAATAAATAAATAAATAAATAAATAAATAAATAAATAAATAAGGCATATGTTGTATTATTAGTATTCCCAGGTTAAAGAAGTGGCTTTCAAAAGCATATAGCAACAGCAATAGCACTTAGCATATACTGCTTCACAGTGCTTTACAGCCCTCTCTAAGCAGTTTGTAGAGTCAGCAGAAGAAAAAGAAACAAAAATATAGTAAAGCAATGCCAACCTGAACTTTCATCCAAGAGATATCTCCTACTCACCATAATTTCTGACGCTCAGCTACAAATCCTGCAAGAAATTCTTCCTCCTCTTCATAATTCCGGATGCTGAGTGTACCAGAAGTAGTGAAGTTGTGGAGGTTCTTTTTCTCAGCTTCTGATAACAGATGGAAACCTTTTGATCAACCCACCCTTTGAACCCTTCTGCTTTTCCCCCACCAGGAAAATTAGCACATGGTGTTTCCAAACAGCTGAGCAATTTGCCAAACAAATAACTTTCCTATTAGCTAATGAGCCATGGGCTGACCTTCTACAGGCCTCTTCATTAGGTAACATTTAAAGCCTCATCTTTCTTTGTTTGCATGCATGTGTGTCTCTGTGTGTGTGTTTCATTCTATACATCATTGATTAAAAGATGTTAGCTGAAGACCCCCACCATTCTTAATGAATTAAATGGATGCTCTAGGTTTGCCCTTGATGTCTGAAGGAAACCAAAGGGAAAATTAAATGCAATTCTTGTTATCATCTCCAAAGACCCCTCCTTTCCTCCTGATAGTTATGCTGGTCTCAATCTCACTCACTCACCCACCCCGTCCCTCACATTTTGCACCCCTCCCACACATTGCCACATGGAATTTAATCTGACTATGATGCAATTTTGCCTCGTTAATGCTCATCAAAACTGCAAAGAAAAAGGGGGAAAACGGGACTCCTTGTTTTTAAAAATGTGGATGGTTGCACCCCAACCTTTTTATTAAAAAAAAAGTACAACAAAAATTGTGATGGAGAACTCAAAAGGAAGAACAACTGGGGACTAGGGGAAGTTACAATTAAACACAAATGTTAAGGTTTTGGATATAGATCACTAGAACTATGCCGTCTTCGGTCCGATCTAACTATAGTATATAAAATCATACATTGCAATGTCCTATCTGTCAATGAATACTTCAGCTTCAACCATAACAACACAAGAGCAAACAATAGATACAAGGTTAATCGCACCAAACTTGATTGCAGGAAATACGACTTCAGCAACAGAGTGGTCAATGTCTGGAATACTCTACCTGACTCTGGTTTTTGCCCCAAACCCCAAAAACTTTAACCTTAGACTGTCTATTATTGACCTCACCCCTTTCCTAAGAGGTCTGTAGGGGGCATGCATAAGCGCACCATGTGCCTACCGTCCTACTGTTTCTTTTATTCTTCTTATATGTATCCATGTATTCATAACTATGTATATACTTAAACCTATTATCTTGTAAGCAATTGACAAACCAAATAAAATTAAATTAAATTAAATGAACTAAGCCTATCCTGGATCCTTGATGTTTCAAAAGAAGAAGAGATGGCATGATGCCTTCAGCATTGTGGCTCAGATGTGAGTTTTCTCTTCTCCTAGAAAGATTTTCTGTATAAGAAGCTAGATGGGCTAAAGCTGAGGTTTGAGTTCACAGTTGGTCTCTGAATACCTTTATTGCACATATGGGTACCTACAAAATCTGATAATGAACTACAGTATTTTATTTGACAAAAGAGGAAAAACATTGCATGCATAATTGGAGTACATGATCATAAAACAGATTTAATGTTACTTCCAGTAAAACACAAATAAAATTAAATTTTGGTACTGCCCCATCAAATCCTGTTGTTGAAGTAGGGTGTCCCTTCCTGCCTAGCATTTAAGGGCCCAATGCAGCCTTCATCTGGGGGGAAGTTTTGCATTTTACTACAGGAAGTGACAATGTCACATATGATGTGCCCTAAAAATTGGGTTGGATTTACATTCCTCAGAATTCCTGACTAACTTGGCCAAGGTCATGCAGACAATTCTGAAAGGAGGAGGAAGGTTAATATTACTTGATAATCCAGACAATGTTCCAAGACAACTATCGGTTCACTCACCCGAGAGCAGCTTCTACTGATCTCAATAGTTTAGAGAAAAATAATAACATTTAGAATGTAACTGGGACTTTCAACACTTTCAAAGAATTATAGAGAATGACCAGCCATTACCCTTGTGAGATGGATGGATTGGTGAGAATAAGATGGAATTTATGTTTTCAAGATGTGGTTATTGATTTTTACATGTTGAGTCATACAGTACTGTTGATGTTTTGCTGTGAGCTGCTTAGATTCATAGCATCTGAAGAGGCATAAAAGCATGTGAAATAAATAGATACCATGGATAGGCAAAGAAGGTAAGTCAGATTAGCATCCATGAGGTCCTATCCCTTTTAAAAAAAAAACATGTGTCGCATTTATAATGCACCTTAAAAGGACACGGCATCAATTGCTTGTTTTCAGGTGCCAACTTTCCTTTTTTTGACCTCCCATGAATGTTCTTTATACAAAAGAAAATTTGTTTCAAAAGCTTTTCTCAATAGCACCATTATAATGGTGTCCTGGCTTGCCACCAGATACTTCCAACAATAATGTCTTGAGGAAATCAACAGAAACATCTGTGCATTATGCAAAGTTTGTAGTCCAGTTCTCCACCAAGTTAGCTGGGAGGAAGTTCAACTATCCATCTTCCCTTTTTTTCTCCAGGGACCACACTTCATGTGACTTATGAAAGCTTGCTCTTTCTGCTGTATGTGTGGGAATCTATAGATCCATGGCCATGGTCAACTAACCATGGTCAACTTGCCACAGCCAACTTGTCATGGCCAACTCATCACGGCCAATTCGTTATGGCTAATTCACTGCAGGACAAGAGTTGCATTAATATCAAAGAAATGGTAGCATAGATTCATGTTAAGAAAGGATGCAAAAGAATGGAATGTGAATGGAAAAAATTAAAATATTTTTTTTATTTATTTTAAATAATGTAATAGAATTGTTAAATTGTGCTGTAGCAAGTTGTCTTGCAGCAAGTTGGCTGTGATGAGTTGCCCATGGTGAGTTGGCTGTGGTGAATTGCTGTGGCGAGTTGTCACAGTGGTTGTCTACACACACACACACACACACACACACACACACAGCCCTATAATTCTATGATTCAATATATTAGCTTGATAAGCTACAATCAAAATGAGCTCCTGCAGCACCCAATAAGTTATATTTGACAGCTGGATGCACACAGGAGATGGACACCTGATCTTCAAGGAAAAAGGGAATTAAAGACCAGACAGACGTTCTTCTCAGACATACGGTGGATTCCCAACTGATGAATGGCTCCATAACTGCTACAATAAATTTGATGAAGTGGCACAGAAAATCATTTTTGTACATCTTCTGACAACGATACTGCAAGTTGAAATCACAGCTTGGATTCCCAATAAGGTTAAGTGATTCCACCATAAAGACCAATGATAGCTATCACTAAATATCCAGAAAAATAGCTATATCAATTTCCTTCTTTCAATTAATGGTGACAGCAAAATTCAGAAGGAAGTATTAAATTGGGTGTCAGCCTTCAAGATTCTTTTCCTTTGCTTTGCATCTTCAGCTGTCATAAGTAACGGGGGCAGGGATTGAAATAGTTATGGGAAGAGAGCTGGAAGTTTCAGAGAAAAAACTGTATAAGTTTGGGGGGAAGTTTCTTGTTTATGCTCCTTTCTTATGCTATGCGCAAATGCATCTCTTTATCAAAATATGTTAAGGTCAATGGACAGATGCCTCATCACCACCTGAAGATGCCCACATGACGTTATATACAACTTTTAATTGGATGGACAGTTTGAACTATTGTGAGTGAGAACATTGCCATCACTTTGTATATGTGATTTATGCGCTCATTTTCTCAGATTCAGAATTCTTTCATTGCTACCACTTGATTTCCAGTAAAAGATATCTTTTCTCTAATTAACGGAGTCTAAGTATTTCTTTCCTGGATTTTGAATGGAGCACCAGCTGACATTGGGCCTCTTATGATGCTCATTTTTAACAAAGTACACAAAAAGACAGCATCAAAATTGATTTCATTTTAATCGAAGGGAGACTAAACTTCTGGCTTTTCAGAAGATTTTGAAGATTGTCTTTCTCACCACATTTGAGGATCTGCCTGCAGTGTATATCCTGCTGAAAAGCTGTTCTGAATGAGAAGAATGGAGTTTACTCCCTTGCTGAATATATTTCTGGTTTTAATTACAGGTTTTGGTATGATTTTGCACTCCTCTGGTTTTTATTTTTATTTTGTTTATTGTGCTTGATGTTCTTTTGAACTGTTGTGAGTGACACAAAGTCACCAATGTAAAATGGGCAACAAATAAATGAATAAATGTCCCCCCAAAAAAGGATAGAAAGTTAACTTGTATTAAAATATATACATAAAATGCCTCTACCTTTCTACACAATGAAAACATAGACCCACAGGAAAATCTTTATCAGTTATACTGTGTTTGTGTCTGTATGTGTGTCATATGATACACACAAAAATACACACACATATCTCAAAAGCTGAACATTATGCATGCATACTTTTATTCAAATTTCCCAAACACGTTGTTATGAGCTGACTTTACTGCTTACAACAGCAAAAAGGTGGGCATACATTTAATAATGTTTTTACTACAAGTACATTTTGGTACACAATGGTTAAACTGACAAACATTTCTAATAGACCTTGATGGGATCCTATTGCATGCTCATTTCCAATGTAAGGAAAGAAAAGAAATGTAAGAAAAGAAATGTGTCATGATTTCTCCAACCTTATTATACAGAATAAGTATAATAAAACTTAAAACTCACTATATAATAAAATCTAAAAAGTTGCTTCAGATGATTCCAAGGATATTTGGGGGGGGGAGGGGGACTCTATTAACCACCTTTAAAGCTAATTTACGGCTATAATTATTATTTTCTTTCACACTATAAATTATCCTCTCTCCTAGCAATTGCTGTAGTTTTAATATATATGTTAAATAGCATATTCTCCTTTCACAGCACATAATGTGACATTCAATTGTATATCTGGTCATTTTCCTATCAAGCTGTGTGAGTAGACATGGTGATCAGTAGTTCTTGCACAAATTATGAATTGGATACATTGTTAACTTTTTTAAAAAAAGCACCACAAAGACATTTTAAGGAGAAAAGATGCTTGTGGAAAATTTTCAGTTGTATACTTCAGTATGAATAAGTTACAACTTGCCCAATCAAAAGGGAAAAAGTTACGCAGCCAACTAATCGTTTATACTGTGTTATATGGGCAAACAATAGGAGGTAATAAGGATAAAATTCTGGTACCCTCTTGTGAGCAGCCAGACAACCATAATGGTTCTGTAAACCACGAAGGAATAACTGGGTTATTAAAAAGATAGAACTTACTGTATCATACATATTTGTTCATAAAACTCTATAGCCACCGTGATTCTCAATAAATAAGAGACCGAATATAAGTACAAACAAACAGAGCTCGGATTTCAAAAAAGGAGCACATATTCATGTTCCACAGGAAGGGAAACATTTACAAAGCCACCTCATTTACAGATCCGAGCCTTCCCTGAGGAGTGCATGCCAAAGCATATCTCAAAATTCCTCAATATAGGAAGAAAATAACTCAACTATTACACCACCTATCAGAACAATAATACCCCAGTATTACCTTCTGAAAAGGGCCAAACAGGTAGGAGCAGACCATAATACATTACCTCAACATTTCAACTCTGACAGCTTTTTCAGATGGTATCAAAAATCTCTCAAAGGTCCAGAAGAAATAACATATCCACACTCACCTCATTTTTTCACTGATAGAGGTCCTCTTATAGGGTCACTAAGTCAGTTTCTGCTCCATAATCAAGGCTGAAATCAGCTTGAAATGGATCTACACAATAAATTTCAACTAGGAGAAAATTGCTCTCTATCTACTTAAGCACCCTGTCAAGGAAGGGAACATTGATCATTGAGCTATGTTTGTTTTCATCCTTGGGGTCCTGATTTGGTTTATTTAGGTGCAACCTGATCACTGACCCTTTTAAAGAGGCAGGAACACTCCCTCTCTCAACTAGGCATTTATGACCTCCAAAATCCAGCCAGCCAGCCCCTCCCTAGTAGCTTTAATAAACCAAGAAGTTAAGAGTGGAGCACACAATGTAGATCAAACACATCCATTATCCTTCTCCTCAGGCCTCATCAACTTAAACTAATCCAATAAATCAGGACAGGAAGGTGCTCTAGATGCTTGCAGTTCTAGAATTGCATTAACTGAAGATGAAGAGATTAAGGTCATGAAAAAACAAGTAACATTATCTTTAATGAGTCTTGCAAATTTTCACAAAGAAAAGCCACAATGGATGTAGAGGAGAGAAAAACGTCCTTGCTGTCCTCACCACCAAGTAGATTTTAAGCTATAATTGATTATATTAGGCATGGCTTGAGTTCTAGCTGTTGTCCACTAGCTTTTCAGCCTCCAACTCAATTGTATACTAAGTTACTACTTGATCTCTGCAAAGTAGGAGATTTAGCAATGATCAAGTTACTGATTAATAGAGTTGGAAGGGACCTTGTAGATCCTCTAATCCAACTAGCCCAAGCAGGAGGCACTATACTATTTCTGACAAATGGCAGTCCAATATCTTCTTGAAAGTTTCCAGTGATGAAGCTCCCACAACTTCCGAGGGCAAGCTGTTCCATTGGTTGATTGTTTTCACTGTCAGAACATTTCTCCTTATTTCCAGGTTGAATCTCTCCTTGATCACTTTCCATCCATTATTCCTTGTCTGGCCTTCAGGTGCTTTGGAAAATATCCCCTCCTCTCTGTGGCAGCCCCTCAGATATTGGAACACTACTATCATGTCTCCCTTGGTCCTTCTCTTCATTAGTCTAGCTATGCCCAATTCCTGTAACTATTCTTCATATGTCTAAGTCTTCAGTCCCCTAATCATCTTTATTGTTCTTTGCACTTTTTCTAGAGCCTCAACATCTTTTTATAGTGTGGTGACCAAAACTGGATGCAGTATTCTAGGTGTGGTCTTACTAAGGCTTTATAGAGTGGTAGTAGTACCTCATGCACACTGCTGGCTCCTATTTGTAGCTGGTTGTCCACTAAGACTCCAAGATCCCTCTCACAATTACTGCTATTAAGCCTGGTTTCACTCAGTCTGTATGTGTACTTTTGGTTTTTCTTGTCTAAGTGTAAGACTTTACTTTTCTCTACATTGAATTTCATTTTGTTAGTTAGGGCCCAGTGTTCACATCTGTCAAGATCTATCTGAATCTTGAGCCTATCTTATAGGGTGTTAGCTACGTATTCCTGCCAGCTTAGGTTTTTTTTGTAATTTGTAAGTTTCCTTTCTATCCTCATCTAAGTTGTTTAAGATATTGAAGAGTACTGGGCTTAAGGCAGACTGTTATGGTACCCTACTGCTTACTTCCCTCCATATAGACCTAGACCCATTAAGGACTTGTTGGAAGTTTCAATTTCCCCCTGCTCTCCTAGCAAAACAGCCCCCACCTTTGTCAAGTAGGGCTATTTTTCACAACAAAAGGAAGGAGAAAATTACAGACATGAGATACAGAGAAAAAAACCTCACAAGCTAGCTCAGATCCTTTCCCATAGAAATCAAATAGATAGCAAGCTATAAAAGCAAACCAAAAGGTATAATAGGAAACTCAGGAACAAACAGCTACTATAAAACAATTACTCTTATCAAGAGCCCAGGAAGAAATCCCAATATCAAGAGACAGGAACTCATCACACACACTTACAAAATCAAAGGATTTGAAATGTATAAAAGAGAGGGTTTCTTATTCACTTATTAGATTAATCCTAGGAATGCTGTGAGATTTCTTACCTGCCTTCCTATTAATAAACTGATTCTGACTTTCAACGCAGCTGACCAAATTATTTTGCATGTCTCCTGTAGTAAACCTCGAGAGTCCTCTTGACCTAAGGCCGTAAGAATGACCTTCTCAAGTTAGGAATTGCATGATAAACTCAGCTTGGCACGACACGTAGGCAAATAGTTACAGGAACTAGCTGACCACAAAATATCTTGTTAATAGATAATCACGTTATCTTAGCACACAACAGTGGTCGCATCCTGCCATGGCGCCATTAGAATTATACTTCCTTGCTCCTCTTCACATATGTCTCGCTCCCCCCGCCCTGATAAAACTGCAAAATAAAAGAGGGTGGTGCGTTGCAATCGGGGGACTTCTTCATCTACCCTGGGCACAACGTGCTCTCTCACCTTGAGAAACTATGGTGTCTGTGTCAATTATTGATTCTAGTACTTAAGTACTCACCCTCGCGAGGGTCCCTCTAAATTTCACCCCTGCGGGGGCTCTACAGGCTGATCAGAGAACCTAAGGACAACGAGCAAACCGCGACAACGCGACAACTGGGGGCTCGTCCGGGATCTCTCACTTCTTCAGCTCCACGGCGTGACTTCTGTCTAGAGGTGCGCTGCCTTCACTCCCATTGCTACGCACCTGGCAAAGGCTCTGTACAATCGTAAGTAATGGGCTCCTCGCTCTCCAAAGTTTCGTCAGTTCATAGGGACGAACTTTACCAATTAGTGAAGAAGGCTAATTGTTTGCAGAAAATTAACGGCACCACTGTATATACCTTGTCTAGAAAATCTATCACCTCCTTCTTGCTTTATGTGGAGCAGCACTGTCCTACTTATCCGGCTGAGGGCACGCTGCATCGCACTTCGTGGGAACGCTTGGGAAAATATCTGTATGATGTCCCCAGAGCTCCACCGGACATTCTTATGTCCTGGCGTGCGATAATGGCTGCGCTCAATACTATTTACCCCTCCACCACTCTCCCCGAGTCTTTATCTCTTGCCTCTAAAACTGCTAAGCCTCCTGCTGTTCACTTTGATTCTTCTCCCCCACCTTACCAATCTGTCGCCTCTTCGGATGATATTCCTCAGCTTGCCTCTGCCCTTCCTTTTCACTCTGACACTCCGCACAATCGTCTGCAGCCCTCCTCTCCTTCTGTCTCTCCCATTCCTACTGATTCTCCGTCCCCACATCCCTCGGGGGGAAATATTACTGCTATCCTGGCTTCTCCTTCCTTCACCTTAGAATCTTGTGATATACCTTCTGCTTACCCTATGACTCTTGTTCCGGGAGCCCCTGGCGCTCCTGTTCATACCAACATAGAGTTAAGAGTGCTGAAAAATTTAAAAGAGGCTGTAAATATGTATGGACTGCAATCCACTTACACTCGTGGCATGCTTGATTCTCTCGTGTCTGCTAACACTGTAATGCTGTTATATGATTGGAAGATGTTGTTTTCTATGCTTATGACTCCTGCCCAGTATGTTGTTTGGCAGTCTGAATATGAAAAATTAGTAGATGCTGAAATAAGACGAGGCCTCCCTAATCTGGTCATTGCTGATCACTTAAAGGGAACCGGATTATACTCCACCCTGATTCAGCAACAAACTTGCCCTCGCCGTGCCTTTGCAATCATTCATCTTTGTGCGATGAATGCCCTGAAACGTGTGGATGACTCAGACTCTAAATCCACACACACCTTTTTGAAGGTAGTGCAGGAGGTTGACGAGTCTTACTCTTCATTCGTTAACCGTTTGCAAACCGCTCTGGAACGCCTCGTGGCCAGTCTTGGGGTACTGCACCCTATGCTGCCAAGCCAAAAACTGTTTGCCCTCGTTGCAGAAAAGGTTTTCATTGGGCTTCCCAATGTCGTTCTAACCCTCCTCCTGCTCAGCAATCGGAAAACTAGGCATGGGGTCTTCAGCTAACCCCGCTACAAAGGCTGAAACTTCTCTTTCCTCTTCTCTTTCCTTTTTACAACCTACTTCTTTCCCTGTACAGCTGACAGAGGACATCGTTTATGATGATCCTGGTTCGGTCTTCACTCTCCCTCTTTTTATCACTGTTCTGAAGCCACTTCCGCCTTCCTTGCCTGTTTGCTCATATCTAACTCCTCCCTTACCATTGAAGGCGTAGTCGCTGCACCCTTTTTGTACGACTCCTCTTCTCTGAAAAATCTCTCTCTCGCTGCCATTGGCGACCGGTGCTTTTCCCTGAAAGCGGGAACGATTGTGGCTACTCTCATTCTTCTTCCCTCTCCTGAACCTCCTTCTTTGTTTGCTCTACAGCAATCTGTTCAAGCCTCCAAACCTATGTTAACCATATTGCTGAATGGCCAATCTTTTGCTGGCCTGATTGACACCGGAGCTGACGTCTCTGTCATTCGATCCTCTGAGTGGCCATCCTCTTGGCCCCTTGCTGAAACAACTTCAGTACAAGGCGTCGGTGGAGCGCAGGCAGCAAAGGTTAGCTCACTTTGGCTTACTGCCTCTACGCCTCATTCCTCTGTGACTGCTTATCTTAAACCCTTTGTCCTTCCATTACATTGCAATTTGTGGGGCCGTGACCTGCTATCTCAACTCCACACTTCTCTCTACATACCTTGAATTATGGCTATTTCTCCTCTTTCTCTCACTCTTAAATCAAATATTCCTGTTTGGATTGATCAATGGCCTCTTACAAAAGAAAAATTAAACGCACTTCACACTCTCGTTCAACAACAATTGGCAGAAGGTCATATTGAACCATCTACCAGCTCATATAACACACCAGTGTTTGTAATTAAAAAGAAAAGTGGCAAATGGCGCCTCCTACAGGATCTCCGTGTTCTAAACGCTGTATTGCAACCTATGGGCCCATTGCAATGCGGCCTTCCAAATCCAAATTTAATTCCTGTAACATTTGATCTCATAATCATTGACCTCAAAGATTGTTTTTTCTCCATCCCGCTGATACCAGAGGACAGGATACTATTTGCCTTCACCGTTCCTGAGTTTAATAATTCTAAACCTACAGCTAGATATCAATGGAAAGTTCTTCCCCAAGGAATGCTCAATTCTCCTACGATGTGTCAATATTTTGTAAATAAAGCTTTACAACCCTATCGGGACAAATTTCCTGAATTTTTAGTGTATCATTACATGGATGACATCCTGATTGCAGCTGATGGTCCTAAAGGTACAGTATGTAAAACTTTTCCATGTCTTCTCTCTCTCCTTGCTCTTGCAGGACTGCATGTAGCACCAGAAAAGGTGCAGTCTCATTATCCATTACAATATTTAGGACACAAGGTTTTAGCCTCCACAGCTTCATCTCACCTTCCTGTTCTCACACTCCCTCAACCTGCAACCTTGGTTCAGTTACAGCAATGCCTGGGCACGCTCAATTGGGCACGCCCATATCTTTCCATTTCAACTCATACTCTCTCGCCATTATTTCAAGCATTGGTCGGCCTTAAGTGTCCAGCGGATCTCATTTGGCTGAATGAGCAACAGCTTAATGCTCTTAAAGAAATCAACAGCGCCTTGCATACCCATTGGGTGGACCGCTCATTACACAATCATGCACTCTCATTGGCGCTTCTTCCCACACCCACACTCCTTACAGCAATCATCGTTCAAATCTCGACTTCAAAGAAACTACACATTTTAGAGTGGATTCACCTTCCTCATACCCCAAAAGCATCAATCACCACAAGAGCTGCACAAATGGCTCTTCTTATAGAACGGGGGAGGAAAAGAGCTAGAGCCTTGATGGGTGTGGACATCTGCACACTTTACACTCCCTGCAGACTAACACAATGGGAACCACTCTTCCAAAATTCTGATGCGTTACAAGATGCGTTGGAAGGGTGGCAAGGGAATGTCTCCTGCCATCTACCACCAGACCCACGCATACAAGTGCTGAAAACAATTCCGCTCACTCTAGAGACTCCTTTAGTACAACAACCAGTGAAAGATTGTCTTACTGTATTCACTGATGGTTCTAAAACCATCGGGGCTTGTGTGTGGCAAACTGACAATCAATGGCATAAAAAACTTACCACACCACAACCTTCTGCTCAACAGGCTGAACTGTCTGCCTTCAATATGGCACTCACACTTTTTCCCAACCAGCCAATTAATGTAATATCTGATAGTCTGTATGTGGCACAATTGGCCTTGAATATATTTGATGCCTACATTTCTCCTGCAACCCCTTCTCCTTTAATGACGCTTTTTTTACAGTTACAAGACCTATTGAAGGAAAGGAAGGAATCTCTGTTTGTGGCCCACATCAGAAGCCATCAGCATCTGCCCGGATTTCTTTCAGAAGGCAATCACATGGCAGATGAGGCCTGCAAGTTGCATTTGTTACCAATCCTGCAGAATAACACCTTAACAGCAGGAAAAAGTCATGATTATTTTCATCAAAATAGAAAGGCTCTGGTGAGACAATTTGGAATTACTCATCAAGAAGCCGCGGCAATTGTTCAACAATGTCCTACATGTAGTCTGCAGGCACGAAGTGTCCCAGAAGGAGTAAATCCTAGAGGCACCGAGGCCTGTGACACATGGCAAATGGACGTTACTCAGTATCCATCCTTTGCGCCCTGGAAGTATATTCACGTGTCTGTAGACACTTACTCTGGGTTCATCATGGCCACACTGCAAAGGGGGGAGACTACTAAAAACACTATCAATCATTGCATTCGGACCTTTGTAACACTGGGATGTCCAAAAATTTTAAAAACAGACAATGGTCCTGCATACACGAGCTCCTCCTTCTCGGAGTTCTGTCATCATTGGTCCATTGTACACAAATTTGGAATTCCATTTAATAGCCAAGGCCAAGCTATTGTGGAAAGAGCAAATTTAACACTCAAAACGGCCCTTGATCGATACATGGGGAAAAAAGGCGTACGCCCCCCGAACCTCCCAGCGTTACAGAATGTGTTAAATGTATGTTTATATACCTTGAACTTTCTGAATCTTACTGGCTCTCCTTCTTCTACGGCTGCTTCTCGTCACTTTACCACACCTCCTGTCCCTACCTCCAGACTTCTTGTTTATTTCAGGCAACTTCCAGATCCAAAGTGGAAGGGACCTGTGCAACTGATCATTTGGGGCAAAGGATACGCTGCTGTTCAACTTCCTGATCGTGTTCTTTGGGTGCCTGCGCGCTGTGTTCGACCTTATCATGGGGAGGCTAAGGACATTCTGACCGGGGGTGATTTCCTCCGCAACGGTTGCATTCAAATTCGAACATTCTGTTTGCCCGCTTTTTTTTGTCTCTTCCTGCCTTCAGGTGGCACACGTCGTCCTCCTCGCTACTGGTCTCTGTTTCAACGTCCTCGTGATGTGTTGTAGTCTTTTCTCTGTCCCCCTCTGGTCTGGGTGATTCTCTGGTATTGTAGCCCGCAGATCTGTTAATTTTCTTCATTTTTGCAGCTGATTTTTGGGTAGCTTTGGCTGCGGTGGCTTCTTCCATGGCTTCTTTCACTGTTATTTTGGGCCGGTTTAACAGTCGGCTCTGCAATATGGGATCTTTTAACCCTAGAACTATGCGGTCCCTCAGGGCTTCGTCGAAATTTAGGAACTCACACTCACCGCCGATGTCCCTTAAGGCTGTCACGAAATCGGCAATACTTTCATCTTCTTTCTGATTCCTCAGATAGAATTTGTGGCACTTAATCAGACAGGAGACCGTTGGTGCGTAGTGTGCCCGCAGGATTTTTTCCAGTTCGGGCCAGGTTAAAGTCTTGACATCGGTTGGTGCTGCTAGTGCTTTCGCCATGTGGAAGACTGTCGGACCGCAATGGGTCAGGAAAACCGCTCTCTTCCGATGTTCCGATACGCCGTTCAGGTCGCTGCTCTCCAGGAACATGAGGAAACGGTCCACGTAGGACTGCCATTCTTCTTTCGCCGGGTTGAATTGTTCGGGTGGTGTATTGTTCCCGGACATTTTGCTGCTCGATCTCCACCGCTATGCACTCGCTTTATTTAGTGCTGTCTCGATCCCATCCTCGTCGCCAGTGTTTTAGCGGCGGAGAGACGAGGCACACACTCAAAAGTGATTCAGCTCTTCTTGTTTATTTCAGAGTCCGGAATACCAGGAGCCGCGGCAGCCCTTCTTTTAAACGCTGCCCGCGACTCGCCAGCCAATGGCAGGGGTTTTATCTTCCGCCGGAACAGTAACCAATAGGAGGTGAATATTTCAAATACAAAACAGGTTGATTGTTTTCACTGTCAGAACATTTCTCCTTATTTCCAGGTTGAATCTCTCCTTGATCACTTTCCATCCATTATTCCTTGTCTGGCCTTCAAGTGCTTTGGAAAATATCCCCTCCTCTCTGTGGCAGACCCTCAGATATTGGAACACTACTATCTTGTCTCCCTTTGTCCTACTCTTCACTTGTCTAGCTATGCCCAATTCCTGTAACCATTCTTCATGTGTTTTAGTCTCCAGTCCCCTAATCATCTTTATTGTTCTTTGCACTTTTTCTAGAGCCTCAACATCTTTTTTATAGTGTGGTGACCAAAATTGGATGCAGTATTCTAGGTGTGGTCTTACTAAGGCTTTATAGAGTGGTAGTAGTACCTCATTTGATCTCAATTGTATCCCTCTGTTAATGCAGTTTAGGATTGCATTGATTTTTTGGCTGCTGATGCACACTGCTGGCTCCTATTTGTAGCTGGTTGTCCACTAAGACTCCAAGATCCCTCTCACAATTACTGCTGTTAAGCCTGGTTTCACCCAGTCTGTATGTGTACTTTTGGTTTTTCTTGTCTAAGTGTAAGACTTTACTTTTCTCTACATTGAATTTCATTTTGTCAGTTAGGGGCCACTGTTCAAATCTGTCAAGATCTATCTGGATCTTGAGCCTATCTTCTAGGGTGTTATCTGCTATCTGGATCTTGAGCCTATCTTCTAGGGTGTTAGCTACGTATTCCTGCCAGCTTAGGGCTATATTTTTGTAATTTGTAAGTTTCCCTTCTATCCTCATCTAAGTTGTTTAATTAAGATATTGAAGAGTACTGGGCCTAAGGCAGAACGTTATGGTACCCTACTGCTTACTTCCCTCCATGTAGACTTAGACCCATTAAGGACTATTTGTTGAGTATGGTTTGTCAGCTAGTTGCAAATGATCAAATTATTCAGGACAATTCTGTATTCTACAGAGCAGCCAATGTTCTTGGTTTGACAAGAGTGTCAGTCATTCAAAAGCAGGAAATGCCCCCAATCCTCTCTGGAATCTAGAAGAATCCATTAGTCTCTGGGAAGGGGGGTCTCCTTGTAGATCTCCCACTTTTGGTTAGCTTGTGGACAGGACTGAGATGCAACTGAATGAAAGAAAAGCCACTATCAAAAACTCCCACAACGAAACTACTCAACCTTCTACCTCACAAATCTGGCAGAAAAACTCTCTTATATGATTTAATCTGTGGCATCAATAGATGGCAATATGTAGAGATGTGATGTTTTTCTTGTATTTCTCATGATTTCTTACTCTATTTGCTCAGGAAAAAAAGTATATTGTTAAAATAGATTTATAATACAATGGTATTATCATCCATCCTTGAGCAAACTTCCTTTCAGATTGGCATCCAGGGTTCAAAGAATATTTCAACAGTGATTTTTTTCATAATGCAGAAATTGTTAAATATATGCAATTTAATCATATTAGTCACTTTTAATTTTAATTCAATTTACATTTGATCATTACATTATGTTCATTTATGTTACAGCTAAATGAAATCAAATTAAGCTTTATGTCCTGGCCTCAACCACTACTTTTTGAGGGTGGCTTCCTTTATTCTACTTCAAAGCCAAGTGGAGGATTTAGTCTTTAATAATTGCAAACCTCTGCCCTATGGCAATCCATTTTAATATTTGGTAAATTAGGAATCAGGTAGCTGACAGACCACTAATCATTGATTCACATTTCAGATTGCAAGATTCAATCTGTTATAAGATTCTATATCTAATTCTCCAATAACAAGATGCCAGGTCCTTTTAATTTTAAATTGGTTTTGGATCGTATTACACAATAGAAATTAATTTAGGTTTGAATTAATAGTGTGACATACAATATAGTTGCAGCTATTTTAATGCTCAGATAAAATGTCATTCCAGGCATTGGGAGAAATAGCAGAGTTCAGGACAAATAGCAATTGATGGTGATAGGAAGTCATTGTATACCATGAGGACCCTAATTAATGAAACACCAGGGCATGTTAGGTAAAATGAAGAAGAAGGTAGAAAAGAAACTGCTGTTTCTATTGTGGACAACCATGGAGGGAAGGAAGGAAGAAAGGACCAATTTCATCCATCAATCAGTGTCAGGTCATCATCTTTTCTTCAATTACAGGTAGTCTTTGACTTACAAACACAACTGAGACCAGAATTTCCATTGCTAAACAGGGCCAATTATTAAGTTAGGAACGTCTTATGTTACAACCTCTTTTGCCATGGTTGTTAAACAAATCACACTGTCATTAAGCAAATCCAAGTTCCCTCATTGACTTGTTTGATGGAAGCCAGCTGGGAAGGTTGTGAATGGTGAACATATGACCCCTGGATGCTACAACCATCGTAAATATATAAGCATAAATAAATAAGTTAATAAGCACACAAATTTGGATCACGAGATTGTGAGGATGCTACGACAGTCATAAATGTGAGAACTGCTCACAAATCACTTTTTCAAGGCCATTACAATTTTGAACGGTCACTAAACAAATGGTTATATGTCACCTGTATGCGGACGATGAACGTCAACTAAATTTTAGGGGTAATTTTGCTCTTCAAACGTTCATTTCTTCACTAACTAAGAAAGCTCGTCTCTGTTTCAAGTCTTTTGCCCAGAAACTTTGAAGGAGGCTATAAGAATTTGGCATCGTTTCATCAACCTGCTGGAGAGTTGGAAAAACAACCTCAGGAAAAAGCAAAGAACAGCTGACTGGATAAATAAATGTGAACTGGACTCGATCCTCTTTCGGATCTTTTGAGTTTCTCCAAGCCATCTTCCTTCGTGGAATTCAAGCACACCAGTGCCCAGATGTGTTGCAGTTTTACCTTCACTTTTCAAGCCCTCTGCTTCAGTTCATAAGCATTTGGGATCAAAGCTTTGACCCTCTTCATTTCTCCTTTCGAGTTAAAAATGCACGAACCCACAGATGTGCTACTCCAAGCAAGCCTTAGATCCCTTTTCCTTGAAATGCTTGGCTGCATCTAAGAGTCTCAAAATCAGAATGGCTTTGTGAAGAGAAAAGCATCTGTTCCTGCCATCAGCACAGCTCATGCGTAATTGCGTAGCACCCCTTGCCTGTCGTTTATGCTTCACTGCAATCAATATAACCTTTCAAAATTAATCTCAGTATTTTTTCCACCTTCCTCTCTCCCTTTCTTTTTTTTCCCTTCCTCTTTCACGGACTTGCACACTCATAAATATCACTGTTGAAACATTATGCAGGGAATGCTCTTTTATTTGGAAATTTATTAGGACTTGTTGCCTTTTTCATCCTTAAAGCTCAAGGATTAGAATCCTTAAATATATATACTCAATTATCTGAAGTACATGAAATTGATCAGGCATTAAAATTCTACCCGGAATTCAAATGAATTCTTACAAATTTGACCTTGTAGAGTCAGAACTGAAGTTCAGATAATCTTGACTTGCATTTTCCCCAAATGGGGGCAAAGGACTTGACATCCCATAATTCTCAGCATATTGCTTTGATCCGTAAAGTAGCCCATCACTGTCATGATGAAGAATCTTTGAGACCTTCTCAGTGAATTAATCTATTGTCATGTTAAAGCCATATTGGTTTATGTTTCAACTGGCTTGAGGGAACCAATTCCATAAGTTATATTTTCCTAATGTGGGGTTCTCCAACATGGTTTAAAATCAAATTCTGGTCTGGGGGAGTCATATTGAAAGAACCTGCTCTCATCTCATCAATAAATCATAAATCAAAAAGAAGCACATATTCATGTTTCCAAGAGTGAAAACATTTAAAACCCACTTGATTTCAGATCGAGCTTTCCCTGAGGAGTATATCCAAAGGCATATCTCAAAATGGTGGGTAGAACTCAATATAGGCAGAAAATAGAACTTTTGACACAGAGCTCAGATTTCGAAAAGCACATATTCATTTTCCCCAGGGTGGAAAACGTTGAAAAACTGCTTCATTTTTGGATCCGAGTCTTCCCTGAGGAGTTATCCCTAGGAATGTCTCAAAATGGTGGGTAGAACTCAATTCAGCCAGAAAATGCATTTGACACACAGCTTGTATTTTGAAAAGAAGCACATATTCATGTTCCCCAGGGTGGAAACATTGATAACCCACTTCATTTTGGATCCGAGCATTCTTAGATGAGTTATGCCAAGGCAGTTATGCATAGTTATGCCAGGGCCTTCTCTGTGGTGCCCCCCGCCCTCTGAATACTCTGCCACCGGAGCTCCGTACTGGAACAGACCTGAGGGCCTTCAGGCACGCGTTGAAGACCTGGCTCTTTGAGCAGGCCGGCCTGGGCTGAGATAATGGTTTTAATTTGGTCTCCATAGCCATTTAATTTTAAATTGGGGTTTTAAGGGGGGGGGGTCTTTTTAGTCTTATTATCAGCCGATTAATTTAATACTTTTTAAATTTTTGTATATTTGTGGGTTTTAGATGGGCTGAGTCCCCTGGGAGAAGGGCGGTATATAAATTAATAATAAATAATAAATCTCAAAACGGTGGATAGATCACAATATAGGAGGAAAATGCAACTTTTGACACAGAGCTCAGAATTTTGAAGAGAAACACATACTCATGTTTCCCAGGGTGGAAAACGTTAAAAACAACTTCATTTTTGGATCCGAGTTTTCCCTGAAGAGTTATCCCAAGGCATATCTCAACATCATGGCTAGATCTCAATATAGGAATAAAATGCAACTTTTGACACAGAGCTCGGATTTTGAAAAGAAGCACATATTCTGTTCCCCAGTGTGGAAAACACTGAAAAAACCACTTTAGTTTCAGATCCAGTTTCCCTGGATTTGCAAGTCATATCCTCACAATGGTGGGTAGCACTCAATATAGCAAAACACAAGTTTTTGACACAGATCTCGAAAAGTAAAAGCGCTCATAGTCATACGCGATTCCTGAAGAGCTAGCAGGATCTCATGTCAGGCAAGGGAGATCAGGGATCCTAACAGCATTCTTACTTGGCACCCTTCCTCCATCCCCAATCTGGTTGTCTCTGAAAAGACATTTCTCCTAAGTTGTCATGACCCTGGTTTAGAAAGCGAAGTTAAACTGAAGCATAATTAGGAGATATTAAGGAACAGGATAACAAATTATAAAAACAAGATATGTAAAATAATGATTTATCTGTGGTATTTACAAAAGTGGTTTTTTCGAATCACATCTTATTCCTTTCCATACGCTCTTCTCTCACTTAACTGCAGCTGGCTGGGAACATTCATTGATAGAAACATTGAAAGATAAGTCAGACTGGAGGCAAATGCATTGTCCCTTGTTAGCTCACATTATTTTCCAACCGTAGGCACATTCAGATTTGTGAACTTCAACTCCCTAGAATCCCCAATATCCTTGAAAACACTAATCTATGCTATGGGTCCCCCTAAATTTGCACTATCCCAACCTCTATAATTATTGGTTTAAAAACGATTTTGTGTAATAAAAGAGTTGGTTTATTTGATGTTAAGGTGAGACCAGCCCCTAATGCACCATTTTGCTTTAATATTAAATAATTAATCTACCAGATGTAAAAGAATGTAAGTAGCACCGATTCACAGGGGAGTGAGGACTGCATTCCAGAGAAAAGATACAACTGATATAGTTTGATGTGAGAAAAAGAGGGTAAAGACAGCCAGAGGTGGATTCAAATTTCTTAATAACCGTCTGTGGACATGGGGCGAATTGGGTGGCGTAGCTTGGTGGTCTGTGACCTGAGGCAGGGCTTGCCCTGACTGCCATGGCTTGGTGGTCATGGTGGACTGGCTTCACATGCTTTGGTGTCACATGCTTGGCTGGCATGGTTTGTGGTCCAGTGAACAGCTGGGCTTGGCTGGTGGTCACATACTGTTGGATTGGTTTTGGGTGGGTCACCTGACTGGCTTGAACGTGGCCAACGCAACATCACGTTGCCGAATGACTGTGTTAAGTATTAAATAAAACTATACCAAATAAAAGGTCGTTTATTATTCATGTCTTTATGCTTAAATAATAAAACTAGAGTTTTGGTTAGCAACGAAGTTTAAAATGTTACGCAAAACTATTACACAACATAAACTTTTCAAAGAATAAAACTGTTGTTTAAAGGACTGCCAATTGCTTTTTTTATTGGCGTCCAAATTTCTTGGGGGTGACACAGCATCATCAGCAGTGGATGTACCCATTTTTTTACTAGAGGACCCGGGTCCCATTCTTGCATAGTAGGCCAAGTAGATTGAATATCAGCAAGTTTCGTTACATGGAAGCCATTATGCAACTCGGCTCTCTGAACATATTATCTTTAGCTGTGAGAAACCCCCCGTTCTGGCATCGCTGAGCTTACTGCAATAGTCCTAACATATCTCTGAGCCGTTTAAAATCTGCCAGGAATTGCATATTTCGCCGAATCTTTAACACATTTTCTATTGTAAGGTTCACTCGTAACTTAAGATACGATGTGCCAAAAATGACTTAAGCAGAGGCTTTGAAAAAAAAATCTAACTTTAATGAGCATAAAGGTAGACTCTCCTCTCATACACACAGGTAAGTAGGACAGTTACAAAGCATATAAGTAAAGTAATTCTTCTTATACCTTAAGATTTCTTGTTAGAAGTATAGTAACTAGCATTGTAACTTTGATTACATCTTTCCTGCAAAAAGAAAAGTCCTCCTTGGCACTTGTTTTATTTCCTTTGTTTTTCAGTATCCTTTCTCCTATTGTCTGTTAATCGGATCACACTTTACCATTTAAGGGGGCTATTAACAGCATCCTTCAAAAAGTGTATTTGCTCGAGATGTAGGGAATTAATTTCTACTTTCCCCGGGAGACTTTTCCATTCATATGATTTAGCTGGGATAATCATGTGTCTCATATGAAGAGAGAATGTAACCTAATTGCAGGCATGTGTTTTACAAAAGGTCGAGAGACTATGTTTCCCACAATAGCAGATAAGAATGCCTATAGAATCTATACTTCTAGATTCATAGGAAAACAGCTGCCGAACATCAAGGTAAACATACCTATAAAGTAATCCATCTTCTACAGACTAGGAAAACAACTGCCGCAACATCAAGTAAGATATCCTATAGATACCTCGCTCACGCTTCGCTATAATATATTTACTTCTTTCCTTCTTATTACCCTAACATATGAAATCGTGAAATAATCATTAATATTAGGTTCATAATGGAAAATTTCACCAAATGCAACCAATTCTTCTTCAGAGTTTGCTCCATATTTAATCAATAAAGATGTGAAATGATTCACTTGTTTTTATTTTCCTTATAGACATAATCTAAAACAAAGACAGACATGGTTTAAAGCAGTCCTATTAATGATTTTTTTTTTTGGAAGCTTTGTGGCTATCCTAGTGCCCTACCCCAATTTTCTCCCAGCATCACACTGGCCACCATCAGAGCAAAATCCGATTAAAGGTGTCTCGAGATAGGTTCTTATTAACCAACATTCTTCAACTTCCATACTGCCCCACATATGGTCTCTGCATCTTGTTTTTCCATCTACTAACCAAGGAAAATTGGTGAGAAAATTGGATCCTCTACTTTTAACACAGTATAAGAACTGGGTTGGGAAGAATAGTGTTGAGGCTTGCAATGAATCAAACAGATTTTGTGAGTTTTTTCCATAATTTGCTAATACATGTTTCCTAATGTCTTTTTGCACTGAAATCTACTATGCACTGAAGTTGTACATAATGTCATCCTATTCCCAGACGAAACCAATTTTTAGAATTTACAATTCTAGAGATCACTATGTATGAAAATGGTCTGGCCTGTTTTGTTCCAAGACTGTACATGTTTTGTACAGACTGTTGGAATTGTGATTCCCTTCTTCTAGGCACCCAAGACAGAAGAACGAGAGTGAAAACACAACCGGGCAGCTCCATCTGCCCCCACCCTATTGTAGGTCTATTAAGTAGGTCATTAAAATAGTGGATCCAGCTTACTTTTCACAACAAGAAGACAAAATTTAGGCATGAAACCAAAAAACACCCCTACAAGTCAGCTAAGATCCTTTCCCCCCCTAGAAAGCAATAGCTGGCAAGCCTATAAAAAACCGTGTGAAAAGCAACCAAAGCACTGGCAGGAAGGACCATGATGCAAATAAGCAACTATAAAGGATTCAGGACATAAACCAAGATCCCAATCTCAAAAGCATGTAATTCAACACACAACAAATCAAAGCCGTCACTTACAAATCAAAGAACCTGAATGTATAAAAAGAGTTTCTACTCACGCATAGATTAATGCCTAGGAACACTGGAGATTCTTCTTATCTGCCTGCCTATAATAATTGATTCTGAACTTTCAACGCAGCTGCCCAATCATTTTAACATTTCCCCCAGCCAGGGAAATTTGAATATCCAAATGAAAAAACTGCATATTACAAAAAGGCAAGGCTTCTTTTTCCTTTCGTCACACTCTATACATACTTCCCAAATTTTCAGTCATGTTATCCATCCTTTACTTATTACATCCTGCGCACATTGCTTTAACTTCGCTATGCAAATTTTTGATCTTTAGTTATAAAACTCTTTCAAATTTTTTTCTAAGAGATACCTTGCTGCACCTCTTTACTCTACCCCTGATGGTTTGATTTTGGAAAGTTCCATTCCTGGGCTACGTGAACCCTTTGTTTCTTTTGTTTGAAACCTCAATCTTTTGCAATAAACTTTGCAACCTGCTTTTTTCTGGGAAACTTCCATCCATCATATTTCCGCCCTAAAATTATTATCCTGCTGCCATGTCCCAGCATGCCTTGTTCAGTTTGACTCTGCTGCTTCCCCAGGTTTCAGTGTAAATGAGTTGCTTGCTGGTTTCCCCAATACTCCACGGTTGTGTTTGTGACTCTTTGGATCTCCTTTTTGTGTTTTTACTGAGAAATCGCTAAACCATTTGCCTGTGTCACCTAAGTACATGCAAAAAAAAAAAAATCAACATTTAGTTTTTTTGGAACGCGATTGTTTTGTAAGTTATTGGTGAATTCAGTGTCACCGCGAAAATGCGGTCAAGGAGTGAGAGCAGTAATCTTCAGGTACTTTTTAAGAGTCTCTGACCCTATCAGCTATAGTGTTTTAATGATGGTCTGAAGAATAAGTGTTCAATAGACAACGAGCTGGTCTGAAAGTGTATTGAAAATGGCGGAGCTGAAAGTGGATTTGAAAATGACGTCATAAAAAATATGTTTCACTGTGTTATAAAAAAGGGCAGATATTTTTCATATTACAATTCATTAATTGAAAAATAAACACGTAAATGGAACTAAATAGAAACAAACCAAGGGAGTTTGTTTATTTTGTGCCAGTAGTGGCACAAAAATCTTTCTAGCCACGACTACTACTACTACCTGGCAGGCCCGAATGAATTCTCTCTCTAATAGCACATAGAGAGAAGCCAGGGAGCCTTTTTCTCACTACGTTTTTTAGATCAAATCATCTTAAAACTTACTGAAGCTATTTTTACAGCCTTATCAGATATATATATACAAAAAAATATAATAGTACCAAATCATCTAAGAAGTTAGATTAAGAATTGAAGTTATAGGCACATTCACAGAGCATACTGACTTCTTTGTCGGGAATTTATATTCCTCAGTTTAAAACTGGAATATATGAATTGGTTCAGTATTGGTGCTCCTGTACTCAATTCAAGTCCTCTTTCAAATATTTATGCAGGTTAGCACAAGGGGAAAGAAATCTAGATTTAAATTTTAACCAAATAGTGTGGTTGGTACACAACATAAAAGGAATACATTACATATACTTTTACATGTGTTAACAGCGGCTATAATTATGTTTTGCACATAAACATGAAGCAAATCCTTTACACTAGATTGAAACTGAAATTAAAAAGATATTATAATATGCAGAATGTACAGAGAGAGATAAAAGGTAAGAAATTAGTGAGAGACGATAGTGCGTTATACGAATGAAAATATAAAAAGGGTTGATCATTATAAATATGTTGATATAATATAAACAGAATTTAAATAATCTATAGTAAGAAATTTCAGTTAAACTTTATTCGTTACACTACTGCTATGTTACATGTTGATACTTCTGTTTTATTTTCCTTTGCTTTTTCCTAAAGGAAGTCCCTGTCTGACAATAAACACTATTTATTCAATAAAACAAAGCAAAACTAAAAAATCATACATACCTAAATAAATAAAAATTATTGTACATTATGTTACAGTTAAACTGCTGTATTGTTTCTCCTTTGCTTTTCCCCAAAAAAAAAAAAAAAAAAAAAAAAAACACAACTAATACTGTTATTAATTAGGTATGACACTATCAAATTTTTCCTTATGCATTCTTCCTAATAGGAAAAAGCAAAGGAAAAACATGTCCATAGTAACAATACCATTAGTTGTAAACCAAAAAAACTCAGTGATGGATTGATTATCACTCAGCCTAGGGGCTCAGGTAAGGGTGGTGGTAGCGTGGCTTATAACGGGTCCGCTTCCTAGGGGAGCCACTGGTCCTACAGACGGCTGCTGTGAATCTCTATTTGAAGTGGGCAAGGGTACAGATGGATCGGTTGATGGCGTACGGCTCCCTGCCCTCTGCATGCCTTACCCGGACTCCTAGAGGTAATAAGCCGGGCTGGGGGCGGTTGAGACCCCTAGGCTTTTGTCATGGGGGATTCAACTGCCATCGCTCGTTACACCTCGGGGTTGGTCCGGGAGTTCTTGGCTTCCAGACGGCCATGGACCTGACCCGTTAGTTTCTGCCCCCACTCACATAGGAGGACACAGCTGGACCTGATTTTGGGTCTCTGGGCAGTGGTGAATTGACTTGTAATGGGGGATTAGTTATTACACCCTTGTCATGTCCATATCATTCCCTCCTTCCTTGATTTCGTCCGCTACCTCCCACCGCAGGAGGCGGAGCCCACTTAGATGGTTCCGCCCCAGGCACCTAATGGCCCGAGCGGTTTCCAGAGGGAGCATTGGTCCCTTTCCTGAATCTTGGCTCTCAGCTCGCCGGACCTGGTGGCCACCTGGGCTGGGTTGGCCGCCGGGGCTTCTAGAGCAACAGGAAAAAAAAAGAAAAGGAACGAGTTGTGCCTCCTGCGACCTCTGACTCCTGTCACAGATCACAATTGGCTCCGTGGTATACGAGGAGCTACAGAGATTAGTTCCGGAAAAGACGTCTAGAGGGCATTTGGCGGGGCGAGCTTTCTGAGTCTCGGGACCGAACACGGCGTGAGCTCTCATATTAAGACTTACCTTGTGGCGATAGGGTCCGCGAAATCTTCCGTATTTCCTCCGCCCTTGATTGCATCAGCAATAAAAAGTCGGCCTATCTGCCGCCCTCTGTTTGAGTGACCCGCTCTCTACTGAACGAGCGCGGGATGACCTCATTGCAGGGTATGGCTGAGGTTTTCCTATTTCTGCATGATAAACTCGCTCAGATTCGGGAGGGGCTCGCTCCATTGGTGGTCCCGGGGGATGTGGTCCGGGCAAGGTCTTGGGAGTGTTATCTGGGGGAGTTTCATCCTGGACCGCCGGGTGTGGACAGGTTTCTGGGTCTGAATGCCACCACCTGTTTATTGGACCCTGCCCTCCTGGCTTGTTTTCGGCCCGCCAGGGAGACTACACAGGCTGGCGCAGGGGATTGTCAACTCTTCTTGTAGAGAAGGGGTGCTCCCTACCGCCTTGAAGGCGGCGTGGTGCGCCCCCTCCTCAATGAAGCCTTCAGGCCCAGCTATTTTAGAACAACTAGTCGGTCCATCTCCAACCTTCCCTTCGTGCGAAGGTTGGTGAAGTGTGGTGG